>JAWNLN010000056.1:545000-1205719 GCA_035042305.1 Drosophila glabriapex
TTGCTTATCTTGTTTCATTTGATAACCGATCAAATGCTCAAAGGATTAACGCCCCCTCACCACGTCCACAAAACCACAATTCTTTATAACTGCTGAAGGGTTATTTGAAGGGTTACTTTCGATTGTCAGTTGGGAATTGTAGCTATATTTGTTTATTTGAAATATTTTTAGGAACTCTTCCCTTGCTTTTATAATCGTTTTACGTTTTCGTATAATTGTTATATTAAGCAAATGACAACCTGAGACAGGGTATTATATAGATAAATTTTATATATTTATATATATATATATATATATACATGTAACATTTATCTATATACTACTATATATATATATATATATATACATATATATATATATATATATGCATATGTGTTAATGTGTTTTTAATGAGAACCTTTGAACTGCTTTGGATGCCGATTTGTATCTCTTTGACACTAATGCTATCAATTGCGGCTGTCTTTTTTTTTTTTGAATTACGGGCAAAGAACAACCCCTGAAGTAAATGCAGATTTTGTTCGAGCTAGCCTTTGACCCATCAGTCTGTCTGTATCGGGCAGATAAGCATCACATTAGCGTGATTTCAAGCCGATTAGCCCAGAGGGGTACACGGCATAAGTTGCCCACTCATCAACCAACCATAAATCTGCTACCTCATTCTCAGTTCTCATTCTCGTTCCCTGTTCACAGTTTTCACTTCTTCTTCCCAGTTAAGTTTTGCATAACTCGGCAAGGAATACAATGAATTTTCTGACTGAGCAATGATTCCATTCTTTTTTTTATGAAAGTAAGCATATTATGCCGGTTTCCTGTACACAAAAAAGGGTAGCGTTTAGTCATTTATATATAGAGTCTACAAACATTTTTGAAAACATATTTCCAAAGTTTATTGAGAGTTTTGACGATGGATGGATGATTAATCGATTTAAGTAGAAATGCAAACAACTCCTTGACTAAAGTTTATAGTTCTGTACACAGCACAACTTACAGGATATTGTTTATTCTATATATATGTATTATATAAAATAATTCGAATTATTAATTATTTATTTGGTCTGATTGGATTTTTCTGGATTTTCCCCAATTAATGTAACAAATTTTTGAATATTTTGCATTTGATTACCCCCAGAAATCTTATATATATTTCTAATTTATATATATAATTTTCCATTCTATTTTAAATTTATTTAAATTAAATTTTTTTCCTTTTTGTATTTTTTATGCCAACTTACTTTATTTGACATTAAATAAATAAATAAATTCGTTAATTATTTTTAACGTAAAAAAGTTATCAAAAAATCTAGCGTTGTAATCTTTTAAATATTTTAACAATTAATCGATAACTTATCAAATGGAGAAAAGGCGAACTTAACAATAATTAATTATACATTCCCAGGGCTTCTTCCATAGTTTAACGGGGTATATATATCCTATATATATATATATATATATATATATATATATATATATCCTATACATAAATTCAAATCTATATCTTAGCCAAGGATTCTAAGTGCAAGTTGAGGCGAAAAAAAGATAAAAAAAAGGGAAAATGGGAAAAGCTCTGTCAGAGCCAAAAAAAAAAAAAAAAAAATGGGAAAGAAAAGCAGAAAAAATAAGAGAAAAATACGGAAAACGTGAAAATGGAAAGAAAAGCTTATTGTTTAGAGCTTGAATGCCAAGCGTAGCACAAAAGCGTTTCAAAAGAAAATTTAAGCATGGCACAAAAAAAAAACAAAACAAAAACCTGAAAGAGAATTCTGAGCAGCAGAATGGAATAGAATGCACATAGAGGCCACACACACAGAGCACACACACAGCACACACACAATGGAGCTGAAAAAAGAAGCAGAAATAATAGAAGGTTGTGTGGCTGGCACAAAGCCAGGCAAATGCAAAATGAATGTAATGAATAGAAAACAGCAAAATAAAATATTTAATAAAAAGAACAGAAGAAAAGGCATTCATAACACACACACATACAAGCACACACACACAAGCACACATACATACATCATTTCCTCAAAGGACTCCATATTCGCCATATTCCTGTTTTTATACAATAGTGCACATTGCTTTATTTAGCTCTTTTTTACATTTGCTAAGCTTTGATCTTTCTGTGACCCGAATGAAATACTTTAAATCCGAACGCAAATTGATATAACTTCGATATATATCGAAACGACAATCGATAAAATTAGACAGTAAAAATATATAGTAGATTAGAGTTGGAGTTAGATCAGAGTTCATCAGCATAAGCAGAGATTAATGAATGAATTAATGTATACATTAAGTATAATAATAATAATTATTAAACGAATATAATTAAATATATAATATATATATAAAATTACTTTTGATATATAATAATTTATAGAACTACTTTAGATATTTAATTTATAAGGAATAACTATAATTAATCATTTTATTTTACACATCAAATTCATAGAGAAATATTTGGAATTGTGAATGCTTAATATTTTTTTTAAAGAAACCTGTGTTAAATAAATTAACACTTCTATATAAAAATATCGGAATTCTTAAAGTGCCTACATATTTGACATTCATGCTCATGAATTGAAAACAAATACCGCACAATAATAAATTTAATTCAACACAAAACATATATGAAAAAAAAAAAACAAAATAACATAAACTAATATTTTTGCTGTTAAGTTTTAGTACGTTTTTATATTATTTTTAGATATATTTTAAGAAATAAATTCTAAAAATACGGAATACAGATTCTTAAAATAAGAAAAACGTTTCTTTTTCTTTTTAGAATTGTTTTCTATTATTGAAATAAATATTTTTCGAATAAGGAAAAATAAAACAGAAACAGAAAAAAGTAATAATATTAGAAAGGGCTACAAAATATTGTCATTGTCATCAAACATATATTCAATTGTTTGTTTGCCATTGTTGAGAATAAAAAAGTGATGCGTGCCTCGGTTCAATTCGGGTCTGCACTCAAAACTAAGCTAAAATTAAGTATATACAAACAAAGCTCAATTTAATTTACATATTATGCTGAATAAAAGAGGTTGACAATTGAAAGCCTCGAGGCATAAATAATAAATGTGCGCATTGGCCCTTTTTAGCCCTCAGTCTCCGAGCTATTCAAATTTGTTAAGGCTCGTTTTGCAAGTTGTTGATTTGAATGCCATTTAAATGTAATCACAATGTTGATTGAATTAAATATTATATATATAATTTACCTGGCTGATCAGTCGACTTCGAATCAGTTGCAGATGTCGAATCATTTCAGAGACAGTTCGATCCTTTTCGAAGGTTCGCTGGGATTGTGCAACTCCTCCGCCCTCGGTTGGCCCTAGGTTCTCTCTGTAATTAAGAAAAAATCAATCAGTAAATAATATATATATACATTCTTTGATTTTATGTCAGAAAGAAAAGAAAGGAGACATCTCTAACATTTCCTATAACATTTTTAATAATTTTTCAAAGTTAATTCTTCAGAATAAAACTTAAATCAATCAAATCTCATTAATAAATAATAATAATTAATTATTTAATTTCTGCTTTAAGTATATTTAAGTATTATAATAATATATACTTATCGTAATAAAATATATAATATAAAATATATATATATATATATATATATATATATATATATATATAATAAAAAAAAACTAAATAACATAAACTATTATTTTTACTGTTTATGTAGGCTTTTATAAGAAACTTTGTATTTTTAAACATATTTTCATAAATAAATACATTTTTCATAAAGGAAACTATCTAAAAATACCGACAGTTAATAGCTATGAATGTCGATAATTATATCATTGTCTATCGAAAGCTCTTCAATTAATTTGTTATTATTAATCATACGAAAATATTATAAATAATTACCACAAAATGAGATATTGTTAATAATCATTAAACATTAAGAGCTAGTGTCTATATATACCATACCAAATTTATACTTGTCTTTCGATGACGCCAATTATCGCAGTTCTCCATTGTTCAAATATAATTAATTTATTTTATTAATCATACGAATATAAAATAATCAAATAGCACAAAAAAAATTGTTAATTAAAAGTTACTGAGTCTCTACTTAATCAGTCTCTCTTTAATCATGCTACTTGTGCTAGTTAAGCCTCTGATTAACTAGAGCCTTCTTCTTTTTTGTCTTTTGTTGATTTGTGTTAGGCAATAGGTGTATCAAAGTTTCGGCGATTACGGCGATTACACTTGGCTTCCTGTTTGGAAAATCACCGAATTTAATTTCATTAAAAATGAACATCGACCCAAAACTACCAAATAATTTTGTGGCGAAACTTGGCTGGCGCTGAATACGTTGCACAGTGGTTAAAAACATTTATATTTATTTAATATTAATTTAAAATTAAACAAAATTATAATTAGAAAATTCTCAAGCAAGCTTAAACATATAAACATATTTTTCTTTTATTCTAAATGCTTCTTAGCTTTTGCCCTATTTCATAAAGAAATCTTATTTTCTAAACTAAATAATAATAATGAAAAAATTCTCAAGCAAGTTTAAAGACTATGGTTTCACACTTTTGGCTATTTCACAATCGTTTTATTTGAAATTGAATATAAATATATAAATAAATCTTATAAATTTAAAATTCAAATATTACATTTGATTAATAATTTAAATAAATATTAGTTGCATTATTTTGATTTGTTGTAAATAAATAAACAAATTCCTGTCAATTATTTATGTTAAATTTTTCAATTAAATTGAACCACTATACGCAATTGGCACGTCCGCCTTGCCTCTGACCGTCCGTCCATCCCTTCGTCGGACTGCTCAAATTTCAGTTTATGCTTTTAGACTGTTGCTGAATAATTCAATGCTACAAACGGAAATTGCGACTATAGTTTGAGAGCAACAAATTACGACCACAGAACTCCAACACGAACCCAATCTCATTGGAAACGTCATCCACGCCCCCAAGCAACAACCCCCATTCCTCGCCAACTTCCCTCGTAAATATTGAACTTTGAAAATTGGCAGGAACTCAATCCGACCTTCTCCTCAATTGGCCATGTTCAATTTGTCAGGAGTCCTTCTGCCTATTTTCATCGGGCTAAATTGTTGGTTTTTTAAGAAAAACATTATTCTGATTGATCCTGCCAGTAGTATATGCTCGTCTCAAAGATTAAGCCATACATCGTTAACAGTTACTTGGATTCTAGATTCTAGAGCTAATACATTCTAGAGCAATTAAAACACGATTCTTATGAAACGTGTTCCTTTATTAGGCTACAACCAAGCGGTTAAGTTGAACGCTAGATAACATGTAGATAGTATAATCTTGTACCGGCGACAGATCTTTCAAATGTTTGCCCTATCAACCCTTGATGCTATTTAGTGTTATCTTGGACTACCAGGGTTGTAACTTGTTACGGGGAATCAGGGTTCGATTCCGGAGAGGTAGCCTGAATAACGGCTAACACATCTAAGGAAGGCACGCACTCCCAACTCAGCGAGGTAGTGACGAAAATATCAATACAGGACTCATATCCAAGGACCTTCAATTGGAATGAGTGCACTTTAAACCCCTTAACAGGAACCTGTTGGAGGGCAAGTCTGGTGTCAGCAGGATCGGTAATTCCAGCTCAAATAGCGTATATTTAAGTTCTTACGCGTAGTACAACTTACTATACTTTTATGTATGTAGGCGTATTACCGATAGAGTTCTTATATATAATTAAATACTTGTATTATTTTTATAAATACAACCTTTTGCAAGTACCAATAAGAGCGTCTTATACTCCGGTTATCATCCGTAATGACGGAGGACCTTTTGCCACTACCAGCAAAAGGGTCTTCTTCAAGGATTGGGTTATTCGTAAGTTTCTCACCTTATGTGCTTTCCCAAATCGCTCTCGGGCGCAATTAAACTTGGCAACTGTAAAAACTGTTCGCCGTCCAGCAAGTGCTTATTGGCAACGGAGTCTCGACAAGGTAGCTGCTGGAAAACACTGTACTCCATGGCGATAACATCTGGTTCTGTGACAACAGTGCTCAGCCTTGTGGATTGAGTTTCAATCTGTTCCTCCTTTATCACCGTATTGCTGTATTGGCTGTTGAGTGAGTGAAGTGAGGCCCCGAAATCCTCGACCTCGTCGACATCTGAGTTTTGACTATGTGTCGCCATTTTCGAGACGCCATTTACCAGACGGGACTTAGAAGACTTTTTAATACGCTTTGTATTCGCGGCTAAAAGCTGAAAAAATCAAAGTTAGAATTTTTTTAAATATTTTAATATATTGAGTACATGTATTTTTGTATTTTAAATATTACGTTTATTATAGTTTTACAGTTAGATTGAATTTTCGTTCAAATATAATATGCGAAAAGTATAATTATTATTTTCCTACTTTGGGTTGCATTTTCCAAAGTCGATGAGACCGATATCAGTGTATCCTTAAGAAAATAAGATTGTAACTAATTCGATGACAGTTTCGATGACATCCTTAAAGATTGAGACTAGAAACTGGGAACATGTACTGGAATGCTACGTCCACTAGGAAGCTAGTAAATCGATAAAACCGATAATTACAATGCAATAGGTTAGGTTAGGTTGTATCGGCTGTCAGCCCGATGGGCTGACACACATAGACCATATTTGGCCCATTGTGGTACCGTATGGGATCTGGGGATTTCTCCTGCAATCGTGCTCTTTAAGTATCCTGAAAAAAGTCAGACATTTGCCCAGCCAAATGAGTTTATGAATTTTGCGATCATGGCCGGTCTCATGTGTTGAAGCTCTGATAAGCCAGTTAGGGAGTAGTTTCCCAGGATTGCCAGCCTTTTTCTGGCAAGTAATGGGCAGAAGCAGAAGAAGTGCTCCGGGGATTCCACCTCTTCCTCCTCTTGCAGCTAATATATTTAATTGCCGACTGACTGTCAATATATATATCCGCCTACGCGGTTGTCTAGCTTTGAGCCATCTGTAAAGAAGGTAATGGCTGCCGGTGGACCTGGGGTGCCATGAACCCATGCAATAAGTCCGCATATCTCTCACAATTTTAAAGAAAGAGTCATCAAACTTGGAAGCTAACTTGCTGATAACCTCTTTCAAAGATTCGCATAAGCAACGCCTACACCCACCGCCACAATAACTTCGGCGCATATATTCCACAATTTACTTACTGGTTACTGGTTACTGGTTACCAGTAACTCCCAGAGATCGATAAGCCCCCAACCCGATACATATCACTTCTTTATAAACTTCTTTTTAAATGAATTCAATCAAATTGTCTACTTTTGTAAATATGATGAATAATAAATAAATATATATATATATAAATACTTACAGCATTATCGACATCCGATTCATTGGAACTGGCTAATTTTGGACTAATGCTGCTCGTGTCGATATCCAGATCGGTGTGTTCTCCATCGCTGGCCGAGGAGACCATGGACAGGCCCAGTCCCAGCCCGAGGCCTAGTCCCAGATCCATTCGCATAAGACTCTCCGCTCCCTCCGCGTCGCCCTGTGCCTCCCCTTCGCCTTCTGCCTCTGCCTCCCCCTCTGCCTCGCTGTCAACTGTTGTGAGTTGTGAATTACAAATAAAATCGCAATCGTTGCTATTCCTCACAACATCGCTATCATTATAATTATTGATATTGTTATTGTTGAGAAACTGTTGCTGCATTTTGGCAGCGGATATTTCATTCAGATTGAATTGGAATTGTCGTCCCGGCGTGGCAACCTCTACTAATCCTTCCAAGCTGTTCGAGTCGCCATCAATTTTGTTGGGCGGCGATTTTCGTTTTGCCGACATGCTGAAAAATAAAACAAAAAAATATTACAAATTAATTTTAATGTGAAAATTGTAAATAAAAAAATAAAAAAATATTTATTACGAACTATATTTTTATTATACTGTTAATGGCCGTTTATATATTATGCCAGTAATTACGTCAAATTATAAAATTAGTTGATTGCTTGAAATGCTTTATATTAAATATATATGAATTAAAAAAAATAAATAAGGAAAAAAGTAATTGAAAAAAGAGAAAGACAAATTCAGTTGATTTAAATTAATTTAAATATTAATTCACAAAGTATGTTAAAATTGTAAATGATTGCTTTGAAATTGAATAAAAATGTATATTTATTTGGCCATAAAATAAAAAAATAATAAATTAAAATCCATTTTGGTTTCTTCTTATTTATAATGTCATTTAAATAATAGCAAAAACAAAAAACATTTAAATCCATTTCGATTTCTTGCTGCGCAGAACAGAAGTAGATATTTGCCTCCTTCTTTTCTTTTGCCGAGTGCATAATCCGATATTTATATATATTTGCTATTTTTAGCTAAATCTTCTGGATCAACTTCCGTTCGCTTGAGTTTTACAGCCCTTCGCAAAAACTCGTTTTTTCCTGGCCTATTTTAGCTGACTTCCACTTCGACTTCGACTTTGACTTTTTTCTCTTGTTTTTTATATTAAATAAAATGACAAATTATTAACAGCGAAACTGCAGGCATCATGAGCCCTCGCATTTATGCACACACTCCACACACACACACACACACACACACACACACACACACACACACACACATTTGAGCACACCACACACCCTCAAAAAAAGAAAGAGGCAAAGGAGATTTAATTTTCAGCTAGCTACGATGTGTGCCAACTGTTGCGCTTCAAAAGAGAACGACTATATAAGACCCTATATTTTACAATTAAGTTTTAAAAATCAACCGTTTGTTTCTAAAAATATATAATATATATAAAACATGACCAAATCCGAGAGTTTGTTGCAGTATAAATTGTTATTTTTGTCCAACAATTAATGCTACATAAATCAAATAATATCATTAATTATTAATTTCTAATAGATTACAATTATAAATACTAAAATACTATAAATACTAGAATATAAATATGTATTAAAAATTGAAATGAAAATAATGTTTTTTTAAATATATAAATAATATAATATATAAATATATAATACATAATATTATTAAAAATGTCTAAAAATGGTTGAATGCTTTTAAAGACAGGAGAAAGCATCTGCGAACCCGTAAAGTATATAAAGTATTTTTATCAGAATCAGCATATTATTATTAATGTATTTTTATAGATAAATATCTTATATAGATCATTTATAGATAATATATATATATATATATATATATAGACAGAGTCTTTAAATTATTAAATAAATTATCAATTATAATGACGTATTCGGTCTTGGTCAATTAAAAATCTATAAGTAATGTAACGGAATGTGCCCCTGAATATGACATAAAACTATTCCAAGCATAATAATAATACTTGAATAAATTTGACGCAATTAAATACGCCCAAAATTGTTGCTTCTAATTTTGGTTTTTAATTTAAGATTCATAAGCATTAAATATTAAATATTATATTTAATTTAATTGAGTCAATTAAAAAAAAGCAATCAGTGTTTCTTGTATTTTTTGATATTCATAAATATTGTATTTGATTTTTAAATTACTTTTAAAACATAAACACCAAGCAATTTTTTGTTTTTTTTTTTTGTATATTTAATTTGAATTTAAAGTGCATAAATATTTTATTTTATATGTAATAAAATAAACAACAAACAATTTTTGTTGAATTTTAAATTTTAATTTAAAGCACATAAATATTGTATTTAATTTATTTTTAAATTAACAATTTGATGGGACTTTTAATATTAATTTAAAATGCGTAGCTTTGAAATTATATTCTTAATAGATTTAATAGACGAGTTTAAATAAATTTATAAAAAGGAGAACTTATTTTTTTGAATAGATATAGAATATAGTTGTCCGATAGATATATAGTTGGAGTTGGAATATCTGTATATACATAGAAAGTGCATGCCAAAGTCAGAGCCATTGTCAAATACCAAATGTGATCGGCTGGAAGAGCTTCCTATCTATCTCCGAGGGGGGATTTGTGGTAGAGTGGAGTGTGGAGTGTGGGCCACGGGAAGGGGGTTGTTGTCTGTGTGGCAGGATGCGTCAGCGAGAGGGGGTCTCCCCCGTTTAGTACCGCATTTTGTTTGTTGCCAGCGACAATTTGCGCTGCAAAAACAACAAATGATTGTTTTTCCGATTTGCTTTGAACTGAACATTTTATTTATAATGATGACTTCCGTTACTCGGCAGCAGAGCATACACACACACACACACACACACACTCATCAATTCAAATATTGACTTGTACATTTACAAATAGCTTCCGCAAAGTTTACTTCAATGTATTCTTGGTTTGGTTTTTACACGAATACGAATAAGAATTCGAATGCATGACTACGAATGCATGAATACATGTCCCATAAAATATTATCCCAAGTATTCAGGAAATAAGTAGCGGAAAGTGTCAGCACATATATATTACATATATCATAAGTCTGCTGGATCTCTACCTATGAACCATCGACAACAATCATCAGAATAATAAAAATTTAAGAATTTAATTTAAGTAAAAATGCATTCACAGCTTACAAGTAACTCTTTATTTCTAAATAATATAATATAATTTAAGCAGATTAATAAAAAATTTGCGATCTTTCTTTATTTAAATCCAACCTGATTTATTCTATAAAAAAACAGGTAATTTACTAACCTTTATTTTTTAAATTTATTATTATTAAACATTGTTATTGTTTCAAATTATTTATTATTATTATTATTTAGTTTAAAAAAAAAACTAACAACAGCTTAATTCTAGCAGTTTTAAATTATTCCCTTTGAAGTTTAAAGTTTGTTTTTCTATTCAATATATGTGCTATCTTTTTTTTACAACATATTTTAAATATATATATATATATATATACATAGTATATATATTTACAATTTAAATTTGTACCAATAGCAAACATTTCAAATAGAAATAATAATAGAACAAGCTTTTTTAATAGTAAATAAATGCCTATTTTTTATTTTCTCCTATTCCTTTATCAACGATAACATTTAATCAAAGATAAATAATTAAGACACTGTTTAAATTTTAAGAATTGTATTTTTCGTATATTTAGAAATAACAAAAACCAGAACATTTTTATAGATTTTTTTATTATTTTGATTCTTACTAAGAGGAAAAATTAAAGAAAAAATAGATAAGCGCCTTTCTAATATATTCTAATATTATTAGTTTTCATGATTCCTTTCTGAATTTTAGAAAGTATTTTTATTTCTAATTTTTCGAAATTTATTCCTTTGTATTGGAAGTATCAAAAAATATGTACATATGTATATATTTACTATTAAAAAAACAAAAGAATAATAAATAATAATAATGCATTTATTAAATAAATAAATATTGAATAAAATTTTACATTTTTACCTAATGGAACTTGCAAACAAAGAATAGGTTTTGGCCATGGTCTCTTGACTTGGTAATTTGCAAAGTAGTCATCGGGGGGCTCAAATAGAGTAATAGATTACCCATATACCCTGCCCCCAACTCCCCCTCCCTGGATTAGAATCATTTCCATTGCTTGCGGCGGAGTTGCTTAGCTAACCAAATTCATTTTTAATGCCAGCACGTGCCACAAAGAGATGAAGGCTCGGCTGTTGCCAGCGGCATCTCGTAAACAAAGCAACAACTCTTCGATGGAATTGGGTACAGGATCTGAGCAGCAGCAGGACCTTTGTCCCGCGACGAAGTGGCGAGCGAGCATTTCAATTGAAAATTCATTATTGCGCCGGGCATTCTTTATTTTTTTTTTTATACATGTCTATTTTTTATGTGCTGTGTATGTTTGTTGTGTGTGTTTGTTTGCCAATGTTGTTTTGCGTAGAATAATATTTATTTTATTTACCTTGGCCATCTACTCTTGCGTTTGTATTTGCGCAACGACTTACAACGTATATTTGCTACTTATTTGTTTGTATTTTTTACTAACTTTACTTTCTTATTTAAGGGGCGCGTTCAGTCTTTTTTAACCGCACTCAATTCTTGATTTTTTACGTGGTCATACAACACACACACACACACCCAACCCCAACACGTGCTCTTTTGGCATTGGCCTTTTAGGACTATTAAGGACAGTTGCAGCCACTTCGACTTCGACATCTGATAATGATAAATGGCCCAAGAGCAAACGGCAAATTTTGAGAATCATCTAGGAATTAATATATATACAAGATATATATATATATATTATACATATATATATATAGATATATGTATATAAGAATAACAAAAGCGCATTATAATTATTTAGTCGCTTGCTAAATTTGATTTTGTGATCTGGATTTACATATTTAGTCTGAACTAAAAACAGTCCACAAATTTCAATAATTTCTAAAAATGCCTAAGACATCCTCTCTCTCTCTTTCTCTCTTTCTCTCTCTCTCTCTCTCTCTTTCTCTCTCTCTCTCTCTGTCTATGTATATATATCTGATAAGCTCAACAAAAAAAATATATGCTTAAACAATAAATAAATAAATAATAAATGGTAAATAAAAAACAATAAATAATAAATAAATAAAATCCGGTTTGAAGTCACTTTAAAATCAAGAGATTGCCACAAAAATAAATAGCAATATATATATATATATATATATATATATATATATATAAAGAATACATATTTATATGTATATATATATATATGTGTTTGCATATATTTCTGTATTGTCGAATGTGTTTAGTGTTTTTAGCATTAAAGGGGCAAATGGGCATCTTTCATTGAGTTGCAATCCATTAGAACTGTGTGTGTATGTGTTGTGTGGCAAAGTGTAATGCAAAAATGAACAAACATCAACAGGCATAAATAATGGACAAGTGCGGACAAATGGAGGCAGGGACAGATGGACAGATGAACGAGATGGACTTGGAGTGACCCCCAGCTGGACGTTGTCATCGGAGCGTGGCTGAGTCGACCTTTTGTTAGCGCCCTTTTGACCAAACAAGTGCAACCGCCAACAAAGAGACAAAGCACAGCAACAACAACAGAGACAACAATACAAAAGGCTCCTTTGAACTGCGATTTGCAAGTACCAGAAAATAATATATAAAAAATATATACATAGACCCACAATAATACAAGGCTAAAAGTGCCAGCAGTATGAGAGATCATTCTTATGAATAATTATACAGACATATATATATATATATATATATATATATATATATATATATGCAAATTAATAAAGTATAAATAAAATATAAATTTACAGATTTGGCAGCGAGTTTCAGAAAGCTTATAATAATATAAATAAATATATATATATCAAATTTCTCTAAAATTCATTGATATAGAATATATAATATAATATATATATATATATATATATATTATATATATATAATGTTGAATATATATATTTTCTCCTATCTCTTCTTTCTAATTTATTACTATTTATTATTATTATTTGGTATATATTTTATATACTTAAATCAATTCAAGTATGTGTCTTTCTAAAATTCAGTTTTCTTAAATTCAAGTGGAATTTTTCGAAAACAACATTATTAAATATGTTCAAGTTTCTAGGTTATTTCACGGAATTCTTAAGCTACCTTTTAACTGGTTAAATTGAGCCTCGAGCTGAGCTTTTAGTTCGGGTTCGGCGAGTTATGGCTTTAGACAGACAAGACTCATAGGAGAGTAGAAAATGACTTAGTCATTGTGTATCCTTAAGCGGATTAGGCTTAACCAAAAGACTTTTGCACGCTTTCCTCCTCTGCGCTCGTTGACTGAAACAAAAATCAATATTCAACTCAAAGTGTCAGGAAGAGGAAGAGGAAGAGGAAGAAGAATAGGAACAGGAACACGGACTAACTGAGAGATGACAATGCGCAAAAAGCAGTTTTCGGTTAACAATAAGTCGACGTTATAAAAATGCCCATTTGCCACATAAAATAATATCAACACAAAATACACAATGGACACAATGGGGCGCGACAAGTGTAATAATCACACCAGCAAATGTGTGTTTTCCTTGGCAGGTAGATGTATAAATGAGTAGATGGAAGCCATATAATATTTAAGGACTACTCTTGGTTCCAGCTGGGAAAATGTATATATGGAGAGAGATATAGAGAAAGAGGAATAAATAGATAGATAGATAGGTAAAGATGTATTAAACACATAAATAGATCGATAGATAGAGATACAGAGTTATATAGACAGATATATATTGAGAGGAAATAATTGATGATTATGTTGAGAGAGCTTGTGAATGTTGACGTAGATAAGTAGAAAGATAGATATATATTTGGATATATAGAAATAAATGAACATGCCCGGGTAGATGGGTAGATAAATATATAGATTTACAGACAGATTCATATATGTAAATAGACAGACAGATAAATAGATAGATAGATAGATAGATATTAAGACATAAGACAGATAAACATATAGATAGAGATATAGATAGAGATATATACAGACAGATAGATATATTGATAGATACAGAGTTATATAGACAGATAGATATAAAGAGAGATAATTATTGATAATAGATAAGTAAAAAGATAGATAGGAAGATACATGGATGGATAAAGGTGCATGGAGAGATTGCATGAATGTCGAGGTGGATGAGTAGATAAATAGATAGATATACAGATAGATACATAGATAGATTATTCATTTAAATAACCCCATATTTATTAAGATTTTATTTATTTAGACAGATATATAAATTATCAATTTAAATAACCCTATATTTATTTAGTTTTTATTTCATTATTTTATTTTCAAGTTTTAATTATTTTAAATAATTTTTATTCTTGAAATTCATTTGTATTCACACTCAGCAAAAAGAAACTAGCCATTAAATATTTTTGGTCTAATTGGGTTTTTTCTGGGTTTTCCGCAATACATGCAACAAATTGTATACCATTTTGCTATTAAATACTCACAGAAATCATATAAATATTTCATGTTTTTGAATTTATTTATAATTTAAAATGTAATTTAATTCAATTTGTTACTACTTATATTTTGTGTGTCGACTGACTTTAGTTGATTAGTTGATTAAATAAATAAATAAAAAAGCTAGAAATTATGAAGTATATAAGTATCTTAAACATAAACAAATGTTTTTTGTCCATGCAAAAAATACATATAAACTTGAATATTTTTGTTTTTGTTCGCATTTTTTATATTTGGTCAATTTTTATTTAGTCAAGTTTTATATTATTTATCAAGCAGATAAAATTCGTTATTTTTTATAGACGTACTTTCTTGAATTTTTATTTATATAGTTTTTGTTATTTGACTATGGGAAGTTAAAGGACTCCAACTCGTAAAGAGCTTTCCGCCTCGGGCAGGGAGTTGTCTCTTTCTCTTCTGCTCTTTTTATGGGTCTTGAATTACTGCTTGAAATGTGACCACTTTGACCGACCAGTCAATGAATATTAAATGCGTCTCGAATTCGCCAAATATGCTGAATGAATGCCGACATCGTCAAACCCCCCTTAACTAAATCAAACCCAACCCCAACCCCAAAACCCAATCTAAAAATTATGTTCCCACTGCGTCGCTTCACTTTTCCTCTTCTTCCTCTTCTGCATAAGTGATTTGAGCTGGGCACACTGGGCATCTGAGTCGTATCAGGTTTTACACCCATTATCTGTGTAGATGACCATGAATAAATACATTGCTATTGATTGTCCAGCTGTGCCCCTTGCTAAGCTCAGTATCGAGACCCCATTCTGATGCATTTGACACATTCCAAATGACACATTCCACATCTACATTCCACATCCGCATCCCTCAAACTAACTGAAAACCCTCAAACTAACTAGAAAATATTTTCTTAAATAATTTCTTTCTTTCTGAATTTTTTTCTTATATATATATATATATAAACATTAACAACATAAAAAAAAGCATAATTATTAATTTGTGTATTTAATTTTAGTTTATTTTAGAGTACACTATTTCTATCATTAGGAGATCATTAAAGTGATCTGATTGGAGTTTATATTTATAATTGTTTGTCCTTCTCATTCAATATTAATTTTAACAAAAAGCAAAGAAACAACATGATATAAAATAAAAAATTAAAAAAAAAATACTTTCTAGACATAAAATGATAATAATAAAAAAATATATGCTCTCTCGACTCTTAAGGATTCTGTGTACACAAATAAATAAATACAACAGATGGGTTTTTTCTCTGAGTGTGTTATGCGCTAATTATTGTTATTGTTTGATTTTGTTGACATAGATTTGATGAGTGCAGTTGATTGTTAAGAAGTTGCCTCAGTTGTTTTAGTTACCTCAATTTGAGGCAACACAATTATGCCCATGGCTTACTTGCATCATGATTATGCTTTTGAGCTGAGGCAAGTTGCAACTGAGTTGTTGTCTACATTGTATTCGAAAATAAACTCTTTAAGGAGGAAGCGGCAAGAGGCAAAGAAAGGCAAAAGACAAAAGATCCGACAAAACATCTTTGACAATGAGATAATGACACAACACATCTGAACCACATCTGGCCACCACATGCAGCCAGCAGCAGCCAGCAGCAGCCAGCAGCAGCCAGCAGCAGCCAGCAGCAGCCAGCAGCAGCCAGCAGCAGCCAGCAGCAGCAATCGCGAATGTTGCAACAAGCGTTGCAACAATAAGACAAAGTTCCTATTATATTATAAATATACACCTACTATAAAGTAGCCAAAAGACACTCCAATTATTGAAAATAAAAAATTATAAACATATAAACATATATAAAATAACAATAACAACAGTAATAAATTAAAGAGAGCCCACTTGGAACCAGTGGAGTAAGCAATTAAAAATATATTTAATTATATAAATACAAATATAAATAATTAATAATTAATAGATAACATTTTCTTTTTAATTTTATATTTAATTCTAATATAGACTCGTTACATTTTATTTGTAATTAAATTGAATTTATTTTATTATCCGTCCGTCCGTCCGTCCGTCTCTCTGTACGAACACGCAGATCGCAGAGACTTAAAATTTGGAATATAGGTTCTCATATACCAAGTTTGCTTTTTTTATCGATAATCGCATCCGTTTCTGGTATATCGATACATTTAAATTTGCGATAGCAATAAATGCTAAAATTTTACAGGCAGAATCTTCTAATTAATACATAATAAGCATGCATATGCATACTACTGATCAACTACCCAAATTTCATCAAGATCGGATAAGAAACACCCAAGTTATAGTTATATATATAATATATTATCATATTGATCTCATTTCTGTCAGCAGCCGCAAGCATTTTCTGTATGCATCAATATGCGAGCGCATGTGTGAGAAAGAGGCATGATTATCGACGCGAGCATCAATATGTTTTTGTGTGTATTCTGCAGACGATTGCCTGTACTTAGGTATGTATATGTTTATGTATATGCACGTGTTTGTTGCCAGTCAGCTAGGATTAGTTCGGGCTTGTGAATCAAAACATGCGCTGCATTCATTTTTTTCATTGCTCAGTGCCTGAGTTTGCTATAAGAAATGAATGTACTTGCAGACCTGCTTACATTTGGGTGCAAAACTTATTATAGGGAAATTTGCCAATAGTCTTAGAATATATTTAATAGCTGGGTTAAGGGTACATCGTGGTCGGCAAAAATTCCTCAACTGAACCCTCCACGAGGGTGCCGACTGGTAATAGCATCACAGCGGTCCTGCAAGGTACCGATGCTAGCTAAGACTCGTGCCCCGAACCTCAGACATGAATTGCATCCATAGTCTTGTCGCTGGGAAAGGACCGAGTCATGGTTAGAGGTAAAGGGCCGGACTAAGGTGTTATGCGACCCGTGCCGATAGTCAGCCAGGCTGGGGGCCCTCAAATAGCCCAGTCTTCTACGGAGCATATCGGATACCTGGCGACCTCCGATATTAATCAGCCTTACCTGCACATCGCGGATCTCTGTGCAGGCGGACATTCCTTTCTCCGCAGCTCGTGGGAATCAAAATACATTCCATAAATAAGAAACCACAAAAAGAGTCCGGTACTCTCTCAGAACCGGTAGGGAGCAATCCCAGACATGTAGCGGAGGCAGTGGCTCGTAAGCCTGGCCAAAGCGGCAGCATGACAAAAGTGGCGGAAAAGCCTGTTTGTCAAGCCAGTGGTGAGGGTGCAGCTGGTAAAAACCCCGACCCGTCCGACTCCGTGGCAGGAAGGCAAAGCACTTGTGCAGCCAACCTGCCAGCCGGAGCGGGGACTAAGGGCGATTTGCCAACTACCAGCGCTGCGGCTGAAAGGTTCAGCTATGCCGACCGCAGCAATGCCGCAAGCATTCTAAAGCGGCAAAATGCTAACACAGTGCCAAACCCACCAGCTGAATGGCAAAATAAGGTGGTGTGGGCCAGGAAGGTGCTGTCAAACTTTTGTGAGGCCCCACCCCATAAAGAGCAGAGCCAGGCAAAACGGCAACGCTCACAAGAAGCCTACGGATCCGTTGCAAAGCAGACCAAGGTGCATCAGGGAAGGTTCTTTGCTGACATTGCCAAGGAGAGAATCCTGATAGGGATCCTTGACAAGGGAAGCAAGGACGGCAGTTTCCCGAGGAATCAATGGAAGTGGGTGGAAGGAGCCCTCGCTGTCCTATGCCTGAAGCTACTGAGCAAGGCGGTATGCAGAGGTATGCAGAGATGCTGGGTGGTACCAGGGTAACACGAAGGTCATCGCCTGCCAGGACGCTCGCTCGGTAGAGCTTTACAAAGCTGCCGTAGCCGAGCTTGGTGAGGTCTACCCCGGGGCGAAGCTGGTCGCTGTCGACTGGAGCGAAGTCCCGAGTAGACCTCGTGCACGCATCTGGATCCCGGCCTCCTTAAAGGAACCGGACCAGGTGCTCAACCTCTTGCAACTGTGCAACCCCTCTCTTCCTACCCATGACTGGAGGGTGGTGAAGATTGAGGCCACCGAGGGGCCAACAAATCAGGCAGTGCTGATCCTAAACAAAGAATCGCTGACCCCTATTGAAGCCGCCAAGGGTGAGCTAAACTTCGGCTTCGGCTCCATTACCGTTAAGGTATATAAATCGGATGCGCCGACCGGAGGAGACCGTGCTGTCTGTAACAAAACGGCTGAACAGGGTTCTCCTGCGGAGATCGGAGCAACCGATGAGGAGCTGGAGCCAGGCTATACGTCGGATACGTCGACTCTGAATCGGGGCCTTGAGGCCTTGTGTCATGAATTGGACGAAGACGATTTCACGCTGTCGGACGAGGACGACAGCAACAACACGGTGGTATCTCCGGATGTCCTTGAAACTACGGCAGATAAACCTTCACCACAGTAAAGCAGCATCCGCTGCTCTGATGCTCCGCCTGGCTGGAGGCGGAGACGACATAGTACTAGTCCAAGAACCTTGGGTGATTGGAGGAAAGGTTTGCGGACCAGGCAACAAAGACTACAAGATATTAGTAGCTGGCAATGAAGGTAAAAAACGCACCTGCATCCTTGCGAAAAAACATCTAAATATTTTTCTGCTCCATAATTTTAGCAATGATGACAATACAGCGGTAAGCCTGGAGCTCCAGTCAGCTTCGGTAAGGCTACTGTCTGTCTATATGGCCTACGACAGCGTCGGCCCGCCACCAGATGAGACTACAAGGTCCCTCGTCCAGGAGTGCGAGAAGCACAGCATTGCCCTAATCATAGGCTATGACGCCAATGCTCACCACACTCAATGGGGGAGTACGGGCACAAATCCGAGGGGTGAGTCACTCTTATCCTTCATTCTAAATACTAACCTTTTAGTATGTAATACGGGTAATGAACCCACTTTCATTATTAAAAATAGACGAGAGGTCATTGATCTGACCCTCATCTCACAATCTATGAGTGACCAGCTAATAGGCTGGAGAGTGTCTGATGACCACTCCTTCTCTGATCACATATACATAGAATTTGAGCTTCTCGCAAGCCATCCAGAACCAGTTCACTTCACAAATCAGAAGAAGGCGAACTGGGAAATTTGCAAAGCCAAACTTGACCAAACCCTTTCGGAACTCCCATCGAAAGGCCCGGACAACTTAGCTCATCTTTGCAATCTCACAGAGACTTTCACCATAGCATGCAATAAGGCTTTTAAGGCAGCTTGCCCTATTAGTAAGCCAGTGCACAAGAAGAAACCACCATGGTGGACACCTCAACTAAGTGTCCTTCGACAAAGTTGCAGGTCCCTCTTCAATGCAGCGAAAGTGCAAAATAACGACCTGCAATGGTCAAAATGCAAATCAAGTCTGGCTGAATACAAAAAAGCCACCAGACGGGAAAGAAGTAAATCTTGGAGAGATTTCTGCACGGACATTGATTCATTTACTGAAGCTGCAAGGCTTAGAAAAGATTTATCAAAAACCACACCCACACTAGGTTATCTGAAAACGGATGACAACTCTTGGTCGGTCTCAAGTGAAGAGTCTCTGGAAATCCTCCTTAAAACTCACTTCCCTGGCTGCTCCGAGCAGACCCCGAGGTGCGCAGAAACCAACTGTATAGAGAACACATCTTTGAAGTCTCTTATACACAAAGGTAATATTAAGTGAGCAGTGAACAGCTTCAAGCCGTTCAAATCTCCAGGCCCAGATCAAATAAGCCCAGTACAACTACAAAAGGCGGGAAATACAGCCATAAACTGGCTACATGAGATCTTCGGGAAGATTCTGAAGACTGGTCGCATACCACCGACATGGCTCCAGTCAAAAATAACACTCATACCCAAAGCTGGGAAGCCATCGCACACCAGCGCCAAAGATTTCAGACCCATCAGTCTGTCATCTTTAATGCTAATGACCCTGGAACGACTTATAAGTCTCCATCTCACAGCATCCATTGACCCCAGGCTTATGTCGGAGTCCCAACATGCCTACAGGAAGGGCAGATCCACAGATACTGCCCTTCACTCTGTGGTCTCTACTATAGAGAAATCTTTACTCCATAAGGAGTACACCCTAATAGCGTTTCTCGACATTGAGGGCGCCTTTAACAACGTCACTCCGGCAGCCATAACTGGAGCCCTGCTAGGACTGGGGATTGATACCGGTACGGTGGGATTGATCAGTCAATTGCTCACTTGCAGGACTGTGATATTCACACTAGGGTCGTCAACTCTCTCCAGGTTCGTAAGCAGGGGTACGCCACAAGGAGGCGTCCTGTCACCCCTACTATGAAACATAGCAATAAACAAACTGCTGTGGGACATGGAGGGGTGCGGCTGCCAAATAGTTGCTTACGCAGATGACGTTGCTGTAATTTTCAGGGGAAAATACCCACAAACTCTCTGTGACCTCATGACTAGTAAATTAAACATACTTTCATGCTGGGCAAAGGAGAGTGGACTAGGGGTAAACCCGAATAAAACGGAACTGGTTCATTTCACAAGAAACTACAAGGTCCCTTCTCTTGTCCCACCCCGACTAAATAATGTAAATTTGATCTTCAACAAATGTGCCAATTTCCTAGGACTGACACTGGATAGGAAACTAGACTGGAACCTGGAAATATCCAATCACGGGTTAAGAAGGCAACAGTCGCTCTATACACGTGCAGGAAATCCATTGGGCTGAAATGGGGTATGTCCCCAAATATCGTTCAATGGTTATACACATCTATAGTCAGACCTATACTTTTGTATGGCGTCGCAGTATGGTGGCCCTGTTTAAAAAAGAAAACTACCCTTTCCGAACTAAACAAGGTTCAGCGTATGGCTGAACTATGCATATCAGGGGCGCTTCGTACTGCACCTAGTGAGGCACTTGACGCTATCCTGGACATCCCATGTCTGGAAAGACAAGGAATGAAAAATGCAACACTCACGGATAAGACTCAGAGAATCCCTCGCCTGGGCTACTCAGAGCACTGGCCATACCTCAATCCTAGAAGGGAAGCCGACCATCCCTTCAAAAACAAATTACTGCGTACCAGGAACACAGCGGGATACTCCCTTCAACATATACTTCCCTCAAAGGGAGAAATGGGTTCATGGCACCCCCGGTCCACCGGCGACCATAACCTTCTTTACAGACGGCTCCAAACTAGACAACCGCGTAGGCGGAGGGGTCTACTCCGAGCAACTCAACATACAGTTACCCTTTAGCCTTCCAACACACTCCAGTGTTTTTCAAGCTGATGTACTGGCCATAAAGGAAGCTATAGACTGCCTAGAAAGGCTCAAAGTTAGCCCTAGCAATATAAGCATATATATTGACAGTCAGGCAGCAATCAAATCCATCAGCTCGATATCTTCAAATTCGATATCAGTAACAAGCTGTCGCAAATCTCTACACGAGATGGCTAATCAGCATGTTATTAGCCTAATATGGGTCCCTGGCCATCAGAAAATTGAAGGCAACTGTAAAGCCGATGAGCTAGCTAGGAAAGGTACTATACTACCACTCCTTGCGGACAAGGAAGGTATAAATATGCCTCTAGCTACCTGTAAGCTCAACATCAAGGAGGAGTACATGCAGAAAATGGCAAAATGCCACCTGTGCCCGCATAGCACACCAGAAATGGCCAATTATCAACTCCAAGCGCAGCAGAGAGCTGTGCAGTCTAAGTCGGATCAACTGTTCTGCAGTGATCCGGGCTCTAACTGGGCACTGGCTGGTCGGCATTCATGCCAACAGACTCCAGGTGCCATACAGTGACTTTTGCAGAAGCTGCCAAGATGAGGAGGAAGTGGAATCTCCGGAACATTTCTTCTGCCACTGCCCAGCATTTGCTAGGAAAAGGCTGGAAATCCTGAGAAACTACTTATCGGAGCTTCGACACATGAGACCGGCCAAGATAGCGAAATTCATAAACGCATCCGGCTGGTTAAATGTCTAAATGTTAGAAATGCTTTGGATGCACGACTGCAGGAGGAAACACCCTCCTAGATCCCCTTTCGGTATCACAACGGGCCAAATATGGCCTAAGTGTGTCAGCCCATAGGACTGACAGCCGATATAACCTAACCTAACCTAAGGGTAAATCGTAGTCGAGCTCACTCGACTACAGCACTCTTACTTATTTAACTAATGATTGTTGAAGTAAAAACATAAGCATAAATTGGCATAAGCCAAATAAACAAATGAAATAAAATAAATATACAAAGGATTTAATCAACTGTGTTTTAAAATGTTAAATGGTATATATATATATATTTAGAAGAGCATATATATATTTAGACTAAGCAATTAAAAATATATTTATCATACAGATCCTTAAATTACATTTTATTTTTATTTGCTTCAAAAAAAAAATAATAAATATATATATATATATATATATATACATATATATATATTTGTAATTCAATTGATTACATTTTCTATTATTTTTTTTAAATAAATAAATATAGGTCTATGTATATATATTTTTTTTTTTACATAATGAGCATAAGCATAAGCAAAATATTCATACAAAAGAATTAAAAAAAAAAATTAGTTAATAAAAACTATGAATCTAAGAAAACAATTGTTTTCAAATTTAAAAAATAAATTGTAAAATGGAAAATGGTTTTTTATTAATTTCTTAATAGAATAAAGTAAAAATAAGGATTTGGCAAATGCCTATAAATAAATAATAATACAGAAATAAATATAAAATAAAATTCATTTTATAACTTGGCTTTACTGCTTTACACAATTTACACGCATTTAACACAGACACACACCCACTGTTGCCTCAATTTTGCTGTCTGAGCGATTTGGACAGATAAGAAAAACAGAACTGCCATAGGAATGGGGCATGGGGAAAGGAAACATTGAGCCTGACTTGGGTGTTGATCAGGATTTCGTATCTTTGCCTCTGTCTCTGTCTACGTATCTATCTCTATATCTATCTCTATCTCAGTTCTTCTGTTATATTGCAGTTGCAGACAGGTACATTTGGTAGGTGGCTGGATTGCATGCATCAAAGGGGCATCCATACACTCAGCAAAAAAATAAATACCTAAAATTTAAATTTGTTTTTTCGTAAAATCAGAGATTTAATTTCTTAATTTCCGCTTGGATTATTCTAGAATTTAAATAAAATATATATTTAATTTCTAACATTATATTGTTTATCAAACAAATAGTATTTTTTTACATAGCATAAAAAATTTGAGAGCGCTAATTTCATATCTATTTGTCTAAATTTCACAAAGGATTTTTTCTGAGCAGATTTTGTAATTTCTACTTTTTAGAAATGTATTTCCTAATATTTTATAAAGAAGATTTAATAAAATAAGATATAATAATATAAAAAATACTTATTTTTTTATTTATTTATTTATTATATATATAAAAATATATTTATTTTTTATTTTATATTTTTAAGAAAGGAGCATATAAATAAAAAAAACTCTATAAGATTTAACATTATATCTAAAAAATACTTATTTATTTATTAAATATCTATTTATATATTTTATATTATTTATTTTAAATTTTTAAAAAAGGAGTATGTAAAAAAAACTGTACAATCTGAAAACAGAAAAAATATATTATTAATTTATTATTATATATTATTCTTATTTCTAAAAACCAGAATATTTTTTTTAGGATTTCAGGGCAATTTTCTAAAATTCAGGCAGATTTTGTATACTTAGAAATCACTTCTAAAAACCAGAACAGTTCTTTTGAGCGGTTTTATAAATTTTATAACGATTTCAGCATATATATTTTTGGGATTTTTGTCAATTTATGGCAAGCTTTTTGTAATTTTAAGAAAAGTGTTTGCTTATATTTCGAAATTAGAAACATTTTTTCTGATAATTAGAAATTATTTCAGGCTGGTTTCTAAAATTTAGGCTGATTTTTTCGCTGTGTGTACGCCGCTTTTGCGCTACAAACTCTAAAACATTTTATAACGATCACAACTAGATTGAAACAAGGACCGGGAATTGAGAATGGGAACTGGGAATGCAAACTGAGAACTGGGCATGGGGCATTCTGCACAAAGTGGTTTTGCTGGCTTCGCGTTGTGGCAATGGCAATGCATCATGTTGCCTGTGTGGCAGATGCAACTGAAAACTGAGCCGAGTCCGAGTCTCAGTCTGAGTCTGAGTTCGAGTCTGAATCCCAGTCGTTGACTTGCTTGCAGTTATTTCGTTTGTTTTATTTGCGACTCTTCTTGTTGTTTTTGTTTTTGTTTGTTTGTTGGTTTCTCTCTCTCTGTATATGTAAATATACCCTGCATCCTTTGTCAATTTTCAAGCGGGTATAACGAAGCAATCAAGAAATAAATTTCCATTTTCACAAATTAATTTCTTAATAATAGTAAAAAGCTTTTCTCATTTTTATCCTTTGATACCGAAGGTGTCATGATATATTGGTTTGTGCAATGTCCGCCATGCTGTCTGCCCATCTGTCCGTCTGTATGAACGCAACTTTTTTGCTGGTAACCTGCTGCAAGGAACGGCATATCAATTTTCAGAGCACGACCACACACGCCGCCCCAGGAACTTCGACCCTAGAAATCTGAAATGCGCATATCTTCCACAATTTGAATGCTAAAGTCATCTAATTTTAAGTATGCTACTTTTAACTCGCCTAAGAGTTTGGTAAAAAATTGGATGGCCACGCCCGCTCCGCCTTCCTAAACCGATACGCCTGTTAGTGTAAACCGATAAGACCATATTTCAGTCACCAGATTTGAAAGGTACATTGCTAGTAACACCCCTTCAAAAATTCGGAAAAAAAAAATTTGGACCCACTCCCGCCCTTATAAACGATAAAAGCCTCATCTGCCGCAATTTAAGAGTTACCAAACTTCGAAGAAACGTTACTAGTCTATAACTATCGCAATTTGAAAAGGAAGCTTGGATAGTATTTCTTGGCAACACCCACCCTGTTATTTGCCACCTGTTATCAGCTTTTATTACGGATGATATCAAAGTAATTGCAACGTTCTCTCTTGTTTAAAACAGATTTTTTTTGGCGCTTTTTTTCATTGCTGTTTTTTTTTACACATTTATTTCATAATAATAGAAATTATATAAATAATAGAAATGATATTCATAATAATAAAATAAATTAAGTAAGAAATATATCGGTAAAATAGCAAAAAAGCTTTACTTATTTTAAGACTTATCTAAAACTATAAAATTTGCTCTAGTTTTCAAATAAAGCATTTTAATTTATATTTTGTACACATTTTATTCATAATAAATAAAATACAAAAACAATTTAAATAATAGTAGTAGAAAACATAACTATAAAATAGCAAATAAGAGAAAGCTTTTCTCATTTTATGACATAAATTATTAGTTTATTGTATTAGTAATTATTATTATAGTTGTACTAATGATTATTATTATTATACTAATTATATTATAATTTAGCAATGCAATGAGTTTGACTACGAGATACCCTGCAGCAGCAACTATTGAATATAAGGTTGAGCACTAAGCCAAGATATCTCTCACTACGCATTTTTAAAGGGTATACAAAAAAACAGCGAATTCTATTCACGCTTATCAATTTGACAATTGACACAAGCAGAATTTTTATGTTGGCAACTCTCTCTGTCTCAGTCTCCCTCCCTCCCTTTCTCCTTCTCACTCTCTCTCTCTTTCTCTTTCTGCTTTGGCAACAAACAGTTTGTCTGTTAAGCGACGGCAATCGTTCAATTCTTGGTGTTATTTAAATTAAACAATGAAGTTTTTGTTCTTCTGCGGCTTCCTCTTCTACTTCAACTTCTCCTTCTCATTCTCCTTCTTCTTTTGCTTTTGCTTCTTCTGCTTCTTCTTCTTCAAAATAAAAATAAGTAGGGCAAGCAGCAAATAGAAAATCGCTTATCGATAACAGACATTGTTGTAAAATAAAACAAAGACAAAGCGAAATAAAAGAGAAGAAATAAAGACAAAAACGGAAAAGAAGCAAGAAGAGAAATATTTTTAACAGCCTTTTTTAATATTAACATTATTTAATAGAAAAAACCAATAATCAAACAATAAAATACTACAAAAATATAAGTGAATAAAATTAAAATAATACCTATGCAAAATAAATATAATAAAAAATGAAAAAAAAAACCATGAAATGAATGAAAACAATTATTTGTTAAGAGTTTCGTCTGTTTCTAGTTTATATTTTACTTTTTTATTCAGTTTAATTGTTAAAAGAGTTCACAAAGAAAAAAAAATATATAACTATTCAAAACTTTTAATAAAAAACATAAGAAATTACTAACTTAGAAATTGCGTACTTTTTATTATTAATATTATTTTGTAGTTTCTGATGCTAAAATAGGTTTATATTAAATAGAAAGCAAAAAATATATTAATTATTAATTTTTTATTATCATATTACTATTATATTCATATATATCCTCTAAAATAATAAATATAAAATAAATAAGTAAAATAAAATAAGCTTGAAAAAATTAAAAAATCTATGAATACTTATTCGCTTATTTGAAGAATTATTATCATTTAGTCTAAATTTCAGATTTTTTTGGTCTGCTAAAATGAGCTTTGCTCTTATTGTCCAGCTAATTTTCCTATTGGATTTTGGATAAGCTTCAATAAACAACGACATGCATAAATTTCGCTTTATAACTGCATTCAATGTGTGCGTGTGTATGTATGTGTGCGTGTGTGTGTACGGTCGTTGTCCTAGACTTTTTCCAGGGCTCAATGTTGCCAAGTCGCTCTTAACTAATCTGCATGGCTCTGATAACAAAGAGGGGGAGGAGGGGAAACGAAGAGAGGCGAACAGCCAAGGGAAGGGGGAAAGGAAAGGGGGGAGGGGTGCCAATGGAAGGTGGTCAATGATCCAGATGGGAATTAAGTGCGTGCTCAGCACAGGACAGAGAGAGGAAGAGGCGAGAGAGCACCACACAAGAGAGTGAGCGTAGAAGAGAGCGAGCGCACGAGAGTGCGAGCGCAGAGAGAAAATGGAGAAAGAGCTTGCTGACGACGACGTAGATGCTTAGATCGAAAAAAGAAGAAGCAGCAACAGTTCGGTCGAAACATAAGACGAAGAAGAAGAGAAGCGGCAGCGGCAGCGGCAGATCGAGTTAGCGCAAATGATAAACAGACAACGCAGGCACCTAAAGCCCCACCCCCCCCCCCACCCCACCACCTCCCCTTGTAACTGCAGCAGCACCTGTAGCCATCCCAGAAACAGGAAACAACAATGTTGTACGAGAAATTTGATTTCTTGTATTTCGCTTTTGCGTTTGCAATTCGCATTTCGCATTCACCTGTTGTTATTTTTTTTTTCGAGTGTGTTTATTTTTGCGACAGGCAAACGGACAACAACAACAACTAGTTTTCCATGTTTTCGCATCTTGCGCACATTCGCATTCCAAAGCTTTTCGATCTCAGTCGCTGTCGACGCCGCTGCCGCTGTGGACGCTGGCATCGGCGCCGCGTTTCAGATTCGGCTTTATCTATCTTATGGCAAAAAAAAAACAAAAACAAAAGCAAAACAAAAAAAACTCGTTTTCGATGCATTTTCTCAATAGACGACGAGACACGCTTTGCACGCAACATTTTTCTTAAACCCAAATAAACACACACACACACACATACGCACTTGTTCACACTCACAAACACACACAGACACATTTGATTTTTATGCATTATGCGTAACAAATGCTGCTTGCAGGCAGTGGGAGAGAGCCAGAGGGATGAGAGGTCGACTGGGAGATACCCTAGACTATAAATATTATTATTATTATTATTATTATTATTATTATACTATTTATTAATATTACGGTAAATTTTAATATCATTTGATGTGCAGTTAGTAAAAATTTTAAATATTTTATTTTTAATTATTAATTAATTATATATATATTTATATTGAGAGGCATATTCACTTATCTTACTTAATAATTTTTTAATTTAAATTTTAATACATATTATACTAGTCACTTTTAACATGATATCATTTAATTTGTATTTTTCAATTCTTTATTAAATTTATATTTTTTAAACCTGTCTTCAGATATGAGCCCTGTTTTAAGTCGACTTTAAATAAATAAATATTATTCCAAGAATTTAATTTTTTTATTTTTCATTTTAAATTTTAATTTTATTATTATATTACTCACTTTTAGAGTTTTTTAATTACTGTTGATTTATAATTTGTATATCCCTTGCAGAGTTTATTCAAATGTTTAACCATATTAAATCAGCGAATAGAAATCAATCAAAAAATTCTATCGAATGCTTATCTTTAATCTCTATCTTGATTTTCTTTACTTAAATTCAAATTTAATTGCTCAGATTTTATTTCTCATATTCATTTTAAGTATTATTATTTAATTTGACTTTTGATTTATTTTTTCAAGGTTATTATATATTTATTAATTACTCAGTTTTAATTATTTGTCATTTTAAAATTCATTTTAATTAGGATTGTTTTCAATTTTGATATTTTAGCTTTTATTTGTAACGTAAATTTTGAATTTAAATTTAATCAAAATAAGAAATAAATAAAATGGATGCCAATATTGAATGGATGCGAATTAACCACCAAAATTAAATTCATTTCAAATTTTATTTTAATTTTAATTTGCGACATACATTTAAACGACGGTTTTCAATGTACACATTGAAATTAAACTACAGCAAATAAATAAATAATTTTAAATTTACTTTTAATTCAAGTTTAATTTTTGCTTGGCTGTTTTTATTACGCATAAAAAATTAAATCATATTTTGTTGCAAAAAAAAAACCTCCAATTCGATGTGTGTGTGTGTGTTTGTGCGTATGCAAAGAAACGATATTATTCTTTTATTTGTTGTTTTATTTGCTTTCCGCTGGTAGTTGTCCAGTTTTACCAGCTCCTCAGAACTGGATAAAAACCTGTCGTTGTATTCCCCCCGCCTCCTCCTTCGCTCCCACTCCACTCATCCTCTGCACCCCTTCCCCCTCGCTTCCTCTTAATGGCCGAAGCAGTTCTGTTTAGCTTAATGAGCATGCGTGCGCCAAGGTGTGACTTTGTGACTGTGTGTGTGTGAGTGACTGCGTATGTTTGGCTGTGTATATGTGTGTGTGAGTGCAGATTGAAAAAAATATATATAGAATATCCATGAATGCTGCCCGCTTCCAACCGCTTTCTAATGCATTTGACTAGGATCTTAATTTGCTTAACTTAAAAACTGAAATTAACATTAACATTGGTATATAAAAAAATTTGCTATTAATAATTATTAATTAATTAAATTGCAAATAAAAACAAGCAAAACAATTTAAGTGCCAGAAAAGGGAAGCAGCGAAGACAAAAAAAAATTATCCATCTGGTTTTATCGCCCACGAGCTGCGTGAGACGTCGATTCACTGTAAGCGAAAAAGTGCTCGTTGTGACACTAATATATGGGAAGGGGTGGGGGGAGTTCGATGTTCACACGAAGACACGCCAAAAACACGAACACAATTTCGGCTGATGTTCGTTTGTGTATGTGTGTGTGTGCGAAGGATCGCCTTGTGCGAAAAACAATGCATTAGTCAGTGAGGGGCAGAGGGAAGGGGAAGGGGGTAGCTGTTCACACACACACACAAACACAAAAAAAAACTCAATTGCCTAATTATTGATAATCAATGTGTGACGTCAGCACTGCCAATTGTTGTGCGCTTGGCAACACTGTTGACAAGAGTACGTACTGCTATTGTCAACATTGTTGACAAGCTCACTATTCTCCTTGTTGGCAACAATTCGCAAATGTATATTTGTATATGCATGCTTTTGTGTATATACATAATGTACACATCTATTTGCATTTTGTTACTTGTCGCTGTCTGTCATTGTTTTAGTTGTGGACGCGTCTTTGGCTTTTTGCCGCTATTGACTGGAATATTGAAACTGGAAGAATAGCTGAAGAGGAAGGAGTAAAGCCTGCAACACACACATGCATGAATGCATATGCATGTCCGCAGCTACGCAAGTACACTGAGAAAAACAATTAATAATAAATATAAACGAACAATAAATGAATAATAAAAATTTGCTAAATTAATTAATTAATTAATACTTAAATCAAAATGTGTTTTCTTTACTTCATAGAAATGTTTACTATTAATTAGCAACAACCTTGTGGAAAGTCGAAATGAAAAATAATAAATAAAAATAATAACAATTTTCCTACAATTTAATTTTATAAAAATATGTTCTATAAATAGCAAAAAGATTACAGAAAGTAGAACTGGAAAATTATAAATAATAATGCTCCTTTTCTATATTTTGTAAATATTTTCTATGATTACGAATAAAATAGCTAAGAAGTAGAAATGAAAATCTTTAATTTTTGGCAGAAATAATTTGTAAAGTACTTTCTGAGCTTTACTTGCTAATTTTCGAAATTTCAGTACTCCCTGGTTTTTCTCAGTATAGCAGTTAGAAGCTGCCGCTTTAAACATCTTGCACAGAATTTGCCTCATTGTTTTTTTTTTGCCTTGATTGTCTCTTTGAAGTTTGCCGTGTAAGCAATTCCACCATGGAATCATGGAACAACAAATGTACAAATGTAAAAGTGTACCTACAAATGAAACTAAGTACAGATGCACATATGTATGTACAGTTGTTGGCAGTAATGTAATTTATGGCGTTCTTAGATGACACTTTCCAACAACGAACAATCGAAAAACAACAAACAACAAATAAGAACACCAAATGAAGGCAACTTTGACAGATGTTCTCTGAGAATGTGCAGACAAGAAGAAGAGCTAGTTTTGGGCAGAATATAAAATAATAATGCCAACAAAAATAATTACTTTCTTAAATATATATATTTAATATTAAAAAAGGAAAAAAATTATAACAATAACAACATAATATTTATAATAATATAATAATACAATTTCATATATTTCAGTTTTTTCTCAACACTTATGCATGTTTCTGTTTTTGTTTTTTTATTTGCTCTTTTAGTAATTAAAATATGTTTTTTTAATGAACTGAGCAGAGTTAACAAAATATTTTATTTATTTATTTTCTGTTTTGATAAATAAATTATTTATTTAATTTAATAACGCCAAACAACAATCAGACAATCCAATATAAATAAGGTTAATTTTCAAAATAAACATGTTTAATCATCGGAAACGAAAAAATAATATTAATGATAATCAAAAAATTATACAAACAATGTCGAAATTAGATATCTTAAAGCTTTTTCAATATTTTTTTTATTTGGTGGAGTCGTATCTAAAATATGTTTTTTACTGTTTCCAGGCCAAATAATTCGTTAAAACAGCAACAAAAAATAAAAATATATATATCAAAACAAATTAAAATATGTTTTTACTGGTTAGATTTCAGCAGAAATTTTTTTTTTTAATTTGTTTTGTTATATGTTTAATTTACATATTTGTTTTTTTTTATGATTTATATATTAAATGAAATAGCAAGATAAATGAAAATATGCTTTTTACTGGCCCAGTATATATTATTATTATTTTTTGAAAATCAACTTAAAAATAAAATTTAATATCTAAACTTTATAAATTTTAAATGAATAAATAAAAATATATATTTTTTGTTCCAAAAACTAACTTGCAGCATAAAAAGAAAAAGAAAAACAGAGCACACCTATTTAAATGTACGTGAGTGTATTTATGTATGTGTGTGTAAATTGAACAGGATCATTGTTTTTTAACAGCAAGATCGAAATTCGGAATTGAGAAATGGGAAATGAAAAATGGAAATTTTGTGCGTAATCAGCAAAAATCAACAAAAAACAACAACAAAAGAAAGGAGGCAACTCAAAAAACGGGCAATCAGAAAGCAGAACAACAGCAACAACAACAGCGAGTCAAAGCACGAACACGAGCCACAGACAAAGCTAAGCGCATGGTTACAGTTATGCACATACATACATATATATATATATATATATATATATGTGTGTGTGTGTATATATGTGTGTGCTTGCAAGTAAAGTTACGCGTCGAGTCTTCGCCTCTCATCTTTCGTTTCGCTTCGTCTCACCTCGTCCCATCTCGTCCCGTCTCGTCTGGTTCGTTCGTTCGCATTTACAATTACAGAAAACCAGTCACAGTTTTCCCATCCGACTGGAAGCCAAGCTCTGCTTCTTCTTCTTCGTCATCCTCTTCGTCTTCTTCGTGTTTGGCTTTGCCTTTGCAAAGAGCTGTCTGCGTGGCAAGTGCACCTGTCGCACTCAATGCTTGTGCGCAGCAGCTAGTGGCTAGTTGCAAGTTGCAAAGTTGTAAGTTGTTAATAGGGGGAACAGGTCCCGGGGCTTTAATTTTCATAGATTCATAATAGCTAAAAACTTTAATACAAGATATACACACACACACACATTTTACGTGTTTATTTGTTTAACTCTAATTTTTATTTTGCTTTTGGATGTGCGCATTTTAGAATTTGCAACAGGTTCGAGCGAGCTAAAGCTAAAGTGGTAGAAGATCAATGATTGACTTAAATTAGGTATACATACACACGCGCGTTTATGCATTAGTACATAGTATATACTATATGGTATATAGGATTTAGTATATATATATAGAATATAGTATATAGTCCTAGTCATAGTCCTTATTTAGATCGAATTTGGCTTTGTTGTTTTGGATTTTTGAATTCCCAGCGTGAAATCAAGCAGCCGATCGAGGCGGGACAAACTTTAATACAAGTATTTATTTATTTGTTTATTTATTTAGTATCAACTAAAGTCTACACAAAAAATTATATATATAAATTAAAAAATAAGAAATATTAATAAGACAATAATAATCAGCATTTGTACAACACTAATCCCTTACTCAAAGCGCACTTAGAATTTCCAACCGAGACTATTATGATTTCGAAAGAAATAAACGGTCACTCTTATTTTAGCATTCCATTATTGCAACTTCGAATTCCCAACCAGTTCTAACGAGCAGCTAATGACTAGGAGAGTGTTTTGGCAAAAATATAGGAGATAAATTTTATTAAAAGCTGTGCCAGAGAATAAGTAGACACTTATGCATATACATTTATTTTAAGTCCGACATACTGTCAAGAAAGTATTTGGACACATGAGAAAATTATAAGAATAGGTAAATTTTTTTTTGGAGACACAGGAGAAAATTATAACAATAAGTACATTTTTTCTTATGTCCAAACCTTTCTTGGCATACTATATATAAATTAAAGTTTGCCTATTAGAATTCACAAGCTAAAGTAGTAGAATATCAATGTGTATATCATGTGCATGATAACATTGACATTAATTCAAGTATACAAATATTATATGCATTTGTATAACACTGCTTGCTCCTTTTTTCTAAGTACATTTAAATTCGATTTTAGATTTGCTCTCATTTCCATTTTAAAATTCACAACAGGTTCTGCCGCCTGTAGTATGACACCATAAAGTAATTAAACGAAAGCTGTAATCCCAAAAGGGTATAGCGAGCAGCTAACACGAATTGAGAGTCACATAAATGATGCATAAAGTATAGCAAATGCTTGATAGATAGGCTTTATTTCAATTTATCCTGCATTTATTTGTGTACAACTCTAATTTTGTTTGATTTTGCAGTTTAGTTTCCCAACAGGTTCTAACGCATCAGCAATGACAGCTAATCAGTGGGAGTAATAGGCGATCACAAGTATTTATTTGTAGACATGTAATTCTACATTTTAAATCAATTTTAATATTTTGGAATTAGAGGGCGACATAAATTAAATTCTAGTTATGCATGTATACATTTTATAATTTACAACAGCTAATATAATTCGTAAGCTAAGAGACACATAGAAGGTTATGTAAGTATAACTCCAATTCTTATTTGAATTTATTCCTTAAAAGTTTTTTCGAGAGAGTGAAACATAAAGTAAAGAAGATCAAAATGTATCAACTGGAGGAAGTGGGGAGTTATTAACATAGTCTGGCAATAAACTCACCTTTGCTTTTGGACGCTTTGCTTGAATTGTGTTATTCCATATATATATATATATGTATAATATATATATATGTTTGATTTTTTGTTGCTTTGACTAGCGCCGCTTGCTATTTTTTTTTAATATTATTTTATTTTGTTATTTAAATTTGCTAGATTCGTATATATATGGCACTGTTGAAATTTTGTATTGTTTTTTGCCCAATTTGATGGGTCACATTTCACTTGTTTCTTTTTAGAGGAGTTCTTGCTTTTGTATTCATTTTAGGTGGGCTGCACTCACTTTAATTGAGCCTGTTGTTGTTCTCGCTGCCACATTTTGACATCATTATCATTAAGAACATAATAATAATGATGATCAGCAGCAACCACAGATTTGAAAACATTGAAATAATGTTGATGTCGATTTACCGACGATAGTCGGCGGCGCCTGCCCGCAATACATTTTACAGTTTGTGATAAGTGTCTGACCTTTTTCATTAAGAGATCAAATTTAGTTTTGTGTCAAGCGACAAAAATTTGAACGAGACTAGCAAACATATTCTCTCTTTCTCGCTCTCTCTCACACTACGATCCTTTTGTTGTGTCTGCTAACGGTTAAAAAAGCTCACACGCGTCAAGCGTTAAAAACGGTCCACCGACAACTGCAACGGTAAACAGAACGACAAACGAAAAAAGCACGACAAAGACGACAAAAAGCACGACAAAGACAAAAAAGCACGACAATAAACGACGATAGGCAGCGACAACTGTAACTGTAACTGTAACAGCGACGCGCGACAAGCAGACAAGAAGCCACCACCACCAAACACCACCACCACAGCGTGGCAATGTTCAATTGTCACTGACTTCAATTGGATTCCACTTCCACCTTTAGCGCTGCTCTGCTCTGCTTGCTACTGCTGCTGCTCTGCCTGTGCTGCTCTGCCAAGAGGGATGCTCGCAGCTGCTGCTCTTCGTATTTAAGAGTTGCTTTAGGCTGTCGGCTTTTTGCTCGTGTGCCTTCGGCAAGCTAAAGCACACACACGCATACATGTAAAGCACAACTCTTTGCTTTGCTAAAGAGAGCAGCAGTAGCAGCAGAGAGAGACGGATTGTATGAAATAGTTGAGCAGCCAATGAAAGCTGCGCACCAACCACTGACTACCAATCGTTGATTTATGAATAGAAAATAGGCAACGCCCATTACCCCTCTCTCGCTCTCTGTGGGTTTTTGTATGTATTACAAGCAACATTCTTTGCTGCTGCTCACCCCTTTCAATATTTATCCGGAAATTATTTGTGCACTTGAGCCACTCTCTCTAAAACAACAAGAGCAACAACAACATCATCTTGTGTAAATATTTCATCACACGCTTTGCAAATCGTACACTCAATTCAATGACGTATTCTTGTTGTTGTTGTTGGTTTGTAAGTTGGCTATTTGTATCGACTAGCAAATACTTAGCAGCAGCCAATCATATTTCCTTCTGCCAAAAAAAAAACAAAGAAACGCTTATAATTTAGAAAATTGCCATGAAAACCTTCAATAATTTTCTATTTTTAATTTTACAGATATATATAAAATTTGTTTAAATTGGAAATATTTTTTTTTCGTTTTATATCAAATATATACTTTAAAGGTATTTTTTTAATATTCTGCAGAAATAATATCTGTAATGCTTTTGTTTGCTTTTCAAATTAAATTCAAATAATTTATAAATTAACTAAAGTGTTTGTAAAAGTGAATTCTTACATTAATTGTATTTAATGATACTATAAAGCCAAACAAAAAAGCTAAAATATAAAAAGTGCCCAAGAAATAAAATAAGTCGAACCAAATTTAAGTTCCAGTTTAATTTCTAATCGGCAACGCTGAGCATTTATTATCTGTTTATCCCATACACAAACCCTACGTTCTTCGTAAATAAATAAATGGTTGACATATTTGATATATTTTATGTGTACAAAATGATGTTGAAAATATTGCACGCAATACGAAAGCCACAATATGAATACGCAAGCACAATTTATGTTTGGTTTAGACCTTAGATAAGATGCATAACTACAACGAATTTCATATTTTATTGTGCGTCTTTCGATCAGTTGGGTAAAGCTATTCTACTTGGAAAGGAGCAAAACTCTGTTTATGGCTGTATATAAATGCATTTTCCAAAAACGACGAAACTATGTTTGGTGTGGATCTTTGCTATAAGCAAAAGTTTTCGATTCGAAAAGCTTTCTTGACTGGTAAGCTAGCAAAGTTGAGCCCCTTTTGCAAATAAAGGGCTGCTCTTCCAAAACTTTATTGTTAACATTTTGCAAAGCTCAAATTTTATTTGCTCACATTTCGCGAGCGCGAGAGAGAGACAGCATGAGCGGAAGCTGGCGACGTTGATTCGAGTAACGTTCTCTCTCTCGCTTTCTCCTTATATGTCACACTGTCTCGTTCTTTGACACTGCCTGGAATAAAGGCGTAATTGAATTCCAGCGAAAGCGAAAAGTCAAAGTAAAAAAGAAAAAGCATATTAATATACATATATATATATTTTATTAAAGTATACTCGTATACAATATATACATATGTGTATATATATATATATAATTTGCAATTTGCTATTATTAACTATTTACTTTTATCATTCCAATTTTCCAGTTGAGTTATGTGTGTGTTTATAAAACCAACATAACAATAATTAAAAACTTTATTTTTTTACATATATTATTTTTAAAACATACACACTTATTTATTATATTTACTGGACTTTTATTCATATCCATATATGATTTACAGGGTGGGCGGAGTGTCTAATTTATATACATAAATATATAATGTATATATATTATGTGTGCTTAACTTACAGCTGTGCTCAAATTAATAGTAGCGCTCTTCAAACTAGTCAAAAAATTATTAAATACTTTTTAGCGCCATTGGAATTTATTTATTTATTTATTTATTATTATTTAATGTGTTTTTCTAAAAAAGTTTAGACTCTGACAAATTAATTTGCATTACATAAAAAATTGTTTAGATTATTTAAAATAGAAAATTGTCTACCAAAACTAATAAATTTAAGCTGAGCAAAGAAATATTGAAATTGTGAACAGCAACAATAAAATCTAAAAAAAATTCAATTTGGGCTAATTAAATTAATCAACACTAAACGAAATTATTATTATTATTGTTTTATGTTGGTTTTTAACAGCATCACTAACAACTCAAACGATTCCAGATCATAGGATTATTAAGTGTCATAAATGATAATATTTAATTAATAAGAGTCTAAACTTTAAATGAGCAACTAAACATGAATAAAAAATCTGAAAAAATAAAAAATAAAAAGCTATAAAGAGTAGCACTACTACTTTTTTTTAATTTTTTATGTGGTTCCGAGTGGATTATAAGACGACCACAAAAAAGAATGAGATATTTGGCTTTTTAACAAAGATATATTTATCAAAAGTTGTGAAAAATCTCAACAAAACCCAGATGAGATGAAGGCATTCCATACTATATAAATATAGGGTATTCCAAATAATATACATATACATATCAAAAAGGGGCAACAAATAAATACAAATTTGTGAAAATAAAAAATAAAAGTATATTAAAAAATAATAAAATAAAGTAATATTTTAAAGAGAAGCACTATTATTATTATTATTATTGGATAATATTGCTAAAAGTGATCAAATAAAAATTATATATCTTTTTTTAAACAAATATATTTAAAGAAGTGTAAAAAGTAGCACTACCTTTTGAATTTTGAGCGCAACTGTACATATTTAGATATATACCCACAAATAATACATATATATATATATATATATGAGTATCTGATGATAATGTCTGATTTTATGATTTATTAGGTAACAGTTCTGTTGAAATAGCCGGCGGGGGCGTGGCAACCAACATGGTCGTCTTCGATTGGGCTCTCGCAGCTGCCTCGAGGCTGGCTCGCCTCGCTGCAGCTGCCATATAGCTGCCATAATAACGACTGAGTATCTGCGGATCGACGCCATTAAGTTCCACATACGAAATGGGCAACGGGTGTACGGCAGCGGGTGTCAGTAGGGTGTCAGCAGCCGTACCGGCAGTGTTTAGCGGGCACTCCTCCAGCGAGTTGGAATCGTTTGAGCTGCCCAACACTGGTGAGTAATTGTGTGGATCCCGCTCCTCCAGTTCCACATCGCTGAGGTAGGCGGGCACAGCAGCACCCGTTGTAGTACCGGGTGTACCGGCTGTAATTTGCTCCTCCTCGCAATCCTCGACATCAATTTCCGCCTCGGCATCCACATCGAGAGCGGGATTATTATTATTATTGTTATTGCTCGTTGGTGGGTGCTGTTCGAGTAGCATCATTTGTTGCTTCTTCACCTGCACCTTGGTGATGAGCGTGTGCTGTGTCTGTGTGGCAACCTGCCCATCATCTGCCACAATGTCCACAATTTGCACATCGGGCGCCAGCAGCGAGGCAACATCGAATTGCCTTTTGCGTGTCTGCGAATAAAGATTCGCAATTGTTGTCGTCGTCGTGGAATTGATGTACGAAATGTGCTGTGGATGTTGTGGATACTGTTGTGGATGCTGTTGTGGATGCTGTGCATGCAGTTGCTGCTGCTGCTGCTGCTGCTGCTGCTGCAGCTGCTGCTGATAATCCAGTCGTGGCTGTGCGCCAATGATGCCCCTGCCAAAGAACTGCCCGATATAATGCTGATGCTGCTGCTGCTGATGCTGCTGTTGCTGCTGCTGATGATGATGATAGGGATAGTTGAGAGCCTGTGGCACTACCGGCGGCGGGGTAGTCAAATCGAGGGGTGGCGGACTCGGCGAATCTGTGCTGGCATCGTCCACTGACAGACCCATATGCTTGCGCACCTTGCGCTGTGCTTTCCTTCGCCGAAAATCGCCCTTGCGAAAGTCATCCATATTCGCCGGGTGAATGGCCCAATAGTGTCCCTTGCCGTTCGCACTGCGGCCCGATTTGATGAAGCAATCATTGAGCGACAAGTTGTGACGTATGGAGTTGCGCCAGCCAGGGCCGCGACTGCGAAAGTACGGATAGTTATCGAGTATGTACTGATAGATATCGGATAACACCAGCTTCAATTCACTCGAACTAAGTATTGCCATCGCAATGAGGCCGATATAGCTATGCTGTGGCTTCGGCTCCTCCGGCTGGAAGATGCGCTGTGTCTGCGGAAACAGGGAGATCGTTGAGAGGGTCGCCAAGCGATTGCCGGTGGAGTGTACGGCTCCATAGGTCGCCGACGGCTGCAACCAGCTGGGTAGCAGCGAGCTACCCGTTCCATATTGCGGACACCGAAGTCGCTCGATGTTCAGCGCATAATTATACAGCTGCAGCCGGTACTGCTCGAGGGCCATCTGACGTGACACTACCGTACTATTGGCATTGCTGCTGCTGCTGCTGCTGCTGCTGCCGCCTCCGATCGGGTAGTGCTCGCTAGCGAAGAGCGGCTTCAGCTCCTCCTGCTGCTGACCAGCTGTGCTTGAGGTTGAGGGTGTGGAGGGTCGCGTTGGAGACAAGTTTTGTGTGTTGGCCATCATCATCGACTAGCGGGTACTGCTTGACTATCTGCCTCTCTAACTAGCCAACATGCTACAGATCGGATGGTAATATATCTGTTCCCAAAACTATTTGCCAAATAATCTGGAAAAGAAATAGTACAAAATGCGGCATTAATTAGAGAAGGTGTTGCTTAGGTTTAGGCATAGCATGTCTTTATATATGTATATATTTATATATATATAAACTAGCTACATTTTGGTAGTGGATCTTAAAATTAGACATATACATATAAATAATTATAACGTAAAATTAATTTTTTTATATCGATCAAGAATCTACCTAGAAATCCTAACTAGGTTTAGGTAGGTATCTCTTTAGGTCGAGCACTACCGACTTAGTCTAGAGTCTACAAATCTATTAGAGTTAATATTCTATGGAAATTAGCTGGGTTTAGTCATGTATGTATATACAGTAATTAGCCTAAGAAAATAATTATAATAATTAGAGTCTAAACTTTATCTTCTCTAGAAACTAGTTGGGTTTTGGGAGACACTACCGACTAGAGCAGATCTTATAAACATATAACAATACAATAGACTCGATCAGGTAATCAATTCTGAGTCCTCCATGTCTATAATTATGAAGTCAGTTGTAAACGTCCTATTTCGTGAATGACTAATTCATACAAATTATTTTTGTTTGTCCGATTGGAGTTTTCTGGGTTTTCCCCAATTCATGCAACAAATTTTGGACCATTTTGCTTTTAAATACCCACAACAATTTTATTTATTAATAATATATTGTGGGTATTATTTTTTATCTGACCTGGAGGTGTGAATGGACGTGAATTAGACGAGAGTTGAGGCTAACCTTATATGATACATACATAGAACCCTACAAATATAACTTGCGCACCAGGTAGAACAGCCCGCTTCTAAATACTATACTATATACTACATATATAGCTATCAAAATATATAGTTACCTATCTAAAATGTTAAAATGAGGCTTAAATCACAGTAGTAGTAGTAGTAGTAGTGGTACCTAGTTAATACCCTATGTGCTACCCTCTAACTGCAACTACCCACACAAAAAAAGAGCTGTTTATTTATTTTAAACAAATATTTTTTGTTTCCGCTTAGTTTTGCAATTCTCATTTAGTTTATTCCTGGCTGAAACTGAGCTCAACTTGCTGTGGGGTCTGTCTGTCAGACAGAGAAACAGACAGAGAGCGAGAGCGAGAGAGAGAGAGACAGAGAGAGAGAGAGACATAGAGAGAGAGAGAGAGAGAGAGAGAGAGAGAGAGAGAGAGACAGAGACAGAGACAGAGAGTGATCATTGGTGTATATTGATCTTTGGTATTTATGTTAATGAGAGCTGCACTCGATGTCACTTGCCAAGTGCTGGCCGTGTTTCTTCGTTTTCACGCTTGATATAATAAAAACACTCTTCACATCTCAAGTGGTACCCCCTCTCTCCCCCTTCCCCTCCCCCACACCAGACAATGCCTTTTCAAGCGTATATCATAAAAACAAAAAATTATATGTAGATACAACTCCAACCAATAAATCGACGACTGAGGTGCGGTTATTGTTTTCTCTGCTTTTTTTCTTTTCCTTTTATGCTAATCTTTATGCCCTTATCTGATCAATGCACACACTGTGATAATAATAATAATAACATGATACACTCAAGAAAACATTTCTAATTTTTAAAAAAATACGCTCTCTAATTTTTAGTAATGTATGCAATAAAAAATATTCTATTAAGAAACATATTTCTGTTAAATAGAAAAATTAAAGCTCCTTAATTTTTAGAAGTACACTAAAAAAAACTTAGAATTACCAGCGGCTTTTTAATTAATTGTGAAAAGATTATTATTAAATTTTTTAATCTTGTTAAATATAATTTTGAAATATACAAAAAAAAATCTTAAAATTAACAAGCTGGATTTTTTCTACTATTAAAGTTAATTTTATTTAAAATTCAAAAAACATTTATATTCAAATTTATTTTTTTATTGTAAATATATATATGTCTTATATAATTAGCAAATAAACGAAAATGAGTCTTTATATTATATATAAAGACGTTTTAGAAATATTTTCGTTTATTAAAGTTGTTTTTATATTTGATTATTTGAAATTTGAAAGGCGACAATTCTAAAATTTTTTATAAATGTTTTCTATTAACAATGTTATTTTTATTTATTCAAAAGAGCAGTAATACTACATTTTATTTAATTAATTATCGTATGAGCAGTAAAAGGGACTGGACAACTCTCGAAGAGGTCCATCCCATGAAACCGCACACCATAGGGTGGTACACCGACGGATCACTCACCAATCAGGGCACAGGTCTTGGAGTGGTGGGCCCTCGGGTGTCTTACCATGAATCCCTAGGAACGCACACCAGCATATTCCAGGCTGAGGTATGTGCGTTAGGAAGATGTGCAGACTTCAACCTAAAACGGAACTATCGGAATACAGATATATCCATCCTATCCGATAGTCAAGCAGCATTAAATGCAATAACGGGGACTAAAATAACATCTAAGATACTCTAGGAGGCTCGTTCAAAGCTAAACCTACTTGGGACTCAAAACAGGCTTACCCTGCGATGGGTTCCGGGCCACAGAAACAGGCCCCTAATAGGACCAGAACCGAATTGTGGCATAGGAAGACAAACAGATGCGGCAGCAGAGCTGGCAATGACGAGACACTGTAGACTAAGAAGTCACCTAACTAGACTAGGTATATATAGTAACGATCTCTGCAGGTTCTGTGAAAGACAGGAGGAATCCTCGAAACACATCCTAGCAGAATGTGTCGCACCAGCTAGAAGAAGATGTAGTATCCTAGGATTGCATGTCTTGAGTTCTAGAGACATAGAAGACCTCAACCCAACAACGATCCTAGCATTCGTACTGGATCTGGGGCTGATGGAAGAGCTATAGGCTCAGAAGGGGGCGTAATAGATCTAACAGGTCGCGGTGCAATTACCTCCCCCCCCCCCTGTACTGTAATTTAATTAATGTATTATTTTTCGTTTTCTCCATTATTTATAAAAATTGAACAATGCACTCAGTGTGAAAATAATAATAATAATAGATTTCCTTTCCTATAGATATACACTTAGTAACAGTAGCGAACCTAGGACTCCAACAAGGATTTATTAATTATAATTTTCGAGAGATTGAAAGCAACAAAAAAAACTGTAATTTTGAAAATCACGCCAAAAATAAAATCGTACTTAAAACAAGAAAAATTAATTGGTTTTGAATATAAAAAAAACAATTTCTACAAAACTATAAAGGCTTCTTTTATATTATTTTTTTAAAATTATTTTCCATCATTAAGAAACAAATTTTTAAAACGACAAACTTTTTTTAAGACTGCCAACGAAAATATAACCTAAAAAATTATTAAATCCTCTGTTATATTTTTTAGAAATGTTTTCCACAATTAAAACTAAACTTCCAAAGAGTACAAATGAAAACCTAATATCTAATATCTTAAGAAAAAAGACGAACGAAAAAATAATTTATTTATTTATTTAATGTCACAAGAAAGACAAAAAGTAAAGAATTGAATTAAATTAAATTTAAAATAAAAATTAAAATTATATATATATATTAAGAAATAAGAAATATTTATAAGATTTCTGGGGTGATTTAAATGCAAAATCTGAAAGCTTTTTCTATATTTTTTAGAAATGTAACCCATAAAATAAACAAATAAAAACGCGAATTTTTAGAAAAAATACTTTCTAAGATTTGAACAGAAGTAATCAAATTTGCTCTCTCGATTAATCAACGCTAAACTAATAAAATTGATTACATTAAAATTCAAAAATACAATTTAAAACTTTAATTGCAAAGTAAAAAGTATTTATAAGATTTCTGGGTATATTTATCAATATTTCAATCACTTTAATTAATTTTTATCAATATTAAATTAAATTAAAAAATAAAATTAAAAACTTTAATTAACAAATTAAGAAATAGTTATACGATTTCTGGGTGGGTTTCTCAATATATTTATAGCAATATCGTTTTTCATAATAGAAATTTATTTTTATTTGGATTATTTTTTATTATCGAACTGAATAAAATATATATCAAGATTGTAAACCTCATCAAACTTACGAATTTTGCGTGTTATTAAGCTGCTAATATTTGGATAATATTTTGAATGATTAACATCGGCTTACTATATTATATAGCTACTACTGGAACAATCGATTGTTGTTTTGAATTTATAGTCAAATTTAAATGGCGGCAATTTGACTCCGGGTTTAAAGTGCCTTCTTCTTTTGTTAATTTATATATATTGTAAACATTATTTATGGTGATTTTTCGGCACTTTTACGTACAAAAAATAATAATTGCAAGTTTAGTTTTTACTTATTTTTTATTTGCAGTTTTTTTTTTGTATTTTTCTTTTATTTAACTAAAAATTAAATAAAAATCAAATAAATTGCACAACTATTTATAAAACAATTTATAGTAGTATATATATTACACTGTTAAGAAAGTTGCATACTTTTTTATTTTTGTAGTTAACATTTAATTCATTTAACAACACTGCTTCACTGCATTTGTTTAATTTTTAAACCGGAACGCGAATTTTTTATTACTTTTATTTATATATATATAAATGCATATATATATATATATATATATATATATATATATATATCTATATAGATTGATTTCAAAGTTTGAAATTGTTGAGCGCTCAAATCGTGCGTGTGGTCGTCGCCGAGTTTCAACTGGGTCTGGGTGAGTAAGCGAAAAATTGCTGTGCTCCTCTTCTCTTCACTGCTGTTGCCGTTGCTTAGTGTTTCTGTGCTACTCGCGCAAAATGGAAAGCTAACTGTGGACTGACTGCCAGCTGCATAACTGTTCGCTCCGCCTCTGCTGACGCCTGCGTCAGCCTGTGTACGCCTATGATTGGTTCGCGCCTTGCAAGGGCTGCTCGTTGAGCCAATCAAATGCGAGTAGCCCGCATAGAAACGCATAATTATTGTTTTCGAGCACCCTTGCTGTCGCTATTGACAGCTATCTTACTTCCACTCACACACACACACTCTCTCACACACACGCACATGTTAGATTAAAGAACAGGTTTCAAAGCAACTAAACAATCTTCGAGTGTTTTAAGCATTTTCAGTAATTAAATGTACAAAATCATAATTTTTTAAGCATTTATGTATGTTTTTATTGAAATTTAAAAGCACAACTAATATATTTTATTTGTAATCTAATTTCCAGTACAAAATCATAATTTTATAAAAAAGTTGTCATGTTTTTTGTTAAAATTTTAAAACACAAATATTGAATTTTATTTTTAATCTAATTTATTTATATTGAATGAATTAAATACAGTTCATTTTATTTATGTTATTCAAATTTAAAAAGCATTAATATTAAATATTTTTTGTTTGTTAATATTAATATTAAATTTTTTTGGTTAATTGTAATTAACATTTACAACATTAAAATAAACAATAACTTTTATGCCCTGAACTTAATTTAATTGACAACAGCTAAATTTTTGAACAATTTTTTACCTTTTATTATATAGAAGTATTATACCAAAGATGTACTTTATTTTATTTTATTTATTTAATTATTATTTTAATTAAAGTACCCTTAAGGCAGTCCACAGTCCATATTTAAAAGGCTCTAAATAAATATTCATTTTCATAAATTTCAATATAGATAGAAAACACATTGTATTCAAATATAAAATATAAATAAATATAAATATATATAAAAATAAATATAAATAGTTACAAATAAAGTGATAAATTGGTAATGATAAAAATAAAAATAACAATTGAGGTAAGGACTATAATACTACCTGAGAAACATTCAAGTTTTAAATGTTCTAACATTTATTAAGGAAAAAACCAGGTAAATAACATAAATGCATTATTTGGAAAATTCCTTGTCGACTTATACAAAAACATTGAAATTCTCGAGTTCGAGTTGTCGATTTCAAGTGCATGCAGGAAGTACATTTGAAGTAGGACAATGGCGAAACGGGATTTGTAAATTGTCCTCGACGAATGCGATTAAGAATGCGATTTCGGAATTGATCCATTTGGCTTCGGACCCTATTGTTTTCTATATACCTTTAATAGAGTGAGAGAGTCGCACATTTTCAAGAAAACCAAGATAAATATCATTGTTATTATTATTTGTTTTCGTCACTTACCCAAAGTGTTTATTTTTCTTCCTTTTTTTTCAAATATATTTAGCGGGCTTAGATGATTATGCACTCTATATAAATATATATATATATATATATATATATATATATAGATATATATATATATTTATTTATTTTTGAGCCGAGAAAGCACACATCTGTCCTTTGTTTTTATTCAGTGTTATTTTTAAGCGATTCTTCAAATTTATATTCTTGTTTTGTTTTCATAATATAAATGAAATTCCATTTTATGCTTTAATATTTTTTATTTATCGTTAATTTAATTTAATTGAATTTTCTTTTATTAATCGCCATTAAATAAATAATAAAATATCTAAAAAAATATTATTTAATTATATGTACAATAATGGTAAATATATAAATTAAATAAATTGTATTTATTTTAATAATTTAAATGTGCGAAAATATACAAATTAAAGGTAAATCGATCAAAAATTTAAGGTGGACTCAGAGATTTTAGCTGATTTCTGGTACTCAAACATATTTTTGAAAATTTTTGTATATTGTTTATATTGTTTTCTTTTCGTATTGCAACCAAATGCTGCACACCTGCTTCCTTTCAGAGCATCCCGGACTCGATTTCTTGAAGATTTCAATAGATTACCGTTTTCTACTTTTCACACATTTCTTTCAATGCGGTCGAAGAGTCAAATTAATAAACTAAAGTAGATCAAACTGCCTCGATAAGGCGCTAAAATTTTAGAAGTCATTCCAGGGGCGTGTGTGAGAGAGAGAACGAAAGGGAGGCAATCAATACCAATACAATGATCCTTATCCCCTCCCTCTCTCTCTCTCTCTCTCTCTCTCTCTCTCTCTCTCTCTCTCTCTCTCTCTCTCTCTCTCTATCACAGCATGATGTAAGAGAGATAATTTAGCAGTAGGAATCAATAACAATAAGCTGTTGATCCTCATGAATCTCTCCCTATCTCAACGCCACCTTTTCCTTTTGCTGTTTACATTTATTGCGGTTTTTATATATTTATACATTGGCCAGCTAACAGAGCGCAATCCGAGGAGCGAACCCTTTGCTTAAAGCAGTTACAGTTGCTGTTTACTAACATTATAATATTAATGTACAGTTTGTGAAGAAAGTGCTTGACACAGCACTAAAATGAAGTATAAAATATGAAGAATATTAGAAACATAAGGAATAGAAGAAACCTGTAAGTCAATAATAATGTTCCCTTATTTTGCATAGCAACTGAAAATAAATATATGCATTTTTGGCTATTACCTAACTCTTAAATTTTGTTTATCATTTCTTTGAATCTTTAATTTAATTAATTGAATATTACAGCTACAGTACATATATCAGCATCATTTTATAAAGAGTTAAGTTTATGAAATACTTTCTTAACATAGTGTATATAACATAGGAGCGAGCGAACGGGCAGCAGAGCAACAACAACTGTTAAGCTCAAGATGGGTTTGACAACAGCAACAGCCGCTGGTTCACTAATACAACTACAACTACAACTACTGTTGATTGTGTGTGCGTGTGTTGTGTGTGTGTGTGTGTGCAAACGCGGATTAGAAGCGCACTGAACAAAGATACAAAGGTAATGAGAAATCATCATTCGAATGAACTGTAAATGAGGGCTGAACTGTGAGGGGGCAGTGGGAAGGGGTGGTAGGTGGTGGAGGCATGCTAACAACCGAATTGGCTTTAAAGCTGAAAGCAGCTTTATTAATGGCGCAGCTTAGCGGGTTTCCCTCCGGCTTCTCTTAATTCCCCACGGTATCCATTATTGTTATTATTTTTAATATCTATCTGAATAAACGGATTATTACATTGTTGTATTTATATGAAAGCTGGCTATTATTACTCCTTTCAATTCAACTAAACATAAATGTGAACTAAGCATCCAACTATATATATCTATATACTATACACTCAAGAAAATTATTCTAATATTGAAAAAAGGCTCTGTAATTTGTAATAATTTGTACATGCACTCAACAAAAAAATATTCTCTTATCAAGAAACATATTTCTGATAAGTAGAAAAATTTATAAAAATACACTTAACAAAAAATGGGCCTACAACTTAGAATTACTAGCGGCTTTTTAATAAATTTTGAAATTATTAATATATTTTTTACTATTGTTAAATATTATTTTGAAATATACAAAATAGAGTCTTAAAATTAACAAGCTGAATTTTTTCTACTATTAAAGTTAATTTCATTTAAAATTCAAAAAGCATTTATATTGCATTTTATTATTGTAAATGTATGTCTAATATTTGCAAGTTTAGAAAAATGAGTCTTAATATTAGAAAGACTTTTCAGAAATATTTTCTTTTATTATAGTTCTTTTTATATTTGTTTATTTAAAATTAGAAAGGGGTTTTTTTTTTATTTTTTAAAGAATGCTTTCTACCAATAAAGTTCTTTTTATTTAATTTATAAACGCAGTAATACTACATTTTATTTAATTAATTCTTTTTATTATTCTGTGTCGACTCTAAATAAATAAAATTGAATATTTGTTTAAAATAATATTCTAATAAAAAATAATCAAATTTAATTGTAATTGATATTAAATAAAAAGAAAATAATAATAATGCATTAAGAAATATTTGGATGCATTCTAAAATTAACATTTAATAATAAAGTTAAATTTCTATTTTAATTTAAGTATTACTTTACGTTTTCTCCATTATTTCTAAAAACACGAAATTAAATAAAAACTTTCAAGATACAGAAATAATAATAAAATTTAAACGATCGATTGTACACATAGAAATAAAATACTTCAGAAAATGGACATATATTTTGTCCAAATTTGGGACAAACTGCAATGAAAGTAAGTGAAAGTCTGCTTTTTAGAGAAAAGATGGCTGCGACTTCGTTTTTTTTTCTGAATGTATTTTTGCTCTACATTTATTTCATTAGAGTCTTACGTCCCTCTGCTGCTGTGGCTGGCTGCTCTTGAAATAACAAATTTTGTGGTTGCTTCCTGTTGTGTGCGTGCGTCCTGGGATTAGCCAGTCCCAGTTACCAGTCCCAATCCTCTCGTGCTGCTTGTTATGTTTAAATACCGTTTAACAATTTCCCGTCGGCAAGTTTTGTATTCGTTTTCTTTTGATACCACTGCAAAATGTATAAAAAGGGGTATAATTAATTTATGCTTAAGTATGTAACAGTCTGAAAGTGAGTGAAAGAGAGATAAAGAGTCTGGTGTTTTTTTTACTTAAGCCAATTTATTTTCCTTAGTTTTTTAAATTTAACAAATCTTAGTTTTTGCTATTATGATTATTTATTTTTCTTATGTCAATAATTTTTTTTTATTTAATTCCACAACCTTAATTTATTATTGTAAATTTGTTTTCAGCATTTTAATTCAAGAAACATTTTTTTATTATGCACATTTAGCTTTAGGTTTTTATTTATTTATTTAAACTCAACTAAAGCTAGTGTAACTTCAACTAAATTTAGTTTTAATTTTATAATTTTTTTGTTATACCAGTTTATTATTAGGTTTTTCTTTTTTATACCAATTAATTTTTATAAAAATGAAAACATTTATTTTTAAATTGAATTGAATTTATTTTGTATTTTTGATATTGAAATAAATGTGTACAAATCTACAAAATAGCTGAGTATTTTTAAATATTTATCGAATTATTACTAGACCTAAGGGTATCTGCTAGTCCAGCTCTCTTTCGACTGTAGTATTCTTATTTGTTTTCGTTCCTGTTTTTTCGGTCAAACCAAATGAGCAAGCAGGAATGAAAGAAAGAAAGCTACACTAGCTAAGCTACCCTTATGAGCCCACACACACACACACACACACACACACACACACACACACACACACACACCACACACAGATAAAACTTAAGCTCGTTATGAAAATCAATTCCTTGGGGATAGCCGATTTTCAAACAATTTGCACGCATTATATTTATATATATATATATACATATATATTGAACTGGCAGGGCAAATATTTTGTGACTTTGGTGGTTGCCACCCCATGCAAATATTAAAAAAAAGCTGCAGTAATTAATTGAATATTCCATCTTTGATCAAACAACAAGTGTTGAGTTTATTTTAGAGTGTGATAAAATTATAGCGACAAATTGGAGTAGTTTTTCTCTCCTCTCTCTCTCTCCCTCTCTCTCTCTCTCTCTCGCTGTCTTTTGTTGAGAACTACCCCTGTTTCTGGGGGTAGCGAAAATAACCAGCTCAATCAGATAATTCTCAGGTATCTGGTTACAGCTTCTGGTTTTACAACATCTGTCGATTTGAAGTGCGCATAACTCAATTATGGAATTCAATTTGTCAACACAATAAAAACGTTTTCATAGTGTCAATGATATGATTCATTACCCGAGCCCAAGGAAATCCCAAAAATAAATGCAATGCCCAATAATTAGTGGAGCTGGGCTAAATATCTCTAATGCGTTACACAGTAAGAAAAAATGTATATATTTAATGTCAACAAACTAGCTAAAAGTAGATTAAATTAAATTAAAAATAAAATATTAAATTTAATTTAAAAATAAGAAAAAATTTATCAAAGATAATAAATAAAGGCTCATTTTATGCACAATTCTCAGTCTTAAATTAGGTAGAAAGAGGAAAGCAAAACACACAATATTAATAATATATTATAAATAGTTTTCAAAATAATATTAGAAATAAAATTACAAATTAATTGATATCAAATTAAAAATGCTTATTTATACTACAGTTTAAATTAAAAAAAAAAAAATATAATTATTTAATATTAGGCATATTTATTATTATATTATATTATATTTTAAATAATCTATTTAAAACTAAATTTAAAGCAGCTAAATATAGTAGTAGTAATTAATTAATATACACATTTAAAAATTGATAATTAAATGGAAAATTAAATAAATAAATATTAATATGAATAAAGAAGAAAATATTAAAAATATATATATATTATCAATTTAGAGTTACAAATTAAATGATCAAATGGAAAATTAAAATTAAATGAAAAATTAAAATAATTCCTCAAAATTATAATGATCAAATAATATTAAAAATAAAATATATTTTAAAGTACATAAATACTGAAATAAAAATTAGAAATCAACTTATTTAGATTTTAAAATTCATAATTAAATTAAACAATAATATTAAAATAAATATTAAAATAAGAATTACAATTTAAATGATATAGAATTTAAAATTCATACTTAAATTACAATTAAAAATTAATATCAGGGCGACAATAAATATTAAAATAAACATTAAAAATTAACTGATATAAAATTAAACCCGCATAATTAAATTCAAATTTAATATTGAAATAAAGCATGTAAAAACCAAGAAACGTTAAAAAGGCAGAAAGAAAGAGAGAGGGAGAGAGAAAATGAGAAGAGCAAGAACGAACTGTGGTGCAATCTAAATAATAATTTTAAAAAATAAACATTTACAAATTAAAAATAGGAAATAACTATTACAAACAATATATTTAAGCAAAATTAAAAATAAAATATTCCTCATAACTGGGCAACTGGTAATTTCTTTTTAACATGCAACTAATACATGTACATATTTTAGCTACTGTCTATACGTACACGGACACACACTTATGAGTATGTATGTAGCTAATAAAACTACGTCTGAATCACACTTACACATGTATGCACATGCATGTGTGCATAAGCAGAGCTATGAATCTATGCATACACACACGCATTCATATCCATATGCATATATACAGATTCTCTCTCTCTCTCCCTCTCTTGTTTCTCTGTTCTTCTTTTTAAAGTGAATGCTGCTGCTGCTATGTGTGTTGTATTTGTTGTATGATTTGACAGTTGAATGGAAAAGGACAAAAGTTGTTAATTTGTTTATTGGATTGCGCAATGTATACAGTTCGCAAATGCACTCGAAAACGACCAAATAATAATAACAGTAACAGTAACACAACAAAAGGCGCGAACGTGTCACCATCACCAACACAAAAGCAATGCGAATCATTGTGCATTTTACCCCCACCCCACTCCTTACTCCAGCAGCTTTTCGGAACAGCCGTAGGCCAGTGCCCAATGTAAAGTTGACGAAATCATTGAGCCGAAAATATTCAACTCGCTTTTCAATCGCAATTGTGTTTGCGTGAAATGTATGTATATATATATATATATATATATATATATATGTCTGCATATACTTTTTTTTGTATGTATATAAAAAACAAATGATTAGCAATGGAACTCTAAAATTTTAGCAGTAAATTTCCAACTGGGCTGCTTGCATCCGGCATCTCTTTCGCACACACAGTGCCATGCTGCTCACTCTTCGCTGCATGCATGTGTGTGTGTACAGCGCAAGCGCGAATGTGATGTAAAAAAGAAGGAGAGAGCTGGGTGAGGGGTGAGCCGCCTTCACTTCGGGGTGTGGCTGCAAAATGCGGACGAAGCTTGCCTTGCCCAGCTCAGCTCACAACTACTGACGCAACAAATGTGCCGTTAAACAAATCGCCGACGGCAAAAGCTACGCTAAATTTACAGCTAACTGGAATATGAATTATGTGCTTAGGTTTAACTGTTAACCGTTGTCTGTTATCTATTTGTGTTTGTGCAACTCTTCCGCTATCTTTATCATCTTCACATTCAACGAAAGAAATTAATATGAAATGATTTTCATATTAACTTATTTTATTTCTTTATTTTTTTCATACTAAATTTTAATTTAATTAACAATTTTTGCATTTATTTATTAACTGCTTTATTTTATTTATTTCATATGTATTCGCTTAGAATAAATTCATTCCCTTAAATGCGAAATCTACGCCTTGTGATACTTATCGATAAACGATTTATGCGCTGCCCTCTCCCAGATATCGAAATTAGACATATAAATATATATATATAGGTTTATATGCATTGTGTTGTTTTTATTTATAACAGATTTATAAGCACATCCAATTGTGACCTTTCTGTGTTTCTTTCAAATCAAATTCAAATTCAATTTTAAAACTATAACTAGCAACTTTCCGCTGGAAAATGGCCCGTGGGAGGTGTTGTTACGGTCCATCAACATAATCGCGACCACCGACATTAATACGACCCTCAGCAGCAGTCACCGAGAAACCCAAAATACGCGCATCCATTTTGGTCATCTTATTTTTCTTGATTTTCTTTTGCTTGTTCTGCGAATGGGAAAAATTGTATCTAATTAAGATATTAAGGGGAATACGAGTCGAAATTACCTTATTTTCGGCATTGTCATTGCTGGAGGGTGTTATGGCCGGTGCCGGTTTGCACATATCGTCATTGTGCGCATTTTGGGCGCGTTGCAAACTTTTGTATTTGCTGCGCCGCTCCAAGAATTGCTTGGCAAAGTCTGTCGACTCTTTGCCCTCCCCTGCAAGAGTTGATAATTTATAGATAGTTATAGATACATATATCTGTGATTTTACATACCCAGGTAGATGCGCACGTAATCCTTCACTTCGTAGGGTGCTTCCAGGTCTTGCAAGAAGGCCACAAATGTTGGAACTGCAAATTAAGAGTGGTAAAATTAATAATTTATATTTATAGTTGAATATTAGTATGACATATAGAGAGAATAAATAAATATATAACTAATAAATAATAGTATATATAGCATAAGGGGTGTTAGTGTCATTATTACAAATATACAAAATAAATAATAAATATAAATCAAAAAAATTGATACATCATATATAAATAATAATAAGTGCACAAAATATATTTGGGATATTAAATATTATTATTACACATATACTTATTAAATATATACGCGTTATTATACTATTACAAAAAGTAAATACATAAATAATAATATAAATAATTTATATACAGGGATTGCAAGGTTATATATAAAATAAATATTTCTGGGTTATTATTCCGAGTGTTGCACATATACAGAATATATTTACTATATTTATACTAATATAAATAATAATATTTACAGAACTTGCAGGACAACAAATACACAGGTATATGAATGGGTTATTATTATTATTATTACAGATGTACAGATGAAATTAATATTAATATGGGTTATTTTACTACTACAAATACTAGATCATACAAAAATAATGAACATTTAAAAAGTATTTTTTTTTTGTTTTTCCATATATATATATATATATGGGATTATTACCAGCTTTCATTTTATTAGAAAAACAAAAAATAAATAAAAAAAAATATATTTATTATGTGTATGTTTAATAACAATAAAAAAAATAGTAATAAAAATATTTTGTAAAATTTAAATTTGTAACTGGTTGTCTACAGTTGAAACTGACTTAAAAACAACTAAATACACATTTCAATTATTTAGATTTATATAAAATAAATAATTGAATAATATATATACACTTAAATAAATTAAGATTGCAGTTAAACTCACCATCCACCTTGGCAGCCATGTTGTCCAAGCTCTTCATGCACCAAGTTGTAAACTCATTTTCATATTCGCTGACCTTGCTGCTTGATGAAGCAGCTGCAGAGTCGCTGATGTTATTGCCAGTTTGTTGCTGTTGCTGCTTACCACCAGTCAGTTTGCCTGCTTTCTCCTCGGCAATAGCTGTGGTAAGTTTGCCAGCTATTTTAGTTGTGGTTACTTTAAGTTGCTGCTTCGAAGTGGAACTCTTGGCAACAGGTGCAGCTGCAACAGCTACAGTAGCAGCTGTAGAGCTTTGCATTGCTGGCAACGTTTGACTTTTCCGTAGATTGCGTGGCGAGGGCAACACAGATTTGCCAGCAGCAGCAGCTTGCAACTTGTTGCTGCTGGGCAAACCAGCAGCCAAAACAGCAGCAGCTGTTGTTGCTGGCTTAACAGTTGCTGCTGCTGCAACTGTTGCTCCTGGTTCATCCCAGAGGCAGGCAGCTGTTGCTGCAGAGCTCCAAGCAGCCTTGTTACTGCTGTTTCCCCAAATATTGTTGCTGGCCACACTCAAACTTTCAGCAAGTGTTGCTTGTTGCAAGTGTTGCTGCTGTTGCTGCAACTGTTGTTGCTGCTGCAGCTGTTGCTGTTCGAGCAGTTCGTTTGCCAGTCGCTTGGCCTCCTCCGCTTGAATTTCAGCGAGACTGATCACCAAAGTTGGACCTGGTGTTGCTTGCCACTTGAGCAGCGCATCGCTTGCCTCTGCTGCCGCTGCGGCTGTTGCACGCATCTGCTTCTCCAGCTGCTCCTGCTGACGCTGCTGATCGGCACGGCGTTCGCGTCGCTCGGCCTTTTGTATCTCCGCCAGCCCGGGGGCAATGTTGCCCACGTTGGGTGTCTGCAGCGACCAAGGGGCTATCGACGACGAGGAGCGCAGACTACCACCTTGCAACATTTGCGGCTCACTCTTTGTGGCAGCACTGCTCGAAAGGGTTGCAGCTTGCTTACTTGTCACACTTCCAGTTGCAGCTGCAGCACCTGTTGAGCATAAAATCATACAGCTGTTAATCGCAATTAATTATAAATTATTTATAAATAATAATTATAACATAATTTTAATAATCTTAAATATTTTGTTCTTTCCTTATTTAAATTTAAGTATTTAATTGTATTTTTAATTCAGTTTCATCTATTTGCTGATCATAATAAATTATATAAATATATATATATATAATATTATAAATCTTTTAAATAATTCTTATTTTCTATTTAAAATTCAGATTAAATTGTGTTTTTAATTGAATTTAATATACTTCCTAGTTTTTGGGTATTTTTGGTCTTTTAAATAAATACCTAAATTAAGAAATAAAATAAATTAAGAAAAAGAATAACATATAAAATAAATAAACCGTTAATCTTATAAATATTTATTTTTAAATTTAAATTTAATATTTTAATTTCATTTTTAATTTCATTTAAACCATGTTTTACTTCTCTTTTTTTGTGTGGCGACTAAATAAATTAATAAATAAATAAACAAAATTTAAACAAATATTAATCATATTAAATGAGCAGCTAATTAAATGATATTTAATTTAATACATAATATTAAATTAATAAAATAAAATAAATTAAATATATAATAATAAATTAAATAAAGAATAATAATTAAAATAAATAATAATAAATAAATCTTGCAAATACTTGTTTGTTTTTGTAATTAAATTTAAATATTTGAATTTTATTTTAAATTGTATAAAAATAATACCGTTGATTCAGCTCACTCTCTCTACTAATTATTAATTATCTTGATTATCTTGAGATTTGTGCTTTTTGACAGGGCTATGTCAATCAGTCAAACAACTTGACAGTTTTCTGTTTTTTTTTTTTGTTGCTTTAAGCTGGATACTGGTTACTTTTTCTGTTTTGCTGCATCAATCGAACAATTAATCAATCAATAAATTTGATCTGCGCAATAAATCAATCCAAGATGTGTTTTTTGGCTTGAGTCTGCTTTGTTCAATCAATCAATTATCATATTATGAGTTCTGTTTCTATTTTGCTGCATCAATCAACCATATGAGTGTACTACTTTTTATCTGTTCTGCTCAAAGATTCAATCAATCAATTTAAACTGCTCAATTAAACAATCCACGTGCTTTTTTGGTTTTAGTCTGTTTTGTTCAATCGATCATCTTATGATGAGTTCTATTTTTTGATTCTGTTCTATTCGGCAGTGTTCTGCCTAATCAATCAATCAGCTAATTCTCTACTCACCTGCTTTAATGTTTGTTTCTATTCTGCTCAATCAATCAGCCATATTTTACTCACCTGTTGCTGTTGCTGCGTGTGTCACATTACCAGCTCCACTTCCTCCTCCTCCCCCTACTCCACCACCGAGGAGTGCCTTGCGTCTCTGTGCTTGAATTTGTTGTTGTCGCTCCTTTTCCTCCTGCTGCTGTAGTTGACGCTCCTCCTCTGCGAGGATCGCCCTGCGTTTCTCCTCCTCCTGTTGCTGACGCTTGCGTTCCTCTTTCAGGCGACGTTTCTCCTCGGCCAGCTCACGCCGACGCTCCTCGTCGCTGACCTTCAGATCCGCCTGCAATTTACCAGCTGCTTTCATCAGCTGTTGCTGTTGCTGCTTGCTGTTTGCCTTAGCAACTGCTGTTGCTGATTGTGAATGCTGCTGTTGTTGCTGCTGAGTGTTGTTGTCAGCAACAATCGTTGCTGGCTTGTCCACAAAATCTCGTTGCTGCTGTTGTTGCAGCAACAATTGTTGGCTTTGTTCTTCTTCTAGCGTTGCCACATCCCATAAAGTAACTTTGGCGTTGGGCAAATTAGGCCAGCTAGCGGGCAACTGTTGCTGCTGCTGCGGTGGCAATTGTTGCTGCTGCTGCTGCGGTGGCAATTGTTGCTGTTGCTGCTGCTGTTGTTGCTGCTGCCACATGGGCAACATTAATAGCTGTGTTTCAGTCATAAAATCAACAACTGAATGGGGCTTGACCAAACCAGCAGCAACTGTTGCTACTGCTGCTGCCTGACGCTGTTGCTGCTGTGGCAATTGTTGCTGTGTGTTGCTGGCGCCACGCAGCATCATACGCAAATTGTATTCACTTAATAAATCCAGCTCGCTGGCTGTGTTCAAATCTGTTTCTGGCTCTGATTGTTGCTGTTCTGGTTGCTGTTGTTGCTGTGGCAATTGTTGTTGTTGCTGTTGTTGCTGCTGCAATAATTGTGCATTTAATATAAAATCATTCGCTTCTAAAAATTGAGCAGCCAAACGCTGATCAAATTGCTGCTGCTGTGGCAACTGTTGCTGCTGCTGTTGTTCCTTTTTAGCCTGCTGTGCAATGGCGCTATTTAGCTGATTCCCAGCAATGGGATTCAAAGCAGCCAACGTGTTGCTCAGCCCGCTAAAACTGCTCAGATATTCGGGCAGCACCAACAGTTGCACCTTGCTGCGAACGTAGGATTCTCTTTGTGCCACATCCATACGTTGAAAGCATTCGTTTTTTGATAGTTCGGCGAGTATTTGATATTCCTGGTGTTTCATGTACTGGTCTTGCAACGTTTGGAAGCGCATCGTCAGCATGTGCGAGGTGTCCAGGTGTGGCGTGTTGTGCCCCAAATGATTTTTGACAGCAGCACTCAGAGAATCCGCTGCTGCTGTCACATTTGCTTTGAGCTGTTGCTGCTGCTGTAGCAGCAACTGTTGCTGCTGTTGTGGCAACTGTTGTTGTTGTTGTGGCAATTTTAGCTGTTGCAAAGTGTCCAGTTCGCTGGGCGTAGGCAGCAGATGGCTGTGCGTAAACGGCATATTGCCGTGGCACAATTTAATCAATTCGCCCAGCGGCCGAAAACAGCTGTCAGAGATGCGCCGCACGAAGAGCGCCTCATTAAAATAGCCAGCCCGATACCATTCTGTCATCTCTAGCGCACTGAAAGGCCCCTGCACATTCGACTGTGGATCCCGATAGAACCACAAATCATTCAATTTCGCTGAGAGTACGTGGGGCGGTGGTGCCAGCGCGGATAGATGGGTTGGCGGCAACTGTTGCTGCTGCTGCAAGTGCAGCTGTTGTTGTTGGGGTAATTGTTGTGACAACTGTTGAGGCAATTGTTGCTGTTGTGGTAATTGTTGAGGCAACTGTTGTTGTGGCAATTGTTGCTGCTGCTGTTGGCTTAATTGTTGCTGTGACAATTGCTGCTGCTGTTGTTGCGGTAATTGCTGCTGCTGCTGCTGTCTCATATTTAATTCCTCCAGTGTTGTTAAACAGCTTAAGCCATATCGTCTAATTGTGGCCTCAACTTCAGCTCCGCCTCCAGCTCCTGCCCCAATTCCTCCTTTAGCTCCAGCTACAGCTCCAACTCTTTCCTTAGCTCCGATTCCTCCTCCTCCAATTGCAGCTCCCATTTGCTGCTGCTCCGTTTCATCATCCATAATTAATTTCTCCACCTCATTGGCCACCTCCTTAAAGCGATCCGATATGTCGCCGCCAAGTGCTGTCAGCTTATCCGTAGCTGTTTCTGTTGCCTTCGCTGACACCGGCGTATTATTATTATTGCCATTACTATTATTATCATTATTAGCCGACTTGGCTGCTGTTTTTGATTGCTCCACCTCGTTGATTTTAACATCCTCGTCTTTTGAGGCAATCTCTGTTCGTTCCCTTTCAATTTCCCGTTCCACTTGCTCCTTCTTCAGCTGCTCGGCTGCTTCCAAAGTGTCGCCATGAAAAGCGCCACTGGCATCAAAAGTGCCGCCCATTTCGGAGGGATTTTCCATTGCCCATTCGGGCAAATGTTCCTCGGCAGCTGCATCAATTCCTGACCATTTGGAACGTCCGCCGCTCGATTTGGAATTGTTGCGTTCACGCTCCGTATTTACAGTGCCAATCACTGAAATGGAACGTTGCATGCTACCAACTGTTGCTACTGCGTCCAAGTTGCCCACAGTTGGCAGTTGTTCCTCATCTCGCCAGCTGGTGGAACGACCTGGAAAATGGCAAATCGATTAGTGATTGAAGATTTAAAGCTCCTTTGGTTTACCCCAACGTTGATTGCCGCCACTGCGCCAACCTGCCACCTCGGGGCCAACAATCCCACCTCCTCCTCCTCCAGTTCCACCTGCCGTCCCATCGGCAGCGCCGTCTTCGTGTCGATTGCGTCGCCAATTCTCCAGATTGCGATTGTGACTGGAGAAATCTTTGCGTGGGCTGGAGCTGGGCGTGCCCCCATTCCAATCGACGCCAGCAGCAACAACATTTACAGCGGCCGGCTCAGCCGAACCATTGCGCTCGCTCCAATTGCGATCGGGCTGAACGTAAAATAATAAAGAGTTTAGTCAAGAAGGAAAGTGCAAGAGAGGTGTTAAATTTGAGCATCAACCAATCAATAGAGAGGAAGAGTGCGGGTTAAATTCAAGCATCATTTAATAGCTCAAGAGGGAGATTCCATCCAATCAAGACACGATCTAACATCAATCAATCAAGAAAGAGATCACTACATTTAAGCATCAATCAATAAAAGGGAGATCAAAAGAGGGAAGTTAAAATCTAGCAACAATAAATCTTCAATCATCAATCAAAAAGGAGAGGGGATTAAGTCCGAGTGTCAATCAATAAAACAGAGAGATAAAGGTATAGATTAAATTCACACATCAGTCAATCATCAATCAGTAACAAAAATCAATCAATAATTTAATTAAATTTAAGCACCAATCAATCAACAATCAATAAAAGCGAGCTCAAGAGAAGGAAATATTAAGTTCCAGCATTAATCACGTAGAAATCAACCATTCATATCAGCTGAATTAATCAATCGACAAATATCATGAGAGGGATTAAATTCAAGCTACAATTAATCGTCAATCAACAGAGAAATTGTCCACACTCACCTTCAGTGCAATGTTGGACAGACTATCGTCGTATATATTGCTCGCTCTCTGATAGATCGGATGATAAATGGACTTGCCACGCATGCGACCACGTTCCACATTGCCACCGCCCCCACCACCGCCACCCCGTCCGGCGGAAGAGCCACGTGCGGACAAACCAAAGGTGCCCGGCGAACGCTGCAGCCAAGCGGGACGAGACTAAAAAAAAAGAGAGATGAGCAGTTAGCCATGTTTTTGTTAGTTTTTTTTTTAGCATTAACTTACGCTGCTGCCCAGCTGACTTTGGCTATTATTTAGATCATCCTCGGTGCTGGGCGTCAGTGCCAAAGGAAATTGCACCTTTTCCACAAATAATTTCTTAAACGATGGCAATATTTGGGGCAACAAACCATTTCGATCGAATAGCGATAGCATCTCCTCCCGCCCGTAACGATATTCCGGAAACATATTACGGCAACTGGCTGCAACAATGCCCCCAACTCCTCCGCCCCCTCCACCACTTCCACCCACGCTGCTGCTGCTGCTATGTAGGGGGGGATTTGTGGCAGAGCTATTGGCCAAATTATTGGCGGGCTCGGCGGACATATTGCGCAACCATTCGGGTCCAAATTTCATTGAATCTGTCATTTTTTATTTGCTGCTTTTGCTTAAATTTCTTTGTTGGCTGCAAAAAAATATATAACAAATTTTAAAATAAAAAAAGCTTGTTAAAAAAATATATATGAAAAAAATATACACATATATACAAAAACATACACACATAGATAAATAAATACATATATCTGACTAAAAGCAAGCAGAAAAAATAAATTTATAACAATAACAAAAAATCATCAAAAATAGCAAAGCAGCAGCAGCATAGCAAACATAACCTCAAAAACAAATCCAAAGGCAGTGCTGCATGCAAATTGCACGCACACCAACACACAAACACACACTCGCAAACATTTTTTAAATTAATTTTAAATAGTAGCCAACAAAAATATACTTTAATAAAATATATATTATAGATATTAAAAAGGAACTGACTGCTGTTGCTGCTGCCGTTTTTACGTGTGTGTTTTAGTGCTTTATTGCCAGTTTTTGTGACGTTTTTTAGTTAGTTTGCGTGAAGTTGGCATCCCCCATTCCGCTACGACACCGCTGCACATACGCACACACACATACATGCACACACCCTGTTCCAAAAAAAATGAAAAAAATTGCACTTAGCCTTATAAATGTGCTTAAGTTTCAATATTTTTCTCGTGTATTTTTGTCATTTACTTTACCAAGCTCAAATGTACGTCGAAAAAGCTCAAAATTGGTGTTCGATTGGTGGTAATTATTCGCAATTCCTTTTTTTTTATAAGACTACTCGTAGTGTTGGCACTCACGTATAGTGTTCGAATGCAAGAGGTAGTGTGTGTTATTTAGCGGTGCGCATTACTCGTGTAACACTTACTTTTCACGTGTATCGCAGCGGAAAACTAACCTAACACGATATCGATATAAGCACACTTGCGAAAGTATTGTGTAGCAAGGCGTTGCCAATTGCAAGAAATATTCATATTTGTGTAAAATAATAAAATATGTGTGTATAAATAAATAATAATACTTGTATAAATCATATAAATAAATATAAGTACTGAAATGTATCCCTTTTTATACGTTATCCTTTTGTACGTATATATATATAAATAAATATTTCTAAAACATATACATATTTTTTTAATTAAATACAGAAAATAACGAAATAAATGAAATTATTCTCCCATTTATTTTGTAAAATTGAATTTTAAAAGTAATTTTAATTTTGTTAAACTAATATGAGTCACTAAAACATGTTTTGAGCAAAATAAAAAATCTGGCCGCATTTTTTCATTGTAGTAAATAGTTTATTTAACTGTAGAGCGCTGCCAACTGCTACAGTGGCATCTTTTAGCGTTGCTATACACTTCTAGTCGATATAGCGAAATGGTTGATGTCGATGTTTTTAGTGCAGCGCGATGAGTCGATATGCATTTGCACATCTCCATATCAGAAAATGGCGAATTGTGTTGAAAATTATTAAAAAAAAGAGTAGCTTAAACGACACGGCGTGTGCAAATACAAATAAAACGCAACAAGTGCGTTTGTCAACAGCAGCAGGACTTTAATGTTATAATTGAAAGAAAATAATAATAAAAATAAAGGTAATCAGAAACGGGGCACGATTTGTGAGTGAACGCGTGTGAACGAAGCCAGCAGCAGCAGTTAAAAAGAAATGTGTGTGTGTGTGTAAAGTAAATTTTTGTAAATTTCGTTTATGAAAAGCAATTACAAATTAGCTAAATATTTAAAATCGAGTGTAATAAAAAATACCACACTAGCTCCTTAAATAATGTATATATGTGTACAAATATATATACATATATATGTGTGTGTGTGCAAATGGGCAGCATGTAAATTTATAGTGTTGAACATGTACTCAAAGGACGCAAGCAAAAGCTGCTATATATATATATATATGCATGTGTGTGTGTGTGTGTGAAGAAGTTATTTTTTTTTATATTTTGCAGCTCCATGCAAAGCGACAACAGAAACAATTGAGTGGAACGGTAACGGCAAAAAAGAGCAAAAGAGAAAAATAGCCTTGGGGGGGGGGTTTTTTTTGTTTTATATAAATGAACCAAAACCAAATCCAGCAATTGACCTCACACCTATCGCAGGCACTCGATCCAAACTATGATGTAAGTTTACACGAAACTAGTTCACTCTATTTGTGGAGTCACTGTTAAGTCAAATGTTAATTAACATTTACAGGTCATTAATATGGAGGCGGTACTCGCTGTTATTTGTACACTGGAGGGCACAACGATCACGAAGGAGCAATTGGAGGCCACCCGATTGGCGAAATATATTAACCAATTGCGTCGTCGCACGAAAAATGATCAATTGGCACGCCGGGCGAAATCACTGCTGAAGAAATGGCGTGAAATGGTTGGGATTAATCAAGCGTCAAGCGATTCACAGCCAGCGATAACAACAACAGCGACAATTAACAAGCCGATAAATGAATCGATTATTAACGTAGATAATGTGGTTCATCCACAGCTTTCAGTCTCAGCCTCTGCCTCAACCTCTTCATCCTCCTTTATGCCCGAGGCCTCAAATTTCTCCCTAAATCATCTCGATAACAGCGTAGATTTTTCCTCTTTCAAACCTAAATCTGATATCGATAAATCAAATGAACCACCGATTGTTATCGATATTGTTTCTGATTCGGATGAGAATGAGAATGAGGCACGCATTCAATCTAATATAAATCGATCTTCATCTGCATCTGCCTCATCGCAACAACAACCACAACAAGCATTTCCCGCCTTCTATCCCAGGCCCAAGAAATTGAAGAAGGATAAAAAATCGCGAAAGGAGCGCGAAAAATTAGCAACAACAACAGCAACAAATTTATTAACTTATCTCAAGGAGGATTTGCCACTACAAATGCCCAGAGCTATAATTCGCAACAATTTGCCACAACAACAACCACAACAGCTGGGCAGAAAAATATATCCCACAGATTCGGGTAAATAATTGAAAAAAAAGAAGAAATTATTAAATTTATTTATCTTTTATATTTATTTATGTTTATGTTTAAAAGTCATAGATATACTTACATATAATATTTATTTATATTTATTTATTTCATTTATTCTATATTAATTATCTATCCTTTCTCATTTTCCATTTAGAAATCTTATCATTATCAAATAGTTCGATGAGCTCCATATTATCCGGCGATAATACGCTGAATAATAATCGTTATCGTTCCAATGCAGCGGATTTAACATTTGCCGGCCGATTCAAGTCGTTAACACAATTCGAGGATAATAATAATCCGCCGCCGGTAAGTGTAAATGGACAAAAGAAACCGGAGCCGGAACAACAACAACAGCAACTCTACGAGGATTACATGCTTCACAATGATTCGAGTAATTCTGTTAGTCGCCTCTCCCCCTTCGAGGAGCAATCGATTCCCATTAGCCATGATGAGGGTAGCAATAAACAGATACCAGCTGTAAGCAAGCCCCAAGATTACCAACGCAGCGAGAATATTCTCTCTCAAGTTCCTAAAAGGCGTGGTCGCAAAAAGGGCTCGAAAGGCGTCGATTCTCTCATTGCCAAGGAATCCTCCAGTTTGTCGCAGCAAATATTTTTCAACTCTGGCGTGAAAAAGGTGAAAACCACCAAGGAACTCTTCAACGATATTCAAAGTCGTAAGTTGAGTATTTCTTATCGAGGTGATTCCGCTCTGCCTGCTTCTGCCTCAGTTTCAGCTGCTGCCAGCAAATTGAGTAATCGTGATGCGAGACCAACTTCCTCATGTTCGGGTGGGTTCTTCTATATTCATATATTGTATTTATCATTATTATTTTTATTATATTTTAATATTTGTTTTTCGCTTTTTAGAGACGTCGTTGCATTCGCCACACAACTTGGAGGCATTTTTGACGAACGCTTCGCAATTGGACAACGATAAATTTTCAACGACACTTGAAGGTGAGCTCTGCAAAACTAAAGAAATGGATAACAGACAGTATATATATGTAGAATGTGTCTTTATAAAACATTTCGGAAGAGATCTACATGTAGTCCCTGAATATCTAGAATTTAGAAAACATCAATAAATATCTATAATATATTAGTTTCCTCCAATTGACTTCAGTAATCATTTAAATACTGTACATTTAAAATATCTAGTATAAGTGTATAGTGATATACCGAATATGTGTATGGATCTATGCACACCCAAAATATCTATTCTGTATGAGTTTCCCCAATTTGCCTTTATATTAATTTAAATTCTGTACATCCATATCCAAAATATGTGCGTTTAGTTGCTTTTCTTTGTGTATTAAATATAGCATTAGATATGTCTCTATCTCAAATTATCCATAATGTTCTAGTGTCCCCGATTAGTAATCATTTAAGTTATGTTCCATTCAATATTTAATTGGGAATTATTCGAATTTTTATTTATTTTGATTTACTCCAATTAATTTTTTGTATTTTTTTTTATATAGAAACCATAGCAATAGGAAACCTACAAAATAGCATTTTTCAATATTTATCTTATTTATATATATTTAATATCTGTGTTGTTCAGGCTCTTCATTTCTTATTCATTCTCTTAATTTAACTGATATATGATATAATACATATTGACAGATATATATATATATAGCAAAACGTAAAACTATAAAATAGCTTAGCATTTCAAGCACTTACTATTTTTTATTTTGACTTAACACATATTTTTTCAACTGTATAATATATATAATATTTGTACAGCCTCTGTTCATACGGATAGTGAGACGTTAACATCGGCGGAACCTTCTCGGAGGCATTCTTTGGACGATAGCAATAGCAACAATTCGCAGCAAACGATATCGGCGACATTGAGACTGATTAATACTGAATGCGATGCTGATGCAGAGACGATGACCCATTCACCTTTGAGCCGGATGAACTTGAGTCACTCTGCGGGGGGTAATTATAGTGAAGTGAGCAAACAGTTAATGCAATTGATGCGTAGTCTAAATGCACCACTGAGTGTGAGCGAAACAGAGCGTTTATATCGTTCACAAATTGTACCCTGCACCTGCCTAATTTTCGAGGATGTCCCCAAATTAAACCCAACTAACAATGAGAATAGCAACAATAATAATAATGAAGAAAATTCCGAGGCTGTTGAGGATCACCGAGAACGAGGGCAACAACAGCAAACAGAATCGATTAATCGAAATATCGATAGTCAGCAAAAGAAATTAACTGCTGCGGCTGATGCTGATGTGACAACGATAATGCCTGCTTCGATTGCGCCCAGTAAACCAATTAAATCGATATTCGATTTGGATTTCGATGACGATGATGATCCAATGCAATCGATAATGCAAAAAATGCCCGATAGGAATGCGCCCAATACAAATGAACCAAATGAACTGAAATCGACCACAACTAATGAAGTGAATAATTTGCATTATGTTGTCGATTCGCAGATGGAATCAGATCCTGGTAATAATCAAACAGAACTAGTTCCTCTATCGATATACACCGTTCACGAAGATCCCGATTGTTTGGCCCGTCAGCGTTTCGAAATACAAACAAACAAAGTGACCACCTTTCACATAAATGCCTTGCACAATTATTATGTGCCCAACATCAATGGCAATTGGAACAACACTGGAAACTATGGGAATTGGAACAGCAGAATCAACGATCAAACTTATTCAGTTCGAGATGGCTCCGATGTGGTTCCAAAATATGGTTCACTCACCTACGAAATGGTACGCAAGGATTTGAGTGAATTGAAATTCAAACAGAATCTGAATGTGAAGAAGGATGGAAAAAAAATAAAGAATTATTTGCCCACATTTTTGGGTGTCGCCAAATGTTTGCCAACGTGTCGACGACGCGCGGCGAGGGAATGGAACGAAATGGTATTGAAACGGGCAGCGAGTAGGCAGCAAATTAAGAGCGGTCCAAGTCCGTTGCGTGTGCACATCGATAACGCGAACGATAACAATGTTATAGCTGATCAAGTGGATGCCTCAATTGGTTATAATTTGCTAAAGCTGGCACAGGAAGCGGATACAAAGCTTAGCTATGTAGCCTCCGAATTATCGATAACAAATCGAACAAGTAATCGCTGCAACAGCAGCAGCAACAATAGCGATTGCAGTCATTTTAGTTTACAGCAAACACAAAATTCAATTAATGCAAAGCTAAGAATTCGGCGTACAAGCGAACAAGCGACAGAAAGACATGTTATCGAACGCAATCGCAAGAAGCGACGAAAAGCGAACAGATATGAGCAACAACAGCAGCAGCGGTTATCAATAAATGAAAAGCCGCGCATCAAACGCATTAAAATTGCCATCAACGGACAATTGCCGCACATAAGTAATAACAGCAGCAGCAGCTGCAACAACAGCAGTGAGGAACAGGATGAGAAGCAGGAGGAGAAGCAAGACCAAAATGAGCAGCAGAATGATCACCAAAATGAGCAACAGGAGGAGCAAAATGAGCAGCAACAGGAGGAGCAGCAGCGTCAGTACCGAAATATGCAAGACCAAAATGAGCAACAGGAGCCGGAAGAAGACAATGGACACAAAACACGAAACGAGCTAAGCAATGATTATCAAAGAATGCTGCAGGCTGTTGCTAGCGATGCTAGCGAAGACGAGGAGGATGACGACGATGAGCGTGCCTCGTTGCGCAGTCGGTCGGCAACACTGGACGAGGATGCTGTCGTGCTGGAGCACGAATACGATAACGATAAGAACAACGCTAGCAACGACAATGAATATGCAATTATTCGACGTGGTGGAAATAATGGAAACAATCATTTGGTTTTAACTATTAAGAAGACGCCGAGTAAAATTAATTCGCCCGTCAACTCGATATCAGCAAATATATCGCCCAATATAGTGGTGGCTGTTGTTAAAACTCAAAACGATATCGACAACAGCGAAGGAGTGCAAAAAGAGCAGCAGCAAACGACACAACAACAACAATCAACGATGGCGGCAACGCCCAGCTGTTTGCATAATGTTGAGCGCTGTTATCGTTATCGACGCCGTCATCATCGTCATCGTTATCGCCGTCCGCCCATAGACATAACACTAAAGCATATATTCAATAACAATAATAATAATAATAATAGTGTGAAACAATTACATCGCAAATTGTTTTTCACCAATGAGCTAAAATTCGAAAATGCCTTCGGACAAAAAGAGCGCCTTTTGAACTACAGCAGCAGCAGCAGCAGCGATGATAGCAGCGAAATGGAAACGGAACTGGAAGCAGCTGCTGCACATAATTATATATTAAAGAATGAGACTGACCAAAGTGTACGCATTGCAGCCAACATACATACTGACAATGAGAACGATGAGCAGCTGTGCTTAAATACTGATGAGGATGAGGAAGAACCAGAAGACGAAAGCGAAGACGAAAGCAAAGCGGGAGCAGAAGCAGTAGCTGAAGGCAGAGCAGCAGCAGAAGTCAAAGTATCCGCAGAAGTCGACGCAGCTAACGACGTAACGACGCTTGCTGAATTGTGCTTAGACAATAATAATGACATGCTGCCCACATTTAATGCTATTTACGCCAAACAAACACAACAACAGAGAAACAATGAAACATGTGAAGAGCATAATAATAATTTGAGTCCCAGCAAATGTGGCGTCATGCAACAAACAGCGTTAGCGACGACGACGGAATCGAACATGTTGGAAGCGAGCTGCGAACAACGGCTTCAGCCTGCACTGGAAAATATAACGGGAATGCGCGCAGTGCTGCTCGACGTCGACGTCAACGTCCAAGAAGACGCTGAAGCAGAACAACTGAAAACAGATAAAAAGCGATTGCAGCAGCAGCAGTTTAAGGAATGGCATCAGGTGCTGCAGCTGCAATCCTATAATGAAGAACCGTTAATTGTATTGCCATACGTTGTGCTTGAATGAATATGCATACACATGAACATTTTTGCTGCTGTTTGTGATAGGAACTAAAAAAATGAAGGATAAGAAGACGGAAGAGGATGTAGAAGAAGCAGCAGCAACATCAGTGGAAGTCAAGTGGAATTGTAATTCAATTATGACTACCCTTCCAATGTCCTGGAATATGTTATTATTCCAGTGCGAGTCAATCTTTAAAACTTCTCTTCTTTTTTGTATTTCTTTTTTTCTGATATTCAAATTAAGTTTCTTAATTTTTTTTGGCCTTTTCGTTTCGATTAGCTGAAAGTTTTTGGCATTAATTTAAGTGAACCACATTAATATATATATATATATATATATATATATGCAGTATATATATATATATATATATATATATATATATATAGTTTATATATCGTTGATCATTTTTCGCATCTTTATCTCTTATATATAAATATATATATTATGTATATCTTATACGTTTTTTTTTAAATGTAATAAAAACTGAAATGTACATGGAATGTAAATAAATTTAGTCATACGCCGATTATATTTTGTTGCACACTTTTTTATTTGACTTCAAAAATACATAACTTTTCTACTACTACATACTATCCACGTTCAAGACCGGAATGAGAAACAATCTCTTGTTGGAGGAGAGAGGTAGAGAGCTACTAGCAAAGTGAACACAGCTGCGGGAGCGGAAAATATGTATGAAAGAGTGCGCAGAAATAACATAGCTGTTCCGAGAGTGGCAGAGATCAGCTGTCGCTCAGCGTGCGCCAAATTGAGCGTGAAAATCGATTGCGCTGCTCAAATAATAAAAACGCTTTATTTTGATTGCATTTCGTAATTAATTTATTTGAATTTCGTTATTAAATGTATATAGTTTAAATGTCATATATTTTTTGGGTCAATAACCGCTAAGGCGCCACAAAAAAAAAACACATTTTACGGCAGAAAACCAACGAAAAACGAACCAACTTTTCTGACTTTTGATTGGTGTTTTGATGTTGTTGTAGTTGAGGATGCCAGCGCAAGTCACAAAAGTGGTTCGTGTATTCGGTTTGATTAACTTATTCGGTGTGTATCGTTTTGTGAGTTTATCGTCGTATTTTAAGAATGTAATACATAAAAGCTTTAACAAATTGGAAAAATTAAAAAAATTGTACATATCGCCCATGTGTAGTATTTTGGCAATATTATTTCGTTTAACTCTAAGTACAAATAATAGGTATTTAATTTACACATACAAACACAAGAGTACCGCTAATTGTCTCTCCATCTCATTTTTCTTACGCGTGTCTGTCAGCTGTGCGTAGAATGAAATACTTATAAAATGATACACACATGTGCATATATAAATTTGTATAGATGTATGTGTGTGTGTGTGTTTGTATGAGCAGTCTAATTACACATATATTTATATGCCAAAAATGTTAAATCAGGTTTGTGATAGTTGTTTTTAATTAGGTTTCAGCGCTGAGCACATTCACTGAGAATGCGCAGAGGCTTTCACCCTTTTTGGCAACGGCCTTTGCCTGATATTGGCCGACATCGTCCAGGGTGCATTTAGTGATGGCAAACGTGTAACGATTACCATCTTTGGTGAATGAGTAACGATTGCGTGATTCATCGATTGGTTTGCCATCCTTAAGCCATGCCAAAGTGAGCAGTTCCCCATCCAGTTCACATTCAAATGTCGCATTCTCACCAGCGGCAACGGAAATAGAAAAGGGGAATTTAACAAATGACGGCTGTTTGGGTTCGTCGCCAGGCACTGTCACAATAATAGTGCACGTGCTAAACGATTCACCGGCATCGTTGAATGCTTCACAGGTGTAGGTGCCGCCATCTTCAGGGAATATTTCGGCGATTTGCAGGCGATAAATGTTCGCTTCGTTCGTGTATTGGAAGTCTTTGCTGGGCTTGATTTCTTTGTTGTTGTGCAGCCAGACGACATCGAACTTTTGGGCGCCGATAATGCGACAGGCCAGTGTGACCGCATCGCCATCTTTCACAAATCTCGACTCCAAGTGGCTTACAATTTTTGGTGGCTGATCGTTGCCAGTGGCTTGACGCTTGCTCGACTGTTTGTCCAAAGCTGTGAAATAAATAAAGAGAATTACAATTTGAATTGTGTATTGTTAGAATTGATTTGTATATGTATAATTATTTATATATTTTGAACGATACGCTCAGCTTTAAGCCGACTTGCTTTGTACTCAATGCCGAAATGGTGGTAAGTCGATAACAGTAAAGGCTAGCTTGAACCTTGCTCGCCGTTTTATTCGATGCCAATATGAGGTGGCAAACCGGTAACTGCTAATTGTTCACTTACGTTTAATGCTTAGCTTGCATTTAGTTTCCACCGCGCTAATTGAATTGGTCGCTGTGCAGGTGAAAATGCCTTCGTCTTCCGGGAAAACTTCATGAATTGTGAGCGTCGCGATGCCATTCTTATATTTCAAATCCATAATCTCCGATGAGGAAATGGATTTGCCATTCTTGGACCAGGTGATTTGCGGCTCTGGATCACCCTTAACGTGACACGTCAAAATCAGCTGTTCGCCATCGCGAATTGTTAGATCGTGCAGCGGTTTCGTGAATTCCGGCTTGCACATTAAGGAATCGTCGGGTGGAACTGCAAATAAAAAATATTTATTATATATTTTTAATATAATAAATATTTTATTTAATGGACATACGTATTAGCTCTTTGGTGGCACTACGAGATCGTGTTGGGCTGCCAGGCGTCTGCAGCGAGGAGGAACTGGCCGCATATTTCTTCTTGCCTGAAATGCTATTCTGTGTCGTTGAGGAACTTGTGCTGCTTACGTTGGTGCTGGTAGTCTGCAAAATGCATGCCCTATATTAGTAACTGTTAACTGTTGTCGATTAACCGCTTACTCTGCCATCCGCCGTCGTTCTGGTGCTCGACGTCTGCTGCGATTGGCTGGACGATGCGAACTGTCTTGTGGTTATTATTGGCGGTGGAGCTGGCTTTATGGGCTGCTCGATATATTTGCGATCTGTTATCGGGAATAGTAGAGATACATAAATATATATCGATATATGCATATGAATATTTAAATTTTCAAAATACACAATGATAGTTTCAATAGCATTTCATGCTAAATGACTGGTTTTCATAATATTTAAAATTTATATTTTATTATTTATTATTTATTATTTTTTTAACATTATGATAATCAACAATAAGGTGTTATAAAATATCTTTGTTAGCTGGGCTTGCTTCGTCAGTTTAATTTTTTTTGAGGTTAGAGTTTTAAATGGTCTCCCAAGAAAACAAAAAGAAAACTTTATTAATAATTTATTAATATTAAGTGGAATAAGTGGGACGATCACATCAAATCAACTGTAATACTAAAGTGCAAAGTAGCTTGGAATAGTTTTAATTTATTTATCTAAAGATAAAAAGTTTTTAAATTAAATAATAGTTTAAATTGAATTTTTAATAAAAATTTGAATAAAAACATAAAATAAGGGATTTAATAAAACTGGGTAATCAAACTTTAAAACAGATTACACCGCACTCTTTTTACTGAACTGTCTTGCTATTGGCAGATACTTGAATTAGGCACTATATGATTTAGGGTGTGTTTTTTTTTAAATTATTTATTTAATTTAACAACAAGAGCATCTGCCCTCAACGATCATTCATAACTTGTAGTATTGTATATATATAGGGGATATATGCATGCTTGGAGAAAAGTAACGATAGTTTTAAATTCGATAATTGTGAATTACCTCCTGAGTAAAGGAAATTGTGTGCTAGTTCTGCCTGCTCAGGCGTTACCCATTCACCTGAAGAAAGTTAGCAATTTATAGTTGAGACAGATAGTCAGGATATATATTTAAGAATTTTTATTAATTATTGGTCGATAAATTCTAGTTAAGTTCTGTAGTTTTATAACTGCCTGGATGCTGCTTTTAACAACCAACCATTAAAATTAGAAATCAAGTCGAGTTTGACCGACTAAAATAATATCTGAGCAGTCCTAATCGTCAAAAAGAAATATATAAAAAAAATGTCAATAAAAAAAATATTATAACGATAATTATATTTAAAGTATATACAAATATATGAATATCTATCTACCTCTTTATAAAGTCCGTGTCTCCTTATTTTTTTTATAATATTTTAATAAGTGTAACTTGTTCAGTTTTAAATCAGATATATTTTCTTGTGAATAGGCAAATAAATAACAAATAATCAATTATTATCGGACCACAATTTTTTAGAACTGCCGAAAGATGCGATTTCAGCTTTAGCTAGTTTCCGATAATAATAATAGTTCCTTAATAACCTACACAATGGAGAATAAAAATAAAAATAAATCTATATAAAAGTTAATATTTGTTTTTTTTCTTTCTTCCTTGTTTGAAGCGAAGAATTTTTTAAAAAATATTATTTTTTGATAAATAAAAATAAATAATAATCAAAAGATAATACAAAAATAATAAAAATGATTTGTTTTGAAAAATTGTTAATTTAAAAAAAATTATTTTTTTTACAATTAAATATTAATTATATAATTAATTGAATGTGGTATAGATTATATATATATATATATTTAGGATAGGATACATATATATATATTTAGGATAGGATACATATATATATATATATAAATATTTTATTGGAATATTTTTATGTATATAAATAGTAGAGTATTCATTAGGGATAGTTTCATAAATATATATGTATTATTTTTATAAATTATGTTATGTCTGTATAGTCGAGTTTAATATATGATAGATTACCTTCGACAATGACGACACACTCTGTCTCATCGGTGCCGTGGCAATTGGTGGCCTTGCAGGTGTATTTGCCGGAATCGGATGGCTTGCAATCGATGATCTCCATGGTGACGACACCGTCCGAGTGGGTCATCGCATACTCGTATTTGCTGAGTTCTCGGCCATCCTTGAACCACTTCACGCTTGGTACGGGCTTGCCGCTGAGGCAGCAGAGGAGCTTGCAGGTATCGCGGGCCTGCATGACACGTGGACGCAATAGGAATGTAAAGCTGGGCGCCGATTCCGACTCCTCCTGCCAGAAGGTGTAGGGCAATGGTTCCCTTCGACGCACCGGTGTCGATTCGGTGCGATATTTCGGCTGTTCCTTGGGCAGTGGATGCACATTGAGGAAAACGACCTCCTCTCGGGAGCCATAATGATTCTCAGCTCTGATTATATACTCGCCGCGATCATCCATTTTCACGCGATTTATAATGAAATAATAATCATCTCCAGCATATCGTTTCATGAACTTAACACTCTGTCTCAACTCGATGTTGTTGTGCGACCAGGTCAAAGTTGGCGTCGCAATTGCTATGCAACGGCAATAGAACTTGACACTTTGACCCTCGTAGCAGAACTGGGACGATGGTCGTATAACGAATCGAGGAGCTGCCTGCCTTCGATCGAAGACCGCATCGTATATCTTGTATTTCTCCATGAGCAGTTTGCGCAGCGCCGAATATTCCGAAAGTCTTCCAATGGGCAGTAAATATTTCTCGAAATCGGCGTATTTCTTGCGCAACTTTTCGCGATATGCCAGATAACGATCACGGGCAATTTTCTGTGTCAGATCGCTATGATCTCCTGTCAGCCACGGGTGCAGCAAGCACTCGTGTGCCGTCATCCGTTTCTCCTTGTTGGCCAGCAGCAGTTTACGTATAAAGTCCTTGCCCTCCTCGGATATATGCCTAAAAGCATCCACATCAAAGTCCCAGTCACAGGCCTTTACGTTCTTAAGGGTCTGCACATCATTATCCCCAGCAAATGGCGATAGTCCACTCAATCTACAAAAGAAAAGCCAAATTTCAATTTATTCATTTAATACTCAATTCTTAACTATGTCAAAAAATATAATAAAATTATTTAATAATTCATTTTCAACTCAGTGAAATTATTAAAATATTAATAAAATAATTCTCTATTTTTAATTAGTGAAATATATATATAAAATAGGTTATTCATTATTAATTAATTATATATTACTTCTTATTTCGTAACTAAGTCAAATCTTTGACCAAAATAAATTAAAATGAATACTAAATACGTTAACTAATTTTCATTTTTCAACCTAGTGAAAACTTTGGCCAATAAATAAATAATTTTAAATAAATATAATAAAAATATATAGATATAAATATATAATAATATATAGCTTAATATTTATTAAATTCAATCAACCTACAAAAGATAAATATTAATTAAATAATTATAATTTTCACAGTACTTTGACTTCAGCTCCTGCCGAATATTTTTTAAATTTAAAATAAGAAACTATCCATATAAAAATAACATAATAAAATAATAAAAGCAAATAATTATAATAACTTATTAAATACGTAGTTCGAAAAAATATAAAATAAAAAATATGAATATAAATAAAATTAAATAAATAAAAGACCATCATTATTAAAAGCTGTTAAATATTTAAGGTATAGAAAAGAATATGAACAAATATATAAAATAAGAAATTGGTCGAGTATTTACGAGCTTTTTATCTTTACCGTTTTTAAAAGACTTGTAGAGGCTCAAAGTTTTTTATTTTGGTTAAAAAAATGATCAATTTAATTTGAATTGAATTTTGAATTGTGAAAATACTTACAGGACATAGGCGAGCACACCCGTTGCCCACATATCAGTGTAGAATCCGACTGGTTCCCGATTCACAATTTCGGGTGCAGCAAATTCCGCCGTACCCGTTGTAATTTTCACCACCTCATTGGGATCCAAACGGGTGGCGAGGCCAAAGTCGATCAGTTTGACATTTGTGCTGGTCCGTGTCTGGCACATGATGTTCTCGGGCTTGATGTCCAAGTGAATGATGTTCTTCTCGTGCATATGGCGTATTCCTTCACAGATCTGGCGCATATAGTTAATCACTTCCGCCTCGGTCATCACATAACCCTCGGCCGTAATTCGCTCAAAAAGTTCGCCACCGGACAAGCTGCGCAGAGAGAGTAAAAATAAATAAATATCAATAAAAATAAATAAAAAATAATACAAAATACATATAAATAAATAAGTAAATTAGAATCAGAGTCAGTGTTGGAATTTATGGCTTGCAGGTAGCTTATAAATCAAGCTAACAATATGAGTCTAATACCGTAAATAATTTTGTAAAAATACTGGTAAATTTAGCACAATTTTTATAGAGTTGGAATGGAAATTGGTGCCAAAAATTTACATATTTATACCGAAAGATAGTATGAAAAAATAACAGAGTAGCGGTTTTTTATACTTCGTTTAAAAGTATGGAAAAATGCTGGAACCCTTATCGACATTTTTATACTACTTTTTTTTACTAATACTACTATTTTTATATTATTTAATCCGAATACCATAGAAGAAAGTTTTTGTTAGAATAGTCGACATATTTACTGTAGTTTTATTATAATTTTATTATTTCTTGACACTCTATCTAATTTTACTTAATACTGAATATCGTAGAAAAGTTTGAAAGAATTCTCGGCATTCAATTCGGTGTCATTATTTAATCCCAATTACAATGAATATTAATAACGTAAAAGAGTTTGAGAATGTTTGAGTTATTTTATTAATGGAATTCCAAATGAAAAATTGAAATAAATTGAATAAATCTGATTTAAAGAACAATTCGATTGAATACCGAATAAGGTAAATAATAATACCTGGTATATATTAAAATTCAATTTTTTATGAATCGAAATGGAAATTGAATAAATTTAATTTTGATGATCTATTCGAATGAGTTAAAATACCTTTTTCGAATACCTGGTATATATTTAGAGCCATTTGTTTTAGAGTTATTTAATTTTGTTGTACTCACAATTCGAGAATCAGGACCATTTCGTCGTCGTCCTCGAAGGCGTCGTGCAGATTGATTAGTTTCTGGTGATGCAGCTGATTCATGATATCGATTTCGCGCCGTATCAGATCCTTCTCGACCGTATGCGAGACGGGTATAAATTTGGCGGCAAATGTGTTGCCAGTGCTGCGTTCGCGACAACGGTGAACAACTCCAAAGGCGCCTGTGCCGATTTCCTCGAGTATATCGTATCTATCGTAGACGCTCTGTTGCGATATCTCGACGGCTTGCGGCACGAATTTCGAATAGATGTCAAAGACATACGAATCGTAGTCCTTGATAGGTCCATCAGCTTTGCCCCTGACACGCTTGCCATTCTCATCCAGCTCCCATTTGCGTTCGGCGGGTTTCTTCTTGATCGACTCCTTCGTTTTGATCAGCGTGCTAATCTCGGAGGAATCGGAACGACCGTAAACATTATCCGCAAATATACGGAAATCGTATTCCTTGCCCGGCGTCAAGCCGCTGACAGCCATTGAGGTGAAGCGCGTGTTGCCAACACGTATCCACGAGGACAGGGGATGTTCTCTTCGCTCGACGAGGTAGTTCGTGATATCACTACCTCCATCCCAGATGGGCGCCTTCCAGCTCAGCGAGAGCGAGTCGGTGCCGATGCTCTCAATTAACGGGAATCTCGGCGGATCCGGTCGATCGCTGATCTGCACTTGAATTATGGCCGTGTCGGAGCCGAGCTCGTTCTCCGCCGTAATGCGATACGGGCCGGAATCGAGGCGTGAACCATCACGTATGGTGAGCACAGCGTGTCTCTCCTTCACTTCCACGTTATAATGTCCGCCCGATTCGATATTCTCACCCTCGCGCACCCAGTGTATGCGTGGCTTGGGGAAGCCCGTGAACGGTATTTTAACAATGACATTCTCGCCCTTGTCAAAGTACGCCGTGTCCCGGAAACGAGGCGGCACATTCAGCTTCGGTGCGGTCATTATGGCGAGAGCAGCCCGTGTCGACTTGGCGCCGGCTTTGTTTACGGCACGGCAAACATACTCGTCGGCATCCTCGCCAAACACATCGTTGATGTGAAGGAAGTGATTGTCGCCCTCGGAGTAAATGTGATAGCGTGCCCCATTCGTTATCTCACGGGCGCCCTTGTACCAACTGATTACGGGTCGGGGTACGCCCGTAATTGTGCACGTAAACTGCGCGTTGTGATTTTGTATGCAGTTCTCATCGCGCAGAGGCTTCACTATTTGTGGCGGCGTCGCCGCCTTGGGATCGATGATCTTGACGGCCTGCGAAGCGGAGGATTCCTTTGAGAGTCCGGCTATATTTTGAGCAAACACACGGAATTCGTATTGCCTGCCCTCGATGAGATTGGGGCAATTGATTTGATTGGTTGCCTGAATAATATTATTGATTCGCTGCCACGTATCGCTGCCCACTTCCCGTTTGTCCACCCAGTAGCCCTGGACATGAGCACCGCCATCAGACTCGGGCTTGGCCCATTCAAGATGGGCAAAGTCTCCGCCGATCTCTGTGATTTGCGGCACGCCAGGAGGAGATGGCGGATCAATGGGCGCCTTGGCACGTATCGGATTCAAACCCTCCAGTGGAGGACCCATGCCATTCTCGTTCACGGCCATCACACGGAATATGTACTCCTGATTCTCAATTAGGCCTTGAACATTGAAATTGGCGTCCTTGCAGGTGCTGGATACGGTTATCCAGTGAGGCGACGATATATCCTTGCGCTCCACAATATAATGGGAGATGCGCAGGCCGCCATCGTAGCTGGGCGGACGCCAGGTTAAGGTGCACGAATGCTTATTGATGTGGGAGATGCCCATGGGACCCACTGGCGCCGACGGCAGACCCGTTATGCGCACATCAATCGGAGCCGTAGCCGAGCCTGATTCATTGCTCAGCTCGACGTGATAATTTCCAGCATCCGATTTCACAATATCCCTGATAAAGATGGCAACATAATCATCGAAGACGGTGTACTTCAGATGCGACTCGTTTGCCGCATCCGAGACGAGCTCATTGTTACGGGTGATGCGCACGGCGAGCGGCTGATCACCGGAATAGTAGACCTTAATCTTGGTATTGTCGCCCTCCGGCAAATAGAGTTCGCTCGGACAGCGATTGATGATGGGCGGTGCCCCGATCTTCAGATAACCCGAGGTGTGCACAAATCCGAGCGAATTGATGGCTTCACACGTATAGTCGCCATCGTCGCCGGACTGCACGTTGGTAATGTGCAGCCGGAAGATGCCGTCGTGACTGTCGCACGTGAACCGACCACCGGCGGGCATCTGAATTTCCTTGCCGTTCTTGAGCCAGCGAGCGGTGGGCGTTGGCTTGCCGGATGCGGCACACTGGAGCGTGTAATCCTTGCCGCAGGGCGCCACCCGATCTTGGAGTCGGCTGATCCATTCCGGCTTGACGCCGCCTAGCACCTCGCACACCTTAATCGGCATCGTGCACAGACTCGGTTCCGAACGTCCAGCGGCATTCACCGCGAATATACGGAACTCATAGTCACCCATTTCGATCAGATTGATAACGGTGAATTCCGTATCGAGAACATTATAATCATTGCACTTAACCCATACAGCGCCGCCAATATCGCGTCGCTCAATGATGTAGCCGGTGATGCGAGAGCCGCCATCACTGGTGGGCTTTTCCCACTTAAGGTCGACGTAGTTCTTGCCCACCTTGGTGACCTGGGGCGTGCCTGGCGGCGAGGGTACATTGAATTTGCCCTTCAGCTTGAATCGCATCGAGGGCGGCGACGGCTTACTGAATCCGGCGGCATTTTTAGCTTTAATCCGGAACTCGTACTCACTGCCATTGGTCAGATTATAGAGCTGATATTTGGTGTCCTTAATGAGATACTCGTAAGTGTTCCAGGCTGAATCGTTGACCACGTCCCGGTACTCGATCTGGTAGCCTTGGATGCGGGAGCCGCCATCGTTGACGGGTCGTGTCCAGATCAGGGTGACATTGCCCGAATCCCAATCGATGACCTTGGGCTGGCCGGGCTCGTCGGGCACCGTAAACTGATGCTTGGCCGTAATCGGCTCTGGCATTTCCAGGGGATCCGATAAGCCGTATTGATTCTCCGCCCGTATACGGAAATGATATTTGTGATTCGGTTCCAGACCCATCACATCATAGTGGGTGTTCCGCACAAAGCTGCTGATCTTTACCCAGATGCCGCTGGTATCCAGTTTCTCCACAACATAGTTGGTGATCGGGGAACCGCCGTCATCCAGCGGTGTTTTCCACGCCAACGTGCAGGTGTCCGGCGTAATGTCGTACGCATTGAGGGGTCCTTGGGGCGGACCGGGTCTGTCCACAACGGTCACATGGCACGACGCCGTATCCGAACCCTTCGCATTCGTCAGCGTAATCGTGTAGGAGCCGGTCTCCGTCCGCTTGGCACATTTGTTGTGGTACACGGAACTATAATCGTCTGTCTCGAAGCGTATCCGCTCATCCGGACTGACATCGACTCCGTTGATATTCCAGTTAGGTGTGGGCCTGGGATTGGCCTGGTAGGGCGCGGTGATGTGAAACTCCTCGCCAGCAATCACCACCATGTCCCGTATGGACAAGTCCGACGTAATCTTGGGCGCATGCGGTGGGCGACGGCAGGGGATTAAATCACTCGACGCACTAAACGGAGATTGACCCGCTGCATTCACAGCGGCTACACGGAATTCGTACTCGGCATTCTCGATAAGATTGGGTATCTTGCAACTGAGATCTGGACAGAGGGCGTGCACCGCCTTCGTCCACTTGTCCTCGCTGAGCAGTCGCTTTTCGATGATGTAGCCGGTGATCGGTGAGCCACCATCGTGTTTGGGCTTCGTCCAGGCAATGGTAATGCTATCCTCGGTGGAGTCGATGCCTCGCGGAATGCCCGGTGCATTGGGCACATCGAAGGGATGACGGGCACGGATCGGTTCGCTTGTCTCCGCCGGATCCGATTGCCCGTATTTGTTCTCGGCAATCACACGGAAATCGTACTCCTTCCCGATGGTCAGATTGCGAACTCGCACAAAAGGCACAGTGCAATAACTGCTGACCTTGCTCCAAGTAGAGGATCTCGCCTCCTTTTTCTCCACTATGTAGTTCTGTACGGGCGAGCCTCCATCGTCGCATGGCGGATTCCAGTAGAGGGTCAATGAATCACCGGCAAATTCATCGGCACGCAGATTTGTGGGCGGACCCGGTCGATCTAGGACCTTAACATTTATGGTAGCCGTGTCGAAGCCATGGGGATTCTTCAGCTGCAATCTGTATTGACCGGAATCGGTCCTCTTGGAGTTCTTTACCACAAACGAAGCAGCCTCGTCCGTCAAATGCTGATGCATGCGTGGATCCAGATCATCGAGGACTCTATCATTGGAGTACCAAGAAGCCGTAGGTTTGGGGAAGGCAACGTAGGGTACGTGTATGCTGAAATCGTCGCCGGCACGGCACACAATGTCACGAACACCGCCCAGATCCATGCAGGGTTTGTTCGGCTGCTCCTCAATCGTAATCGGTGGCGATGGCTTCGAGGGATCGGAGCGACCCACATCGTTCTCTGCAATGACGCGGAACGAATACTCTTCGCCCTCCTTCAGATTGGGCACGGTGTAAACGGTACCGTTGATGGGTAGCTCATTCACGGGTTTCCAATCCTTGGCATTCTTCGGTCGCATCTCCAGATGGTAGCCCTTGATCTTGGACTTGCCATCGTTTCGCGGCGGTCGCCACGAGAGTGTAACACTGTCTTTGGTGATGCGATCCGGTTTGGGTGGCTCCGGTGCGTCGGGTCGATAGCGTTGCAGCTCTGCTGTCATCGGCTCCGAGGGTTTTGAGGGACTACCTGGACCCGCCTCATTTACGGCAATTACGCGGAACTCATAACGAGCACCCTCGCGCAGATCGGGTACGGTATAACTCGTGTTTGGCGTTGGGTAATTGTTACACTTGATCCATTCGCCGCCGCGTTCGCGTCGCTCCACAATATAGCCGGAGATGGGTTTGCCACCACAATAATCCGGCGGATGCCATTCGAGCGAGGCTGAGTTGGGTGTGTAGGCGACCACCTGGGGCTGACTGGGCGCACCTGGTGGATCGAAGGGTGACTTGGCGATGACGGGCTTGCCATCGAGTGGCTCGGATACGCCGTAAATATTCTCCGCTCGCACGCGGAACACGTATTTCTTGCCCTCCGTCAGACCCTTGACCGTATAATTGGTTTTCGGGCAATAGCCGGGCACCGGCTTCCAATCGTCCACGCCGAACTCACTGAATTCAATAATGTAACCCGTAATTTCGCTGCCGCCATCATCTTTGGGTGGCAGCCACTGTAGCGAGATGTGATCGGGTGCGGTTTCGGTGTAAGTCAGAGGACCTTCCGGCGGCGTCGGCTTATCCACCACTATGATCTCAATGTCCGCGGAGTCCTTGCCAAATTCATTGCTTGCCGTTACCTTATATACGCCTGAATCTTCTCGCATCGAGTCATCAATGCGGAATATCGTACGCTCTGAATTCGTGTCGTAGGAGACCTTTTTGGACTCCGGTAATTTGAGGTCACCACGTTTCCATTCGACGGTCGGCGTTGGTGCACCCGATATGGGTATATTCACATTAACCGGTTCGCCAGCACGCACCTTAATCCTTCTGCCTAGTAGGCCGTCCAAGTGCAACTTTGGCTTCTCGCGCATTGGGCGAGCGCTGAGTGTTGTGGAGGGTTCGGATGGCTTGCTGTTGCCCGCCGCATTTACGGCGGACACGCGATACTCGTACTGATGATTGGGCGTGACGCGATCATCACGGAATTCCGTTGTGGGCACGGGTTCAGCGTTCAACTTGAGCCAGCGACCCGTATTCACATCCCTCCGTTCAATATCGTAGCCAAGTATGGGCGAGCCACCGTTGCTAATCGGCTGCTTCCACTTGATCGTAATGTGATCCTTGTCGCTGTCGGACAACTCCGGCTTGCCGGGTGCACCCGGCACCGTGTACTGATTCTTGGCCACAACGGGCTGCTCGGAAGTCAGCGGATCGGAGCGACCCTGTAGATTCTCAGCCATGACGCGGAACTCGTATTTGGTACCCTCTAACAGACGCGGTACTACCGCATGATTATACTTGGCATTCACATAATTAACGGCCGGAACCCACCCACCGCCATGCGTCAAATCGCGCTTCTCAATGACGTACGCGGAGATTTCGGAGCCACCGTTGTCCTTTGGCGGTTTCCATGAAACTGTCACCGAATTGGCGGTGATTTCCTCGTATTGCAGAGGTCCCTCTGGCGCACCGGGACGATCCAGCACGATCAGCTCAAAGCTGCCCTCATCAATGCCGGAATCGTTGCGCAACAGCAGATGATAAATCCCGGAATCGCCACGCTGGCAGTTGACGGTGTGCACCACCGTATGGTGGCCAATTGTGGTGATGGTAGAGCGCTCATTGGAGGTTAGTGGATTAGTCTTATGTGTCCAGATAGCTTCCGGCGCCGGTTCGCCAATGAAATCAATGTCGATGTGGAAGATTAGGCCCGCCTTGATTCGCACCTCGTGCAGGGGCGTGATTATCTTGGGCGCCAGATAGCGTGGCTTGGCCATAATCATGTCGGAGGGTTCCGAGGGTTCCGATTGACCCGCCTGATTCACGGCAATAATGCGGAATTCGTATTCCTGACCCTCAACGAGTTCCGGTACGGTTGCCGTGGTCTTATTGGGTGGGGCATGCACCACGTTGATCCAGTAGGGACTGCCCTTCTCCTTCTTCTGGATGATGTATTCGGTGAGCGGTGCGCCGCCATCCGACTTGGGTACCGCCCACTGAAGATCGACGTGGTCGCGATCCCAGTCGGTTATGTTGGGTTTGCCAGGCGCATCGGGTTCATCGAACTCGTTTTTGGCCACAATGCTCTTGGCGGCTTCGAGTGGCTCCGATTCCCCGATGGCATTCACTGCCTTCACCCGGAAGAGGTACTCCTTGCGGTGCACCAGCCGGGTTACGTCATGCACGGGATGCGTGCTCATGCCCGCATCCGACCAGGTGCCACGCGACAAATCCATTTTTTCGATGATGTAGTGCAGAATGGGGGAGCCACCATCGTCCTCGGGTACCTGCCATGCCAGGTGGCAGCCATCTCTAGTTATCTTGCTTATGTCCAGCGGACCCTTCGGCACCGACGGACGATCCAAGACGGTGGCATGTGCGGATGCGTCAAAGGAGCCGTGTTCGTTCTTCAGGATCAGCGTGTAGCGACCCTCATCGCTGCGCTGCGCCGAGGGTATCTCAAAGCTGAGTTCGTTCTGGAACAGATTCGATTGGATGCGCGTCTGCTCCGTCAGCGGTATCTCCTGGCCATTGTACAGCCACTTGATGCTGGGACGCGGCGAGGCTTCGATGGGCAGAGTCCAGCCCAGTCGCTTTCCGGCGTGAACCGTGATATCGTTGAGCAAAGACTTGTCAAAGTGGGGCGCCAGGAAGCGGGGCTTGCAGATGACTGTAGCAGAGGGATCCGAGGGATCCGATTGACCCGCCTTGTTCACGGCAATCACACGGAACTCGTACTCCCCGCCATCGGTTAGATCCGGTATGTGCACGTTGCGCTCCTCCCCGGGTATCGTTGCCGCTCGCTCCCATTGGCCGAACTTGGGCCGCTTCTCGACTATGTAGCCAGTAATGGGTGCACCACCGTCTCTCTTGGGCGCCGCCCACTCCAGATCCACAAAGTTCTTGCCCCAGTCGACAGCCTGCGGCTGACCGGGCTTGTCCGGATGCGCATAGGGATCCTTGGCAGTGATGGCCTGACTGGTGGTCAGTGGTTGCGACTGACCCTGCTTATTCACCGCACGCACTCTAAAGTTGTAGTCATGGTTCTCGATGAGGTTGTCCGCACGGATTTCGCAGCCGGCAGACTCGCCCACGGGCACCCACCGCATCGCCTCATTGTCCATTTTCTCCACAAGATAGTGTGTGATCTCGGAGCCGCCATCATCGCGCGGTGGTCGCCAGCGCAGCGTCAACGAGTTCTTGGTGATGTCATCGCCGCGAAGCGGTGCCTCCGGCGGACTAGGCACATCCAGCACGGTCACCTTAACCGTATGCCTGTCCACGCCATTTATATTGCGTGCTACTAGCGTATATTGGCCAGTGTCCGCTCGCTTGGCGTCGAGTATGCGCAGTTTGGTGCGTTCGTCGTTGTTGTTGATCTTCACTCGATCCGTGTTGATGACCATGTTGTCCTCGTGCGTCCACTCCTTGCTGGGTATCGGTTCACCCGACACCGGCACATCGAATTCGAAAACATTTCCCGCCCGTATTTTGATGTCCAACATGAAATTCCGATCGATTTTGGGGGCCAGATTCTTGGGTCTGGCCACATGGGGTTCCGTGGGGTCACTGGGTACGCCCGGACCCGCTTTGTTTACGGCCCGTACACGGAACTCGTATTTGACGCCCTCAATCAAGTCGGGCACGTGTCCACTGGTCACATTGCCCTCAATCTCGGCGCACTTTTCCCAATCGGGCGCGTATTTATCGCGTTTCTCGATGATGTAACCACTGATCGGCGATCCGCCGTCGCTCTCCGGTTTTGTCCACTCCAGATCGACGAAATCCTTGTCGAAATCCTTGATGGTAGGTGTGCCCGGCTTAGTGGGCTCGTCGTAGGGATTCTTGGCCTCAGAGGCGTGTGACGTTGTCAGCGGATCGGACAAGCCCTGGCGATTCTTTGCGCGCACACGGAACTTGTATTTGTGGCCCGGCGTGAGTCCCTTCACTTGCAGACTGGTCGTGGGTCCGTCGGTCTCGCCAGCGGGCATCCAACGACCCGACACTTCATCCAGTTTCTCGACAACATAGCTGTCAATGGGCTGACCACCATCGTCATCGGGTGGATTCCACTTCAGAGTGCAGCCCTCCGCATGCACATCCTCCACCTTGAGCGGACCATTTGGCGGCGACGGTTTATCGATGACCGTAACCTTAACATCCGCACTATCCTCCCCGTTAGCGTTCTCCGCGTGCACTGTATACAGACCCGCATCGGATCGTGTTGCATTGGTTACCTTCAGCTTGGTGTTGTAGTCCACGTGGTTAACCTTAACGTTATCCTTGGTGTACAGTTCCTTTTTCTTGAGCAGCCATTTTGTTTTGGGCGCCGGTTCGCCGGACACCTTGCAATCGAAGCTGAATGCCTGTCCGGCCTTGATGCGCACCTCAATCAAATTGGAGCGATCGATAACGGGTGGCTTGTTCCGCGCCTTGGCCACAATTGGAGCCGTCGCATCGGAAGGTTCGCCGGGACCCGCTGCATTGATGGCACTCACCCGGAATTCGTAGGCCTGGCCCTCGGTCAGGTCTGGCACGGTTGCTTTGCACTGATCCGCTGGCACTTCTAGCGCCTTCTCCCAGTGCCCGTATTTGTCCTTCTTCTCTACCAGATAACCGGTGATGGGTGAACCACCGTCATTGAGTGGCGGTGTCCATGCCAAATCGATGTGATCCTTATCCCAGTCGGTTGGCCGTAGATTCTCCGGCTTGCCCGGCTCATCAAACGGATTCTTGGCTATAATCGATTCCTCCCCAACCAGTGGGGCAGATTCACCCTCAGCATTTACGGCGGACACACGGAATTTGTATTCATTGCCGGGCGTTAGACCCGTAACATCAGCTTGTGGTTCCGTCGAACGGGCGCAGGGCAGCCAACAGCCCGTCTCCGGGTCGAGTTTATCGATCTGAAAGTACTCAATGGGCGTGCCACCATCGTCCGTGGGTCGCTTCCATTTCAGGTGGCAGCCTTCCTTGTGGACATCGGCGATCTGCAGCGGACCATTTGGCGGCGTTGGCTTATCGGTTATATTCACATTGATCAGCACGCTATCTTTGCCGGAACTGTTTACGGCCGTAATCAAATATTCGCCGGAATCGCCACGCTGTGTAGGACGTATGACAAGCTTCGTATAGTAATCGGGTGTTTCTATCGTAACATTCTTGCCCGTTTGCAGGGGATAATTGGAGAATTTCCAGTCCACTTTCGGTGCGGGCTCACCCGTAATTACGGCATCCAATTTGAGAGCCGTACCCGCCGAAATTGTCACATCCCGCAAATTGCGACGATCGATCTTGGGCGCCAAATAGCGAGGCTTGGCTATGAAGGTCTTGCTGGCCTCCGAAGGTTCCGATTGACCGCCCTTGTTCAAGGCAATCACCCGGAACTGATACTCATTGCCCTCGATCAGGCCATTTACGGTGGCCAGCGGACTTGGCGTATCCGTTTCGAGTGCCTTCTCCCACAGCGGACTATATTTGTCCTTGATCTCAATAATGTAACCCGTGATCGGTGAACCACCGTCCGAGGCGGGTTCCGGCCAGGCCAGTTCCACTTTGTTCGCTGTCCAATCGGTGGGTTCAGGTGCGCCAGGCTTCGACGGTGCAGCTAAAAATAATGTAACATTAATTACTCTATTTTATTTTAATTAGATTCTTTTATCTATTTACTAAATGGATCCTTGGCTATAATCGAGCCCAGTGTTTCCAGCGGCTCGGATTCGCCTTCCTTGTTCACTGCCTTCACACGGAATTTGTACTCGTGTCCGGGTATTAAGCCATCCACATTCATCTCGGGCACATCACTCTTACCCACGGGCAACCAAATGCCCGTATCCGGATCGAATTTTTCCACCAAATAGCTGTCGATTGGCTCGCCGCCATCGTCCTTGGGCTTCTTCCATTTCAATTTGCAGCCATCCTTGTGCACATCGGACACCTCCAAAGGACCTTCCGGTTTGCCAGGCTTGGCTGTAAATTTGTTAATTATAATTAATATATATTATTTATTTATTCATTATTAATTTACACTTACTGATTATATTTATTTGAAATTCGACTTGATCCTGGCCGTACAGATTGTGTGCAACAATCTTGTAGAGACCCGTATCCTTGCGTTCCGGATTATTGTTAATATATTTGGTGTTGTACGGCACATTCTCGATGCGACTGCCCGATGTAGAATACACGGACTTGCCATTTTGGGTCCAGCTAATTTCCGGAGCGGGTTCACCGCTTACATTAATGTCCAGGAATATCGGCTCGCCAGCCTTGACATTATAGGTGCGTATATTCTTGCGATCGATTTTGGGGGCAACTGTTTTAAAATGATAATGGGTAAAGATAGGTAGAAATTAAGTTATCTTATTTTAATTTATTTGAATTATTTATATATTTATTAATTTATTTGGATTATTTACTTATTTAATGCAAAAAATAAATTAATTTAAATTAAACTCAAATTTAATATTTAAATTTTAATCTAGAATATTTAGAAATACAATTATTTATTTATTAATTTATTTTATTTATTCATTTTATTATTTATTTATAGCTATTATTTATTTTATTTAAATTATTTAATTTATTTTAAATGTTTTATTTATTTATTCATTTTATATATTTATTTCATGTAATAAAGTAAATGAAATTCGATTGAAATTCAATTAAATATTTAAATTTATATTCCATAATAAAATAAAAGGTAATATTTATAAGACCATAAATTAAAAATTGTTAGTATTACATTGCATTACAAAAATTTAATATTTAAATTTGAATTAAAAAAATATATATAAATTATAAGATTACTTAAATTTTTTAATTATTTGTCGAACTTACGTTTTCTGGGCTTGGTAATGACGAATCTGCTGGCGTCTGAGGGTTCGCCGGGTCCGGCAGCATTGATCGCCTTGACACGGAACTCGTACTCGCAGTTCTCGTCCAGATTGGGCACTGTCGCCTTGCACTCCTCACCCAGAGTTGGTGCTGAGATCTCGGCGCCCTTAATCCACTTGTCGGTGCCTTTCTCACGTTTCTCTACCACATACGCCGTAATCGGAGAGCCGCCATCGTTGTGCGGCGGTCGCCAAACCAAATCCACACGATCCTTGTCCCAATCGACTGGCTCCGGCGTGCCCGGTTTACCCGGCTCATCGAACGGATTCTTGGCCACAATCGTTTGGTCGCCAAGCAGCGGTTCCGATTCACCCTCTGTATTTACGGCCAGCACACGGAACTTGTACTCGTGACCCGGTTCGAGGTTGTTCAGCTCAGCGAAGGGTTCCTTGAAGCGACCAGAAGGCAGCCAACGACCCGATTCCACATCCATTTTTTCCACCACATAATGCTCGATGGGCAAACCACCATCGTCCAACGGTGGATTCCACTTCAGCTTGCAGCCCTCCTTGTGCACATCGGTTACCCGCAAAGGACCCTCGGGTGGTGCGGGCTTGTCGAGCACTGTTACCTCAAAGGAGGCCTCATCATGTCCGGAATCATTTTCCGCCTTAATTGTGTACTTTCCGGTATGCATTCGCTTGGCAAAGGGTACGGCTAACTTGGTGCGATAGGGTTCCATGTCGACGTTGAAATCATCTTCGCCAATGCGTGCCTTGTTGTGGAACCAGGTCTTTGTCGCTGGTGGTTCACCGGACACCTTGATGTCATAGCGTATATGTTGTCCGGCCTTAACTGTAATATCTTTAATATTGGTTCTATCGATTTTGGGTGGTGCAAACCGATCCTTAGCCGTCATCTGATCAGATGCCTCGGAAGGTTTACTTTGTCCAGCTTTGTTGACGGCCTTGACGCGGAATTGGTATTTGGTACCCTCAATTAGATCGTTGACCCGTGCCTTGCAATCTGGCGTATTTGTCTCGAGCACCTTTTGCCATTTGCCCGTATTGTTGTCCTTCTTCTCAACGATGTACCCGGTGATGGGAGCACCACCATCATCTTCTGGTGCACGCCACTTGAGATCCGCATGATGCGCAGACCAATCCGTAACCTGGGGTTTGCCTGGCGTATCCGCTGCGTCGTAAGGATTCTTGGCCGTAACAGGTATGTCCGTTACCAGTGGCTCCGATTCACCTTCGCTGTTTACGGCCTTCACGCGGAACAGATACTCCTTGCCCTCGGTCAGACCCGTAACATCCGCTTCCGGCGTTTTCGTGGTCAACACCGGTACCCAACGACCCGTTTCCGTATCCATGCGCTCCACAACATAATGCTCGATTGGTTCGCCGCCATCATCGTCGGGCTTATCCCACTTTAGATGGACACTCTCCGCTTTGACATCGCTGACTGCCAGCGGACCCTTTGGCTTGCTGGGCTTGCAGAGCACCTCTAGCTCAACCTCAACGGTATCTATGCCGGAATCGTTCTTTGCCGTAACAATATAGGTGCCCTTGTCGGACCGCTTCACTTTCGGCATTATAAATGTAGTTTTATATTCCTCATTCTCGATCTTGACGTGTTCACCGGACTTGATCTCGGCTCCGTTGTAGGTCCACGTTATTTTTGCCGGAGGCTCGGCTTTCACAGCCGCATCCATGTGCAGCATTTGGCCGCTGCGCATTATCTTCTTCTGCAGATTCTTGCGATCGATGTGCGGCGCCAGGAAACGTGGCTTGGCCACCACCGACTTGGACACATCGCTCGGTTCGCTGGGACCGGCCTTGTTCACAGCCACAATACGGAATTCGTATTCATGTCCCTCTTCCACGCCCGTCACAGTCCCTTTGGTCTTGTCACCCGGCACAGTCGCGGCATCTACCCAACCCCTGCCGGACTTGTCGCGCATTTGAATGATGTACTTTTGGATGGGAGCACCACCATCGTTTTTGGGGGGATCCCAAGCCAGGTCGACGAAATCCTTATCCCAATTGGTGGGTTCGGGACGACCTGGTTTATCCGGCTCATCGAACGGATTCTTGGCAATGATCGGTTTCTCCGTTTCGAGTGGTTCCGATTCGCCCTCCTTGTTGACGGCGCGCACGCGGAACTTGTACGGCTTGCCTTCGTGCAAACCAATGACCTTGGCCTCCGGTTCGGAGCTCTTGCCGCACGGCAACCATTGGCCCGTATGTGGATCGAGTTTCTCGATCTCATAGTAATCGATGGGTGCGCCGCCATCATCCTCGGGCTTTTCCCATTTCAGCTTGCAACTGTGCTTGGTGATGTCGTTCACTTGGAGCGGACCCTTTGGCTTGCCCGGCTTACCCAACACAGACACCTCCAACTCGGCCACATCTTCACCAACCTCATTGCTGGCTCGGATGGTGTATTTACCACTTTGTGGACGCTTGGCACGCATCACGAAGAACTTGGTATTGTAATCGATGCTATCGATCTTAACGCCTTCGTCGTCACTCACGACGGGCAGACCATTGAAGGTCCACTCGATTTTTGGTGCAGGCTCACCCCTCACATTGATGTCCAGACTAATCGAGAGGCCGGCCTTGACTATGACGGGTTTCAGGTTGGTGCGATCAATGTGCGGTTTCACTGTGGAAAGAAGAGAGAGAGAGAGAGTATAGAGAGAGGGAGAGAGAGAGAGCGATCATTTCAGAGCAAAGAGAGATCAGCTCAAAGTGGTCAGATCAGAAATGAGTATAAATCAGAAAGAGAGATCAAATCAGCTTAGAGAGAGATCAGATTAGATCAGGGGGAAATCAGAGCAGAAGGAGTGAGATCAGTACACCGAGATCCGATTAGATAAAAGAAAGATCAGATCAAAGAAAGAGAGAAAAAACAGTGATCAGAAAGAGATATCATCTCAGAGAGAGAGTGATCAATTCAGATTAGGGAGAGAGAGAGAGTAACATCAGATCAGATTAAAACAGACAGAGATCAGTTGAGATCATATAAAGAAAGATCAGAAAGAGATCAACTCGTAGATAGATCAATTGAAAGAGAAATGGAGAGAGACAGAGAGTTCAATCTAAAGTCTCATCCAACACTTACAGAAACGTGGCTTGGCCGTATGCCAATTGGTCTGTTCGGATGGCTCTGAGGGACCCGCTTTGTTCACCGCACGTACACGAAACTTGTACTGTTGGCCCTCCTCCAGTTTCTTAACGACACCCTTGCAGATGGGTCCCTCCGTCTCGGCGGCCTTGACGAACTCACCGGAGTCCTTGTCCATTACCTCAATGATGTAGTTGGTAATGGGAGAGCCACCATCACGAATGGGTGGTTCCCATTTCAGTTTCACATGATGCTCATCCCAATCCTCAATCTCGGGTAGACCAGGCGGCGCCGAGGCATCGAATGGATTCTTGGCAGTGATTGCTGACTCGGTCTCGAGTGGTTCCGATTCGCCCTCCTCGTTGATAGCCTTAACACGGAACTGATAGCGATGATTGGGATCGAGACCTTTTACATCCAGCTGCGTCTTGGCGGGATCAACGGTGCCAGCTGGCACCCATTTACCCGTAGCCGTATCCATTTTCTCAACAGCATAACCCGTAATGGGAACACCGCCATCATCCTTTGGTTTCTTCCACTGCAATTTACAGCCGGTTTTGTGTATGTCGGAGACCTCCAAAGGACCCTCCGGTTTGCCCGGTTTATCCAGGATAATCACTTCCACTTCGGCCTCATCGACGCCATTAATATTCTCCGCCTTCAGTTTGTAGATGCCACTGTCTTTTCGAGCTGTATCCAACAGCGTCAACTTTGTGTTGTAATCCTCATTGTCCAGGCGCACTTGTCCACTGGGCGTTAGGTCCTTTTCCTTGAAATACCAGGTCAAAGTTGGGGCGGGTTCACCCTTGACATCCACATCGAACTTAATAGTGTTACCAGCACGCACCTTGATCGGTTTCATTTTCTCGCGATTTATGCTTGGTTTGACTATGGATATAATTCACATTTTATTATATTAATATATATATAATATCAAATAAATATTTAATATAATAATAATAATAATTAATCTAATAATAAGCTTTGGCTCAACATAATATCAAGCATTTTTTGCGTATACATACCAAAATAATAATAGTCAAATAAAGAAGTAAAATTAGCAAAAATGTATAAATTGGCAATTAATTTTTATAGCTGCTGTAAACAAAAATTCCTTTATTATTTCTTACGATTTCTGGGCTTGGCCAAATGCGGTTCGGTTGCGTCGCTGGGTTCGCTGGTTCCGGCCTTGTTGAGAGCCCGTACACGGAACTGATACACATTGCCCTCGGTAAGGCCATCGACAGTTGCCTCGGGTGTAGGGCTCTAAATATGCAATATATATATGATGTTTAATTTTATATACTTTCTATATTAAAATTAATATTTATTAAATTAAATTAATATTTAAAATATTATTTAAATATTTGAAATGTTTGTTTATTTATTTAAATATTATTTAAATTATTCTTTAATTAGTTCAGCTACTATTTTATTATTTCAATTTTTTTTAAAATTATTTGAAGCTAATTTTAGTTTTATAATGTACTACTTAAACTATAATATATATTGTAATATATTATTTCTATATTTAAATAGTAGTTTAAATAATTAAATAATATTTTAAATATATATATTCTGTTGAAAATATGTAAAAGATCAATACAACATTCCGATTACTAATGTTAATAACAGAAAATATCGATACTCCGCTCGATACCTTAATTTAAGAATACATTGAATAAAAGTTCTTCTTAGTCTAACCGCCAAACCTAGTGCATCAACTTTGCCGCTTTAAAACCCAACATATTCAACTACCAATTGTTTAAATGACCATTTACATATTGAATTGATAATTGAATTATTGAAATTACTATTAATTACTAATTAATTATTTAATTTATTACTATAATTGATTATTATAAGATTAATTGCTTTGATCCATAGCTCAAAACCCCTTCAAACTGGATACTTACATTTGTGGTGAGCACTTCATCCCAAATGGGAGAGAATTTATCCTTCTTTTCGATAACATAACCGATAATCGGAGCACCGCCATCGTCTTTGGGCGGTTCCCATATTAATTTAACCATATGCTCATTATAATCATCGATTTTGGGTGTGCCTGGCTTGGTGGCAGCATCATAGGGATTTTTCGCCACAATGCTGCCATCGGTCTCCAGAGGTTCGGACTCGCCCTCCTCGTTGATGGCCTTGACCCGAAACTGATACTCATGGCCCTCCTGCAGGCCCTTGACATCAAGTTCGGTATCATTGCCGGAGGTACGACCGACCGGCACCCAACGACCCTGTTTCTTATCGAATTTCTCCACCTGGTAACTGGTTATGGGTTTGCCGCCATCATCTTCCGGCTTCTGCCACTTCAATTTGCAGCCATCCTTCGTAATATCCTTGACGGCCAGAGGACCCCTCGGCTTACCGGGTGGTCCCAGCACATTGACCTCGACGGTCGCCTCATCCTCACCGTGCTCGTTTACGGCTCGGATCTTATAGGTGCCCGTATGCTTGCGCACAGCATCGATAATCGCTATCTTCGTATTATGGGGTATATTCTGGATCTCAATGTTGCTTGGCAACTCCTCCGGCTTGAGCTCTTTGTCGTTTTGATACCAAATGATCGTCGGCACGGGTTCGCCTCGTACGTTCACATCGTATTTGATAGGTTTGCCAGCGCGTATTAGCAGTGGTTTCAGGTTTGTTCTGTCAATGCGCGGCTTTACTGTAGATGGAGCCAGAGAATGTCGGGAAGTAGCGTGAAGAGAGAGAAGATAAGATCTTTCTTATTTAAAAGATACTCAAATTATAGATTAGCAAGGCTATTTCAGAGCTCTATCTATTTAGTTTTTAATTGGGTATATATTATATATACATTTATATAACTTGTATGTCACTTATATATCACTAGCTCACAAGGAAATTTATATTTAATCTACGGCAGTCTTTGAAGATAAGAGCTCTGGTTTGTTTTTATTGGGGTTCTAAGATCTTAAATGAACAAGGGTACTTCAGAATTCTATATGTTATAAGATCATAATATACATTACATACGTCATTAAAGAGCAACAATATTTAGTTTTAAGATCATAATATATATTATAAATCATTACAAAGCAAGCCTATTTTATTTACAACAAAACCGAAAGGTAAAAACTCCATCTGGTGAGTTTTTTTAGTTAAGTACTAAGGTCATAATAAAATCGATATATAATTTTTAATTGATATATTATTAAAAAGCAAGCAAACTCATCTTTCTTCTATGGTTTCCCCGAAAGATAAGAATTCTATCTAAGTAGTTTTTAGTTGGGTACAAAAATCATAAATGAACATAGGGTATTCTAGAATTCTTTTAATGGGCTGCTAAGATCATAATAAAAATGATATATAATATATAAATTATATAGAATTTAAAGTAAGTAGATTTCATATTTACTCTACGACAAGAACTCTATCTGATGAGTTATTACTAAATATATAATATTAAAAAGATTATTAAAAGTTCTCCATCTTTACTACCAGTTGTTTTTAAAGCTGAGGATTCTAATTATTATTATTAGTTGTGTTTCATTCATGGATAAGGATCTTTAATCTTCAATTCCTGTATATATCACTGTATTACTGTATTACTGTATATATCATCTATATTCTATTTTATATCCATATCCAATACTTACACTTCTTGTACTTGACAATCTGAGGCACACTTGCATCGGATGGAGCCGATGGACCCGCTTTGTTCACGGCAATCACACGGAACTGGTATTCGCCGTACTCCTGGAGACCGGCGACAGTTGCCTCCAGCTGATCACCCGGTATCTCGAGGGCCTTCTCCCACTCTGGCTTGTTCTTGTCTTTCTTCTCGATGATGTACTTCTGGATGGGAGCACCGCCATCATTATTGGGCGCCGTCCACTTCAAGCTGACACTCTGATTGTCATAGTCCGTAACTTCGGGAGTGCCCGGTTTGTTGGGCTCATCGAACGGATCCTTGGCCACAATGCCCACTAGCGTAGTCAACGGTTCCGATTCACCCTCCTCGTTCACAGCGGATACACGGAACATGTACTCCGAGCCGGGATTCAGACCGGTTACATCGAAGCTGGGTGGTTCCTTCTCGCCTGGCGAGCGACCCACGCGCACCCATTTACCTGTGGCGGTGTCCATTTTCTCGACAACGTACTCCTTGATGGGCACACCGCCATCATCCTCGGGCTTCTTCCACTGCAGCTTGCAACCGGTTGCGGTCACATCGCTGACAGCGAGAGGACCCTTCGGCGAACTGGGCTTGCCCAGCACTACCAGCTCAACTGTCTCGCGATCGACACCGTTGCGATTCTCCGCCTTCAGCGTGTAGAAACCGCTATCCTTACGCTTCAGATTTGTTATTACAAAATCGGTATGATAATCGACATTTTCGATACTGATCCTATCTCCTGTCGTTAACGGTACATCGTCGCGCCAACTCCAGTGCAATTCCGGTACGGGCTCACCAGTAACATCCACGGACCATTTGTGGGTGCGACCACTCTTGATCGTCACTCGCTTGAATGTTGATCGATCAATCTGTGGCTTAACTATATATATATAAATATATATATATATATATATATAGTTGGGGTACAAGAATTTGTGTCAGTCCAAATGAAGAAAGTTTCAAATTTTGAGTAAGCATTTGCAAAGCGATGAAATTCAAGTTGCTGCGAAGCGTTTGCGTTGTTCTTAAATGGAGTCTTAAATAAAGTCTCAATGTTAGTTAATTTAAATGCACTGCTACAAAAAATCGATGTTCATGAAATATGTTATGTTTGAAATAATTCACTGTTTTATTTATTTATTTTATTATTTACTAATTATCTTTTAAGTTATTTATATTTTCATATTTTTGTTTATTATTTATTATTTTTGTTTAAAAGAATTCGCTGTTTTATTTATTTATTTGATTATTCATTTTATTATCTTTTGCGGTTATTTATCGTTTTTAATTATTTTATCTTTTAATTTAAGTTGTAAAATTTTAATTTAGATGAGGTATCTACAAGAATCTCCAAGATTTTTTATTATGGTACTTACAAGAATTTTAGATGAGGTAATTTGAACTCGGAATTTTTTTATTAAATTTTTATAATTTTATTTGCTTTTTTTTTAATGGTACTAACAAAAATTTGAGATGAAGCAAATTTTGAACTGAGAGAGAGTTTGTACTGAAAGCAATTATTGTTTACTACAAAAGCGTTGAAAATATGTTAAGCCAAAGGTTTAATCGAGAATGCTCGACTGTAAGATATCCTGTACCCATATATTTATATGTTTTACAAAAATAGTACAAAAAAAAAAGTAGCGTACATTAAATAAATAAAATACATTAAATAAATGAAGCAAATGAAATTGAAAAATAACAAATAGATGAATGATAAATGAATAATAAATAAAATTAAAATTAAATAAATATAATAAATAAATTAATAATAAAAAATATATATAATTTCAAGCACCACAGCTGACTGAACGGACGACTTCAATCTTCCCTGAGTAAATAAAAAACTAAACTTAGCAGTAAAAAATAAGTTCAAACCAAAAATAAATAAATAAGTTAAATAAAAATGAAGTTAAATTAATAAAATGAAGTAAGTAACTACAATAAAATATATACTTTTTTTTTAAATAAATACGGAATAAAATAAATATATTAATTAAAATTCTTCAATTATATATATAAACATTTCTCACACTATTTAAATGGGTACAGGATATTAAAAAAAACTATGCTTCAACCAAGAATAAATATTAAAATACTAAAATTTAAAAAATGCGTGCAGTTGGCTCAAGCTAAATATATATAAATAAAATCTATATACACAGATGGATAGAACTTACGATTTTTGTGCTTGCAGAGATGATTGTCGGTGGGTTGTGAGGGTTCCGAGGCGCCCGCTTTATTCACGGCGCGCACACGGAACTGATAGACCATTTTCTCCTTGAGACCCTCAACCTTACACTCCGGTGTGGGATCTTCCGTTTTCGCCACCTCACTCCACGTGGGTGAGAATTTGTCCTTGAGCTCGACAACATAGTGGGTAATCGGACGACCACCATCGGAAGGAGGTCGCTTCCACTTGAGCATGACACTTTTGTTGTCATAGTCATCGATGACGGGTTGACTGGGCGGACTTGGTGGATCGTAGGGATTCTTGGCCACAATGGCATCAGTTGTTTCCAGCGGCTCCGATTCGCCCTCCTTGTTGATAGCCTTCACGCGGAACTTGTATTTTTTGTTCGGCGTCAGACCCTTGAAGTCGAAGGAGGTGGCATCGGGTCCCACCTCCCCGGCGGGTACCCAGCGACCTGTTTCCTCATCCATGCGCTCCAGGGCATAACCGGTTATCTCGCAGCCACCGTCGTCGATGGGGCGTTTCCACTTCATCTTTATGTGGTTGGCGCGCACCTCCTCCGGCTCGAAGGGGCCGCCGGGCGCCAAAGGACGATCCAGGACGATGACCTGCGCCTCCGACTCAATGGTGCCGGAAGTGTTGGTCAACACCAGCTTATATTTGCCGGTATCCTTGCGTATGGCCTTCTTTATGGTCATTGCCGAGTTGCGCTCGAGTTGCTCCAAGCAAATGCGTTGATTATCAAATTTAAGTGGTTCGTTCGCTTTGAACCAGCTTGCTGCCGGTTCTGGTTCACCATCGTATTTAATGTCGTAGCGCACAGTTTGACCTTTCTTAACTGTGATGTTCTTGAGACCGTCTCCGACGAGGAACGGCTTGACGAAACGGCACTTGGCAATGATGGCCTTCGTCTTGTCACTGGGTTCACCGGGCCCAGCTCGATTAACAGCACGGACTCGAAATTCGTACTGCTGTCCCTCCTTCAGCCCTTCCACCGTAGCCACCCGGGCATCTCCAGGCACCTCTTTGCCCGCAACCCAATCATTTGAGAATTTCTCTTTGTATTCGACAATATAGGCTGTGATGGGATCACCACCATCGCTATCGGGTGCCTCCCATTTGAGGTCCGCGTGATCCTTGTCCCAGTCGGTTAGATCAACGTCTTTGGGTTTGCCGGGCTCGTCCCAGGGATCTTTGGCGAGTATCGAGCTCTTGAAGGTGGCTGGGTCTGAGGGACCGATCTTGTTCACAGCACGTATACGGAATCTGTATTGTTTCTTAGGCACCAGGTCCTCAATCTTCTTGAGGCATGGCTCCGTCGGCAGAACCTCAGCGACAGGCTCCCAGCCCTGTTTCTTGCTCAAATCTTGCCGTTCGATAACATATTTGGTTATCGGTGTGCCTCCATCGTCTTCCGGCTTCTTAAACTTCACCACACATGATGTCTGATAAATGTCCGTGACATCCACGTCCTGCGGTGGCGTTGGCGCATCCTGGCATATTATATTCACATCCTTGGTATCTTCGCCTTGTGCATTCGAAATCTTTATTTGATAGGGACCCGATAAGTCACGCGATGGTTTCTTAATCTTAAACGTGACCTTGTCATCGGTGACGGCCACCTCAACATCCTTGACGGGCAACGGTTTGCCATCCTTGATCAACTTGGCCTCGACGGGTGATTGTTTGGTGCCGCTAACTATTAAAAAAATATATTGAATATCAAATTTAAAATTTAATCCTAAATACTTTTTGTTATTTTGTAGTATTTTGTTTTACCTTTGTATGGCACCTCGACGATAACTGGCGCACTTATCGGCCCCGCAAAGTCATCGGGACAATCGATATTCGGCCTGCTTTCGCCCTTGCGCACCGATAACTTACAACTGGAGTTCAGCTGGCCCGATTCACAGGTAATCTCACCCACATCCGTCAACTCCAGGTTGTTAAACACCAACTGATGCTTGCCACCGCCCAAGTTCTTGATTTCGATACGCTCGTTGGGTACAATGGGTTCCCCATTGAATTTCCAGTCGCAGGGCGCCGTTTGATCCTGCAGCTCAATATCGAACACCAGTTTCTCACGCTCCACGGCATCCGTGTCCTTGAGCTTCTTATTAAAGCGATTTTGATCTTGAATGGAATATGATTTCAACAACAGTTCATATAAATATTATATTGCACGCTTTTTTTTAGGTATTTTTTTAATTGTCCCTTGTTAAATTTCGTTCTTTTTGGCTATTTATATTTTTATCATTAGCCTTTCGATTTTTTTTCTTATATATATTATATTTTAAATACTATTTTGTTTTATATTTATATACAGATTTTCTTTTAATTTATGCATTTATGCAAACAACTAAGATATAAAAATATTAATTTATTTATTTTAAAAAAATGTATCAATTTTATTTATTTTATTTATTGTTGTTTTTTTGGTAGCTCTATATTCATTTTTACCTCTTTATTAATTTATTACCAAATCAATATACATATTAATATAAATATTATTATATTATATTAATAAAAATATTAATATATTATATTAATATACATTTTTTGTTTTTTTTTTTAATTAAGTTATTTATTAGCAAAAGGTAAACTTTTTATTTATTTACTGTTTTGTTGTTTTTTTTAATTGGCGTTTTGGTTATATATATATATTTAAATTTTTAAATTATTTTAATTATCAATTTTCTTTTTTATTTATGAGCAACTGTATTTTAAATATATTTCTTGCTGCAGATCAATTTTTTTTTTTAAATTTATATTTATTTATTTATTACAAATATGTTTCGGTTTTATTATATCTTATTTAAATTTCTTGTTTATATGTATTTTTTATCAATTTCAATTATCAATTTTCTTATTTAATTATTAACAACTTTACATACATTTATATTGGTTTATTTGCAGATCAATTTTTTTCTTATTATTTTATATTTATTTATTATTATTTATACATTTTATGAATTATGAACAGCTGTACTTACAATTGATTATAATTTCGGCATCTGTCTTATCGGCATTCGTGGTGCACTTGAATTGTCCTGCGTCGGTGACCTTGCAGTCCTTGATGACCAGCTTGCGTTTGCGGCCATCCTTGATGACCTGCATGCGTTTGTCGGGTTTGATTTCCTCATCGTTGCGGAACCACTGCACATCGCCCTGGGCATCATCCAGTTCGCAGGCCAAGGTAATCGTATCCTTCTCGATGCACTGCTGCGATTTCAAAACCTTGACAAATTTATACGGATATTCGATAATTTTCAGGGCACATTCCGTCTTGTCCGGCTGCTTGTCCAATTGACATCTGTATTGGCCGGAATCCTCTAGCACGGTCTCCTTGATAATCAGCTTAAGATTGCCATTGATGTCCTTGGAAATCAGGAAGCGAGCGTCATCCGATTCAATTTTCTTATTATCCTTGAACCAGTGCACATTCGCCATGCTGCTGCTAACCGAACACTCCAAAGTCGTCTCGTGCCTCGTAAATCCTTCCAGCTTCTTCTTGAGCGGCTTGGTGAAGGTGTACGAAGGATCTGCTTCCTCGACGTTGAGGAACGCAGTGCTGGAGACGCCACCGATCTCAATTGTATACTTGCCCGTATCCTCGACTTTGGGTGCGGTAATAATCAATTGATATGTGTCATTCTCTTGCTTGAACTTGAATTTGCTGCCTGTGAAAACTTCCTATTAAGAGATATGCATAATTTAATATATTATAATGTTAATAACTGTATATATAGCTGTGGTCAAAATAACTACAAATACCTCAAATATAGTTGAAAAACTAGGAAAATTTAATTTAAAAGATAAGTTAATATTAAAACTTGGCATTGCTATCAAAACAAATAAATGAAGTTCTTATTTTGATTGTTGTTATATTTATTTTCTATTAATAATATTATTGAAATTTATCATTGTAATAGTAGTGGAATAATAGTAAAGTTTTCTCAGCTAAATAATATTTCGAAAAACTAGATAATATTTGGAAAACGAATTGTATTTTAATGAATTTTTTCATTGATATTGTAGAAAAGATTTAAGTCATATTTTTATTAAATGCTATTACTTTGAAAGCAACTGTATATAACTGATAAATAGCTCTGCAAAATATATATCCATTTTATTGGGATTTATTTGTTGTAATACTTACATCCTTGCGGAATAGCCATTTGGGTTTGCAATTGGGTTTGCTGAATCTCGCCTCAAATACAACCTTCTTATCCTTGCCTTCCTTAGCGAACTGATCGATCAGTGGACTAAGGAACGATTCTACCTTCTGCGTTGTCGTTGTTATCGATTATTATCGATGTTGTTATTTGTTTTTTTGTTTGTTTTTTTTTCGTTGTCAAAAATGGGTAAAGACATCAAAACGACAATAAAAAATCGATACACAATTATTTAGCATTCAAATCTCAAAAGATAATAATATCTAGCACAGTTATCGATACAATCAATCGTTGTCAATTGTCCCAATCGTGTGCTATTCATTATTACAATAGGTAATGAAAAGGTACTGACTTATGATTACATCTAATATAATTACACTATATATATACATATAGTCATATATATATATATATATATATATATATATATATATATATATATATAAGTAATGCATTAGCAAAATGAAACAAAATATTCAAAAAACAATATTTCGCTTGATATTAGATGTTTGCAATTTTAGTTTAGCAAGTACCTGTGTACCTATATATGTTTATATATTTTCAAATTTGTCGATATAGCGTGCCACAAACATATATGTCTATATATTTTATTTATTTACTTTTAATTTATTTACTTTTTAAACAACTATTTTTGGAATATTTAAAACCATTTTAAATGTTTTTTTATAGATTTACTTATTTAATTTTGAGATTTAATTTTTAGTAAAATTGTTTTTTTATTGTCACATTAATTTTATATAATTTAATATTTAACTTTGATTTTGATTAAGCTTATTGTTTTCTTTAATGTTTAAAAGCCTTTTTAAAATTGAAAAATTGCTATTTGCTTTTTATTTTATATCATTCAATTTGTAGCTTTAATTTTAATTAAAATCATTATATTATTTATTTAATTTCTAACTTTCATTTTAATAAAATCAATTTTAAACTTTGGACTGTTTTTAGTTCTTGTGTCTTTAGTTTTATAATATTTATTTGGCAATTTTAGTTTTAAATTTGAAATTTAAATTTGGCTTACTTAAAGAAATAAATAAATTGAAAAATGGTTAGTGAACACTTTATATCGACAAATTCGAGCTATTTAAATTAGCAGTTCCATTTTAGATGTACCCAAAATGGACTGCAATTTTATTTATTTAATGGTTAACAGTTAAATGATTTAATTAATCGTTCAAAAAATTGACGATCTGCATATTTATAACTGTTAAAACACTAAAATGCATGATAATGCAACCATGTGATTCATTTTCTTTGTATATCGAGTATCGTATATCGTATTCTAATATATATATATATATTATATATTCTGATAACCGATAGCAAATTGATCAAAAAGAACACATGAATGTTAACAAAAAAAGAATAAAATCAAAGTATTTGGATATTTTCTATATATATATATATATATATATATATATATATATATATATATATGTATATATATGTGGAGCAATATGTATGTGTGTACGTGTGCCAAATGGGAATAAAAACAAAATGCAAATACGCCGTAAAGAATACGCGGATAGTCAAGAGAACAAGAAAATATATTCCATTATCAGAGTTAATTGGAAAATTGGAAAACTGAACCGAACGCCATCTGCTGTACTCTTATTTTCAGTTGAATGAAACCTATTTAAAAGTCTCATACTTAAAAAAGACAAAAATCGGCTGCACAACCAAAATAAATATATATATAGTTATTAAATATATCTTTCTTTTTTATATATATATTTTCGATTTATATAAATTTTTTAGGTATCTCGGAATAAATAGAGCGCACCTCCTCACGGCGAAACGGATGCAACGTCGGCCAATCGGGGATCAGATCGGCTAGGGATGGTCTACGTGATGCTGGCGCCTGTATTGCATTATATACATATACACATATATAATAAAAATCATCTTGATTGAGCGATAGATGTGCGACTAAAATACTTGCAAATATATACTCATAAATTGGTAATTTCTGTATTATCTTGACTGGAATTATTATAGGAATTATCTTAAATAACTTTCAATAACTTTTCACGAGTCAAATTTAATATTTGTATATTGAGATCATCAAATAATCATCTTGATTGAGCAATTGATGTGCGAGTAAGAGTTCTTGGAGACAGACGCACAAATTTAAAATTTGGAAAGATTGTTAATAATTTTTCGCCTGTCCAATGTAGACTTTGTATTATTTTTTGTTTATTGCTGATATCATAAAATAAAGATCTTGATGTATTGACGTACTCTATTTCTGCCTTGAAATTAATATTAAAATTAGGCAACACAATAAAATTTCTAAATAAGTAAATAAATAAATAAATTGATAAAGAAATAAAAATATAAATAAATAAATATTCAAATTCAATAAATAAAAAAATTTCAATTAAATAAATGTATATATATATATATATATATATAATCAAATAAACAAATTCATGAAAAGCCTGTTTTTAAATTCATAAAGAAAATGATTCAATAACTAAATAAAAAATTAAATAAATAAATATAAAATTAAAAAAAAAAACAAATTAATATAAATGTAATGAAATAAAGTAATTAATGAAAACTCTGCTGCCTAGTGTAATTGTTTTGGCTCTGAATAAAAATCAAATGATATATTTTATATTAAAATATATTTCTTTACATGAATTAAATTCCTAAAATTTTTTCACATCTAAATAAAACAAAACATATATCTAAGATATCGTTGCCTAACTGTTCAAATTGTGTTTTGTTTGTTGGGAATACACTGAAATTAATACATTTAGTTTTTAACACGTACATACATATATAAAGTTTAAGAGTGTCAAACTGAACCGAAGTGGTTCCGATGAAACGATAGAAGTTAAAAGGTTCTGATACAGATAATAATGAATAATGAAATAATCTTTTCATTACTTGAATAACTTCTGATGGTAATTAATTACTGCTTAATACTCTTTAATGATTATCAAGTTGCGGTTAGTGGTTCCTTTGAACCGGTTCGACACCTTGACTGCAACTGGGCAAGTTATTAATTAATTAAGTGAGTAATTGAAGCAAATGTGAATTTTAGGCAAAAGCCAAGCGAATTATTAAAAACGGCTTCGGCTTCAATTTTAGCTGAATTTTTAGCTGATTTTTCTTCATTTTTAGCTGAATTTTCTTCATTTTAGCTGCTTTTTTCTTACCCTTTCGACTTTCTTTAAAGCCGGCAATGGTTTTTCAGTTTCTTTGAGATCACCCCAATTGGGATCCTGCTCATCTTTGTCCCATTTTTGATAACGACGTTTCTTGAGCATCGCACGGAAATCCATGCCACTCGAATCGGATACATATAATTGCATCTCGGCCGAATCTTCGCCGTGTATATTCGATACGACAATCTTGTATTTGCTTTCATCGTTCGGTTTGCACTTCCTCATGCACAGCGTAATCGTGTTCGTCTGCCCATCCGTCAGGAACTTGTAGCGACCGCCCTCGAGGATCTCGCTAACGCCCTTGTAGAACTTGAAGGTCGGCGCCGGACTGCCCTCGACTCCGACCGTAAGATACGCAGTCGAGTCTATACAAAAAGGGAAAGGGCACAAAAGATACACGCGGGATGGGTTTGGGTTAGTTACGGGTACATGTATATAAGGAGAGAGTACAAATAGAACAAGTGTTACTTTGCAAGTGGATAGAGTGTAACTGGGTAAAAGTGCTAAATAGAGCATAAGTAAGTGTGACCGAGTAAGTGTGACCGAGTAAGTGTAATTGAGTAAGTGCGACTGAATAGCTGTATATGAGTAAATGTGAATGAGTAAATGCTAATTTAAATGTAGGATATAGACTGTAAATTTGTAAATGTGACTGAGTTAGTGTGACTGAGTATCTGTGTAATAACCATATAAGTTTGGCTGTGTGTAACTGTGACTTATTAACTGTTACTGAGCAAACGTGCAAATGTGTATGGACAGCAATTTTGTAAATATATTATATAGAGTATAAGTAACTGTTTCTCTGCAATTGGGTCTTTGTAACTTTGACTGTATAGTTTTAAGTATTTAAATATTTAACTGTGACTTGTATAATTGAAAATATTTAACTCGAACAGTGTAATTCACACTTACATTGAACGTGGGATCACAGTTGTGGTTACTGTATATATAATATACGAATTGTAAGTACTTAAAACATACCTTCGACCGCCGAATAGGATTCCTGCACATCGATAATTGTTGGGGGGCATCCATCGCCGATATCTTTCAATGGGGTCGACGGTTTATTGATTAGATCCTCCAAATCCTGAACGCTCGGTCTGCGCACATCGATCGAGGGACGTCTCCGCTTTAGTTATATAATAAATACACACACACACACACACACAATAAACACGCACAAAGCCAGACAAAACAGAAATGTAAAATTAGTTGAAAACAATTATGTGTGCTTTTTAAAATACATATATTAAAATTCGATTGAAATCTGATCAAAATACGGATTATATACAAAAAAAAAAAAAACAGAAAATAAAAAAACGGGTAAAGGTTTCAAATAAATGCCAACTACTGAAAAAAAGAAAATAATAAAAACTGAGCAATCAACAACTACAACATTATATATTTTGTAACTAATAAATACTTGACACTGTAACGGGTTGCAAAATTTAACTATGAGTACAAGTCTTTTTTATTTTGGTTAATTGTAAATGATTAAAAGTTAATTACAAAATGTAACTTAAATGTATAGATATATATATATATATATTACATATATATATATATATTTTATTAGATATATATATATATATATATATATATATATATATATATTTTTTTTTTTTTTTATTAGACCGACGCCTATAAATAATACCCTGAATATACCCTTTTATTTTTATATACAAAAAAAGAAACACATACGAGAATTATTTACATAAATATTTAAAACTATCGAATGATATATAGGAGTAGTATATATATATTTATAGTACATATATATAGGAATATCGTATATTGTATTTACAAAATATGAATCTCGAAATGTTATATACACCTTAATGTCTATATATATATATATATATATATATATATATATAGAAAGAGAGAAAGAGATAGATATATATAGATAATATCAGTGACCAACAGGAATGTAAGCAAGCGATAACAAGTTGAAAAAAGTATTCAACCAGTGTTCAAGTCGATAACATAGAGTAAATAAATTATAAATGTGATCGTTAATCGATCAACAATTTAAGACCTGTTTCGTATCCCCCATTTCGCCAGGTCGCTGTTGTTTTTGCTACACGATCCACGATCCAAGAAAATAGAGAAGTGTGTATGTAAATATATATTTATGCCTAAGATATATTCATTGATTCATGCATTTTAGAGTAAATGGCAATCGAATGTCGATTAGTTACACATGAAAGACAAAAACCCACCTCTATAAATAATAATTTCTATCAAATTTCTTCTTCTTTCCATTACTTATAATTAAATTATTTTCCTTTAAATTCATTCTAGACAATTTCCTGATATTTCGCTTAGTTTAAATGCAAATTCATCGAAATCAAATCAAATATATCGATATCGGTTGCTTTGATATTTTATATTCGAATTTAAAAGTGCTCTATTTTATTTTTTGTTGCACTTTTTAATGCAGTCGTTATTAATATGTAGTAGCAGGCAATTAATCGATTTTCGATTTTCATACACAGATTAGTAACCAGAATAAACATTAAAAAAAACTGCAGCCTCAACTTTTATTTTGGGCTGCATTTCTACCGATAAATTCGAATGATATCGAGTATCGCTAATCGATAGGCTGCAAACTACAAAATGAAATGGATGTGGTATGCATATGTATGTGTATGTTTGTGATTTCTTTAAGCAATACTTTCTTCTAATTTTGTGTTAGTTTTTTACCAAAATTATTATTTTTATTTTATTTATTATTATTCTACTACTAATTGGAGCTCGCCAATTGTAATTGCAAGTAATGAGTGTGAAATGCGACTTATGTGTGTGTGTATGTGTGTGTGTTGTGAATATGCGACCAAATTTGCTACTGCGTATATGCGAAATAGAAGTAGAAGAAGCAGAGCTAACTCTCACCTGTCCTTCACCAACCTCGCCTGGCCTCAACAACTGTAATATGCATTTATTTAAACACAATTAAAAATTTATATTTGTTTAATTCGTTTTTTGTAATGCGCTCGATTGGTGAGAGAAATTGGGATATTTAATAACTAATTTATTGTGTATGCAATGTGTGTGTTGGTGTGTGTGTGTATGGTGAATTTCTCTAATTAACTCCCTTCACTAGTAAATATTGCCACTGGCCTCTCTAAGTGCGTGGTTACGGTTACTCTCAGTTGTTCTTACTACATATCGCGTAAGCGAAAACGATCGCAAGGCTGCGATAAAACCTTGCTTACCTGCTGCTGGGAGCGAGTATCGAGTAACGAGTGCTTTTTTTAGTGCTTACTCCTTGTTACATATCGCAAGGCTGCAATTAATACTTTTTTCTGCTTTCTCTTATTATTATTGCTGTCTTCTTTAAGCGCGACGGCGAACAACTGAATTGCGATTCAGCGAACGCAATTATTAAACTTGAGCCCAATTAAGTGTAATTATGTAAATTTTAAATATGTGTTTATATGTGTGTGTATTTTTATTGCAGCCGTTCATTTCTATCTAAAAGGCTGAGGTCAATATAAATACACACATACATATTTTAGTTATGTGTGTATTTATGTAATGCGTTTCTTATTTCGGGCGCAGCCTAAAATACATACATATATTTTTTTTTATTTTTATGTTTTGCATAAATTGTGCAGCAGTTTGTGGAATATGAATTTGAAGGGCAAACGAAAAAAAACAAATACATAATTACACACATACATAAATAAATACATTCAGACATAATCATCTATGCACATTTAAATATATATATATATATGTGTGTGTGTATGCGTTTTTATGGCGAGCTTCTATTTATAGCTTTCGCTCTCTCCTCTCGTTTGTGTAAACAAGCAGAAGGCTAAGCTATCTTGCAACTTTCATATGCACAAGAGAAGAAGCAGAAATGAGAGAGAGAGAGGGAGAGCAAAAGCTGACATTGCAGTTTTTTATTTGTATGTGTTGTGTGTAATATTAATAGATTAATGGCTATCCAATTACATAACTTAAAGACTTATTAAATTTTTTTGTATACCTATATAATCCATATTTACGCTTTTTTTTTGTATTTTTAATAATTCTTACCCTTGTGTCCATCACTTCGCCTGGGCGGAGTTTCTTCTGTGCTCATACATACATATATATATATATGTGTGTGTGTGTGTGCGTGCGTTCGTGCAGGTGTATGTGTATGTGTGTGTGTGTGTGTATGTGTGCAAATTTGCCAAGTAGTTGCGGTTGGTCGTTGGTTGTTGGTGGGTTGAAGGTGTTGGGTTGGGTTTGTGGGGGGGGGGGGGGAGGGAGGCGGGTTGCAGTTCGATCATTTTGCGTTGAATTGAGTTGGAGTTCGATTGAGTTGAGTTGACACAGACAGGTGTATGTGTGTTTTGTTATTTAACAGTGTTGGTGTTCGATTCAATTCGATGTTCGATTCGATTGTATGTTTTTTTAGTTCATACATGGTAGGTACATAGAAGGGAACAGGAAGATATATATTGATATAGACATGATACTGATTAGGAACAAAATACAATGTGAGGTACAATCTACTAACTACTCAATATAATAGTATAAATAAATGCTATACAATTAATAAGTTTTACATACAGGCAACAACAGTTATCGGTTATCGATTATCCAAAATTTTAAATATATTTTAAATACTGTTTGCTATTTAAAAATCGATAACTATCTACTGCTATATGCAAGTCAATATATTTTATGGAACTAAGCTTGAACTGAAACAGGACCTAGCATGTGGAACTAGTGCTATTTAAACAAATCAATTTACTTAACTCAAATTGTACACTTTAAATTTAATATATTTACAATAAGCAGTATATCAATATGTATATCTAACATAATTATATATAATATATGTTTATTTATATATGTTTATGTGTAGATTACAAAGCTGATTGAATAAAAATTTTTTTTTATTAAATTTCTTTGAGCGAACAAATTCGAGTTCATTCACAAGTTTGAATTTCAAAACGTTCGTTAAGATCTTAAAGCGAACAAGTGCGACTTCATTCACAATAGACGCGCGCTTAAGTCTAATTGTAAATAAGCCGCGCAAGTTTGAATTTGCAATCAAACAGCTTCCATTTTTTGTTGCAATATAAAATATGTAAATTAAATATATATATAATACAAATAATGCAAACTAAGTAAAAGCGAGATCTACGCTTTGGTGGATAAAAAGGTAATAAAATGGCAATGAGTGAAAGAAAGAAAGAGAGACAACGAAATTACCTCGTCATTGATGATCAATGAAGGACGGCGACCGGTGTCGGCGGGCGGTACCAATGAACCCCGACGACTGGGAACTTCGGGTGCCAGGGATGGACGCTTCTCGCGGATGACTTCGATTTTGGGCGGTTCACCCGGTGCCGGCGGCTGCATTTTGGGCATCTTCGGTTTGTCATCCTAAACAATAAATATTAAAAAATAAATACATATATTAAAAAAATATACATATATATATATATATATATATATATATAAACATAACTGTGTATTTTTTAGCAGTGTGTCTGTTTTGTAGTCGATTGTCATTTTTTTGTGACATGCCAAAATGAGTAAAATATATTGTCCATAATACGAACCGGTACTACGGTCACCTTAATGCTGGTTCTGCTTGCCATTGCTATCGATTAACGCTTATCGATTAATGTGCTAATTACTTTTGTCGTTTTGTTTGATAAATTTGTTGTTTATTTTTTGGTGACACATTTACATTATGGAGTTATTTTTGAATATATATATTTTTTTTTCACGTTTTTCCATTGACAAATTTTTGAGAACAATTTTCGAACCGTTTGTCATGAGCGACAGGCGGCGACAGACATCAAACATATTTCTTGGTTAGATATTTCTGAGGTGTGCTATATATATATATATTTATTATATATTTGTATATATATATATATATATATATATATATATATATATGACAAAAGATTTTCAGCACATTAAAATATAAAAATATAAATGTTATCTATATGCTATTTGCAAACTCATCAGAAAAAAAAATATATATATATAAATATTTGAGAAAAATGAGAAATCAGCCTCCAATTCTGCTGAAAACTATACAATATATATATATATATATAATATATATATTGTTTGTTTGCTCGCATTTATTTCTGTTGTGCAGCTAATAACACATAATATATATATATAAATATGAATATTAATAATAGATGTGCACACGGCATATATTTATAACACTATATATATTTAATATATATATTATATGCAAGAGCAAAGCTATTATATTTTCAACAAATAAAATAAATGTTGAAATTAAATGGAAACTGATCTGTTAAGGCTCTTCTTCTGTTTCTTTCTGTGTTTATTCACGAATAATAATCGCTTGCTTGCAATTAATAAATAACTGTCTGGAATTATCATCTGCTGCTTGTGGTTTTTAGTCAAAATTGTATTTATTATTTATTTATATTTTTATTTGATTGTTTTTTTTGGGTTTATTATTATTTATCATTATTATATATCTATATTTTATTGTTTTTAATAATAATTATTATTATTTATTTATTATTTTTCATTGTTTATTATTTATATTTATTATTAAATTTTAATTTTAATTAATATTTATTATTTATTATTATTATTATTATTAATTCTAAGTCAGTTTATTCTTTGCTTTTGCGGTGTTTAATTTATAAATTTAGTTTTATTATTTATTACTGATATTCATATTTACTATTTATGGATATGATTAATTTTTATTATTAATTTGTAATTTTTACGATTATTAATTATTTTTTATTGCTATTATGTGGCAACTCTGCAATACTAATATTTCTAGCAAGAGTTGTCAGCACCGCTTTAAATTTACCTTTCGATCTTCATCGGGTATTATTATAATTTATATTTATTATTATAACTTATTCTTATTGATTTATTTATTTATTACCATTGCGTGGCAACTCTGTCCATTTACCATACTAATATTTATTGCAAAATGGTCGCTTAAAATTTACCTTTTGATTTTCAGCGGGTATTTTGAGTTCCGGGGTCTTTTGGGGTTCCGGGGGAATAATGATTGGTGTGGTTTTCTCTGGCTTCGATTTCTCGATATCGATACGTTCATATTTCTCTAACTGCGGCTGCTTATAATCATCGACTAGGGCTGCCAGGCCCTCGGGTTTTTTCAAATCCGATATGTGCGCTTTGCTCGCCTTCGTCGGATTAAATTGCTCCGTGGCATTTGCCTTAACAAAGCCCAGGAAAACATATATTCGTAAATTGATCAAGTGGAAAATGATATGCGAGGCAGAAAAAGAAAGAGAGAGAGAGAGGGAGAGGGAGAGAAAGAGGCAGATAGAGAAGTAGTGCTAAATTCACCACAAAAAGCACCTCAGAATATAGAAGAAATTTTTGAGAAAGAGAGAGAGTCTAAAATGTGTCTGACAGAGAGAGAGAGGGAGAGAGAGAGAAAATCATTAAGGACTGCTCAAAGCTGCTCAAAATAAATGAGCAAGTTCCCAGCTGAAGTCTCTTACATAAATGCTATAATGCAATAGATGCATTTTTAAATATACAAATAGATCAAAAGAAATTTAAAAAATGCATACTAAAAATTAAACCAGAATTTGTTGTACAACATAAAAAAAATTAAGGGAAAAATATATATTTATACTTTTTAATATAAATTTCTTGGCATTTTTTAGTGTAGTGTGGAAAAGAGAAAAGAGAATGCTAAAAATATCACAGTTAGGGCAAAAATAGAAATATGAAGAGAAAAACATTTATATATTATTAATTATTATATAAATATTTCAAGGTAATACAATTTACACCACAATTTTGTAGTGTAGTGTAGGAAAGAGAGAAGACCGAAATAGAAAATTTAAGAAAACAACAGTTAAAGCTTGAAAAGAACTTAGAAGAAAAAGTGAGAAGACACCGAAAAAGTGAGCGAGAGGGAGATAGAGAATTTTAAGAGAGTGAAAAGAGAAATTGAAGAGAGAGCTGAAGGCGTTGTTTTTTCTTTGTTACCTTAAGTAATTGCTTGGCTTGTTGGGGTTCTGCTTGCTCTTTGGCATCTCTTATGACTGGCTTGAGGACGACGCCAAGGAAGGACTCGTTTCTTATTGGTTCCTTGGTCATCAGATTGCGGACAGAAGAGCGACGTCGCTGCCTGATTATATCCATCAGAGATGGCTTATCGCCCTGTGATATTAATTTTATTTTTTTTTTAATTTGGAATTTTTTATTTTTATTATCGAATTTTTTCATCTTTTTAATTTTTTTCATTTAACTCTTTTTTTTTTGTTGTTTTTTTCATAATTCCCAGACTCATTTTCTCAGTTAAGCTTAAATTAATTTATATTTTATTTTATATATGTTTGTTTTATATATATATATTAAATACGAACGCCAAATAAATTTTTTAAATATATATACTAAATATATTCGATAATTAATACTTTTTTTTTGGCAGTCTCTTTTAATATAATTTTCACTTACCTCCTTATCAGCGTCTGCATTTTGCTTGTCTTTCTGCATTTCGAGCGTGTTTGAGTTGTGTTCGAGTTGAGTGTTGTTGGTTGAATTTGGGGGTGGGGGCGATAAGTGGAAGGAAATTTGAATGTGCTTAATACAAATGGCGAAAGAAATTTGTGGAATACGTATGACTGTTTAACTAAAATAGCTATATAACAGAGTGCAGCAACGAACATGTTTGAGCCAATCTTTAAACTAGCATCCGCTCAATTTGGTTCAGCTTTCTCTCTCTTTTATACATATAACATATAATTATACATATATATGTCAGTGGCGGCAATAATTATAGCACCACTATACGATATTTTTTATTACACTTGAAAAAAACAAAAGCTTTAGCTTTGCTGTCTTTTTCAATGTTGATTTTTAATATATTATTATTATTTATTATTATTATTTAGTTATTACTGTTATGTGGTAATTCTGTGCATTTACTTGAATAATGTTTATATACCAAAATGACAGCTTAATTTTGATTATTATTTTGCACATTAATTTTATTAATTATTCATTCAAATAAATAAATAATACTATACAATTGCTAAGTTATGTATACATAACTGTGCTCTACCCGTTAATCTTCTAAATATTTCTTTATTTTCAATATAATTTTCAATATTAATTTGTAATTTAATTTGAACTATTTTTTTTAAATTGTTTGTATTTTACTTTTAGGTTTAATTATACGAGAGAGTGTTGCTATTATTTTTGCCTCAACTGTAAGGAAACTCACCTCTGGTTCGACAATAACGGGTCTTAGGGTTGCACCATCCCTCGTGTCTTCGTCGTTAGGCAGTTTGCCTTTGCCAAGCTTGAGACCCCTCGGCTCCTCCATTGACTGTTCGACAATCTCCGATTTCTTTTATACCAAACACGCAAACACGCAACATAGAATAAGAAGACAGACATACATATACACATATGTATAACACTTATGTGTGTGTATAGAAGTTTACCATTGGCAGTCCATTTTTCTGTGGCGCTTTTTCCGCCTCCTTTTTAGGCGTTTCCAGCAGCGGTTTCTCCATTTTATTTGGTATTTCCAAATCGCGTGCAAAATCACTCGGCACAAAATCAGATTTCTCATATTTTTCTAGTTCTGGTCGCTCGTAATCGGGTATTTCGGGCAGCTCTTCGTATTTCGGTTTGGCCTTCGGTTTTGCCTTCGCCTTCGGCTTGGCTGCATCGGCTTTGGACTCCTCCTTCGGCTGGGCGACGGAAGTTTTGCGCAGCTTTGGCAACTCTTCGGCGGGCTTTGCCTCTTCCATTGGCTAGGATTGTTTGTGTGACGAGTATCGAGTGAGGAGTAACGAGGGACGAGTATTGAGTAACGAGTACAAAATGCACAGTAGTTTTAGTTTTTTATTCCAATTTTTTTTTTGTTAGACAGGCAAAATAGATTTTTTTTTATTATTCGCAAATGAATGTTTATAAGACACATTTTTTTGTTACACAGAGATAGGCAGATAAATAGATATAGAAATAAATATGTGATAGATAGAGAGATAGATGTAGATATAGATATTTAGATAGTTATGTTAGTTAGATAAATAGATATAAGTAGATAGATAAAAGCATTGGCTATAGATATATAAAAATACAAATATGGATATATATCTATTTAATAGATAGGTATATTAATTAATATATATATATATATATATATATATATATATATAAATAGAAAGTTAATTAGTTTACTAGTTAGATAGATTGATAGATATAGATTATAAAAATGAACAGCATCAGCCATAAAAATTAAATATACCATAGTCATTAGCTTATTTTGATTTGCAATTCAAGAATTGCATATAAAGTTCTGATTCCCATATGTTTACATTTCCCATTTAATGTGCAGCGAAAATAAAAGAAGCTTAATGCCCCTACCCCTTCCAGCAATCAACTAATGATTGCACTGCTTAGATTTCATTAGCGCAGAACGTGCAAGTGCCGTTACCTACTTGCTGAGACCGTAGGTGAAAGAGTGAGTGAGTCAAATGGAATTCAAGACTAAAGAAACGGATTTGATGGCATACGTTGCGCTGTGGAGTGCGAACAGCGAAGAGCGAAATTTCCTGCGTGTATTAGAACTCCGTTACGTGCTTGCTGAGAGCTTCGCAACGAATGCAAGGCAAGCTGCGTACGAGTGAAAAGAGCGATCGAAAAGCAATTCTCTTCATTCAGCAATTAGATCACGCTCAGGATACGAGAGCCTGAAAGACTAAAGGGAAATTTGCTTACATATTTATTTAGTGCTAATAGCGAAAGTTCGAAAGGCGCTTCTCGTTTGCATGCAGCAAAGTTCGAAGTTCGATCAATGAAACCAAACCCCCCCCCCCCCCCCCCAGGTCGTCTTTGCATGTGCTGTAAGTGAAGTTGAAAGTTCGTTTGTTAGTCAAAAACAATTTGCAGTGAAAAATTTGAAAAGAGAGCGAAAGAGAGTAAAAGAGAGTAAAAGCTTTGAAGCTCAGTTTTTTAAATCATTGAAGAAATAAGCTTTTGCTGAGCGTTGTTCCGTTTTTTTTTCTGCTCTTCTGTTATATTCTTTTATCATCGCTCACCTTTGAAACGCGTCGTTTCTCGGCCGGTTTCAGTTTTGGTATTTCTTCCTTGAGAGCTTGCGGATTTTTGTTGGCATCGATTTGTTTGCTCTCCAATTGCTTGGGAATATTTTTAGTTTTATTTATTTTTATATTATATAAAAATTGCACTTATAAAAAGAAACTATTACGTTAAGTGTTACGTTATGTTACGTTAGGTAACTTAGCTATTAACTCTAACATACGTATAAAATAAATAACGAATAAATGTTACGTTTACGTAATGCGTTACACGTAATATGCTTACGTATTTCAGATTTCAGACTCACCTCAAGCGCCTTTTTATCCACCACAGATGAGCGACGCGATTCCGAAACGGAATCTTCAATCTGATTTTTTGTTAGTGGTGAATAAACAAAGACAGGGTGTACGGTGGTAAACAGGGAGTTTTTTGTGATATTTTGTTTGTTGTTTGCTTTTTTGCTTACCGCCAGCGATGATTTTCTGGACACAATTTTTGTATCCTCTTCCGTTGTTTCCTGCTGCGTTTTAATTATCGACTTGCGACGCACCTCGGAAACGGATTCCTCTTTGAGTGACACAACACTGGCCTTATTAGACAGAGACAACAACAAGCAATATGACATTTAGCCAAAAATTTAGACAGATACGTCAAAATTACAAAACCAAAAAATGATTTTCTCGTAAAAAAAAAACTTTTCTTGTATTTAATGTTAAGGTATTAAAATTAATAAAATTACAGGTTGACAAACATTAAACAAATATGTATGGAAAAAGATTTTTTACATAACCAAAAAAAAAAATAAAAAAAATAGTTCTTTCAAAAAAATTAAATTAAATTAAGTAAATAAAAACGAAAAATAAAATACTTTTGGCTGTACCACAAATGGTTTTCAGTATTAAATTATTATTATTGTTATTATTGTATTATCAATTTGTTTATTATTATTATATTATATTTTATGTTTAGTGTAAATTTTTAATTTGTGTAAATATTTTAATTTATACGAATTTATTTTAATTATTATTTTTAATTAACTTACTTTGCGTTCAACCTTTTTGAGAGCAATTTGTTCCGCAGTTCCTTGCTATAAACGATCATAAAAATATTATTAATAAATTGGAATTGGGATTTTTTTTGTATTTTTGTTAATTCATGCAACAAAAAGAATGAAAGAAAATTAGAGAAAACTAGAAAAAAATAAGACTTTATACAATTTACAAATTAATAAATAAACAATAAACAAATAATTATTTTAGTGTTTGTGTTTTGTTTTTTGGGTTTTTCGATAAACCATATGTTTTCGATATATCTTCGATAAATTGCTAAGTAAGCCCATTACACATTGCGTTCTCTATTTTTCGGTTTCTTACCTCTTCTTCTATATCATCTTCTTGTTCTGGTTTTCTTTTCTTTTCGGTTTCTTCTTTTTTGGATTTAGGTGTTTCTTTCTTTTCTTTGGGTTTCTTTTCCTCCGGTTTCTTTGCTTCTTCTTCTTGCTTCTTATTGAGTGTCTTCTTTGCATCTTCTTCTTTTTGTTGCTTCTCCAGTTCCTTCTTTTTGTTATTTTCTTCTTGCTTTTTCTTTCCTTCGGCTTCGTTTTCTTTCTTTTGTTTGTCGGCCAGTTGCGTTGCTTCTTCCTTCTTCTTCTCTTCTTCGATTTGTTTTTTCTCTTCGTCTTGTTTTTTTTTTTCTTCTTCTTGCTTAAGCTTTTCTTTTTCCTTCTTCTTGTCTTCTTGTTTCTTTTCTTCTTCCTTCTTCCATGCTTCTACCTTGTTCTTTTCTTCTTGTTTATTTTCTTCTTCCTTCTTCTTCGCTTCTTCCTTCTTCTTTTCTTCTTGTTTCTTTTCTTCTTCATTCTTCTTTGCTTCTTCCTTCTTCTTTTCTTCTTGGATCTTTAGTTCTTCCTTTTTCTTTTCTTCCTTTTTCTTGGCTTCTTCCTGTTTCACCTTTTCTTCTTCCTTTTTCTTATTTTCGACTTGTTTTTTCTTTTCTTCTTCCTTCTTCTTTTCTTCTCGTATCTTTTCCTCTTCCTTCTTCTTTTCTTCTTGTATTTTCTTTTCTTCATTTTTCTTTTTATTTTCCTCTTCCTTCAACTTTTCTTCTTCTTGTTTCAGCATTTCTTTTTCTTGTTTCAGCTTTTCTTCCTTTTTCAGATTTTCTTCCTCTTCTTCGGCCTTTTTTGATTTATTTTGTAGTGTTGTGTAATGTATTTTATATTGCGTGTGGTTGTGTAAACAGTGTTTGTTATTGACACAAAAAGAGTTAGTATTTGAAAATGTAAGAGATTAAAAATTAAATATATATATACAGGATTTTTCTCAAAAAATGTCGATTAAATTAATTACAAATGAAGACTTTTAAAATTGATTAGTTACTATTATTTATATATAACAAAGTATACATAAAAATATATAGAATACATAGAATATACACAGTTATAGTCCACAACAAGAAAAAGTCCGATAGATGAACCATAAAAGAGTAGAATTTATAGATCCAGAAATATTATTAAATTTAAGACTAAATATTTTCTATAGCAGGTGGATATAGAAGAGAAAGAGACAGACAGAGAGAGAGAGAGAGAGAGAGATAGTGGTGAATTTCAATCAAAAATAATAGTATTGGTTAACAGAACTCGTTGCGAACCTCATCAGTTGGAACATGTTTGACAGGCGTCAACTTCACACCAAAAATATTTTTCGATTTGCTCAACTCTGACAAATTGTTGTTCTGTTTTTGCTTAGCCGTTTTTAATTTGGGTATCTGGTACAAGGATACTCCTAGCTATATATTGGACATAAATAAAAAAATATACAAACTTTAATCTTCAAACTAAGCGCTTCAAATACAACTGAACGTTATTAATGAAAATCTGATTTTGAATAAAATTCAGCATGTTTACAGCTGCATAACAAAAAGCGGCATGCTGTGAAATCGACAGAGTGTGGGGTGTTTTCTGGTAATAGCTTTAGGTAATTCGACTAAGCAGACAATACTACTAGAAAGGATGAGTAAATGTTCGCACCCATGCTCATAAAAGGCAGAGTTTTTCATTTACTCGCGATGTTGTCGCAGCGAAGTCAAGCGAAATAATAATTGCGTTCGCTGCTCAACACGCTGAGCCCTGCAACATTTTCGACGCGTCGCCGTCTGGGCACAATTTCGGCCATAGACTCCAGAGACTCCTGATTCATTTTTTTTTTGTCGATTTGTCGCCTCTATGTATTGTCTGCTTAGTGGTAATACGTATAACAGCTGCTTGTAGCTTAACCTACGCAACTAACTTAGTTTGTAGGATAGGATAGTAGAACATGTTCGTCAGCGATTTGTTCGTTCACACAGCCTTTTCTCTGATATTTATTTATCAATTTTAGGTCTGCAATGCATGCATTGGGAATATAGGTCACAGATCTGTTGCTTAACATTTGCATGGTGGCGTTTAAAATTAGGGGAGTATTTTGCAGTTCACTGATAACAGTTAACTAAAAATATGCAGGGATTTTTGTTTAAATAACTAACCGTTGCTTGTTTGACTTGCTCCACCTTTTGTTGACTTTGCGTACTAATCGCAACTTGTTGCTGTTTGAACTGGAGCTTTTGTTGCTGTTCAGCTTGTGCTGTTAGTAAAAGGGTTGATTTCTGTTGCAGCTGCTGCTGCTGCTCACTTTGTGCTGATACTAATAGAGTTGACTGCTGTTGTTGCTGTTGACTGACAACTTGTTGGCTATCGAACTGGACTTGAACTTGTTGTTGTACGACTTGTTGTTGCTGCTCAGCTTGTGCTGTTACTAAAAGGGTTGATTTCTCTTGCAGCTGCTGCTGCTGCTCACTTTGTGCTGTTACTAATAGAGTTGACTGCTGTTGGTGCTGTTGACTGACAACTTGTTGGCTATCGATCTGGACTTGAACTTGTTGTTGTACGACTTGCTGTTGTACGATTTGTTGTTGTACGACTTCTTCTTTTTGTTGTACAAGTGGTTGTTGCTCTTTTTGTTTTTGTTCAATTACCTTGCTTTTCTTTTCGGCCTCCTCCACCTTCTCCTCCTCCTTGTCATCCTTCTTCTTGCTCTTCTTCTCGACGGTCACCTTGCAGCTGGACTCATCCTTACCCGCCTCGTTGCTAACGATAACCTTATAGTTTGAGGTATGCTCTGATTTGGCGCTGCTGAATGTCAGTCGGGCTGTGGTGCCATCAAACGTTGTCGTCACATCCTTTGTCTCCTTAATGACGGTGCTGCCCTTGAACCATTCGATTTTGCATTTACGATCCGCCTGTTTTAAGCTGATTAACAGCTCGAACGTCTTCGATTCGATCACCTTCTGATCGACTAGTTTGCGAGCTATTTCTGGTTTGGTGGGCTTGCGCTCCTCCTCGGGTATATCCACCAAATTCACCACTTGCGATACGGCCTCGCCCTTCTCGTTGCTCGCTATCAGCTTATAGGCGCCCTTGTCGTTGTCCTCCACCTCATTGATCTCCAGCTTGACGGCGAACTCGCCCTCCTTCGTCTTCTCTACGACATAAACGAGCCGTTTGCTCTCCTTTACCACATTCGTCTCCTTGTACCAGGTGCACTTCGGCTCGAACTTGGAGGCAACCGTGCACTCGATGACAACCGTCCGTTTCTTTATGATCTTTATGATCTTCGGCTTGTCCTTGATCACGGGCACAACTGTGTGGCAGGGTAAGTTAATTGTAATTAATGTTAATAATAATAATTATTCATAATTAAAATAACAAATATTTATAATATACTTCTTTTAATTATTAATATATATATTATAATATCATAAATATATATAATGATAATTTTCTTAATTAATTATCATATTAAATAATTAGTTACATAAATAATAATTGCATATATATATATAAATAATAATTGCATTAATATGATAATCAATTAAGAAAACTATTATATATTTATATATATATATATATATATATATATTCATTCAATAATTATTTATGTGAATAGTTGTTTCGTATGATAATTAATTAAGAAAACTATCAGTATATATTACATTTTTGGTTTATTCACTACTTACTCTCAATGTTTAGTGTGAGATTTGCGTTGAGTTCCCCCAGTGTATTCTTGATGTTGCACTTGTAGAGACCAGAGTCCTCCAGCTGTGGATCAATCAGTTCTAGCTTGATATAGTATTGATCTCCGCGCTGCTCCATCGACATCTTCAGCTTGCTGGTGTCCTTGATCACCTCCCCGTTGCGGTACCAGACCACGTCCGGCTTGGGATCGGCCTTCACCTTGCACTCCATGATGACCAGTTTGCCATTGTTTTCCGATATGATCCTTGGCTTCTCAATGAATGTGGGTCCTTCGCCTTCCGGTTCCGGTTCCGCCTCGATATTCAGATTGAGATTCGCATTCGATTCGCCGTATTCGTTCTTCACATTGCATCTGTAGGTGCCGCCATCCGTTGCGCCGGGATCCTATGAATCGAAATCATTAGATAAATATTTAATAAATGACATAAATCAAACAAATAAAATAAATAAAAAACATGAAACAAATGAATTAAATTAATAAATGAAATGAGTAACTAAAATAAATATATGAATTAAGTGAAATGCCTCAAATATAAATTATTTAAAATATATCTTTATACGGATTAATAAATGGAATGCAGATTCTACAACTTATTTAGTTAATTTTAATTTAATTTAAAATAGGGGTTTTAATTTAATTTGATCAATTTTTTTGTGTCGACTGACTTTAGTTGACTTTAAATAAATAAATAAATAACTTTAATATAAATCAGCCGCATTTGTTAATTATTACATCAAATAAGCAATAGATTATAAATATTATACAAACTTCTAATTTTTAAATATTTTTGTAGCTTTAAATTTAATTTTAAATATAATTTAATTCAATCTGTTACTATTTGTCGACTAACTTTAGTTGACATTAAATAAATAAACAAATAAATAAATAACTTGAATATATATGTCAGTCTATGCAACATTCGTTAATTATTATTATTATTATATTAGTTATTTACATTTATTTATATTTATTTATATACCTTAATTTCCAGCGTCAGCTCGTAGGTGTCTTCGGCGATGACAATACTGTTGATCTTGATTTTCTTGCTCTTCTCGACGAGATCTTGGCCCCGGTACCAGGTAACCGTCGGTTCCGGCTTCGCCTTGCACTTGCACTTCATCGTTATCAGAGTACCCGTCTCGTTCGGTATTATTCTCGGCTTCTCGATGAAGGAGGGCGCGAATCCATTTGCATCGTTGGCACCTGATTTTAATTAAACACACAATTCTAATTAATCTATAATCGATCATCGATAATATACAATCGATATTTATATCGATTTTAATTACAATCTGGCAAGCACTAATTGGACTTTGAGAATTTGCAATATAGGTAAGTATACACACACTGCTAAAATTTGTGTAAAATTGCACTCAGGGAAAAGAGAACGCGCTTATTATTATATTTCTTTTCAAATTTACAACAATAAGCTAAAAAATATCTCTAATTTCACTGTTCTTTTTTACAATAGCTTTTTTTAAGTTCACATATTTATTTAATTAATTATTAATTATTTCTTTCGAAAAAGGTAATTTGAATTATACAAATTCATAGAAGTAGTTTTAATATTAATTATAAATTTCTCAATAATAGCACATATTTCAGTACAATTATTTTTATATTTAACAGAATAATGAATATTTAATTTATTCTTTGTTTATCTTTGAGAAATTACTATAATGAGAATTTTTATATATTTTATTTATTGCTAAAAACCCGAAAGACTGGAAAGATTTTAGGGGTATTTCATTCTCTAATCGAGTGCAGATCCCATGTGTTTTTATTTTCTATATTAAGTAAGTACCTGAACAGAGTAATGATTAAATAAATAATTTCACATGCATGCTAGAAAAATGGTGCAAAAGAACTGATTGATTGTGATTCAATGCGTGCGTGAGTGTGCGTGAAGTGTCGTAAGTGTAAAATTAAGTTTACATGCTACAGGTATACATATATTATTTGTGTATACATAAATTTTTTTTTATTCATAGTTTTGTTTTAAATTAAAGTCGAGAAAGAGAGAGCCAGAGTCAGAGTCAGAGTTAAGGGCATTCCATTCGATGGGACATTGTGGGTATTACTAGTTGCAGTATTTGTTTTTGGTTTTTGTAAATAGGGAATACCACTACCTTGGAAATTGAGCGCTATATTCGCATTGCTTTCCCCAAACATATTGATGGCATTGCACCGATAATTGCCGCCATCTTCCTTTGTGGGATTCTGTATCTCGAGAGTCAGAATGTAGCTATCTTTTGTGATCGCCTTGCGGGTCATTTTCGTGCGTTGGCTATCATCGATCTGCTTATCTGAGCAATACCAGGTTATGTCCGGCACCGGATGTGCTTCCAGTATGCATTCCATTATCAATATATCCTCCTCCTGACGGATCGTCGGTTTCTTGGGGAAACGCGGAGACTTACCATCCGGTATTCTGCATAAATGTTATTAATTATAAAATGTTTATTTGTCTTCTATGTGTGTGTGTATGTGTGTGTGTGTGTGTGTGTGTGTGTTATGTACAGTTGCCGCAAAAATAATAGCTTCACTCTGATATTTTTTCTTACAAGGTACTAGTTTTATTTTTTTAATGTGGATAGTTAATAATATAGTAATTAATTTTTTTTTTTAATTCTTTTTCGTAAATATATATATTTTTAATTATTTGAGTAATGAACTTCTTCACTTATTTATTTATTTCTAATTTCAAAAAATGCACCTATTGTTTTATTAATATTTATTTTAATTAAATTGAAATTAGTCGATTTATTTGGTTTATCACTTTTTCCGATAATTTAATGTAATAATTTTCGTTTTAATTAAATTTAAATATGTTGAAATTTTGCTGAATAAAATGGTGTTAATTTTATGTATAGAATTTAATTTTTTTATTTTAAATAAATAAATAAATTAAATCAAGTTTTTTTCTCTCTTTTTAGGGGTACTCTTCATTCTAAAAATGTATGCACAACTTGTTTATTTATTATATATTTATTTATGTATTTTTCGCAACTATGTCTGTTTGTGTGTGTGTGTGTGTTGAGGGCCTTACTTTTTCGAGCCGCTTTCGAAATTTAAATTAATCGTTGCCACGCCCGAGCCGTGTTTATTCTTGGCGAGAGCCTTGTACTCGCCCTGATCTGTGGAGACGACATTGCTTATCTCTAAACGAGCCATATGATATAGTTTCTGATCCAGTGTGAGGGACATTTGATAGCGTTTGCCCTCACTCAAAACAGTCTCGCCGTGTGACCTTTTTTTATTGGTGGAGTTATTTCAAGAAGTAATATTTAGGCGATTAATCGATATGTATCGGTGGTTATATTAGAGGCTTATTGCTTGGATGTCGTACCATGTAACCGTCGGAGTGGGATCTCCAACGCATCTACATTCAAATGTAACATTTCCGCCATCCTCACTCTGCCGTATGACGGGTCGTTCCGTAAACGTTGGCTTTATTCCATCAGTGCTCTCCGGTACGGGAGCCTCGTCGCCTATGAATTTTAACAACCAGTTATCCAAAGTGATATACGAGAGTGCTTATATACATATCGTAGATCGATATAAATACAAATTAAAATAAAAATCAAAATATATACAAATATATCTATTGCACATATTTGTGTGTGGTATCGATATACCAATATATCGATTAGTTGCCTTTTTGACAATTATTAATTAGATTAACTGACACATACTACAATTCAAATACATAAAGTATACATCGAGTAATCGTGCATTATTCATATCTTATATATTCCAATAAAAAATTATTCAAATATTTTGATTTTCTTACAGTTTCAAATTTAATTCTTATTTGTTACTAAACATTCGTCTTTTCGCCTATCGATTAATTTGTATATACATATATATGTATATATGTGTGTGTGTGTATGTATTTATGCATTTATGCTGTTATGTTAAGCGATCAAAATGTATGTGTTTCCTTTCCGTTAGTTGTAGCCTTTCAAAGAAATAATGATTTTTAACACAATAACATTTAAATCCAAGTTGAGCGGAGAGAGAAGAAGAAGAAGCTTTATTCATTATGCGTAAAAAATAGTCAATTAATTAAATTTATTATCAATTAATAGCATTGCAGGAAATCAAACCGAGCAAAATTTCCTTCCCGCTTTGATTTCCTGCCCGAGAACAGTGCTGTAAAGTGTGCGCACATCCAAAATATCTTATTTTAAATTTAACTTTAAAATATATATTAAATATAATATATATATAGTAGGACTTACTGTCAAAGTTCAGGCTGATCGTTGCATTACTTTCGCCCAGTTCGTTTTTTGCATTCACTTTGTATTTGCCAGCATCCTCAACTGTGACATTTTGTATTTCCAGTGTTGCAAAATACGAGTGGACATCCTTATCAATTGTAAGCTGCAAAAATAAAGTAAAATTTCAAATTAAATTTAAATTACAAATTAATAATAAATAATTCAATTACAATTTGAAATGAAAAATTTAAAAAAAAAACCATATAAATTTAACTGTTAAAGTTAAATTTAAACTAGAATATAAATATATAAATTTAAACTAGAATATAAATATATAATAGATTATTATTATTCCTTTCATTCTTTTCAATATTTTTTTTTCTTTTAAATTTAGTTACTCATTTATACTTCTATATTAATTTATTATTATTTTATTATACAATAGTTTTATTCCATGTTTTTCTTTACATTTGACTTATTCATATACTTTTTCTTTCAAATGTTTTATGTACAATTTAATTGAATAAGAAATAGCAAAAGTAGGATATATATATATATATGGGATATATGTCGCACCTTATGTCTGGGTGATTCCTGAACGGGCGTGCCATTATGGAACCATGTAATATTAGGTACGGGATCTGCATTAACCCTGCACTCAAAAAGAAGCCTTTTTCCATCTTCCTCTTGTCGAATGGCAGGTTTTTTCGCGAATGTCGGCGCGAAACCGTCGATTTGTCTGCAATAGTTCAATAGGCAGTATTATATATATCATAATCATATATATATCGATAATTCTAGTTGTAATTTATTGATTGATTTAATACACAAAAGGGATCTTTTAAGCATACAAAATTTGTTATACAAACATATTTATTATTATCAGTAGTAATAATTATTACTACTTCTACTATTAATTAATAATATTTAATGTTATTGGTAGTAGTACCCTTAATTAGTCAAGTTTACAAACATTAAGTGTGGGGTTTGAGGCTCGAGGAATTTCGCTTGACTCACCTTGAGTCTTCGAATAGTGAAAACTTGCCCACTTGTTAGAAAAAAGAAGCATTTGAATTATAAAACTGGGATGCGCAATTCAAGCACTAAATATTTAATAAAATTATAATAGTAGTAATAGCGCTAATAGTAATAATACTAGTTGCTTATGGCTATGCTCTCATAGTGACGCCATTTGTTAAAGTAAGCTTGTGCAAAACAGATTCTCAATTCATGTAGCTTACTTTTCTTTGGGTTCATCAGCAGCTGAGCGCATAAATATATAAAATAAAATATATATATTAAATATATAAATTGTACATTTAAAAAAAAATAAAATAAAATATAAATTAATAAAATATAATATTAAATATATTATAAAAATAAATTGTAAATTTGACTTGAGTTTATTTAAATATAAAAATTGTAAATATAAAAGATAATCAAATATAAATGGATCAAAATAAATATTCAATATAGTACAAAAAAAAATTGAAAATTAAAAAAAAATTATAAACTATGAAGATGTAAAATAAAATACAAATTATATTGTATATCAGTTGAGTATACTTAAATATATAAAACATAAATATAATAAATAATAAATTATAAATAAAAATAAATAACAAAATATAAATAAATTAAATAAAATCTTATATATGATCTCAGAAGAGTTTACTTAAGTATATAAATTGTAAATTTAAGAAATAATAAAATATATTGATTAAATAAAATATTAAATATAATATAAAAGCAAATTGAAAACTTAAATATATATATATATATATATATATATATATATATATATATATATATATTAAGATGTTAAATAAAATACTAAATATATTATATATCAGTTGAATATACTTATATATATTAATCATAAATATAATAGATAATTGAAATTATAAATAAAAAGAATTATAGAATATAAATATATAAAATATATAAATTATAAATATAAAAAATAATATATATATATATATATATATATATATATATATATATATAATAAATATAATATAAAATATAATATACATAATAAACATATACTATATATAATATATCAGATATATACTTATATATTATGTATACTTACGTGTGAAATTTAAATTAATCGATGCGGAAACTTCGCCCGATTTGTTCTTAGCCTTGACTTTGTAGAGGCCAGCATCGGTTTCGAGTACATCGTCGAGCTCTAATACTACGGTAAACTTATTGTCACCGATCGGTTGGATTTTAAATTTGGTACGGGCATCCTCTGTTAGTTTATTATCGCTGCGATACCATTCTATATCCGGTTTGGGCGACGAAAGCAGCTGGCACTCAAATATCAATCGATTGCCATCGTCCTCCTGATGCAGTTGTGGCTTCTTCACAAAGCTGGGAGCGAAATCTTCAGCCACCCCCATGCTGAGAGATCTCGTTCTCTGTTTTCGTCTTCAACGGCTCAGGCTCTTAAGCTCTAACGCACAAGGAAAAAATGTTAATAACAGAAATCGGAAATGGAAATGGAATATTTTTAAAATATCTCCCTTAACTATAGATTTAGTTATGATAGTAAATTACATCAATGTACAATTATTATTCAGATATCCGTTTAATATTTTTAAAATCCAGCTTAATTCCCAAATTCTGATTAAATTTATCTAATATTCCAGTGTTTTTTAAGAATATTATTTTCTAAATTCATATTCAATATTTTTGGACTATAGCTTGGTTGTTTCTTATGCGACCTTAATGAAATTTGTGTCATTGATTAAAAATATGTCAAGGTAAAATATATATTAATTAGAAACAACTGTCTTTAAACTGCAACCAAAAGCACAAATAAAAGAAGGATAACAGAGCCAATAGCAGATAACTGTAAGCTCTGCAATGCTCTATTAAGGTTTACAGCCGAAGCAATAGCAGAATAACTGCCGCTATGGCCAGCAGTTATACTTCTCATATTGATTGCTTCCGCCTGTTCAATACCCTGTTAATAAACCCTTTTTCAATGGATTCAACCAATAAAAATCTGCTGCATTAACAGCAATTAATTGTGAATGCTCGCATTATATTATATACATAACATACACTTGTATGCTAATAGTTCAACTAGAATATGCAGCTGCTGGTAGCTGGCTACAGCCTAGATAATATATATATATATATATATATATATAAATATATACATACATATAAATACATACATTGCGCACGACTCATCGATATTTTGGAAGATGGAAATTTGATCGCTTTGCTCTCTGTTTGCGCCGCTCTAATGTTTTTAATGGAACAAAAAAAAAACACAAAAAAACAACAAAAATTCCCCAACCGAAAACGAAAATTTTAAATATGTTGCTCTCGTCTATTTTTAGTTTTTCGTAGTCACGGTTTTTTTTTCTTTTATATATATATATATCAAAGAAAAAAAGATATGCATGCGAGTTATGTATCTATGTATATATATATATATATATATATATATATATATATATATTAATGTATGTATGTGTGTATGTATAGTTTTTGTTTGTTTGACACTTAACATAGATATGTATGTACTTCTATATACATCTGTACATCTGGCATATGTTACTCATAAGAAATATATTTCAGCAGAGCACTCTCAATTCTAATGTGGAATTCATCTTTATATATATATATATATTATATATATATATATATATATGTGTGTATGGAGAATTGTGAGAAATATCCGGGCAGATATATATATTAATTTTAAGTTTCCAAATTGGCAAGAAATGGTATATTAATAATCACTACTTCTCGATTATCGTTGATCATTTTTTCATGGTCAGACATTTTTAAATATATATATATAAGTTTATATAAATATATATATATATATATATACATATATATGTATATTAATGTGTATGTGTATTGATTTTTTTTCATCACTATATTAATTGAAATGAGCCATTTCTATTTTTATGCCCGACAACCGTTACACAATTCCACGAATAGACGCAGCTACATACATCCACATACACACACTCACACACACACACACATATATATATATATATATATATATATATATATATATACATACATATATATATATATATACATACATATATATACATATATATATATATATGTATATGTCTGTATATAAAGGCATTTATATTTAGACATACATTCGGTATGTAAATATGTATTTATTTATAGATTTGTATTGGATTTTTTGGTTTTTTTGATTTTTTATTGTTAAATTGTATATTTCACATTTTTGTAAGGATTTGCTGTAGTATTTTTTAAAAATTTATTGATTAATTATCGTTTCAATTTTATTCTTTTTTAATATTTATATTTATTTTTAATTATTTTTAATTATAAACAATATTGACATGCTCACTTTAAGTGCACTTTCACTTTACATAAACACGGATTTTATATATCTGTATACTTTATACTTTATTATATATATATATATATATATATATATATTATATATAATATATATGTTTAGTTGGTACGTACAACTAGACTACAGATCACACACTGACTGCAAAGCACACAGCAAGAAAATGTTCCTTCTGTGGAAACGAAGTGAACTCCACGAGTGTTAATCTATTACTGTTTCTATTTCAAAACTGATCTCGTTCAGCTTGAATATAAGCATCCAACATCGGACATCGGGGCGATCCGACAATCGGACAATCAGACAATTGGGACATGCAAACATTAGCATTTTTACCGCTTTCGTCACTTCTCTCTCTCTATCGATTCTCTTTTAAATTCTCTTTCTCTCTCTCTCGCTCGATTTGATTTGTGGAATTTATTGTGCATGGTTCTTAAAAGAAAAAAAATAGAAAAATAAACAAAGGTATTGAAAACTAAAGGTATTGAAAATTAAAGCACACAACAAACTCAAGTAAACAAATGTAATCGGAATGTTTGCAAACTATTTGAAATACATTTGTGCATATAATTATTATTTTTTTAGTTTTTATTGATCTTTTAAATCTATTTATTTTATTTATTTATCATTTATATAATTTGGCTTATTATTCCGTTGTAAGTTTGTTATATTAATTTAAATTTTAGCTTTTTATATTTTTATAAACAATATAAATATTATTATTATTTTATTGATTGAATTTTTTGTTTTGAATGGAATTACATTTACTTATTTTATTATTGAATTAATTTATTTATGATTTATTTTACTAGGGTTTTTCCTATTCCCTTCCAAATTTTATTATTATTATTATTGGGGAAGTTGCACCGCGACCTGTTAGATCTATTGCGCCCCCTTCTGAGCCTATAGCTCTTCATCAGTCCCAGATCCCGTGCGAATGCTAGGATCGTTGTTGAGTTGAGGGCTACTATGTCTCTAGAATTCAAGACATGCAATCCTAGGATACTACATCTTCTTCTAGCTAGTGCGACACATTCTGCTAGGATGTGTATCGTGGATTTCTCCTCTCTTTCACAGAACCTGCAGAGATCGTTACTATATATACCCAGCCGCATCTGTTTCTCTTCATTTCTGAGTACCAGCCGTATAGTACCTATGCCACAATACGGTTCTGGTGCTATCAGGGGCCCTTCTGCCCCTATTCTCGCCTGCTTATCAGCCGCCTCGTTACCCGCTATATCCCTGTGGCCCAGGACCCATCGCAGGGCAAGCCTGTTGTGATTCCCAAGTAAGTTTAGCTTTGAACGAGCTTCCTAGACTATCTTAGATGTTATTTTAGCCCCCGTTATTGCATTTAATGCTGCTTGACTATCGGATATATCTGTATTCCGATAGTTCCGTTTTAGGTTGAAGTCTGCACATCTTCCTATCGCACATACCTCAGCCTGGAATATGCTGGTGTGCATTCCTAGGGATTCATGGTACAACACCCGAGGGCCCACCACACCAAGACCTGTGCCATGGTTGGTGAGTGAACCGTCGGTGTACCACCTTATGGTGTGCGGTTTCATAGGATGGACCTCTTCCAGAGTTGTCCAATCCCTTTTACTGCTCATTTGAACTGTGAAATTACGATCGAAGATATATTCGGCTTTCATTTTGTCCCTGGGTTGCTCATTTGAGAGGAGTTGGGCATCTTTATGGCTTAGGATATGGTTGCCCCCAATTCCTTCTGTCGACATCCTTAAAAGCGTGGCATTCTGCTTGAGCCTTATGGTAAGGTGGAGTGGTGTGAGCTCCATTAAGGCTTCAAGGGCCATTGTTGGGCAGGTGCGCATTGCTCCTGTCATACATACGCAGGCCATTCTTTGCAACTTTTGCAGTTGCTTTTTTACGGTGATCAACCGCGCCCTGTCACCCCATGCTATCACCCCATAGGTTAGCATGTTACTACCATTAGGTATAGCCATCTTACTATCTTTGGTAATGTACCCCATGATTTGCCGGCTATGCTGCGACATGTGTAAAGCGCTCTAGAGCACTTTAATATCGTATTTAGCACATGGGTGCCAAAGTTAAGTTTACTGTCAAATATGATACCCAGGTATTTAACCTCCCTACACCCTTCTAGTATGGTTCCTGAGCCATATTTGCCTCATCATCTGTAACTTGTGTCGTCTGGTATGATGGGACGATGACTGTTTTCGTAGGGTTTAGGTTGAGTCCGACATCCCTTCAAATTTGTTACTTTCATTTTAATTCTAATTTTTTAATATTTATCTAAGCATTTATCTAAAAATTATAGACTATTTTTGGCTCATTTTAGATTAGGGCGCGTGTAAGCAAGGCAGCAGAAATAAATAAAATATTTAAAAACAATTGGGAATTAGGAACAAAAAAATAATTCAAAATAATAAAATATAATATATATATTATATAATAATAATATTTAATTATTTATTGTAATTACTAATTGTGCTTAACTACAAATAATTACATATTTTCTAGAATAAAGCCAGAAAAATTTACGTTTTTCAGATATTTGCTAAATTTACAAAAAGAAATTAATAATTAAATGAAAAATTATAATGAATTTATTTCAATTATACATACGAAGCGAAATTAATAAGTAATTTAAAATTATAATGAATAATAAATTAAATATACGAAACGAAATTAATAATAGTGTTTAAATGTTTGTCAGAATAAAAATAATTAGAAAATAACAAGCACAATTTAAGAATTGCAAAATGGTATTGACTGATTGATCATATAAAACACTTTTATAATATCTAGTAAATATATCTACATATATAGATACATGCATAGATAAATATATATATAAATCAATTTATGTGTATGCTTGGTTGTTATAAATATGAAAGTGTTTTCTCGAACACAAAAGCCGTTTATTTATAGTTCTTATTCATTATTTATGACATTTTTGCACGAAAATGTTCTATTTATAACCAACAACTTGTATGTATGTATATATATACATATGTAATATACCTATTATATACATATATAGAGCATAACGTGACTAATGACTGGCAATCATCACAAACAGGGCTAACAAGTAGTTGCCTTTTCTTTTTCTCTTTTAGCAGAAATGGCAAAATGAACTCAGATCGTTCCCTGATAAATAAATAATGTTGAGTAGATTTAAATTTTAATAAATAAAACAAAATTGAATATATAAATATATTCATTATAATTTTATAATAATTAGAATTTAATACATTTTAATAGCCCCCAATTTATAAAGCCTCTTTGACTTTCTTTCCATTTAAATTGGATTATTCATTTCTTATTTTATGTTATTTTGTTTGTAGGTTTTCATTTTGTTTTAATATCACTTTTGAATTTATTTACTTTATAGTTAAATTTATATTATATACTTACCAAATATACGTTTTTTCTAGTTTTTGTAAATGTTTTACCATATTCTAAAGAAATAAATTTAGAAACAAAAATATTTTCTTCAATGCAGAAAAAACTGAAATGAAATCTGCACTTATTGATAACTTTTCAAGTGTATGGGGTGTGAGGTACTCAAAAACACACACAGGGGTAATAAAGGCAAGTACGCAGCTCATATTTATGCGAGTGATTTAACCAGGAGAGTGACCCCCTGCCCCCTCTCTCTCTTCTCGCCTGGCAACCAACCACTTTGCAATATTTTTAATAAGCGAATTGGGATTCGGCGAGAGTTAAGGATTATTATACAATAGTCCTTGAGCACAATTGTGCACAACTTCATTAAAATGTTTGCCTAACTTAACTTTATCAAGGACCCTTCTATCGCTGTGAGTAAATTGAATTTTTGAGCAATAATTGAAAGCTTATAATCCTGCTTGATTTTCCTTGGCTCTTGTCTGAAATTAGATTCTATAAATATTTGTTTGACTGCTGGGCAATTTTGAATAAATGACAGATGGCATTTGGAAATTTAGCTGTAGAAACTTAACAATCTTTAATAAAATATAAAAAAAAAACTATCTAAATAAATAAAATAAATCTTTATAATAATAGCCTTTGTAATACTTACTGGTTTCTGAGAACATTGTATTGACTAATATTTTTAAAGCTAATTACTTAACAACAAATTTAGATCCCTCTGTCAAACAAACTTTATTTTTTTTTTTTAATTATATTATATAACATAACTCTGCAAATTAAATACGTTTTTCATTTTCAAATAATAAAAACCCTCTGTAAACAATATTTAATTTTTTCTCAAAATTATATTACTGAAAATAATTTAAAACCGTGTATAAATAAAAATCATTATTTTGTTGTACAAATTATATTTTCTAACATAATTTAATAGGCTCTGTTAATTAAATACGTTAGTTTTTCTTTTTGTCATATAATTTAATACCTTCTACAAATGAAATGAATTTATTTATTTTGTGCTGCAAATTATATTACTTAAAATAATTTTAAATCCTCCTTAAATTAAATTAATTTTTTGTTGTCAAAATTATAGTATTTAAAATAATTTAAAACCCTCTTTAAATCAACATCAATTTTTTTTGTGAAAATTGTATTATTTAACATAATTTAAAACCCTCTTTAAATCATATTCATTCTTTTTTTTGTGAAAAGTATATATTATTTAGAATAATTTTAAACCCTCTTTAAATCATCTTTTTTTTGTGAAAATTATATAATTTAATTTGATTGAATACCCTCTGTAAATAAAATTCATTTCTTGTTTTTTTTTTTTGTGAAAATTATATTATTTAATCACACCAATTACAGTTGTTATGATTGGCGGAATCCTTGGGCGGAAATATACAATGTGCATTTAACTACAACCTCTCCATGTGCCTAGATCTCTGTTTTCTCTCTGATTTTTCTTAAGTTTTCAATTGTTTTTTAAGAGATATGTAAATTCGATTTTTTTTTATTTCTCTTTAATCCTAAAAACCACGATATGAAAAATGGAACCAGTTGAATCCGATTTACACCCAGGGCGAGTAGAAGCAGGAGGCAAAAAACTGTTGTTTGCCGGTGCCGTGTGTCGCATTGGCGCCACTGCCAGATGGCGCCACACTGCTGGCCGCCGCTGCTGCAGCATAATTGTAGCTCATGTGGGCATAGGATGGCATTGTTGTGCTGGCAATCGATTCGCTGCCAAAGCCCATTTGTTGATGATGATGGCTGGGACTGCAGCTGGACTGGCGTGACAGCTCCATTGTGTTGCTGCTGCTGCTGCTGTTGTGCTGGTGGCATGAGGCAGCATTCGCTGCTGCTGCTGCTGGTGGCGGTGGCAAGCCATAGGCAGACAATACCTCATAGCCACTTGTGGCACTATTATTGTTGTTGTTGTTATTGCTGTTGCTGTTGCCACTTGTTGCCACATTGCCGGCTGTTGCCAGGCTGGGACTGCTGCTGCTCGCCCCACTCTCGGCGGCCACACTGGCTACGCCCACCAGCTGATGGGGCGCTATGATGGGCGGCGGTCGTAACGGTGGCATGTGGCACGAGTACATTGTGGGCGGACTGAGATCGCGCTGCTGCTGCGCTGCAATTGGCGAGCCACCAACGGTGGCATGACTGAAGCTGGGCATCGTTGAGACGGAGCTGCAATAAAATACCAATCAATCAATAAAGCAATATGTTTAATACATATATATTTATTAATAATATATAACACTTATTAATAAAAACAATTATATTAAAAGTAAATTAAATTCAAATCAAAAAATATAATTTAATATTTAAATTTAAATTCAAAACGAACATCAATCACAAAGCATTTTATTTATTTAATGTTGACTGTACCAAATAAATTAAATTAAATTAAATATGACATTTAATATTAAATATTTAAATTCAAAACGAAGACCAATCAATCAGTCAATCAATCAATTTTGTATTTTATTTATTTATTTAATGCGGACTGTTGCACATAAATTCAATAAAATAAAATATGAAATTTAATATTAAATATTTACATTGAAATTTAAGCAAATATAAATCAGTCAGTCAATCAATCAATCAAACTCACCTGTAACCCTCACCAATCGAGATGGTATTGTGATGCATATTTGAATACATGGCGCTGAAGCCACTGTTGAAGTTGAGCCGCGGCGAAATCGATGGCACCAGCGTATGATGCCCCATGTGATGATGATGCTGATGCTGCGGATGTTGCGGATGTTGCGAATGCTGTGGAGGTACCTGATGCGGATGCGGATGCGGATGCCGCTGTTGCTGCTGAAGGTGATGCTCCGCACTTATGCCTAGACCCGGTGAGCACGCGTTGCCCACCTCATCAGTCAATCGGGAGGCGCCAATGGATCGTATCTGTGCCTCGCCAGCTTCGCTTGATCCACTTCCCGGCGCGATGGGATTGGGCGAAGCCAATCCATTCAGACCATCTATATGGAACATATATTAAGTCAATATAATAATAACAAAAAAATAGCCCTGAGTTTTAAAAAATACAAATTTCCACTTAATTTTCCTTTCTTTATTTTAAAGAGTATTTTTTTATTATTTTTTATTATTATTATTTATTTTTTTTTAAATAAGAGTTTTTTGCTGACACTTTTTAGATATTCGATATTTCGATATTTTTAAGAAATTTGTTTTCCTATATTTAAAAATTATTTATTTTTAAGGGATTTATTTCTTAACAATAGAGAAAATCTCTAAAGAAATATAAATAGTGTGTGAAATATTTTATACATTTAGAAATTATTTTGAAAGACAAGCAAAACTTTCCAGCTTTCTTAGAGATTTATTTCTTGCTATTAAAAAATATTTTAAGCAAATAAAAATAATGTCTTTCTTATTTTAAGAAATAGTATACTATATTTAGAAATGATTTAGAAAGACAAGCAAAACTTTCTAGTTTTCAGGGCGATCTTCTTTATTTTTTAAGGCGATCTTAATTTTTTGGGGCTATTTTTTCTTTGAGTTTACTTACTGCCACTTGAGCCAACCAGGAGCGTGGAACAGCCCCCACCCAGACTATTGGGACTCTCCGTCATCGAGGTGGTAGCCGAGGTGGAGGAGGAGGTGCCATTTGTGCCCGTGGAGTTAGGGGTTCGCCGCTGATTGCGTAACTTCTCCTCACGTCGCCATTTGGCACGTCGATTGGAAAACCAGACTTGTATCCTCGCCTCCGGCAATCCTATTTTCCCAGCTAATCTTTCGCGTGCAAACACATCCGGATAATGGGTTCGCTCAAACTCTGTAAAGAGATTACAGATTAGATATAATAGAAAATATATATAGTAAGGATTATACTAACCCCCAAAGTTGTTAGATACTTATTGAAAAACATTAAAGAATTTAAATTGTCGTTTAACCAATTATAAAATATATAGAGCATATAGTAATATTCTTCTTATTTTATTAATTTAATTAATATTATTAATTTAATTTTATCAATTTACTAAATATAAAATAGAGTCAGTCAATTTTTAAAAAAAAATTTTAATTTAAGTAAGCAATAAATAGCAAAAAAATATATATACTTTAAATGTTTTATATGCAGAATATAGTAGATCTTTAAGAAATAAAAAATAAGTTAAATAAATTGAAATTAGGTAAATAAATGAAAACATAATATAGAAATAAATATATATATTATAATTACAAAATATTTAAAGAGGAGAAATATAGTAATAGAGCAAAGTAAGAAATTACTTTAAATTATATTATTAGATAAGTTATTATTATGTTGCTTAAGAAATTATAAGATATATATTACTATTTTAGAATTCTCTCTCCTCTTGAAGTAATCAAAATATTCATTTGATTTATTTATTTAGCTACCTTTTTCTAGACTGTCAATCTGTTCATTTGTGAATGATGTTCTATTCCTTTGCAGTTTTCGCTTCAGTATTAATCGGGCCTGATCGTCTTCGCTGGTGCCAATATTGGAGGCGCCTCCATTGGAGTTATCTCCCTCGCCAGAACCCGTTTCGTCTGATTGATGACCATCCAGCTCTAAAAATATATATTAAATGCGATTTGGTTACTATATAAATTATATTAATACAATTAATATGTATTTAGTACATTTATTGATATATCAATATTAATTTTATTATAAGAAATTTACTGAATTTTTTTTAAATATTTATTTTGCTTTGGGCGCATTATAAATATTAAATATTACTCCATAATTTTTTTATATTTATATTTTAATTAAATTAATTAATGAAAACGAAACTTGTTTCGTAACTGAAACTAGTTATTTATTTATAGTCAACACAGAAAAATACCCAACAAAAAATTAATTACATTTAAATCTTACTTTTTGTTATATTTGCAATTTATATTTAACTATTAAATTGTCATCAGTCAACACAAAAAACGCCTCAAATAATTAAATTAATTGAATTTAAATCTTAAAATGTTTCTTATATTTTTAATTTAAATTTGAATATTACATTTTAATCTTTAAATCATTAAATAAAAACATAAAATTTAATATTTAATGGATTAACAACATTAGCTTTATGATTAAATTGCATTTTTTTACTTTTATTTATTATTTACTAGTTTTATTTATATTAATTTATATTGTTTTATTTGAGACTGCTACAAGTGTCTGTCTTTAATCCAATTTTACACATAATAATTTTAAATTAAAACTAGAAGTCCAGCACTCTCCACTGCAACTCCTGCTGATGCGTCGCCAGGAAATCAGATCAGATCAAGCAGCCGTCCAACATTAAACCACATCAGGCTGCCCACATCAAAGGCACCGCAATTCGCAACATTTTGGATCTCAGCTTGTCACTTTTCTATGTGTGTTTGTGTGTGCGTGTAACTGGCAGTGAATGTTAGTGAATGTGACAGAGCAAATAGATGCTGATAGCTGTGAGACATGCCGCAGGTCCGGACTCGGGTCCAGTTCGAAGCACACGTCACTTGCCTAGCTGACTGCAATGTGCTGACAGCCAACTGCCAACTGCGAACAACAACAAAAACAGCCTCACTCATAAGCAAAACCAAAATGGAGGTGGGGCGAAATAACATACACACCACGAATCCAGCCCTGTTTAGCACTCGTTTCGTGTTGAGTAGAGCAGCTCAAGAGTGTGGGGGAGTGGGAGAGAGGTGGAGATGGTGAGAGAGTGTGGCAAGTTGTGCAGAGTGACACTTTTACACACACACATACATGTAGACAAACGCACACACACACACAGACTGTTAAATACATTAGAGAGACAAAAACGAAGATAAGGCGAACGAAAAATTGTTGTAGCATGAGGTTTACCAGATAGGATATTCTATAAATATGTATTTTTGGCTATATATTTATGCACCCCATCATCAGCAACAAGCACCCCACTCTAACCACAGCTAACACCCTTCCCCCTTGGTTTTGGCGTTTAATGAAGTGTCATCGCCTGTAAAATGAGTCTGCAAATCGCATTAAAAGCAACTACTCGGTTAAGGGTAAGCTTGTCAACTACGACAAGCAGAACCCCCCTATCCCCCTTCACGGTAAGCATAGCCCTCTACCATAACCGTTAGCGTTACCGTTACCTTTTCCGTTGCCCCAGGCCTGGGATTATACGGGGCTACAGTTACATATACTACTGCTGCTGATGCTGCTGCTTCTCCTTCTTCTTCAGCTTCTTCTTTTTCTGCTGCGCTGCTGTTGTTGCTGCTTCTTGCTCTTCTCACGCACTGATTTTGTTTGTTTCAAAACTTTGCCTAAACTAATTAGATCTGTGTGTTCTCTCTCGCTCGCTTACTCTTTCGCTCTCTATCTGACTCCTGCTCTCTTAACTATTTGGTTAACCAAATTAGATCAGCGCTGTTGATTTTTGCCTAGCTCTGCTTTACTTACACTCTCCTTCTCTCGCTACCTCTTTATATCTCTGTTGACCTCTAACATTTAACAGTTTCTCTGATTGGGTTTTTTTTACTGGTGTAATCGAATCCTTAAATATTGCACCATTTATTTATTTTTATTTATTTTAATATTTAAATCGTACATATTTATATTTTAAATATTTTTTATTTATATAGTTTTACTTAAATTTAAGTATTTATCTTCTTTACTTTATTTATTTTTTTAATTTAATTATTCATTTTTAATCGTATATCATTTAATATGCTACTGTTCATTTAATTTTAAATTTAAATTCTTGATTTCTTAAGACGTATTTTAAAAATTGTGTTCTGTTTTCAGTCCACATTGAATAAATAAATAAATAATACTCAATATATAATATACGTAGAGTTATTATCAATTATTATTTTATTATTTTTATTTTGAAATTTTTAATTTTAATTTATTTATGAGATATTTACTAAAAACCGTACACAATTTTTAATAAATAAATATTTCATATTAAATTTCTAGTTGCAAAATAAATGTTATCAAATTCAAATTGAATACTTAAATTAAAATTTAAATCGAGAAACAAAGAAAATAAAGCACAAATAAATATGGGAGAATATTTATGGCAAATATTTATGGAACTTTTTGCATTTAAATACCCCCAGAAATCATATAAATATTTCTTATTTTTTAATTTATACATATAATTTTAAATTTTATTTTAAATTTAACTAAATTAAATTTTTTACGTTATGTATGTGTTTTGTGTCGACTGACTTTAGTTGACATTAAATATATAAATAAAGATTGGGTAAACCCAGAAAAAAATCCAATCAATTCAAAAACACTTAAGTTAGTCAATATGACAGTTTATTTTATTAAATACTTACAGTAAGCTTTGTCGGCAAATTTTTGTAAATAATTAAAGTAAGCTTAACTGCAGGTTTATGTAGATGTGTTTGCTTTATCTGCATATAATTATATTTTTGGGTGGCACAAAAAGTAGTCAGACTCTGCGTCATGAATCAATTGTGTCCACAATACGCACGATTGACTCAAAGTAACGGGCTCTATATATATTTACATACTGTACTCACTGTACTCGGATATAGATTGCCACCTTTCTCAGCATTTGATTTAACTCGACAATTGTCGATGATGGCAAACTTGCCGTGCGTGCGTAAATATTTTGAGCACGTGACCAGGACTCGCAGGATTCCTTGATTATCCTTCCCTGCTCATGCATTTGTATCTGTATCTGTTTCTGTTTCTGTTTCTGTTTCTGTTGTCTCTGTTTTACTCTCCCTCCGGGCTAAGCAAAAAAAATGCCTGCTAAATCGTGATATATATATAAAGATATACCCTTGAAATATATACGCTTTTAAGGCAAATAAATAAATTTAGATACGTTATTTAATATTTATGCTTCTTAAATTAAAAAATATTTTTACATTTTTAAATATTCATATTAAATAATACAAATAAAAATATAAAAATGAAATATAAATTAAATATTACTTTTAAAATAAATTTAAGATTGAAATTAAAGTTAATATCGTTAATTGAAATTTGCAAAGCGTAAATATTACATTTACTTTTATAACTTAAATTAAAATATAAATACTATATAATACCTGTAACAATGAATTTTAATTTTGATTTACAAAGCCTTAATATCAAATATACTTTTAAGTAAATTAATTTATTTCTATTTTTATATTTAACATTTAGGCTTTTTAAATTACAATTGAAAAATATAAAAAAGTATTGATTAATCTTTTAAGCTATTAAACTAAACTAAAATATTAAAATTAAATTATGCATCAGCTCAAATAATAATATTATCAAATTTGTAATATTAAGAATTATATTTTTCTAGTTTGAGCAGTAGAAACTTAAAATAGTAATAGAGCACTTTTTGTTACGGGTAGAGATCTCTAATAGCAGAAGGGTGCTCTTATCTTTCAAAATAAACATATTTGGGCCTTTTCAACTTGTAGTGTAGATCTCTAATAAAAGTAGAGCACACTCTAATAGCAAAAGAGCACTCTCGACTTACCAGTAGTAGAGATTTCTAATAGTTGTGAAGCACTCTTGTAGAACGCTCTAAAGTACTTTATAAATAGTGGTGCCCTCTCTTTCTTTTAGATAAGCACTCTTTGCTGTAAGTATTATTTTAATTGCTAATCGTTTCAAGACTTACCCTTCTTGAGCATCACATCGTCTGGGGCAATGGTACAGTTGCCTAGATTCACGCTCGGTCCACCGATATTGATGAGATCCGTGGGCGGCGTCAACGGATGAGCTGGTGCCGGAGCTAAAGCAGCGCCAGGATTGCCATACCCACCAGCAACAGATAAAACACCAGGCGAGGCTGAGATGTCGTTGCTGCTGCCATTTAAAGGTGCTGCATACCAAGAACCCGTCGAATAATGACGAGGTGGCCAACATTGTTGCTGCTGCTGTTGTTGTTGTTGTTGTTGTTGTTGTTGTTGTTGCTGCTGCTGGTGATGGCAGTGGGAGGCATGGAGGGGATGTGGACTAAAGTGACTGCTCGTCATCGTTTGCGGGGCAGTTGCCACATCCAATGCGGCAACGTGTTGCGTGTTCAGCAGACGCAACTTTTCATAGATCGACTCCTGTTCGCTGCCCTCGCCAGAGTTGCTCGCTCCTCCGCTTTCCGAGGAGTTCAGCGGCGTTGCCGTCTGTATTAGATCATTGCCAGCGTTGCCAGGCCCGGTCCCGTTGCTGCTTCCAATATTATTCCCATTAGCAGTACCGGTGACGGTACCGGCTGCCGTACCGCTCCCAGTCGCCTTTGAATTTGCACCGGGATTCGAGTTGGAACTGCTCGCAGAGCCGACGCTGCTCTGCTGCTCCTTCTGAGCAGCCAAATTGCGCAACACCCGATTTATTGACGATACCTTTAAGATACCAGATAATCACAGAATTATAATTAATACCACATAGATACTGGCAAATAATTATACAAATTGTTAGAAAATCATTTACATAAAATACGAAGAATAAATAAAAACAAAATATATAAAAAAGTAAGAGTGCTGTAGTTGAGTGAGCTCGACTACGATATACCCTGAACCCAGTTGTTAAATATATTCTAGTTTTATTGGAAAATTTCCATTTAAAATTTTTGCACTACAATGCAGCAAGTGCGCTCTGCCGACAAACAGGTGAATATTCATACATTCATACATATACACGTACACGCAATCGTAACAGGGTAACGGGGCTCTGCAGAATACACACAAAAGCATATGGACGCTCGCGTCGGTTATCATGCCATCTCTTCCTTACACAATCGGATATGAAACACCCAAGTTATAGTCGAAAATATATTCTCATTTTGATCTCATTTCTGTATGCATAAATATGCGAGCGCATGTGTGAGAAAGAGATGGCATGATAATGTGTATTCTGCAGAGCCCCGTTACAATTGTGTGTACGTATGGATCTGCACGTGTTTGAAACTAGCCAGTTAAGATCAGTTCGAGATTGTGCTTAATTAGTATTTTAATTTATTTTGAGCTATATGCACAATAAATAAATTAAATAAATGCGAAATTTAACTAAAGATTATATTAAGATTAGAACTATGCCTGCTGATCAATGCAGAGTATTTATTGGTTGAGCACTGGTACAGTCTAACTTTTTTGCTTTCATTTTTTTTTTTTTTGTGTTCTTTTTTTCCATTATTATTTTAAGGCAGTGCCTGCGCATGACAGCGCTTTTGAAATGAATTCAAAAGGCAAAAGCAAAGCCAAAGCCAAAGCCAAAAGCAAAAGCGAACGAACCAAAAGAAATAAGGCAAAGGGAAAAAGGAAAGAAAGAAATAAAGAACAAGCGGGCAGGCAGGCAGGCAGGCAGGCATATAAATGAGCGAGTGAGAACAACAGGGAAATGTGCAGTTGAGTGGAAAAATTAGGCAGAAATGTCCTTTCAAGGGAATCAACAACACAAAAAATAAAAATGCAAAAAAAAAGAACTTATTTTTAAAAACAAAATGAGCGCCATCCCCGAAAGCGGTACACAAATCCATATGCACATACATATATAAGCGTATACATTTATATTTACATATATACACATATTCATATATGTATATATTTTTTACATTATTAATTTTTTCGCCATTTATTTTAACACTTTTCTCTTTTCATTCCAAAAGCATTTTTCAATTTTTTAAACAATATTATAAATTTAATTAAATTAAATAGTAGGTTAAGTTATGAATTAAATATTTCTGCACATATCGAAGCAATAAATACTAAAGATAGGTAAACATTGAACGATGGCATAGCTATATAATTATTAACAAGCCAAAGAATTGAACTATTTAATCTTATTCAAAATGTGGCGCTAAAAATAATATATAATAAATAAATTGATGTATCCTTTCTTATATGATTATAAGATTGATTATTCAAATGGAGTTAGCAGGTAATCCAGTCGAATTAGATTACATTATATATATTAACTGACAGAGTAAGCAAATATAAATCTATATAATAAATAAATTGGCATTGGCAAATTTAAAAAAAGGCGAAAGCAATCAATAAATAATATTTAATTAAATTCAAGTGAGCCCATTTGAGACTAGTAGAGTAAGCAAATGTATAAAATATATTAAAATAAAGAAAGTCTAACAAAATAATGTATTGTCGGAACTTTGTTCAAGATAATAATTAATTCAATTCCAGGCAGAGTATTTGAGCTAGTAGAACAAGCAATTATCAATCGGAATACTACATAAATAGGCATAGACAATCTTAACACAAGTAAGAGTGCTGTAGTCGAGTCAGCTCGACTACGATATACCCTGAACCCAAACATATTGACACTCGCGTCGATTATCATGCCGTCTCTGTCTCACACATGCGCTCGCATATTTATGCATACAGAAAATGCTTGCGGCTGCTGATAGAAATGAGATCAATATGATAATATATTATATTTATAACTATATTATCCGATCTTGATAAAATTTGGGTAGTTGATCAGTAGTATGCATATGCATGCTTATTATGTATTAATTAGAAGACTCTGCCTTTAAAATTTTAGCATTTATTGCTATCCCAAATTTAAATGTATCGATATACCAGAAACGGATGCGATTATCGATAAAATAAAGCAAGCTTGATCTGCGCCTGTTATACGAGAACCTATATTCCAAATTTGAAGCCTCCCGCTCTTATAGTCTCTGAGATCTGCGTGTTCGTACAGACGGACGGACGGACATGACTATATCGGTTCGGCTGTTATCCTGATCAAGAATATATATACTTTATGGGATCGGAGATGCTTCTTTCTGCCTGTCACATACATTTGCACAAAACCATTATACCCTTTTTACCCATTTTTAATGCGTTCAGGGTATAAAAATTAGATAAACAGTTAAAAAAATTATTAAATCAATACTTGCATATGAACTTGATATTAAAAATAAGCTCTTAAACTCAAACAAAACTGTCTCTATATTTATTTGATTTTATATCTGTATTTCTTTATATCCGATAATTTATTGTATTTTATTTAATTTCTGTATTTTTTATAGCTTATAGCTTATGTATTTTATTTACTTATTTATTTATTTAGTTTAGTTGCTGAGCATACTTTAATTATTATTTTTTTGTTGAATAGGAAGCTAAACCATAACTGGCAAACAGAGCAACGCTTTTATCCCTCACTGATTTTGTTGCCACCCCGTCGACCTCCCCTCCCCTTCGCTCTCCTTTTCCACTCCTGGACGTCGTCGATGTCCAATCGGTCGTTGCTATTTCTGTTTATGTTTCCTAGGCATGAAAGAAAAAAAAAAATGTGATATCCCCTCGCGCGTGAATTTCAACGCTTAACGCTTTGTGGTGAGCAGCAGCAGGAGCAGGAGTCCTGTATTTATTTAATATACGCACATTTTCCTACACATTTTTGCAGCAGTGATTTCCCTTTTTGTCGTTTAATGTGCATAAAAGATTTTCCCTTCCATTTGAATGAGCACATTTTCCACACAACTGTCAATGAGGAAAATGAGGAAAACTGAGCACAACTCAACGCCGTTGTCACAATTCATTTTCCTGCTTCTCTTTTCTTTTTTTTTTTGCATACTTAATAAACGATAAAAAAAATGGTAATGCTAACTAGAAGGACGAAAAAAATGGCGTCAGGAATACAAGAATAAAAAATACACAAAAGAAATTCAATAGCGCACAAAATGCCATATAATAATGTGATGCTTCAATTATTGAAAAGGGACTCGAAATCCTGGCACACATTTCACCCACATCTATCTCCCTCCCCTCTCTTTCTCTCGTTTTCTTCTCTCGTTCTCTAACCGCAAAGATAAAAGTGGCAAAATAATAGCCAGAGACACTCTTTAAGAATAATCTTTAGTTTATATTTATTATTAGATTTTTCATAAATAAAATAGATCAAACTTATCACAAAAATCTTCGAAATTCTTTTTTATTAAAAAAAATCTTTAAAAGTTTTTTTTTATATTATTATGCCAGCTACTTATATATAGTTATTAAAAATCAAACTTATCCCAAAGGAACTTTAAAATCCTGTTTTATTATTATGCCAGCTATTTATGCAATGTAATGCTTTATCTTATTTATTTATTTTTAAAATATTAAAATAAAATTAAATATTTATACTTTTACATTTAAATAAAATCTATAACATTTTGGGAATTATTTATTATTTGCAAAATACAAAAATACTTTATAACTTTTGTTTAAATTATTGAAAATTAATAAAATGCATTTTCAAGTTTTCAAATTGGAAGCTAATTGAAGTATAAATAATACTCTGAATAATATTCTGTTTTCTACATTAATTCAACTCAAAACATTTACAAAGACAACAAATTGGAAGCTAATTAAATAATTCACTAATTTTCTACTCTACTGAAAATATAAAATGAATAATATATATATATATACAAATATATTTAGAAAAGATTTTATAGCTTCCACACTTACAACAAATTGGAAATTATTAAAATTATAGAATAAATAATAATAATAGACATATATATAAAATAAATAAAACATATATTTAGAATAGTTTTTAAAGTTTCTACTCACACTCGGTATGTTGTCATTTGTGCACACATTTTCCTGCAACAATCTATCCCGGATCTCCCAGGCGAAGATGCTGGGACATTCCCGTTTATATTGCGAGATTTTACTGACGACTTCAGCTGTCGCCACTCGAGGCTTCGATCCTCCAATCGCACGAGGTCGAATGCTTCCCGTTTCGTAATATCTAAAAGAAAGGGAAATTTAAGGAATTACTGTATTTAATTTTTGAACAGCACATTAAATTGAAATAAAGTTGAAAAGCGTAAAGATCGTGTGGAATATTTTATAATTATTATTAATGGGGGGGGGGGGGGTTGGGGGGTGGTTAATTGCAACTGTTTGCTTGAATTCAATTCAATAACTGGTAAACATCCTAAGGCTGTTCTTTCCCATGGTTATAACTTGTTTGAATCGTCTAAAATTATAACCACCTAAGAGACATCTGACTTGTTGGAGTCCTACTGCCTCTGACCAGCTCTGTTGCCGCCTCTGTCTCTCCTCGTTTATAAGCTCCAGTCGTATGGTGTGTCTCCCTATACCACATGACAGTGTTGGTCCTGTTAGGGGCCTTTCTGCCCCCATTCTTGCTTGCTTATCAGCCGCCTCGTTACCCGCTATATCCCTGTGGCCCAGGACCTATCGCAGGGCAAGCCTGTTGTGATTCCCAAGTAGGTTTAGCTTTGAACGAGCCTCCTGGACTATCTTAGATGTTATTTTAGCCCCCGTTATTGCATTTAATGCTGCTTGACTATCGGATATATCTGTATTCCGATAGTTCCGTTTTAGGTTGAAGTCTGCACATCTTCCTATCGCACATACCTCAGCCTGGAATATGCTGGTGTGCATTCCTAGGGATTCATGGTACAACACCCGAGGGCCCACCACACCAAGACCTGTGCCATGGTTGGTGAGTGAACCGTCGGTGTACCACCTTATGGTGTGCGGTTTCATAGGATGGACCTCTTCCAGAGTTGTCCAATCCCTTTTACTGCTCATTTGAACTGTGAAATTACGATCGAAGATATATTCGGCTTTCATTTCGTTTCTGGGTTGCTCATTTGAGAGGAGTTGGGCATCTTTATGGCTTAGGATATGGTTGCCCCCAATTCCTTCTGCCGACATCCTTAGAAGCTTGGCTTGGATTGGTGTGAGCTCCATTAAGGCTTCAAGGGCCATTGTTGGGCAGGTGCGCATTGCTCCTGTCATACATACGCAGGCCATTCTTTGCAACTTTTGTAGTTGTTTCTTCATGGTGATCAGCCGTGCCCTGTCACCCCATGCTATCACCCCATAGGTTAGCATGGGTCTTACTACAATAAGGTATAGCCATCTTAATATCTTTAATGATGTACCCTATGATTTACCGGCTTTGCTAGGACATGTAGAAAGCGCCCTGGAGCACTTTAATATCGTATTTGGCACATGGGTGCCAAAGTTAGGTATATATAGAAAATTGAAATAATGAAATGGAATTAAAAATATTATTTAAATGGGTATTATTCATAAATTAAAACGCAGATTAAATATAATAAATAAAATGGGTATTTAATAAATTCAAATTGAGATTATAAATTAAAAAGTTAATTAATTGCAGAAAATAAAATTAAAGATAAATTTAAATTGCGATTATAATTTGAGAAGGAATTTAAAATAAAAATTATTAGTCATTAATAATAAATTAAAATTGAGTTAAAATATTTATAAATTAAATAAACAGAAGGAATTAAATATAAATTTTAAGAGAGGAGATTGTCTAAATAAAATTGGGTTATATATTGAAAATGATATATTGAAAATTATTGAAAAGAGGCAGCAAATTGAAATACTTTCTACTCATTTAATGGTATATAAATAAAATGCTAAGTTAAACTTAAATTTCCAGAAATTAACTAGTAGCCAAATACAATTATTAATAAAGTTTTTGATTTCAATTATTTAATTATTCTGGCACAATTAAATATGAATTACCAAAATTGTATATTAAATATCAAAACAATCCTTTACGTCTTCTTGAATTTATATTTTTTTTTATCTTTTTATCTTTAGCTTTTCAAATTCATTATCCTCAACTAAATTGCATATTAAATATTTAATGTTAATATTATATGCTTGATATTTTTATATTATACGTTTATTATACTCAAAGCATGCGTTTTTTAAATCACAAATTAAAATTACAATTTCCAGGCCAAAAATAATAAATAATATATTGTATTTTAATATTATATTATTGATTTATATTTATATTATATTATTAATTATCAATTATTTTCAAAGTTTAAACAAAATTACAATTAATTTTCAAAAATTGATTGATGGCAAATAAAAATTGTTGATCTGCTGTTTTCGTCAATACTATATACTATAATGAAATATAATAAATAAGCTTGATTTACTCACCTGCCTAAAATTTTGCTAACACATCCATTGGAAACTTGAAGAATCCGTGAAATATCACAGGGTCGAGCGCCGGAATGAGCCAGCTCCACAATTTTCTGGCGTGTTGAGTCCGGCAACGGTCTGCCCCCAACGAAAACACCTCCCAATTGGTTTACCCCACTGTGACCTGCAATGGGATCAGTTTAATTAATTTTATATATAATTATTTATTTTTCTTGGTATTTACAAATTTTTTTATTTGTAGCATTAGTTAAACATGTCTTTTAGCTAAATTTATTTAGACTGTTGCAAAGAATATTTATTTATTTATTTATTTATTAGAAAACCAGGTCAGAAAATAGCACTTTTAAAGACCAAATATAACTCTCAACTAAAATGTGATTTTAACTAGAAATAGTGTAGTCAAAATGCTTCATATAAGGTAATACAAAAAAACAACCAATTGTTTTAATGAATTATTTATTCTGCCAATTTCTTAATTTGTTATATGTTTATTTTTTGCATTTAAATACACCCAGAAATCTTACAAATAATTCTTATTTTTTAATTTATATCATATCATAAATTTTATTTGAAATTTAATTTCATTAAATTTATTACTTTTGTATTTCTTGTGTCGACAGACTTTAGTTAACGTTCACTAAATAAATAAATTTATCATTAGAGCTCTAGTTTTAGAATTATATTGAATTTATTAAAAAATTATGTATTATTTAACAAAATTGTATATTAAATATCAATTAGGTCCTTTGCGTCTTCTTTAATTTATTTTATTTTTTATCTTTAGTTTTTCAAATTTATTATCCTTAACTAAATATTTGAACTCCTTTATTAAATACATTCCCATATACTTTTTTATTTTATTTTCTTTTTTTAAAGCTTTTCAAATTCATTTTTGTTAGCGTTTCATTCTGCTCTTGTTGCTGGTACAAACTTAGGCAGAAAAACTTAAATAATTACTATATAGCAATAGGAATAGCAATCTAATGATGTGATGTGTAACAATTGCAATATCAAAAACAATATTTGCTTAGCACTTGTTGCTACAGCGTAGCAAATTGAATTATTGCACACAAATTGAAATCAATTTTGCGCAATTTTGGATTTGCCAATTTGCTGCGTTTCAAATGATGCATAAAATGTATTTTGGCACGCTCTAAAAACGGCAAGATTAAAACGTATCTAAATATATATCTCTACTCAATTTTTACAAACGAGGCATTTCAAGAACTCTCAACAACAAAAAGCAATTCAAATCAAATGGTCAAGGGCTCTATGACAAAAACGAGATGAAAAAACTTTGTCTTCTCGTCTAGTCTAGCATGGATTTCAGACAAATTTCCTAGTATTGATTTGTGAGAAAATCCCAAAAAAAAAATTCAGAAAAAAGCCAGAAATCTGCGTATTTAATTTAATTCCAACTGATAGCCAGCGAAGCGGCAAACTCAACTGCCACTTTACCTTACCTTTCTTTAACCCATTACCTCAATATCTCAATGCCTCAATGCCTCAAGACGAGGGTCGAGGCTAATCCCAATAACAAGAAAAGAAACTGACCCAACCTGAACTCAACTCAACTGAGAGCTGAGCAGTCGAGCATATTAAAGTGACATTCAATTGGAATAGATAACACTGATATATATCTAAATATGTAACCCTTATCTGCATCTCTTAGCTCTGTATCTCTTATCTATAAACTCTCATTACAATAAAAAGAATGCCGCTTTTATTCTTCAGACTGTGTGTCGTTATTTTCATCTCACTTGCTTTTATTTGTGATTAATTATTGTTTAAATATTAACTGTGATTATTATTATTTGATGTCATCTGGATTTTTTATTTACTTGCATTCAAATTCAAATCATATTTATAATTTAAACTATCTAATCTAGAAATTTGAGTCCTTAATTATTAATATTAATTTATTTAATTGTATCAAATTTATTTATTTATTTAAATTAAATGCATGTCTAATTTAACAGATCTTCTATTGTTAAAATTAATAAGGGATTAGAAGCAAATCAAAAACAAAAGAAATAAATTAAATTTTAATTCAAATTATAAGTACAAGTAAAGTTTTTAGAAAAGATATATATACAAATTAAAAAAAAGACCGCGTGGAATAAATTGAAAATGAAATAATCAGATGTAATTAAAGATAATATTTAAATGGGTGCTATTCATAAATTAAAATGCAGAGTAAATTCAAATTAAGATAATAAATTGAACAGAAACATGTTTGAAGGAATTAAATTGAAGATAAATTTAAATTGCGATTATATTTTGAGAAGGAATTTAAAATAAAATGAATAGGTGTTATTAATAAATTAAAATTGAGTTTATATATTTATAAATTAAATAAAACAGAAGCAGTTAAATATAACAGTTAAACGGGCTGATTATCTAAATAAAATTGAAATCGAATGAATTCAATATCAAATGTATAAATGGGTTATTAAAAAAAGGAATTAAAAATAATATTGAAAAGAGGGTAACTAACTAATTAAATTGAGATTATATATTTAAATGTAAAATAATTAAAGGAATTAAAGATAATATTTAAAAGGGGAATTAATTACTTATTATAATCAGAAAGATAACAAATTGAGATTAAAATAATGCGTGGCATTAATTTTGTATGCCTAACTATATATATATATATATGTTATATATATATATATATATATACATGTATATGTGTATATATGTATATATATATATGTAAATTGAACAAATGAATTATGCGATGATTTACCAAAAGTAACAAGCCAGACAAAGGCCAGAAAAACATCTTGCCAAATGGGATTAACAATGTAATTACAACACAAATCAGTTGGCAAACAAATGTGCTTTGGGTCCAGAGGGTTCTGGACAAGGATCAGAATAGCAAACTGGAATGCTTCGCGTGAAGAGCATGAGGAGGGCAGTAAACTACCGCTAAATAGGCCCTATTGTGTGTGCTAAAGAGAGCCAGAGATAGTTAACGAAAGAGAGAGGGGGTAGGTAGGGGCAGCAGTACGGTTACTGCCCAGGACACTACAGGACACTGGAGAGAGAGAGAGAGAAAGAGAGAGAGAGAGAGAGAGAGAGGGAGAGAACGTGAACGAGAATAAACAAAATGTTGGCTGCTTTTGTTTGTTTTTATTCGACTTTCGGCTTTCAACAGTCGTTAATTGTTTTCATTTGTAACGACATGACACGAAACGCTCCTCTGTCCGTCTGTCTGTCTGCCTGTCCGTCTCCTCAAGATCATTATTATAGGTGGAAAATGATTGTATTGATCCGCACATATACACAAAGCAAAACAATGACAGGAACATGACTGAGAGTACTTAACAGCACAGCGGGCACCGAGAAGTGGAAGTGGAAGGTCCCCAAGTACCCTACAACCTTGCCGCGTAGCGCATACACTCAGCGAAAAAAATGTTTAGAACATTGCCCTGACAACTACCAAACAACTAAAAAATATAATTTCTAATATTGTGTGTTTGTTATTTTAATTGTTTAGAAATATTTTCCATTATTAAGTGACCAATTTTTAGTATGCTATTTTTCCTATTTATTAGAAATATTTTTCATTATTACCAGACACATTTTTAAATTTTGAAAAATAAAAATTTTTTAATTATTCGAAATATTTTGTATCCTCAAGAAGCTCATTTCTAATATGGTAATTTTGTTTTAAAGCGATATTTTCTATTATTAAGAAAAGCATTTTTAAATGTAAAAAAAAACGGATTTAACTATTTATTAGAAATATTTTCTATTATTTTTATTATCTAATATGGTATTTTTTAATGTAAAAAATACGTTTTTTTCTATTATTAGAAATATTTCCTATTATTAAAAAAATAATTTCTAAAATTAAAAAATTAAATTTCTTTTTTTTAGGAGAAATTGGAAATTGAACAGAAATTAGAAATAATAATAATAATAATAACAAAACGATAATAATAAACAAATTATAAATGTATTTTCTAAATAATAAAATGAAGAACCCTTCGGCGACTTGCTAAAAATACAATATTTATATATATTATTTATTTGTATATAACGAAATTCAGTGATGTTTTTTTTTTTGCAAGTGTAGGACGCATGTCAAAGCGGGGACAGTCAGTAGCAGTGAGCTGTGTGTTGTAATGTGTATGTGTACTTTGCCGCTACCCTCGACCCGCTACGCGCTACCCGTTACCCTCAACATCTTTACTTGGACTTGGCATTGTTGGCAGTGATCAGCTTGGATATGGTTTTTGTTTAAATTGGGAATCGTGCTCTGGTCTTTGGTTGGGTTCATTGTGGTGCCTATAATTGGCAACATCTGGCATCTGGCGGGACACACAAACTAAACAATGCCGTCACACAATTAGTGTACACATCAATGGGGACTAACTTTTTGCAATTTTCACACCAAAATGTCCCAAATAAAAAAAAACAACTCAATTCATTTAGCGCAAGTCGATGCGGTACGGTAAAATGTACCTGAATGAAGTAGTCTGAAGTGTCTTACGCAAATTAAACAAATTCTCTTTCTCTATGTTGACACATAATTTGTTTAAATTGTGACCTTTTCGATTAAGCAGCAAATAATTTTAGTTTCAGGGAATACCAAAATATTTAAATTTCAAATAAGCAAATGCTAGAACCAAAAAATAATATTTAGACTGCTTGAAAAAAATAATTAAATGCAAAGTATTTTAAGTTTGAGTAATAGCTTATTTAACAAGCAACAAATAAAATGTATTCAGTTTTCAAAATACTTTCAATTGTATTATTTGTAATTGAATTATTTAAATAAAGAAATATTGCTGTTATATTGCTCTGCTATTGCTCTGTTATTTGCTACAGCTGCAAACTTGAACAGTGCAGAGCGCAAGAGCTTTTTCAGCTATTGGCGCTCGTTAAGCTAATGTTATTGCTATCAGAGATGCTCTCTTCTGCCAGTTCAATATTTTTATTCACTTCTTATATAATTGCATGTATTTAAAAATAATAATAATAATTGCTAAGCGGCTTTTATATATACTTTAATTGTATTTTAAAGCGTGTCAGCAACTGGTAGTTTTTTGTTTTGAATTTGTAGCTGTTTACTTTTAGCCAAAAATGAACTAGTCAAGAATATGTAATAAGAAAAAGAAGAATAGAGAGACAGATGGACATACATTCATCATCGGTGAGGTGGTAATAGGTTGTGGTAAAGTACGATGATGTAGAGTGTGGTGGCTGTGGCGCTGTTGTAACATCCGCGGCGGCATCCATTGCAGCTGTTGTTGCGGCTGCTGCTGCCGCCGCCGCTGCCGCCGCTTTGCCGCCCATGCCGCCCAAGCACGGCAAATTTCTCATAGCAAGCACATTGTCTATAAGAAAAGAACAAAGTAAACGGGAAAATGAACAACATGGAAAACACTCAAACTTAGAGACACGTGCACATATATTTAGATAAATACTCTATGATGTATGTATACATGTGTGTGTGTGTGTGTGTGTGTGTGTGTGTGAGTAACCGTTTTTGAAAATTTTCATAGATCTATGATTGAGCTTTGCTCAGTGGCCGTTTAGTGCATAAGGCCAGCGTCGTGGGGTGTACACTTAATCTACATAGCGCATATCAGCGATTGATGCTCTCGCTCTCTTGTTACGATCTCTTTCGTTGCGCTCTCTCCTATTTCTCTCTCGTTTGATCTCTCATTCTCTTGATGCGCTCTTTTTGCTTTTGCCTACCCAGCAGCAAACTATTAGATTATCCCATCGTTATCGAAAGTATTCTATTTGCATACAATATAACAAATTACCTTGTAATTTGTGTAGTGAAAAATAACTTATATATTTATATGTTTATGTTTAAAATTGTTGTAACTTCTAGTATCATTCATCAAATTTTATATATATAATGAGCTTTTTAGATTTGAATAATGTATATGTGACTACATATATATAAAATACATATACTACACATTTTTTATACTTAATTATTTCCAATAGTCTACCTTTAAAATAGAGTCGTATAATATTTACGATCCCACACCCAAGCAAAGTAAAATGCGGAAAATCGCCTACAAAGTATAGATTACAAATCGAGTTCGTAATGAGTTTCTTTTCGCTGCTGGGTATTCAATTAATAAACGACAAGCGGCAATGGCTTATGCTTCTTTTTGCTAAAGCTTCCCAAGATCTATGCTTAAGAGAATGTAATGTGGTTTGCTCAGTTGTCGCCTAACGACAGTTGCCGATGTCGACGGCCGACTGCCGACGAATTCTATTCTAGTTGGGCTTGGTCTTTAGCTCTCATCCACTCTCTCACGTTTCGCTCTCTGCGTTTGCTGCTCATTCTCCAGTCGACGCCGAAGAATAAGCAAATAATGCGAAATAAAATGCAACTTACGCGCAGCTTAGCCATTAAGCACATAAGCTTAACAAGTTTTTAATTTTTATGCTTCCCTTGCATGCTATGCAATTGAGCGCTTAAACGTTGGCCCCTTAGAGACTTCGAAACTTACTTTAAAAACTGCGACTCACTTTAATTATTTCGATTTTATTTGCGTTTGTCTACAGCACACTGCCGAGTTCATATAGAAATATCCGTCGGTCGGTTCGTTTCTTTCTAATGCCTAAAATTTGGTAAAATTTATGAATAACGGACTACTATATATTATAAACCTTTATTTGAGTCTGTTCTTTAAATTTAAATAATTTAGGTGATGGCATTTTGAGTTCTTGTCCAAAAGTGCTTTAAAAGAACAAAAAAAAAATCTGCAAAATGCTTGGAAAAATGTAAATAGGGAAATTTTGAATTTATTTCAATATTTTTTAACCAGCTAAAAAGCATGAATTATTTCTTTTTATTTTTTTATGATTTATATTTTGTTATTTGCACAGCAATCAAAAGCTCAGACTAAATTTAATTGAATTAACTGAAAAATACATGCTAAATTTAAATGAACTAATTATAACATTTTAATTAGTTTATATAAATTTCTAAACAACGGCGATATTTATTTATAATATTAGTAAAAGTTTATGTAAAATAAGGACTTGGCTTGTTTTTAGCAGAATCAATGGCGTTGCCAAAAATGCAATTTTGTTAAAGATCTATATTATTTATGATATTGGTAAAACCAAAAAAGTATTTATGATCACTTCCAAAGAATGTTTTAATTGGGCTTAATTCGTTTGTTCTTTTTTTTAGAGAGTTGTTGAAGGTTTTTTTTTCATATTTAGTAGTAGCATTATTTAATACGGGTTTTGTGGTTGGACTTGGACGGATTCAAAAGCAAACATGTATTTATTTATTAGTAAAAATATATTTAGTAAAGTCATCAGCTCTATTTTTACTATGCTGTATATTTAACACAATATAATATTTCCCAGTTTTTCAAGGTATTCTTCTGCTATGTACATATAGGCATAGTATAATCTGGGCGGTCTCTTACCCTTATGGTTCATATCCTCCAAGGTGGGCAGCCGTTCGATGAGGGCTCCGGTGGACCAAGGAACGCTGCCAATTGTGGCCGGAGTCGGTTGAAGTGTAAACATAATGTCCGCGATATGTACTCAAATTATCCGATATCGGTCACCGACAAAATATATATATAGACTTTCGATTTCACTTGAGTCACCGTGTATTTTTTTATTATATATTTTTGTAATTTTTATGCACTTTTTGCGAAATTTTTTCAAGAACAAAAGCAAAGGCCATTTATAAATTTGAGACAATTGAAAAGAACGAGAGAGAGAGAAATAACTGCGAGGACTCGCTGCAGGCGACGTTGGCTACACGCAGCGTTAACGCCACAGGAGCGGAAGGATCTCAAAAACCCAGCCTCAAAGGAATTCATGCAGATGCCACCGATTTATATACATATATATATATATATATATATATATATATATATATATTTTGCTTTGTTTTTTTTTTTGGCTTTTGTTTCAAGTTCACTTGTTCATTTTTCACTCTTTTTTTGTTTGATTTTTAATTAAAGGGGGCAATCCACTCCAAGACACTTATCACATTTTCATATTTGCCATTTTTTTCCTTGCACTAATTATTTTTTGGTAAATATTTTAATTTTGTTTACTATTTGAACCGTCGGCAATAATTTACACACAGTTATACAGTTACAGTTACAGTTTACAGTGCGCGTTGCCACAGTGTGCGAATGCAAATGCCGCATTTTGAACGTGGCTCACAAACGAGCCAATATTTGTAACGCGTTTGCTCGCAGCCACGCTGCTATTGGCCGTCACTGGCCAACCACTTGACAAGCACCACGACTGCAGTCGCTGTTGTCTACGCTCATTGGGTCTTTGCTTGTTTGAGTAGTTGTCTCGCTCACGCTGCTTAGGCTGCTGCTGTGGGACAGTGCAGTGCAGCGAGATATAAGCTGGGCAAATTTGAGCTAAGCGCATGCTATAAATGTGTGTGTTTCTTGCATTGAGTGTGCCGTGCCTTAGGCTCTGCGTATGTATTTGTGTGTAAGCTTAGTACCTCTCGCTGCAACGTATTGGTGTGTAAACCCGGGCCACACAATCTAAGCTCGCTCTCTTGCTGTCTGCATATGTATGCGAATGTGAGCCTGGGCCATACAAGCTAAGCTCACAAATACGCTGCATGCATTCTCTCGCTGCGCGTATGTATGTGCGTCTCAGCTTAGGTAAAGCGCGCTCGTACAATTTATGCTCTCTCTCTCTCTCTCGCTGTTTGTGTATGTGCGCCTAAGCATAAGCCTAGTGCGAGAGAGCAGCAATGGCAAGCAAAAGGCTTCTTAGCTCTCCCCCTCTCCTTTTTCCTTAAATTGATTTGTAGATGACAACAACAAGAAGAATTTTGTGCATATATTTGAGCTGGCATTGCTGGTTAGCATAGCATAAACACATGCACACGCATATACACATATATGCAAATATGACACGCTGTATATGTGTGTGTGTTGTGTACTTTTTCTAGTTAGCTCATTCGATTTAAATTTTGCCGAATGAGCGAACCGTAGTCCCCGACTATGTTAAATTCTATTCGCCCAATTGAATTGTGTTTCATGGCGATACACATAAAAAGAAAAAGTCGCTAGACGATTCCGTTAACTACCCACACAACTTCCGTTACGACAAACACACACTCGCACACAAATACAATTACGTTTATGCTTGTGGGCGTTGTTCCTGTTCCCGTTTCTCTGTAACACTGTAAACGGTTAACGGGTAGCGGGTAGCGGGTAACGAGTAACGAGTAACTGTTAAATGGGCGTTTGCGCTTGTTTTCAAAATGACGAAGCAAGACACACCCACAACTATAAGCGAAGCGCGTCGTTTATCGTTTGTCTCGCTCTTGTGCACTCTGTCACTCATTGTGTGCGAAAGAGATGGCTTTATATAGCGCACTCACTTATTAAAATTTCTGCTACTGATTCCTCTTCGTTGTGTTTTTCTTTGTTTTTTTTTTTGCACACACAAAATGTTTACAAAATGCTTGTGGAAATTGTTGCAAGCGTTGACGATGAGGGGCGGCATGTGGCAAGTTGCATGCGTTGACACTGTGCCGCAGGTGAAGCCGCCCCAAAAAATCGTTGTTTTTTCATTTGGGCAAATTTAATATGCCAATAATATGACAAAAAAAATAATCAAATATAAAATTATGTATTTAATTGTATTTGAACTGCGAGAGAAATTTTGGTAAAAGTATTTTAAATATAGTAGTTTTATGTATATATATATATATATATATATATATATACACATATATATATATTGGGTTAGAAACAATAAGAGTGAATTTCAGTTTACTTTTCATGCGCTTAAATTTCATGCCTTAGAAATCAGGAAATAATAGAAAATTATGTTACAAAATAGTTATAGCTGATTTTTCTTCTCATTTTGACAAAGGAATATTTAGAAATCAATTAAAGAATATTTCCCATATCTAAAAATTAATAAACAATTCAAAAAAATGCTTTAAAATCATTAGAGAAGAATTTCCACATATTTTTCTTGTTCACTTTGGCAACAGAATATTTGTAATTGTAAAGAATGTTATATACACTCTTTAGTGAACATAAATATCTACATTTTTTGATTTATATATTTATTTAGTTATAGAAAAATGCAAAAAGTAAGCTATAAATTCAATTAAATTACAAATAATATGTAATATTTAAATGAATTTTATTAATTAGAGGTGAAAATTAGATTAAATTAAAAATAAAATGATAATATATAATAAAATGTAGTAGTAAATGTATAATAAAGTAATTAAATGAATCTTTCAATTAAATTAAAAATAAAATTAATAAAATAAATAAATTAATTAAAATAAATTAATAAATAAAATGTAGTAATAAATGTATAATAATGAAATTAAAAGAATCTTTTGGCTGTCTCTAATAATGATAATTATTATTATTATTATAATATATATTATGATTATTATTAGTTTCAAATTAATTTGTATTTTATTATTCTTATGTATTTTATTTATTTTTTGTTGACTATTTTCTTAGGCTTTTTTAGATTATGCACTGTTTTCAGCTAATGGTAACGGTCTACGGTTTATATTATTTTAAAAGAGTCCAAACTTAAAAGTATTGTTAATAAAATATTATATTAACATTAATTAAAGCTGGCCTTTATGTTGTGTGCAGAAATACAAAGAAGTGTAGGGTATGCAATAGAGGAAATAAAGTGGGTATCTTTTCCTGGTGGGGCACCCCTTTTATTTATTGGCTTTTTCTTTGTTTTGTTTTGGAATTTTAATTTGTCGAGATTAGATCAAATATAAGCGTGTGCTCATCTTCTTATCACATGCCATATATAACGGTCCCCCATTCGAATATTAAAAGAGCGATGAAATAAATATAACAATATGAGTATTCTTGTATTTTTGTATTATGGAGAGACAGATGAAAGTAATTCTCTCTCAGCAGGAAACGGCGAACAGGCGGCACACAACCAGCACCCAACACTTGGTACTGCTGCCCCCTGCTACCCTCTTCCCCTGTACATCCCCTGCTACCCTCTCTTCCGCCACGTGTCGCGTAGAGCGGCGTTACTGCAAAAGTTTTCCGCTTCTACTCAGCGCTAAGCACAAAGCAGCAAAGTCTAAGGACTAAGAACGAAGAATCAAGGGGTGGATGAGTTGAGTCCAAGGCCGGATCCGCCGCATGGTGTGTGTTGGGTGTGTGTTTCGCACCAACAAGTAGCAATAAGCGAAAAATCCAAATCTACTTTTCAGATCTGCATAGATAAATATATATATATACGTGTACTATATACTCTAAAAAGAAAGAACATATATAAAAAGCAGAAGTATGTCTAACATAAGATAAAAAAAAAGAAAAGGAAGTGAATTTATTATTATTATTATTATTATTATGACATTATTATTATTATTATTATGAGAATTTTTCGATTTAAAAATAAAAGTTATTATAAGCATAAGCCAAAAGAAACTTCTTATTTATAAAAAAATATAATCTCTTAAAATAAATAAATATATATATATATGTATATATATTGTTAACAACTGGTTTTTACAAAACACTTCTAGATATACAAGAAATTCAAATTTAAATGTCTTAAAACTAGAAAGGCTTTTTTTATCTATTTATAAATTATATCTGAAAATAGCATTTCAATTAATTCACTAATAATTAATAATTAATTAATTAATTAAGATATTTCATAAATATAAATATAGAAAATCAGACCATTTAGTTTTCATTTTAGGCCAATTTGAATTATGTTTTATTTTTCTAAGTGTACTGAAATTTAAAAAGCTGCTGCTGCAGCTGCAAGATGTGGCAAGAACAAGGAACCGTTTTTTTCTGGGGCAGTAATTTAAGTTTTTGAGTGCAGATGTTTTTTTGCAGATTAAAAAAAGTGTAAAAAGCGTAATAAATAGCAGTGATAATTGGACACGCTTTAAATCAATCAAAGCAACTCTGATGTGAATTGTTCTGAGTGGGCGTGGCGATAAGCGATTACGAATACAATTCGATTATCGTAAATTTGCTGAAATTTTCATTTAACTGCCGTTGTTGCTCTGTGTGTGCGTATGTGTGTGTGTGTGTGTGTGTGTGTGTGTGTGTGTGTGTGTGTGTGTGAGTCGCTACTGCTGCTGCCGTTTTGATATGGACGTGTTGCGTCCTGTGTGAAGTCTTGCGCGTAAGCGATAAGAAACAACGACACAAGGCGCTTTTACACACAACAGCAAAGCACACACACACAGCACACAGCACACACACAGAGCAACTACACACATAGCGTAACGGGTAAACAGACAAGTTAAAGCTTTACCGGTAGCAGTTAAAGCTAAGCCTACGAACAACAACAACGCATCGGACACGATCCCAAAACAAGAGAGTGAGAGGAATGAATGTGTGGTCTGCAGCAGTCGGCTGATCAGCGAGCGAGCTTTGCACAGAAACAGAGCAACGAGAGCGCTGTTAATACTTGCAGTTAAAGCGCACTTAACATAGTACGCAAATATAATTTATGTTTATGTTTTTATAAGGCAGCGCACGGCGCCAAATTCAAATATGTAAACAAAGTAAACAAATTAATGAATAATCAGACAAAGTTAAATACAAATGAATTTGTTAATGGAATAGGAAGGCTACAATAAATATGGGTTTATACAAATGTAAAATGCAAGGAAATTACAAGAAAAAAAAAGTTAAGAATGAAGAGAGAAAGAGAAAGAAAGTAAGAGAGAGGACGATAAAGAGATTGTGCAAATGTGGTTTAAGAATTAAGTCGCGCTTTGTGTATGAAAAATTTATATTTTAAGAATAAATAAATAAATCTCACAAGCGTTTTTTATTTGTAAAATGAAAATAAATTATTATTTTTAAATTAAATTTGTTTTAAATAAATATATAAGTAATATGAAATTAATGAATAATATAATTAATTATGGAAAAATGAATTATATAATAATATTAATTAATAACTATTTAGAAAAATTATTAAACCTTTTAACTATTAAATATTAACTATTAACAATATTAAAAATTATAAATTAAATACCAATTATTACTTACCTGTACTACTTACTATTAACTAATAAATATTAACTATAAATATTGACTATTAATTATTAACTATTAATAATTAACAATTTACTACCAGCCACTTACTATTAATTATTAACTATTAACTATTTACTATTAATTATTAATAACTTTTCATTATTATCTATTAATTATTTATAATATTTATTATCATTTATGTAATTAAGAATATTAATTCATAATAATCATATTTAATTTGCCAAATGATATTCATTTGTTTTGCTTTATTTTGTAGAATTTTGCTGTTAAACTTCTTGTAAACACACACACATACACACCCAAACACACTGGGTATAATTTACACCAAATTTGCTTAATCCATAATAAAACGCAACAATTATCACACTTGAAATTTGTAGTAAGCCCCTCATTTATGTTGTTGTTGTTGGTGTTGTTGCCCCACCCCCCGCTGGGAATTCGACTAACGAGCCATTAAACAATTAAAGCATCTCGTCAGCACTCCAAGCAGGCAGCCGGCGACAGACAGACAGCGGGAGAGAGAGAACGCTTGCCCAGCGAAGCATTTGACCAGCCAACCAAATACAAACAGCCAAAAACACATATCACTAAAGAAACCCGGAGGAATGGGGAAAAATGGAAAGAGAGGTAAAACGGGCACACTTGCAAGCGGGCAACGGTCAAGCGGGCGAGCGGACATTGAGGAAAGACAGCTTGGGCAGGCGGGCAAAGAGAGGCATGAACAAAAACGTGCAATGTAGAGGGAGTGTGGGGATATTTACTGCTGTTTCACCTAAAGCAAAGCTTCATTTGACGGCCGAACTCTCGCCTTGTCTCAGTCTCGCAGCAGCAGCAGCCCAGCGATGTGAATATGCTTCAATTATTATGAGCATTCCGTTTCGTTCCACACCCACACACACACACTTGCATACGTGCATGCGTATAACGGACATGAGGACTTATCACTTAACAAAAGCTCAATTCATTTTGCATTTCATGCAACCCCAACAGGACTGGGTTCACTCGTAGAAGGGGTGCCGAGTGGGGTCGGGTGGTGTGAAGTAAAAGGGCGTGCAACAACATCCCGTTGAGTGGTAGCAAAGAATGCATGTGTAATTAAAAGACACCATGCTGATTTTTCACTCATAGTTTTCAACAATTTGTCGCTAGCAATTAAGCAACAAATCTTTTAAGAAGGTTTGACACCTAAACAAAAAAATAGATGTATATATATTTATATGCCTTATTAGCCACAGTTATATAAGTTGGCCCTTTCGCTTTTATTTATTTAATATGAACACAAAAAAGAAGAGACATATAATCCATATAATAGCATAACTTAATTTATAAATAATATTTAAAGTTTGAAATAATAATTTATTTAATGTAGACAGAGAAAAAAAACATAAAATACAAATATAAATAATAATTGAATAAAACTAAATTTATAAATAGTTTACTTAAATAAAAAGAATAAAAATAATAGTATTAATAATATTAATAATTTTTCATAATTATTTTGAATAATAAATAATAATTTGAGCAATCCCTGCCGATTATTAACTGTTAAACTTTACATATACACTTAATTATTTATATATTTGTATTTATAATTATAAATATTGTATCTAATTATACATATGTATTGTAGACTATTTATGTAGACTATTTAATCGACTTACAGTTGGAAAATTTTGATTGTGGGAGATTCTAGAGACGAGTGATAACATTTCTGCTTCTTCTTCTACAACTCTCTAGAAAATAATAGGGGTATTACCAACTCTACATGTGCTCTCCAAAAGTGGTTTTGTAAATGCGCAACGAACCGTGTAAAGATATCTGATTTAACCGATTCAACAACAGCCAACGTTACAGTTACGGTTACAGTCAGCAACCCCTCCCCCACCGTCTACCCATTCCACAGAGCAGCATTAAACATGTCTAAATATTTTTGTTATTACATACTACTTACTCTTATTATTACTCATCTGCCTTCCTTGCACCCTTCTTTCTTTCTTTGTTTTTTCGTTTTGTGTCTGCGACAAACACACAAGCACACGCACACGCACACATGCACACATAACACACACACGCGTTGCTGAAAAGCATTAAAAGCATCCGAGCGAAATATCAAAATTCGACAGAGTCGAGAAATATTATCAACGGATTAGAATCAAATTTGGGAACAAGCAAAAAAAAAAACAAAGTCTAAACGACAAGCAGATACCCTGTACTAGTAGACAAAATATAATATATAGTAGAAAGCAAAATAAAACTAAATAAATAAATAGTTAGCAGTTATCCAGTAAGAAGTAAAACATTTTAAGATTAAAAAATTTATTTGTAATAATCTAAGAAATATATTGTTTGATATTTTTATATACTTAGATTATTATTTCGAAAAGCAAAGAGCTATTCTAGTTTTTATTTGTTTCATTTTTACAGATTTATTTGTTCATAATGAAAAAATAAATGATATAAAAGCGACTTTCTAATTTGAAGTCATTTATTTTTATATTTTTTTATTTATACTTGGAAATTGCTTAGAAAATACTTCTAGTTTTATGTATATATTTTCTTTTAAGCGCAGCAAAAAAGAAGCAGAGTTTGTGCATGCGAACTAGTATTCACTGTATTGTGTAAAAGTAAAGTAAAAGTGTAATAGTGTACCCCAAATAAACGTATAGAAAAACTTGCAGAGAAAATTTGTGGAGAGCATACGTTTGGTATTTTCCCCAATGTGGGTATTTGGTAGCCAAATTATTTTCCCAACCCCCCTCCCCACTACCCCCTTACTACCCCAAATAGCTTCCCTTTTCTGCTGGCCTACGATTTAACTAAATGAAGGAGGAGTAGAAAAAAGAAGAAAGAGATGGTGGAAAAAGAGGAGAAGCAGGAGGAAGAGGAGCAGGGAAGTGCAGTAAATATTGGGTTTCGAAAAGCCAACTGAGTGGAACAAATGAAAAATCAACATTTTCTCCACTTATTACGAGGCAAACTTATTTCAAAATTATACAAAAAGAAAACAGGTTAAACGGAAAAGAATTAAATAATTAATTCCAAAAAATATGCACAAGTAAATACAGCAAATATAAACTAATAAATATCAGTCGAATTAATTTATTATACATAAAAACAGCATAGAAAAAAATCTATAATTAATGTATTAAAAATTTAAATATGAGTTTTTAATAAGTATAAATTAATTAAAATCAGTTGATGCAACATTCAAAATTAATTTACTAAGCATACAAAGTCTTTGCTTTAAAAATATGGATTTATTTAATGTATATATTTATATATATATTTATCGTTTTAAATTTCAAGTTAAGTATTTACTTCAAATTGTATATAATTTAATGTGTAACTATATTTTAAATTTAATATTTTTTTTTAATAAAATCATACTTATTTTGAATAAATTAGTCTTAAATGTAGTATTCATATTTTTATGTACTTATTTCGTATTACTCAATTATTTATATCTTTGTATAATAAAGTTTTAAATAATAAATGTGTATGAAAATTTTAGTTTATTTAATTATATTTTCTATTATTTAATATTTATTAAATAAGTTACGTTTATTTAATTATACATTTTAATAAGAAAATTTATATCTCAATTAATTTACTTTTATTTATGCATATATTTAATAATATGATATGTTTTTAATATATAAATAGTTTAATAATATAAAGAAATAAATATATGTATGTTTAATAGTAACAAGACAGGAATCTTAAGAACAAACAGCACAAATAAAACCATAATTGCATGTTTTCACACGAGAACCGATCTCAGTTACCCCCTCCCCCTTCATCTTTCTACTCGCTCATTTAACATGCAGCGAGGGTTGTCAGCACAAAAGGGCTGCTTACAAAAAATGATCTTGACGAAAAGTTTTTCGCTTGCTTTGGCAAGCGGCGCACGCTGTTTTTTTTGTTGGGCACACGCTGAGAGCAGAAAGTAACAGCAGCAGGAGCAGCAGCCAAGATCAGAAATGTTCGATCTGCATTCAAAACAACGCTTGAACAATGCACACAATAATAACTAACAATAAAGAGAAGAAACAGAATTTCGGCGCATTCTCAAGGCAAGTTGCTCAATACAAATGTAAAAATGTGTATGTGTGAGTGTATGTGTGTAATTTGGCATAAACACATGAACGTATACATAAAGCACTGCATACGCTAATTGAACGAAAGCCCATAATTATCGATATTCTAACAGCGCTTACTCATATTGGTTTTGTTCTATTTATATTTATATATATATACATATGTTTTATATGTTGTATTTGTTTCCGTTCAATTAAAATAGACTTGCATTGGTATATAAATTTGCATAAGACTCCGTTTTTGGTTATTGTCAAAACCACAAAACCAAAATCGCACCCACAAGCGTAAAACAACAACAACAAAAACAAGAACAGCAGCAACAAGCAAAAAGGGCAAATTCAAGCACACAAATACAAACACACAGACACAATCGCTCACAGTGAGCGAGAGTGGGAGAGCGAAGTATGCACACAGAATGTGTACATTTGGGTCACACATACGCAAGCAAACTCTGTGGTCAGGATTCGGGTAAGCCGCAATTGCACATCGATACAAGTACAAAGCTGGAGTATGTGTGAGCGTTGTGTTAAATGTAATGTAGGTAAATGTACGTGCAACGCTTGAGCATGTGTGTGTGTGTATTTTCGTATGTAAATATGCACACATACATATGCATGTAGAAAAGGTCTATACAAAACTGAGCAGCATTTGGTCTTATGCTGCTTGCTATGATATTGAGCAAAGACAACATTACTTATTTTAATAATAACAGGGTAACTCCTAGCCAAGCACTCCACTCCCTCTCCCTCCATCATAACACGTTGTTGTTTAATTAGCAAACTCAACCAATCAAATAATGCTTGCTTGGTTGGTTTGGTTGTGGACTCTGCTGGATTTCGTTAAGTGAGTACATTTTAGTAATTTATCGAAAGTGAACGACATTCTGCGCACAAATTTCGCACTTATCGAAACTGAGCGGCATTTTACTCACTTCACGAAAAATACCGATCAATAAATCAAAAACAAAAAAAAAAACATGTTTTAACTGGCCAAGTTTAAAATTAAGCTGGATTGCTTACTGCAATGCAATTTGCAAAAGAATTATACAATATACAAAATATAAATTTTAATTAAAATTTATGAAAAGAAGTTGAACAACAAATTTCCTATCACGGAAAAAAAAGCGCCAATCAAGTTTTCTTTATAGGAAGTAATTATTGTTAGCTGTGGCAAATCAAGTAACTGCTAAGGGACCAAAAACACAGATACACGCTGAAAACCAGTTGAGAAATCGCAACAAAATGATGAATGGGTATCAAAAACTGAGCAATTGATGCTCGACGCGACTCGTTAGTTGTCAACATTTTTGCACTCTTTCCCTTTTGAGACCAACAGTTTTTGCGTTTGCTTTGTGGGCACTTTAAAGTTGAGGGCCTTTGGAGATAATCGAAAGCTTTCTTTGATAATGGTAAAAGGTGTGCTCTACTAGCAAATTCACATTCCAATTGGTTCACTTACTTGCTAATGTAAATGGCCTTAGCATATTTACATATTAAGTGTACTAATTCTGGTTCAATAACTCGCTAAACGAAAGTCTATAAACTTTTGCGGTTCTAATCGAATATGGGCAATTGTGTAATCGATTATTTATTTATTATTTTTATTTGCAGAATTAAAAATATATTATCTATTATTTAATTATTTTTACCACTAACCTTAATTTTGTCAGGTCATTTATTTATTACATTATTATTTATTATATTTAAAATACCATTTTATTATTTATTTCTACTATTATTAAATTATTTAACAAGTGTCTCTAATTTTATCAGGGTATTTTAAATTTGCGCCTAACGCAAAGTGCCATCCGACTTATTTCATGTCAAACAAACAGCAATCAGAACCAGAATGCTTTAGAAAATTCGACAATAGTCGATTCGAAAATACCCTGTACAGAGATGTATATGTATATGTGTATTTATTTCAATTTTTGTAAAATTAAATATAGATACACATAATATAAACATATAAAATATAATAATATATATATAATATATAAACTAATAACAAACATAATTAAATGCTGTTTTAATTTTTACCCAGAGTATATATAAAAAAAAAACAGGTCCGCAGCACGGGTGCAATCAGCAAAGCGTCAATTGCAGCTGTTTATTTTAGCAGCAGATAAGAGTTTTTTTTCGCTGCAGTTGACAAAAAGGTGACGGATTCAAACAATGAAAGAAATTGCGAAGAAGAGCGCAGAGTGAGAGAGCGCGCGAATGAGTGAGAGAGCGAAGAGTGTAGAACGATATAAAATGCTTGCGCCCACCCACACACACACATACATATAAATGGGACCTGCTGCCCTAAGCGAACGTCGCAGCGAACACTCATCCTCAACAGCGGAGCAGCAGAGGCTGCTGCTTCTTCTTCTGCTTCTTCTTCGTGCTTATGTATGTGTGTGTGGTTGTATGGATGGTGGGATTCGGATCTGTCAGTTAGTTGTTATATGGCACGCTCAGGCTCCGTTGTACATCGCTGCCCATTCTGCTTATCCCGATTGCTGTCAGCTGCCAGCTGCGCTGTTTTCGTTTTCGTCTTGTGTGATATTCGCCAGCTCGAAAAAAGCTCGAAAGAAGCGCGTTGCAATTTTCGAAAATCGAAAGACAAGTGAAATTTATAATTGACAAATGTGCGAATTACACACACACACATACATAGAGAAAGAGAGAGATAGAGAGAGTATGTGTATGTGTATATCTAGTCTTTATATTTATACACACGCATACAGACACATTAATGAAATGTTCAAAATAGAATTTCACGTACACACAAATTAAAACAAAAATACACACATACATACATATATATATATATATATATATATTGCACGTCTTTAAATATGTTTGTTATCTCAAAACGTAATAAATTGTATATGCACAGATTTAAGAATGTTTGTGCAAATATATGTATGTGTGTGTGTGTCTGTTATACGTAAGTTTATTTACTTATGTATGTGTGTGCGCTATTATACACATGTTTGTTTACATATATATGCTAATGAGCATGTATTTGTATGCAAGTATGTAGAAAGGAAATAACTGCACTTTCCAGCACTGAACTGAAGTTCAAGAGCACAAAAATTGATTATGATGTTTATAAATGGATTTAATTGAATACAATAAAGTGTGATCAACATCATCATCATCATTATCTTCTGAATATAAAACGCATACACACATATACATGCATGCACATATTCTTTTATTCGACTTATGCTTATGTGTGTGTGTATGTGTACATTGAAGCATTGCAATTTCAGAGAATAAACAAGCGCGAAAAAAAACTACAACAATGAATGCGACTGCTGCTGACGTCGTTGTTGCTGCGCTGCTATTGCTAACAGAGAAAGAACAGCAACAACAACAGTGCCCAAAGTGAGAGTGAATATCTACACACACACATACATCTGTGTGACTGTTATCACACAGAATTTATTAAATTCGGCATTAAATAAATAAATAAAAAGTCGTCGTTGTCCGCCGGCTTCAACTTGAGCAAAAAATGCATTGTACTTGAAATAAAGTCTAAATATATATATGGATATATATGTATTTATATATTTATATATGCAAAGTGAACAATAACATTAAATATAACAGAATATGCTGAGATTGAAACTGTTAAAGTGATTGTGGCTGCTGATTGCTGATTGGTCTCACTTGGATAAGAAAATCTCTGGTGAGTGCACAAACACACATACGCGTACACATACGTATATACATATTTATAGAAATGTTAATGTGTATATGTATGTACAGCTGTGGACACTTAAATAGCACAAGTGAAATATTAGTTTCTAATTATTAATCAGTTTTCATTAATTAAATCATAATTAAAATAATAAAAATAAAAAACATAATAAAATAACGATTAAAATATTATAATAATTATTAGTTATTATTTAATTATTTCAATAGTAGACAATGAATAATAATTAAAATCATAATAAAAAAAATGATTAATTATTATACATTAACTAAATAATAAATCATAATTAAAATAATAAATATAAAAAACTAAAAAATACTTTCATTAATTAAATAATTATCTTGAATAAATTAATAAGCAACGCTATTTTATATATTTACTTACTATTTACTTATTAAAATAGACTCGCCAACTAAATACAATTGCGGTCATAATAATAGCATCAAGCACAAGAAATATTTATAAGAGCTTAAGCAACTTATGAATACGTTTTCAATTTTAATATATAGTATTTTATATTTTAATTTAATAGTATATATTATCATTATATTATTTGTTCATTTATATTATATATTATTTATACATGCATCATAATAAAAACTGTCCTAGAGTAGTGCTATTATTTCACCTGCAACTGTAGCACATCTTGAAAAAATGCCTAAAATTCGCAACAAAAAAAAGCTGGTGCTGGAATACGTTTCGAACATGGCCTATGCCAAATTCTGGCGAGGGTTGATCGAACTATTTTCGAGGATCCATTTCCAAATCTGATTGGAAAATTATAAATATATTAAATATATTTTTATAATAAATTATAAATTTAATTTAACAGCCGCTCATATCTAATCTTATTAATTTCAGCAATAACAAACACAATACAAATTCAAAAAAATATGTCTGTCAAATTATTGAGACCAGAACAAAGAAAGCAATCACATTCGAAATCGAAAAGCTGCACAAAATCTGTCGATCAGTTCTACATACAAATGGACGACGATACAGCACATCCTGCTAAGATTTCGACATCGAATTCGAATGGCGAGCGCTGCTGCTGCCGAGGTCCGCAGCAACGACAACATCTGCATAACAGTAGCTGGCGCCTGCGTATGTTAGTCGTTCGCTATGCGACCACAATTCTGATGTCAATGCTTTTGCTGTTAGCCACGGCGCAAGATGTAAACAATCATCAGGCGACGCCGACTGTAACGAAAGTGGGTGGTGGGGAGAGAGGCGCAAGCAATGCTTTTAGCACGCTTTCATTAAGCGAAGCTGGCAATTATAATGTGACACACACACTTGCAAACCTGACGAACGTGCAAAGCGAGCTTAACGAACCGAACGAGCAGCGAGAGCTTAACGAACCGAGCGAGCTGCGAGAATCGCAGGTGTCGAATCGACGCATCATCATTAGCAAAGCAGGACTCGAGCTGTCAGCAGCGAATTCTGCTCTGTCAGCGGTTAGTATGAGTCGCAATAGTTTAATTAGCGGCGACAGCGTTCTACAACGTCAACTGCGCGAGAAGGCCAAGCAGGACAGTCTCGAATCGATTAAAATGCACATTTTAATGCGTTTGAATTTGAAGCGTCTGCCGAACATAACCAAACCCATCGCAGTGCCACAGAATATCTTGGAGAATTTCTATAAAACGTACAATGCATCCATTTTAAGCACAACAAAAACAAGGACGATGGATCAAACGTTACCCAACACTGAAAATCCAACAGCATCGCTTGAAAATTCATCGTCTGAAATGCAGGCTGACGATACGAATGCTTTCAAGGATTATTTACCATTTATTCAAAATTTTAATTTCGATGAGCATCGAAAATTCGACAGTGATTATACCTTGAATGGAGCTGCGAATGCTTATGGGGATAATGGCGAACACGAGAGCATTCTTTCGCACATCAGCAGCATATATGTGTTTCCAGAACGTAAGTAAAATGCACATAAATTAATATAAATAAATATTTTTATAGAAGAAGCTTGCACACCCTCCATGCGTCTGTTTGCTTTTATATCAATGCATGTATATTTAATAGCATTGTATCATTTGCTTATTGCTACGGAATTGCTTTGTAAAAAACGCGGCTTAAAAATTGGCAATCTGACTGCAGGCTGCTTGCTTTATTTATGTGCATTGTGTCAAATGCTCGATGCTATGTAACCACTTTGCCTACTTGGCAAAGGCTTGCTGAAAGCATATCTTAAACTTCAGTTTTTTATTGCAAGTTGCTTGCTCTGATAACTTTTAACTTTTGATTAATGTATCGAGCGCTATCATTTGCTCACTGATATATAACTACTACTTTAACCCTTTTTCGCCTCACAGTAGGAACAACTGCTAATTACTTTTATTGTTCATTAATTTGTATTTAGAACACAAGGAGCCACACCTGCGCCATAATCGCAAATCGGATGTGCTACGCTTTAAAATCGATACAGGCTACTCAGATATCTCATATGTGACGCTCCATTTATATTTGCGTGGTTTCGATTGGATTCGCAGCCATCAACCCAAAATTCTTGAAGAGTTTTCCGATTCCAAGCAGAATCAGGATATTATAGTCGCATTACATCGGCCGATTCGGCGCACGAATAGCAGTAATTATACGCACAAGGCGAAAATGTTTGAATTTCGCCACAAAATACCCTTTGGTCAGGGACAATGGGTTAATGTCGATTTGAAGCCGCTTTTTGGTGCCGTCGGGCAAACGACGGACACAAATCAAACACAGGAACTACTCATCAAAGGCGTCGATACTTGGATGCGACCCTTGATTGTGACAATGGACAACGATGCAAGCAGTAAAAATCCACTGGTAAACTATATAAATTTAAATACTTATCCATAATCGAGTAAATACAAACAAATACTTATCGATAAATATACAAACTCCCTTCTTTTTCTTCCTCCTCTCTCACACACAGACCGTTCATATTGAAATCGGCACGAAGAAGAAGAACCGACGGAAACGCAGCGTTTTCATGGACTGCACGGAAAGTGATCACGATATGCGCTGTTGCCGTTATCCGCTCAAGGTGAATTTCACCAGTTTCGGTTGGCATTTTGTGGTGGCGCCAACATCATTCGATGCCTACTTTTGCAGCGGTGATTGTCGTGTGGGTTATTTGGAACAATATCCGCATACGCACATAACGGCACTGACAACATCGGCGACGCCATGTTGTTCACCAACCAAAATGAGTTCCTTAAGCTTATTATATTTCGATGATAATCACAATCTAGTGTTGAGTGTTATACCAAATATGTCCGTTGAGGGTTGCAGCTGTTCCTAAAAAATTCATTTTCAAATTATGCATTTACCAACACACCAAACACCCCTTAGTTATATTCATACATATGCATAGTTATGTACATACATACACACAAATACATATACATAAATACGTTAGAAATGTACCTGTAATATGTTTGTTTACATCGCATCTAGTTGTCGCTAATTAATTAATTTTATTTGCTTGTTTTTTATTTTTGGCTTTTATTTTTTGACAAGTAAAATTTAAATGTAAATAACTGCGTAAAGGTTCAATTTTAAGGGTCTCAATTTGTAAATAACATAATAAGTGTGTCCAGTTTTTTTTATTTTGTCAATTTTTTTATGGCAATAAATAATAATTGCAACAATTTAATATTTAGAGTGACCATATATATTTACTGGAAGGACCTTTTACTATTACTGGAGTGACTGTGTTTTTACTGGTATAAGAGCAGCATATATTATTACTGATGTGACCATATGTTTTTATTGGCATTAAACGAGCACATACTCGAGTGACCATATATTTTTACATCAATATTTATTTAAATCTACATTTTCGTTTATAGTATTCTTATTGGTTAATCAATATTAGTTTTGCCGTTTTACACGAAACGTTGCACTGGTCACACAGTCTCGGCGAATTCAGCGATGCTGTATTTCTATCGTTGTGTGCGTGTAAATTTTTAGCAACGGACTGAAAAAACGGGGCCATCTAAATATGTAATTTGTTATACAATATGTGCTCGAATAACTGTGTTGATGTTGTTGAATTGGACTATGTTGTGCTAAAGGTGCGTTAAGCGACGGCTGAAATACCCCTCCTTTTCCCCCCATCTTTAACAGTTTCGTTTTGTATCTGTGTGTGTGTGTGTATTGGTGTGGTATATGTGAATGTGTGTATGTTCATGCAGGCATGCTTGTACACAATTTTCGCCTTATGTTTTGTTATTTATTTGTGATTAATTACAGTTAAATGGCAGCGATATTACATCATTGTCCAATTATGAAGCGGTTCAAATGTTCCTTCAAGCAAAAGAAAATCTTGTTGTTGAATTATGTCGCAAGCAAAACAAAGAAAGAAATTCAATCAGTGCTGGTGACGTCGATGCGGCCAAAGATGACCAGCATGCGCAAATGTCAACAACAAAGGTGACCAGCAATACGAATGCGATACTATCGCTGCCTGCAGCAGCACGGAATCAAATCATTTTAAGTCTGCGCTCATTCAATGCTGAGCCTTCGTCGGCAACAAAGGAGACGCAAACGATTGAGAATTTTGTCGATTTGAAAAAGAATCGCGCGCGTTCCGATCACAACAATGAACTAGCTCAAACGATAGCCGATCATTTCATCGAGCGCGAACATCATCTGTTCGAACAATGCCTGGAGCCGGAAATCGATATTGAGGTGAGTTTTAGTCTCTTTCGCTCTTTCTCACTCAAGTTTGTTTACTTTCTTTTGCAGGAAGTGACGCTGGTGAAAAGCGAATCGGCAAGTGATCCAATTGGATTGAGTGTTTGTTGCAACAATGGATTCTTGGCCATCAAGGACAGCGTTGAATGTATTAAGCCTGTGATATGCAAAGAGAAAACAGCTGATGGCGCTGCGGAAGTAGATGCGGAAGCGGATGTTGATGTGTGTGAGGATGTGTTCATTAGTGATATTAAACCGGAGAGCATTGCGTATAGAAATGGTCGCTTGCGGCGTGGCGATCAAATACTACGCATCAATGGCATGGATACGAAAAGTCGAAAGCAAGCCGAAACGCAAATTGCCGAAAATAATATGGCAATCACGTTGTTGGTCAGTCGACTTTTATATCCGGTGAGTAAACGAGTTAAATAATGGATCAGTTGAAAGAAGTCGCTCATTTTGAGCGTTTATTCACTAATTTAGTTCGTTCACTCGCTCACTTAGTTCATTCAAGTTCGCTGATCGAACGCACCTAACGTTCATTAGGTTAAGTAAGTAGTAATTTCACCTACGTGCAGTTAGCCGAGCAGCTCAAGCGAACTTATTCAAAGGACAATTCGATTTTCCTGAATTTAATTTATGTTATTTCTATTAAGCAATTCATTTCTTTTCCAGGATGACGATGACGACGATGACGATGATGAGATTGTGGACGAGGATGAGGACGATGATGACGTTGACGTTGATGACGATGAAGACGATGAAGAAGAAGATATGGATAGTAATTGTGAATATGCGAATAGTTTCCTTACCGATGACTACACAAATGTTGTCGATAAATTAGACAAAGTGCTGCTAACACAACGCCAGTCAATCAAACCGGTGGTCGAACTAATAACCGGAACCAGTTCAACGTCCAAAACTAACAAGAAAGCAAATGCCGAAATATCGATGAAGAAAGTTCCAACCAGCGATAAGACAAAGGCGCGCAATGCAAATCAAACAATGTTGGTTAAAAGCCAACCGCCGCCGCCAGCGGCAGTGGTGCAAAGTGTTCCAAAAGCGAAATTATATGATTACGATGAGAGCGAACATATTTACGAAACGATACCCGAAGATGAAACGGAAACGGAACCAGAACCACTCTACTGTTCACCATATCAAAGTTCCAATTATATGACAGCCCTGGGGTCATGCTCCGCCGAAACGGATATTCTGGAGATGCAACAGCAAACACAGCGTGTGGCACAATGGCTGGGCATCAAATCACAGCCACGCAACGTACACACTTTGGCAAGTCGCTCGAGTTTCTCCACTAATAATAATAAACAGCAAAAGAATCGCATTTCCTCATCGCATCGAGTTTACACGTTGCGCAGCGGAATCACAACAAATACGAGTGGTTCCAGCAGCAGTGGAGCAGCCACAAATATCGAACCGGAAATGATCATCAGCAATCATCAACAGCAGCAGCAGCAGCTACAGCAACATCAGCTGTTGCATCACAATCAGCTATTGCATCAACACGAGGAACTGGAGAATTCATCAAGTGCCTATAATACGGGTGGTTCCAATAACAGCGCCTCGCCTCGCCAGCAACAACAGCAACAAAATGGCGCCAATAATATCGAACTAGATTCAGTTCCAATAATTGCAGGCCAACAACAGCCTGCCACTGATAATAATCTCACCACCAGTCCAATTGGCAACATTTTAATGTTGCCTTATGGCAACAAAACAACGCCTCGCTTACAACAAAATACGCCCAGTGGTATATTATATTATAAATAATATATATTTGACTTAATTCAACTTATTTGTCTCATCAATTGCAGATGCTGCCATTTTGAGTAAAGTCTGTGGAGATGACTCGCTTCCGTTTCCGCTCAAGCAGGACTCGAAACTAATGCGAGCCAAAGCAATAACAACAGGAGCAACAGCAGCAACAGCGGCCGGAACAACAACTGCAACAGCAGCAGCAGATGAGCAACTGGCTCAATGTCCACAATTTAATGCTCCCAATTTGAGTCGCTATCATTTTGTGAGCAGTCAGGAGGTAATTATTTATTATTATTATTTATGAAGTTGAAAATTTTGCAAATCTCAACGATTCTTTGCTGCTTAACGACAACCGATCGAATCATTTGCTTGCTAACGCTATTAAGCTGAGTGCTATGGAATCGCATCTTAATTTTGAAGCTTATTGTTGTTACTATTAGTGGGTAAATAAGTTGGGTTTCTGTTTGCAGGCTTGTAGAGTATTTAATTAATTAATTTGTATTAATTCGTACAGTATACGCCAAATGATCCAACGTAGCGCTGCCTGTTATCTTTTTTACTGGCACAACTAATAAAAATTCATTTAATTTTTATTATTCATTTTAAATTCGCCCAGGTTGCAAATAAAACTGCCACAGTGCCACAGAAGCCAAGTTCGATCCTAGTCACCGCAGAGAATGTTACCGAAGAGATACCGATGGTGTGGAAGGTAAAACGACGACCAGATGGCACCCGTTATATTGTGAAGCGACCAGTGCGCAATAACGTAAGCGTTGGTATACGTAAGAGTATACGTAACAGCGAGTTGACCACAACAGAGGATGACACAATATCAGAGGTGAAGATCGGACGCTATTGGACGAAAGAGGAACGTAAGCGACACATAGAAAGAGCACGTGAAAGACGTCATCATCAGCAACAACAGCTGCTGCAGCAACAGCAGCAACAACAGCAACAGCAGCAATAACTACTGTGTAATTAGCTTTACAGCCCTTCCAAATCCACTGTAGAATGAATTTACTTTATATGTTATTAATATATATGTAATGGCTATCGACATAAATACGTATCCAAAAAGAAAATGAAAAGAAAAAAATGCCGGGTTTCACAAGAAAAAGTATTACTCGTATAAATATAAAAATATAGATTATCAAATGGAAACCAAATATGCAATTGTGTTTAAGCAGGATCTTTGGCTTTAAAAAAGTCTTAAAATAGTGTGGCAACTCTGCAAGTATTATGTAATTCAAACCAGAACGAACATTTCCTCCTAATTTCGCATTTACATTAGGTACACATAACATACATTTGACATACATAGCTCGATTATCACTAATGTTAAGTGTGTTGTCTGCAAATCTAGTTTCGAATAAATATATATTACATTTTGCCAGTGTTGCAGTCATTTGAAACGTGCGCCTTTATTTTATTTTAGTAGTATTTGAAATTAGTAATAATAAATTACTATTTAAATACTGATTTCTGAGTTAGAAAAGGATCAAAAATAATATTCAATAAGAGCGATAAGAGGTCTACGTAGCCAACAGATTTAAACGTAACGTTGAGATACACTACGTTAAATTTGCATATATCGGCCTATGTAGCTTGAAAATGTATCTTACATTAAACTTACTTAAATTTATAATCCTACAGATTTCAAGATTTCAGATTTCAGATTTGCGTAACGTGTTCCGCAACTAGCGCTACGTAACGCAATTACTCAAATTGGCTAACCGTTTGGCCTTAATACAAACTCAACAGCAGCTGCTAAACAGTTGTTAACATGGCTGTTGTGTGTGCGCTGCTAGCGTCCTGTTAGGTGTGTCTGTTTCACAAACATTCGATACATGTTAAATGTGTATGCTAATTTGTGAAGCCGGCAAAAAAAATTCATTCTGCAGCCGGCAAAAACATACAAAAAATATTAAAAATTAAAACTATATTAAGACGGAAATAGTAAGCAATCTAATGCGTGTGTTGTGTGGGGTGATGTCGAAATTGTTTGTGCATTTTACATAAATGTGTGTGTGTTTGTGTATAGATATCCTATGCTAGACAAATGACGAGGCGTGGCTGGCGATCCTGACGCACACAGCTGTATAGATATGCACAGCTTATGGGTGTGTGTCAGTGTGTAAATTGGTATTTGTGTGTGCGTCTGTTTTTAACTGCAAACTAACATTAATGCTTAAGCATTCAAAGTTGAATATTTTTTGGGAAAAACCCATACACATACATACATATACATGTGCATACACATTTAAGAAAGGATATGTTGTAGATGGTGAGGGAGCGGGTGTAAAAATGAGAGAAAGAGAGAGAGAGAGAGAGAAAAAGAGGGAGCGCGAAGTGGCAGGGTGAGTGACACAAGCCTTGTTAGGGGTTGTTCAACGTGAGGCAGCAGCAGAAGAAGAAGCAGAGAACGCAGATATATATATTATATATGTGTATACGGAAGCAACGCGGCTAAAACGGGAATGGCCAAAAAATGCTCAAAAATGATTTACACATACGTCAAAAAAAAATAAAATAATAAATAAAGTGAACGGTGTACAAAAAAAGGTAGCTTTGTAAAGTGAGCGCCATTTATTTTTTTCCTTTTATGTTATTGTTTAGTCTGCCTGTGTGTGTGTGTATGTGTTTATCTATGGGCATGCCTATACATGTAATCGCACGCAGATGCATGTGTGTGAGTATGTATACCAAATGCATTTCTGTATTTTTGTCTCTTGCAGAAAAAAGAACCAGAAGAGGAATCCAAAGGCAAATGCCAAACCAGCGTATGTGTGGATGTATACGTGTAAAGTCTAGATCGTTATATACACACAACACATGCATAATTTTCGTTTACACGGAAATTGAATCACGGTTTCGAATGGAATATCACAAAGAGCATTTTAGCTGAAAATAAACAAAATATTCGAAAATGAGAATGGCGCATGAGCGACAAGTGGTGAGTTAAAAAAAAAAATAATAAAAAAAAAATAATATCAATTATTTAAATTAAGGGAAAATGGCGTTGATGTTATAATTATTGTTCAATTTGTCTGTCGGCATTATTCGTTGCATCCTATCAAAAGACAATATAAGAAATCAACAATCAGTGTTATTAGTGCTCGAAAATGTCGCAAATGCTCAACAACATCAACATTAATGTTAATATGACGGATTCAATGCGCAAACTAAATCAGCATCAAATGATTGAGCAGGTGAATAAAGTGCATCAGCAGCCACTGCCACTGTCCGATGATCCGCGCACCTTGCAGCTGGCCTTGGAACTGACAATGGTCGGCTTAAGCGAGACAAACAATCAAAATTACAGCTCACAACAACAGCAGCAGCAGCACGAGTTCGATTTGGGTTCGTTAAATGTTGTCTCTGCTGCTTTTGCACGAACTGAGCTGGCGACGAGCGGCAGTTCGGGTCTGTTGATGCCCAGCGTTGGACTCGAGGACAGATCGAAGAAGTCACAAAATATGACCGAATGTGTTCCAGTGCCAAGTTCGGAACATGTTGCCGAAATCGTAGGCAGACAAGGTAAGCTAATTTTACAGCATACAATTGAGGGCAAAATAATAGCAACACCACTCGCACTAAAAATGTTTTCAAATCTGGTTTTTTTGATTAAAAAAAACGAGAGAAAAAAAATTAAAACTCAATATTTAAAAATATTGTTTTGTTTTTCTTATTCATAAGAAAAAATTTCAGAGTGGTGCTATTATTTTCCCCGCCACTGTGTGATCAACTACAATACACCTATCAGAAAGCGAGAGATAGAGTTGCAACGAAAATCGCACATAATGCAGCGATCGGCATCTAGAAATGCTTGTTCTGTGTTCGATAACAAACTTGTTCGAACGTTCGATGTGTGCTTTGCTAGCAACTCTCTGATTATTTTAAATTGAATTAATTATAACTTAGTAATTCATTATTATTAAATTTGATTAATTGATTGTTAAATTAAACTATTATTAATTTTTACTTAATTACTTAAAGTTGAATTATTATTTATTTATTGATAATTTAAAATGGATTTATTTATTTATTAAATATGAAATAAAATTATTTTTTGATTGCCTATTAAAATAAATGAAATTATTAATGTATTTAAAATTGATTAGGTATTTAATATTGAATTACTATTAATTGCATGATTTTTAAATTGAATTATTATTTTATTAATGATTAAATGCAATAATCAATTGATTTGAAAATGATTAATTACCGAAAATTGAGTTAATATTAATTGATTGTTTTTTTTACTTTGAATTGAATTATTCTCATATTGATTACTAAATTTAATTTTATTTATTTAATTTACTTAAAATTTATTAATTGAATTATTAGTATGTTGATTACTAAACAAAATTCTTATTAACTTATTGCCAACTAAATTAAATGATTATCAATTGATCAATTAGGTTGCAAGATAAAAGCACTACGGGCGAAGACAAACACGTACATCAAGACCCCGGTACGGGGAGAGGAGCCCGTGTTCGTGGTGACCGGTCGCAAGGAGGACGTGAACAAGGCAAAAAGGGAAATACTCTCGGCAGCCGATCATTTCAGTTTGATACGAGCGTCGCGCAAACCTTCGATTGACGGAGCGAGCAACAGCAACAGCACCAGCACCAGCAACAATAGCGGTAATAACAGCAGCAATAACAGCGCAACAACAGCTGTTGGCGGCTCATCTACATTGGCGGTTGGCATTGTGTCGCGTGCTCAGTCGGGTCCGCCGTGTCTGCCCGGTCAGATCACGATACAGGTGCGCGTGCCGTATCGAGTTGTTGGTCTCGTTGTCGGTCCCAAAGGCGCAACAATTAAGCACATTCAGCAGGAGACACAAACGTACATTGTGACCCCCTCGCGGGAGAAGGAACCGATTTTTGAGGTCACCGGTTTGCCGGAAAATGTGGAAACGGCACGCAAACAAATCGAAGCACATATTGCATTGCGCACCGGCAACAACAACAACAGTGCTGGGCAGCTGAATGAGAACGCCTCGGCTGCTGGCAGTGAATCATTGGATTCGTCGGAATTTGCTGCAATGCATACGATAAACACCCTGAGTCAGATATTGAACGATGATCTCAATTCCGATTTGTTGTCATCGATTTATAAGGGCGATATATCCAATTATGGCGATAATTCAATAAATATGCCAGTTCATAATTTAGTTGGCTGTTTTGTCAATTCGGAACTAGTTGCAGGAACAGCAACGGGAGCAGTAGCAGCAGGTTTAGCAGCCACAGGCCTAACAGCAGCAGATGCAAATTTCTCACTGTTGCCTACAGAGTTGAACGATCAACAGCAACAGCAGCAGCAACAACAGCAACAACAGCAACAACAACAACAACAGCAACATATAAAATATCGCACATCGAAAAGTTTAACATTTTGCCCAGCAGCAGCCACAGCCACAGTTGCATCAACCACCGTTGTTGCATCGAACATGTTGACGCGCTCATGTTCGTCGGCCTCCTCAACAGCGTCCACAAAGAGCACCAATAACAGTGCCAATAGTAGCATTAATACACCGCCCGAACTGTTAAACATATGGAAGAATTTAAACGATTCAATTGATGTGGACGAAGGCATTGGTGACTCGCCCAGTATTTGGAGTCTTCCCACGACAGATAGACAGACGGTAACAGCGGCTGCCAACTGTTCACCGAGTGCATCGATCAGTCCAACTGACTCGCTGTTAACCGAGCACAGCCTGAAACTTAACAGCAGCAGCAACTGTAATCCAACCGTTAACAGTCAGTCACGTATGAGCGCGGACAAGTTGCATCGCGAGTGTTTTGTGTGCAACGAACGGGAAGTGACAACGGCTTTGGTGCCCTGTGGACACAACATGTTCTGCATGGATTGCGCTAATCAGATTTGTGTCTCCATCGAATCCATTTGTCCCATTTGCCATTCGATCGTTTATCACGCTATGCGCATTTTAGCCTAAACAAACAGCAGCAGTCAAAAAATTGGAAAGTTCAATTTAAACACAAACAAATCAATACTGAATTTAAGTAAACATTTACATTTAAATTGTCCTTGAATTTATTAACTTGCTATTTATTTTTTATTTATTGAAACTGATCATTGTTAGAATAGTGAAAGATTTAAAAAAAAATGTGTATATTTATTTGCTAATTATTTTTATGAAATTATTGAAATTGATCATTATTAGAGTAGCAGCAGTTTTCTCAGCTAAATAATAATTAAAAAAAAACTATTATGGCCGCTTATATGTGGACTATATTTAGTATTTGGAAAATAATATTTTAAAACATTCCGAAATAATTTGTTTTTGCTTTTGCCAAATTGAATCTTTCCTTAGTTTGCAAATTTTGAAGATATCTCGATTTAAATACTATTAAATGAGACATATTTTTATAGAATGCTACTATTATTTTGAGCGTAACTGTAAATACATACATGCTTACATAACATACATACATAACATACATTCACACGTTCCATACTTTAGTGCAACATTTCAGCGACTGGTTGATGCATTGGCTAAATGCAAATGTATACGCTTGCAGCGCAGTGTTGTAAAACGATTTCGTATTCAATATTTACATTAATAATTGACGCATTTAAATCAGGAATAAAAAACAAACAAAAACATGCAAATAAAGACAAACAGGCATAGAGACAGATAGAAAGCATGTAAATATTTTCTAGTTTATTTAACTGGCATAGTATTCTATGTAAGCGACGTGTTTTAATCCCTTTTTAGACTTTAGCTCACATTTAAGTATATATATATATATATATATATATATAGCTCACATTTAAGTATATATATATATATATATATATATATATATATGTAATATAATCAAGCATTTTAGTCAAATACGATTACCATAAAAGAATAACCCAAATATATATATAAATCTGTGCTCCTCTCTCTCGGTGTGTCAGTATATAATATATATAATTATATATATATATAATTTTCTATTCTAAGTTGACTGATAAATAGGCAGTAATTTTAAGTGAATCATAATATTTACATAAAAATACATAAATAAATTTATATATATATATATATATATATATATATATATATATATATATATATATATAAATAATTAAATAATTTATATATATTTATGAATTATATTATTTATTCAATACATCAAAATACATACGCATATATAGAAATATTCGGAAATTTAAATACATACTATTTAATGTGAATAAAAAAGACTTATATATTTATATATATTAAATAGCCAATCTAATATTGACAAGAAAAAAATGAAAAATAATATCTTGCGCTGAAAATCACATTATTTATTTGAGTAAATTGTATTTTTTTTAAAAGAAGAAGAACAACAAAAGTCTAGTCCAACCAGAAACTAAATACTAAAGTTGATTATTATTATTATGAATAATTAATTATTTATATTATTGTAATATTTAATTTTCCTTTTAATCATCATATTTATGTTTGCTCGTTTTCTTACAAATAAAAAATAAAATGTAGAACAAAATAAAATATGAGTGAGAATAAAAAAGAAAATAAAAAAATAAAGAAAATAAAATGCGCAAAATATTGAAAAACTTACTTAATCACATGCAGTAAGCTTAGTACAATGTAAAAGATACCAAAAACGTACATATTTACACAATTATGTTTTAAATATATAATACATAATATATTAACTGAAAAACACTAGATGGAGTTTAGAGAACAAAAAAAAAAAAAAACAGAAAAATGATTAAAAAGAGTTTACAATATCCATTAAACGAATATTATATATAAAATTCACTTCAATTTTGTGTTCGGCTTCAGAAAAAGACGCATTTGCGAATTAAATTCTAAGTTCCCTGAAAGGGACAACGGGGAAAATGGCGAAATGGGATATCTTAAATTTTCCAACTTATCAATGATTACTTAATCATTCATCTTTTTCTTCTGCGGGGATTATTTAAAATCAAATTTAAATAATTTATATTTATTTTTTAAGGGCTAAATTTGACTTCTTTTTTTTAAAGCTAACAACTTTTTTTAATTTGATTTTTAAATAAAGTGGAATTTGCTGTAACTTGTTTTCATTTGTGATTTGTTTGCTCAAAACAACATTTTCCTTATTTAATATTTATATAGTCGAATATGCTTTCTTTTTTTATTTTATTTAGTTCAATTTGCTATGATTTCCTCTTACAGCATTGTTTTTTTGTTAACTTCTCTTTAAAACATTAATTTTTTATTTACTTACATACTATTCACTTCTCTTCTTATTTATTTATATTGCTAAATTTGCTGTCATTTATTTTGTTTGCTTTTCCCTTTTTTTATATTTATGTAATTAAATTGGCATTCATAAATTTTTTTTATTTATTTAAATCTCTTTATCTCTCCTTTTTTTTAATATTTATATCGATATATTTGCTGCAAATTTATTATTTTATATTTTCCATTTTTATTTGAAATATTTATTGTTTTTCTCCTTTCTCCTTTTTCCTTTGAATGAGCTTTCCTTTGTTTGATCTGCTCTTACCAACAATTTATGAATATTTATTTGTTCATAACTAAAAACATTATTAAATGGAGGTGTTTACGATTAATTAATTGTACTAAATGCACACAACACACCCAAAAAACCGCATGAAAATATTTTTTTACACAGAATGTAAGCTTTTACATCGTATTTGTAGATGGCGGTTAAAATATTTACAACGAATATTTTATAAATGTTTCTTATTAAACTTGTAAGGCCTAAATTAAATACATAATACAAAGCAGAAAATAAATAATATATATAATATTATTATCAATAGTGAAATATCCGCATTGTGTTCGTAAGAAAGTATATCTTAAAAATACATTTCATAAATCCAACTTTAATCGGCATTAATTTTAAACAAATACTAAGCAAATACTAATGTCGATTAAATAAAAAAAAAAATTAACTTTATACAAAAAATATATACAAAAGATATGTATCACTAAATGGTTATATAATAAAATTTTTCGAAAATATTCAAAGGCGTCTCCAATTTTATTTTTATTTTTTTTAATGAACCGAAAGCACTGGCTAAAAATATATATATCCAGAAAGTGGCTAAAACGGCAACAATTTCAGCTGCAATGCAAGAGTATTCGGCTTACCTGTCCTTGTTCGTTATCCGGATCGTGGCTTTATAGCTTCAACTATTATAGGAACCAGATAGTAATCAAATAGAAATGGAAATAGAAAAAATTTACAGCTTGCAAATGTCCTTGTTCCTTATCCAGATAATGGTATATATGTATATATATATGCTATCCTCGTTCGATCCGCTGCAATTAAGACATATCTTCAGAACCCATTCCGAAAATAAAACAGTTGTTTTTGTTGTTTTTTGTCATTAAATAAAATAATAACAGTATTTTATGTACTGAGCTTGACTTTTATATTTTTTGCTGAATTTGTGGTTGGTTTTCTGCTTGGGCCTTAAAACTGATTTTTTTATTTGCTTATTTTCTGTTTTTCTGATCTACAGACGAGTTAGAACTAACGAAAATATTAATTTTTAAATGAATAAAACATAAAATAGAGTTTTTGAAATGATTTGATTTGATCTGATCGATATACAATAAATATATATATATATATGAATGAAGTAATGATGATGATGCCCTGACACCGAAACCAATAATTCTACATTTGCCAACTTAACAAACGTGCTGTGATTCGGCCAAGCCGAATATTTAAATACCCTTGCAAGTTTGAAGTTTTGAAGCCCGATAAATGATGTGAATCAATTTCTATTTATACGTCTATTTAAATTTGAATTAATTTATAAATTACGATTTTCATTTTCAAAACGTTAAACGTTAATTTAAATCTAAATTAATTTAAAAATTCCAATTTCCGATTTCCTTTTTCAAAACATATGCCTGGCTGTTCCCGAAATCGACAATTCTTTCCATTTTAACAAGGTAAAAAAAAAAACAATTAATTAGTGTTTAATAATAGTAACAATTGCTTTTGTTTATAGTATTAGTTTTAATTGCTGCTTTATACAAACTATTTATGCTTGATTTGTTGATGAATCATGAATTATTTATTGTTTTTATTTGTTAAATAATTGCATAGAAGTTGAGACTTATATTAATTATGGGGACGGAAGTGCTTCCTTCTATATACTTTTTAATAGCGCGTAGCTGCGAAAAGTATGCATGATTTTGTGGTGATTTTTGCAAGGATATTTCTCAAATTAATTAATTAATTTGCTCTTATGTGTTAGGTAAGTATATATATTATAATATAATATGCGTTTACTCTGGCTCTGGGTATAATTGTACTATATGTTAGTTACACTTCAAGTTGAACTTCTATCTATATATATATATATATATATGTGTATATATATACATATATATATATATAGAGAGAGGAATATCTAAGTACTTGCTGCCACTACTTAGTTAGCTGTACACACAATCATTTCTCAAACAGAAAGCTATATGTATATACCTGATACGTAGCAGTATCAGTGTATACATTTGTGATGCTTACATGTGCTGAATTTCCAATCATTTTTTTTTGCTTATTTTTGGGTATTCACGGTTTACTTTAGTAGGATAAGTGGATTGTGTAATTTATATATATATAAATATATATATATATATATATATATATATATGTATATATATAGTAAAAGCACATTTACATATAATTAATTTTAACTTTTATTGATAAACGAGACACACACACTGAAAGATATCCCTCGTTCCCTCGTTATTCTCATCCTGCTCCTGCTTAGTTCGCCGATGAAAACATGTTGGTGTTGTCCCATTCAAGCTGATTGATGTGTGCAAAGCCATCCTTTATAACTAAAATATATAAAAAAAACATTCATATTATCTATAATACTAATACTAATATTTATGTATATATATATATATATATATATATATATATATATATAAGCTCACCTTCGTCATCTTCAGAATCAGAGTTTTCCGAATCGGAGCTCTCCTCGGATGCGGCATCTGTTTGCATTGGATTTATGGTTATGGTCAACGCGGAATCATCCCAAATTAAGCCTTCGTCGGCAGCCTTTTAATGGAATCCAAAATATATATATACACATAAATAAAATGTATACAAGAATAAGATACATACATATATAAAAAATAAACATAAATAATAAATATATATTCTTAAATAATTTTTTTTTTGTTTTTTCTATAATATTTAAAATTCGCATCCCTATATTTTCTTAACCTGCGCAACATATCATAAGGCTCAAGCAGAAAGCCACGCTTCTAAGGATATCGACAGAAGGAGTTGGGGGCAACCATATCCTAAGCCATAAAGATGCCCAACTCCTCTCAAACGAACTGCCCCTGCTGATGCAACCTAGAAATGAAATGGTAGCCAAATACATATTCGAGCGAAATTTCACAGTTTGTATGAGTAGTAAAAGGGAATGGACAACTCTGGATGAAGTCCATCCCATGAAACCGCACACCATAAAATGGTTCACCGATGGATCACTCACGAATCAGGACACGGGTCTTGGAGTGGTGGGACCTCGGGTATTCTACCATGAATCCCTAGGAACGTGCGTTCCAGCATATTTCAGGTTGAGGTGTGTGCGATAGGAAGATGTGCGGACTTCAACATAGAACGTAACTATCGGAATACGAATATATCCATCCTATCCGATAGTCAAGCAGCATTGAACGCTATAATGTGGACTAAGCTAGCATCGAACGTAGTCCATGAAGTTCGTTCAAAGCTAGACCCACTCGGGACTCACAATAGGCTCACCCTACGATGGGGCCACATGGACATAGCGGGAAACGAAGCGGCTGACAAGCAAGCAAGAATGGGGGCAGGAAGGCCCCTAACAGGACCAGAACCATATTGTGGCATAGGGAGACACATTATACGACTGGAACTTAGGAACGAGGAGAGGCAGAGACGGCAACAGAGCTGGTCGGAGGCAGTAGGACTCCGACAAGCCAGATGTCTCCTAGGTGGTTATAATTTTGTACGATTTAAACAAATTATAACCATGGGAAAGAACAGCCTTAGGATACTCACCGGTCTATTGACAGGACACTGTAGACTAAGGAGTCACCTAACAAAATTGGGTATATATAGTAGCGACCTGTGCAGGTTTTGTGAAAGAGAGGAGGAATCCTCGATACACATCCTGGCAGAGTGTGTCGCCTTAACTAGAAGAAGAAGCAGCATCCTAGGGGCGCATGATTTGAAGTGCAAAGACATAGAAGACCTCAACCCAACAAAGATCCTCACATTCGTGCGGGAGTTGGGGCTGATGGAAGAGCTATAAGCTCAGTAGGGGGCACAATAGATCAAATTATGAATTTCTGAATTATGTTCAATATAAGGCAGTCTGTTTAAATTAGATATATATTATATAGTGTAGTATACATTTGCTTACCTTGGGACAAGGCTGGTGACGATCTGAATACTTTTGGTTATTTTTAAGTCGGGCAATTGAAACGCCGCAGAGCAAAATGACGAGAAAAACGCATATCAAAATGAGCAGCATTGTGGGATGCGAAGCTTCAGCTAAAATATAGATATAGATTAAGATGTGATATTTGATATATACATAGAAAAAGATACCTTTGTGGACAATAGCATGCACATGTGACTTGGGCTCCTGAACATCATTAGTATGCAGCAGTGAATATGAAAAGAGTTTTGTATCTGCAAAGAATTAAAATAAAAATTAGTCAAATTTAAATAGATCAAATAGAAAGAAATAATAGTAATAAATAATTAGTAACAAATAGTAAATAATAATAAGAATAACTAATAAAATAATAAATCATAAATAATTAACAATATATTCTAAATAATAACTAACAACTAATAACAAATTATATTATTACCAGTCTCACACGAAATCTTTTCAAAGTTTTATTTAAAGAAGCCATAATTTATTTTATTGAATTAAATATAAAAATTAAAGGATTAAATTTGATGAAAAAGGATCAAAATAACAACAAATAAAAGTGGTACTTAGAAAATAACTTGAAATTTAAATTAACAATATATATGAATAAATAATATACATATATATATTAAAAAGAATTGCCAGAACTGTACTAACTTTAATTGATAATATAAATATTAAATGAGTGCTGATGCAATTAAAAATTAAAATAAACATTAAACAAATTATAATAAATAAATATATAAAACAATAGCAATAGTATTAAAAATATATAATTATTATATTATTGTTTTTTGATAGATATATATATAATAATGCCGATTCAATTAAAAAAAATATATAAATATTATTATTATTGCATTATAAATAGCAACATCATTATATAATTATTATATTATTTTTGTTAGACAGATGCAGATGTAGATATAGTCTTGTGTATACCTTGAACAGCCTGATCGGTATTGTGATAAGGGGATGCTTGTGCTGCTGCAGCTGGATAATTGGGGTCGGCGTCGATTGTTAGGGGTGTTCCCGGTGCGTTTGTTGTCTTTGAGGATTGCTTCGGATGCAGGACGGTCAAAGTAAGCGTGTACTCGACGCTTTTAAATTGGGAACTCAGCTGGGAACAGGACAATTTGAAGACGCGATTCAGATAGTAGGCCGGCTTCTTATTGCTGTAGACAAGTGCGCGTAGGACACTCAAATAGTTGCTTATCGAATCGGTGCCAATCATTTCGACGCCATCCTTGTTGATGTTCGTCCTGATGTCCATTGTCGAGGACAACGATTCGTCGCCATCGATTTGAATTTCCTCGTGATCCGGATTCAGAGATGGAAAAACAATCACACTGCAGCTATCCAATTTCTCCTTCTGCTTATTATCATTATTATTACCGATTTTATTATTATTCATTTTATTATCGTTGTTGGAGATGCCTATGTAAACTCTGTCCAAGATATGTACGCCCAATTTGATTTCCTGATACGAAACCAGCTTGTTTTGAGTGCCTGCAAAAATGTAATTAATTTGCTTATCTACGCATAAAATAATTTTAAACCAAATTTAAAATAATTTCAAATGCAGTTTAAAATACACTATTTTAACTATTTTAGCTTTCACAACTAACTCAAATAAAGTGTAAATATATTAAATTAATTATTTAGACACCATCACAAAAATCTACTCAGCCTAACAGTGAGTTAACAGCAACCATTATGCTTAACAGTGAGTTAACAATCAGTTGTAAATTAAACTAAAACTTGCTTTTTTTTCAACCGATCTTAATGAAATTTCTTCAGTTTATCAATCACATATCAATTTATATGTCATATATCAATTAGAAGTCAACGACTTTAAAATTATGGCGTTTATTGCTATCGTAAATCGATATTTATTGAAATTAGAGAATTAGAGGCAGTAAACCGTTTTTTCTGCGGACTTTATCATAATCGATCACTTTTTAGCGACATGTAATAATTGTATATATTATTATATATTATAGTATTATGTATGTTTATATATATATATATTTCTTTTATAACTTTTATTCGATTTACAAATAGTGTTATATATGCAGTTTTTCTTTTATCGAACTGCAATTTGTTTATGCTGTAAATAAGGCTTTCAATTGAGTTTTTCACTGTCGATAAAGGTTTAGCGCACTGCAAACAGCGCTTTATTTTCAGTTTTTCATGCTCAATAGCTTATTATCGATATGTAATAATTGTATTAATGAATGGGCAGTTGTCCCTATTTGATAACTCTTAAGCGAAACGTAAACAGGTCTTTCTAGGCAATTGTTCGATATCGAAAGCTTGTTATCGATCAGAAAAACAACATCAGAAATTGATAATTACCTGATATGGCAATCTTGCCCGGAAACTGTTCCCCTTTAAGCTTATCAACAGCGAGTTTTCGCCTCTGTCCATCCACAATCGAATCAGTATCCGTCTCTCTACCCGTATCCACATCCGTCTCTCTTTCCGCATCCGTATCAGAGAGAATGCCAGCTGGTGTCAGAATGGGTTCGTTTACCATGATGTACGTCTCGATGGTGGGCAGACGGAGAGCACTCTGATTGGTGCACATCATCGTAGTTCTCACTTCGATATTCCTCCGGCCAATTGTGGGTGACTTTTTGACATTGATATACTGAATCTTGCGCATGAGTTGCTCGATTTTATGCTTGCTCTGCGCCTCAATATAGATCTCATTCATTTTGGCATTGAGCTGTACCTGAATGTCCTGCTCCGTCGTCGGGGAGTCTGCCTCCGGCGTGGCGGGCAGCAGGTGCTCGGCGCAGCTGGTGCCACATTTAATGTCCGCCGGCAAGAGTATATTATTTAGGGCCACTTTAACAACGGATATATCACCGAGGAATCCGTGCTTCAGTCTATTCTCGGAGCTCTGGAAACAGGCGCCGACGGAGAGCGTTGTATTAACGCCGTGCGCCGCATGGAGCGGCCAATCGTCGATGACTTCCGGATTGGCGTGACGATCCTCGACGGAGCTCTCGAAGCGCACCCCATCGATGAAGAGCTCCACTTTGCCCGACTGCTCTACGTAGTTGATGACGTAATAGTGCCACTCGTTATCGCAGACCTGCGCTATCTTCCAGCGCCATTCCGCCGGACTGAAGATGTTCAAGTCGCCCTCGTTGTAATTCTTGCGTAGCAGCAGGATCAATCGACAATTGCGCACGAAGAGCGCCATATGATGTCGATTCATCTTGTGGTCATCGGCGCTGCACAGGATGTGCTCCTTGACGTGCTTGTTCAGCGGCGGACTTTGGCTGGCGTGTCGGAAGACGCTTACAATGCTGAAGGAGTGCAGCGAGAAATCGTGTCGGCCAATCAGACTGTCTGGTAGCACCACGCCAGCGTTGCCATCAAAGTGGAAAATGGGCTCCGGCCCCTCGTCGACACTCAGCTCCTTTGTCCACTCCGCGCCGCGTGGCAATAAATCCTTGAGTTTGCTGCTCGCTGTGCAGTTGTCGTCGCGATCGCATCCAAAGGATATGTGCTTTGTCTTTCAACGTTGCAAGAATGAGTAAAAACAAAAGTATTATACACATAATAATAGTCGTTTAACAGAATTCACCTTGAGTACGACTGCTGCGTGTATATTGAGTTCATCGGGACTGCACAAAATGTTGCACAGATCCAGGCGGGCATTGGGGAACAGCTGCAGGCTCTCAGTGCTGCCAGACTACAACCAAAATTATTATAATTATTATTTTATTTCATATTTTACAGTGCTGCAAGACCACAGATAAGTATACATGATTGAATAACAGACATACATATAAGAAACAAACAGCTGTGCTTTGTTTAGTGTATTTAGTCAAATAGGTTATATATAGGATAAAAGAAAGATTTATTAGTTGTTACTTACCACCTTCGATTTTAAATGCTAACAAAATGACTACAAAAAGCAGACAACTTTTGTCAGAGGCGTACAAAAGCAGCTTGATATGCGAAAAGAAAATACTTAGCTAGGCAACTAAGGGTTAATTTTTGAGAGAGCGATCGAAAGCGAAGGCAGTACCAACTAAGGGTTAACGTTTGACAGAGTGATCGCAGCAGAAAGGATGGCCTTGAAAAAGCAAACAGCTTTCGTCAGAGCTTGATATGCGAAAACGAGAAAACACTTTCCTTTGTATATGTAGGATTAAGCAACCAAAGATTAATGTTCAAGAGAGAGCGATCGAAAGCGAACGCAGTGCCAACTAATGGTTAATGTTTGACAGAGCAGTCGCAACTGGGTTATAGCTTGAGAAAGCAATAGAAAAAAGCTCAAAAGCCTTGAGCTTTTTAAAGATTAACGATTGTTTCGTTAAAAGCAAAGTGAACGAATACAACGCAAAAAAAACAAGCTTTCTGGTCGTGTTCAGATTTAAACAGTTATCGATATCGATACTCACCGTATAATCGATGCGCTCGGGTATGCCTAGAAACTTAGCATCGCAGACGCGTCGCACCTTGATGCTGACCATGATGGGCGTCGATTCCTTCATCGCACAATCGAAGGCGACAACGGACAGGATGTGATTGTGGGAGATCTTGTGCGACAAGGGCTCCGTATTCTTGATGGAGCCCTCGTTGTCGATTGTAAACGGTTCATCGCTATTCAATATATCGTATTTGCACACATCCCCAAAGAGTGGCGTACAATCCTTGTCCGTTGCCTCCACACGAATGATCTCATTGTAGAGCTTTCCCTCGTCCACTTCGGTTACGTAAGAGGGCTGCAGAAATGTCGGCGCATACTCATTGATATCGATAACAGTGATATGCACATTGGCTGAATTTGAGGGTGTTCCATCGCAGTAAATCGCCACTATCTCGAAATGATAACTCTTTCGCTTCTCGCAGTTCAAAGTGCGACGTGCCTTTAAAATGCCCAAATTGTTCACCAGCTCAATCTGTAAATATCGTTTGGTATTTATCGATAGACAAATTCATATATATATATATATATATAGATCTAGATCTCACCTGGAATGGTATTTCATGATATGGCTTTTTTAATATGCGAAAATTGCATATTTTTTCCTCGTCAACTTTAATCAGTGGCGTTATTTCCACCAGCGTCTCATTTTCACGTATCAATCCGTGGTACGACTTTTCCAATATATATTCTGGAATTATTCGATTATTATTTTGTTTTATGAGAATATAAAAATATAATGTCAACGATTACAAATCATTTTGGCTAAACAACAGTAGAATTTTATTTACATAGATGTTCTTATTTATTTACTTATTATTTATTTCATATATAATCTATTTATTTTAATATTTATTTGTTCTAATAATAATATGAACTAAAAGTAATACACTAATTTAGGAAAAAGTTTTCAAACATCCAAATTTAATAAAATTAGATATGCATTTTTTAAAAAAGGAAAATAATAAATCTAAATTAAAACAACATAGCAAATAGTCAAGAATAATAATAATCAAATAATAAAAATACAAATTAAAACAATAGTAATAAGAACAACAATAATAATAATAATAAATAAGTGATTGAGTAAATGCAAATTAAATAAAGACACCTCGTTCTGTTAAATATTCGTATTTATAATAATAATAATACATACATACACAAATAAAATACCTAAAAATTATATATTTATATATATAACTAATTGAACGCACCTCGTTGTGTTAAATATTCGTCCTCATTTTCATTGGAATTGCCGCCGGTGGATGCCGCAAAACCGAGCAGAACACTTAGAATTAGACCGAAATGGAGACAGTTCGACATCATAGTGCTGGATAAGGGTTAATGGATGTCCCAAGTAGGCCTTGTTTATTTTCTGTAAGTATTCATTTTTTATTTTATTAATTACAATTTTTGCATTTTTTATTAAAATTTACTTTATTTGTTGTTGTTTTAAATTGTTTTTTTAATTAGTATTAATCAAAAATTTTGTCACTATTAAAATGATAAAAGTATTTTATTTATTGCTGTAATTTTTAATTTGCGTTCTTTTATTTATTATTAATAATTATTAATTGCAATTTTGTCATTATTAAAATACACAAAATAAGCCTACATTATTTGCTGTAATTTTTAATTCTTCATTTTAATTATTATTATGATTTGTTAATTTCAATGTTTCAATTGTTATTATTAATTATAAATTGTAATTTTAACACTTTTTATTATATATAAGCCTTATTTACTTGCTGTCATTTTTTATTATTCATTTTAATTATTAGTATTAATTGTTCATTTCAATGTTTCAATTGTAATTATTAATTTTTTTTATGAAAAAGCCAATGTAATTTGAAATCTTTTAAATCACTGAAAATTACATCACAATTAATATTTATTTTTATCGCATAGATTTCCAGAAATTAAACACAGATTCGTTAATCCAATGCAGCCACAAATACCCATGCATAACGTGTTTAGGTGTGTGCGAGTGTGTCTGTGTGAATTTGATTTCATGAGATACACATTTTGCCAGATACACACACACACATATATATATATATATATATTATATATGTGTGAGTGTGTGTATTTGTTACATTTTTAGATACTTAGATAAAATATTTAAATAAATAAATCACTTAATTCTACAATTTCACTTTCATTTCAAAACATTTTGAATGTGCAAGATATTCATTTGAATATTTTTTATCCACACGCAAAAGGATATAAAGATGCAAAAATCAATATTTTTGTTACCCACACAATTTTTTTGTTGTTTTTTCGGTTTTTTTTTTATTTGTTGGTTGCGTTATTTTTGCGTTTTTAACTTTTTTCAATGTGCAACATTTAATAAGAATTTGGCTAACAATTTATGTGCTCTTTGCTTGGACATTTATTAATTGTTTATCCGACATTTTTTATTATATTTGCCCAAAAGAAAAGAATCAGTTGTTTGCTTTTGTACTAAAAAATCCCAAATTATTTATTTGGTATTTGATTTGTAAACTGAAGACGCAATTAACTATCGATTACTTTGTGTTCTATCGATTGCTTAGCGCTTGCGATATTAAGTAGTGTTGTTGTCTTTACACTGACACCAAATCAACTAATTTAATTTAAATTTGAATGCAAATAATTTATATGTTTAATAAAATATATACAAATATTGCTAGGCAAATTAAACAGCCAAACAAGTTGAAACATGTTCAGCGAGGTGAGCAGCTTTTAATATATATATATGTCTATATAGTGCCTTGCTAAAAGCTTTTACTTAACGAAACAGCAAATCCTTTCGTTAAGGTTCGTATACACACACATATGTATATATTGTATGCATGCAGACTTTTATAAAATGCAAATTGCAGCAACTTTTGAAATGAGCTATAAATTTAAATATATTTAATATGCGCATATTTATAAGCTCCCATTCCATGTACATATTACTTATTAAACTATGAGATTTACCCAGCGCATTTTCATTCATTACAGAGCAGCGAGAGCGAGACAGAGAGCGCTAGAAATTTCAGGCTCGTCTGCCAAAAAAAAGCGTCACCAACAAATTTCATTCATGGCGCAGATATGTGTGCGCACACATGTTTACCAATGTATATACATATATACACATACAAACACACTCATACATACAAACGCAAATACATACACAGCATATAGCTACGCCCACGTACGCTCAGCCACAGATTTAGACAGGCGCGTAGCCGAAGCTTTTCGTGACGAAGGAAAGCAAAGCTTTGAAGCTGAGCAGCTTCTTGCCAGGGTCTGCGCTGTGGATGCTGTTCCATCGCTGTCGCCGTTTCAAGTGTAGCCTTCAACTCTCTTTGCTCTATTTCAAAATTTAGTTCAGTTTACGTCGCGCGTCGGTAAAGTTCATATCACACATAGACTTACAAAAATCAAAAAATAAATATATATATAAAAAAAAGAAAAAAAAAAGAGTAATTAAAAAAAAAAAAGTTTTAAATCAGTTGCAAAAAATTTATATTGTACGTAATAAAATTATTATTAAACAGACTGTAAGAAAAATGTAAGTAGGCTGTTAAAAGACAAAATACTTCTTGTGTGGGTGTATACGTGTGTATGTGTATATATTTAGGTCGATGAAGCCTAAAACGAAAATACATACAAAAATAGACACATGTACGTGTATGTGTGTGTGTGTGTTTGCGCAACTTTGTGAATGAGAGTCAATTTTCGGTGTGAACTTGGCAAGCTAAGCTTTTGCCCCCACCCCTTTTTCTTTTGCACGTGTGTGTGTGGGTGCAGTTTGACATTACAGCGCGTAGACAACTTTACATATGTTGTGTGTGTGTGGTGTACACATACAAAAGCTGTTAAGTCTGAATGAATAATTTCTGAATGGCCCACATATATAAGTGTATATGTATGTATGTGTGTTGTATGTGTGTGTGGTGTTTGTGTATACATAAATTGCAAGAGCAGCCAAAAAGTATGCAAGAAAAACAGGCATTTACTATTAAAAATACAAATTAAATAAATATATTTATAAATTATATACATTTTATAATTATAAATACATTAATTTGAAACTATATACATTTTCATTTAAATTTTATGTTATATATTCTGTTTTTTTTAAGTATTAAGATTTGTATAAAAAAAGTTCCATATTCCATTGGTTCCCACCCAACAGTTTTGAAAAATGGCGTCGCAACCCAGGTATAATACCAACGCTAACGGTAAGAACGGTAAAATGAGGCTAACTGTGGCGACTCTCACGAACGACTCCCTTCTTCTTCTTCTGCTTCTTGCCATTTGTCATTCAAAATACCGCAGCAAAGTAAATGAAACCAAAAACTCAATTTCAATTTCAATTCAATTCACGTTTTGAAATAAGCGCACCAATATTTGTTTGTCCAGCACCCTGCACCAATAATTACAAATTGTACAAAACAAAGGCACAATTGTAATAATAATAATTATACTAATACTAATACTAATACTAATACTAATACTAATACTAATAATAATAATAATAATAATAATAATAATAATAATAATAATAATAATAATAATAATAATAATAAAAATAATAATAATAATAATAATAATAATAATAATAATAATACTAATACTAATACTAATACTAATACTAATACTAATACTAATACTAATACTAATACTAATACTAATACTAATACTAATACTAATACTAATACTAATAATAATAATAGTAATATGTACTTATATAAATATTTTTTTGATATGTTTTATTTTTTTAAATTAACTGAACAATAGATAGATAGATAAGCAACAGACAAAGTCAACAAGTAAATAGGTACTTTTTCAGGTACTTTCTTAGATACATAATTCATAATTTGTTTTTAAGAATTATAAAACTATAATAAAATATAAAAATATATATATATATAAATCAATTAAATAGCTACGGTAAAAATAAAAAAAAATACTTTTTATGTGATTTTCTCTATTAACAATATTAACTTAATTATAGCACTTACAAATTGAAAGAGCACCAAACTGAATATATAGAATTAATATTTAATCACTTTCGATTTGTTGACTTTTATGCTCCTCTCATAATTGCATGTCCTTGTAGTTTATATTTAAGCTAAGCAGTTCTTTTAATAAATTTCTAATTTATGTTGTTTATTTTATTTTATATATAGATAAAATCAACATATTTAAAGAAACATATCTGTTGACAGCTCAACAACTTTAATTGACGGTCGTTATCTGAATTAAGCGCATTTCGGGACTTTCATTAGCCAATTGTCAAATATGCTTTGTTACAACAATATGGTAAGTACATAAATATTTAAAAACTATAAAAATAAAAATGTATATATTTATATTTACATTAATATATTTATTCAATAATTTAATGTTAACTATTAACAGTAAAAAAATACCAAAGCAAAAAAAATAAATTGCATTAAATTAAAAAGAATTAAATATTTAATTTTATATTTGAATTAATAAGCTAAGAAATATTTATAGGATTTCTGGGCATATTTATATTATTTATTTGTATATTTATCATTTATATATTTATTAATTTTTTATTTATTTATTTTTTTAGTAAATTAAAAGTTATATATTTATACGAATTTTGTGTAGCAGAAAAGAAAAGAAAATTACTTATTTTGTAATAAAGAATTAAATGAATAATTAAATAATAATTAAATAAAATCCGAAGACTTTTCTTTATAAATATTATATTTGATATATATCAAATATTATAAATTCTAAAAGGACATAGTATTATTGAACTATTTACAGCACACATATCTGCACTTGTACATATTGGTGATCTCCGTTTATGCGACACATGGCAGTGGCAACTTTTTAAATGGACGCAGTCACGTCGACTATGGTGTCCAAAGAAATGGGGACGGCGGCAAACTGGTCAAAGGCGAGGAGCACACAACAAATGTGAATGTGGGCGAAGTGTTTGTGCCCAAGACATTTCCTCTGAGTGCACAGGAGCCAACCTGTGAGCAGCTGCGAGCCATGTGGATGTGAGCTTAGAACATATATATATTTACACATATAAAATAAAATAAAAAATACAAAATTTATATAAACAAATTCAGATTCTCCAAGCGACAATCTCGGGCCGCGGAAATCACAAATGAAATACCAACATATCGCGATCCATTCACTTATAATGTCTGGGAACCGCTCTACTCCAATTCACGATTGCTCGGCTCGTAAGTATTGATATATAAATATATATATACGTATATATATATATATATATATATATATGTATTTTTTACTATAATTAAATATAAATATGATTATAAATATAATTAACAAAATATTTAATTGCTAGGATTCGCATGGGATAGTAGATAGCTAAATATATATTAAATAACACAAATAAATAAATATAAATATAATTATGTATATAAATATGAGCTAAATAATAATTAAATAATGCACAGCATTAAATATTAAAGAATATAATTGAATAATAGGATAGCAGATAGCTGTGAATATATCTATATATATATATATATATATATATATATATATAATATTAAATAACATAAATGTATAATTGCTAGGATTCGCATGGGACAGTAGATACTAGTATTTAATTAATAATAATTTAAATAAATATATATATATATCAATGAAATGAATTAAATTCTTGCCAGGATTCGCATGGGTGCCCGGGAACGTGCTCGTTCGCCCGTGTTTGGCCGCGTTGTCAACCGGGAGCCAATAATTCCGCAGCGTGCCGCCTTCGAGCAGCGTCAGCGTCATCTGATGGATGGCAGTCCGAGTGCGGGTGGACAGGCGTCCCGGCTCTACGGTGCCGAGGTGCGCCCCTCGGGTGTAGGAGCCACGATGGGCACCACATCACCACGTCGCTCCAGCCAAAATAGATATGTCGGCGTGTTGCCCAGCAGCAGCAGTAGCTCCTCCTCTTCCGCCTCTTCCTCTCCTCAGGAACACTCAAATGCGGGCAGCAGTCAAAACTCAAATTCGGTTGCCGTCCAGGGCAGTTTTCAGAAGCTCAAGGAGCTCATCTGGACGGAGCGGGCCAAGGAGCTGACCCAGCAGCGACGTGCCGAGGAGCTTGCTGCCCGCGCAGCGGTTCTCAAGGAAATCGCCAATGGACAAAAGTAAAAATCAAATATCTATATTTATCCATTTATGTATAATTTGAAAATGATGAAAAGTAAGAAACTAAATTAGAACATTTAATTCTCTTCTATAATTAAAATAAAAAAATGTACTTTCTTAAATTAATTTTTTCGGCTTTTTCTTTATTTATATTTTATTATATACATAAAAAATGCGGAAATTCAAATAAATAATTCATTGCTTATATATATTAATTTATATTAAAAGATTTTTTATACATAAAATATTTAAATTTAAATAACTAATTAGCTTCTGCAGTTTGCTTTCATAATTAATACTCTTCTGCATTTGTTTGTAATTCAAAATATATATATTGATACATAGAAAATATGTAAATAACAATAATTAATTCGCTTCTCCAAAAATACATTTATTTATACACATAAAGTATGTAAATGGCAGTAATAAATTCTGAACTCCGATTCTTTTCAGTATTCAATCGTCGTATAAGGTGCCCTTCAATCGGGAAGGCGACTCGCTGCTGATGGATGAGAATCGGAGTCCGGACAGTGGCGGCAATCAGTATATAAACGATGAGCGTGTCTCCATAGCAAATATACAAAATCTGGATGGTAATCGAAATGGAAATAGGGGAGGTGGACAGAGACAGCACAGTGGAGGCCATCGTGCATCGACGCGACGCATTGGTTCCACTCCGTATGGCACTGGGAAGGGAAAGATGTCAAAAGTCGACTCTCGTATTCGAATACCGGCCACAGAAAGCAATCTGAGCGATTTATCGGATCGGGATCGGGATCAGGCTGTTATCGGCATAACGAGGACATATCCGAATCGACAATCGCATTTTAGGGAAAGAAATCGTTCGCTTTTAAAACAGGTAACACAAAAAAAACAGTCTATTTCAAATTTATAATTTATGGATATTTATCTGTTGAATTGAAATGTAAAATTCTTTATTGCAGTATTCACCAATTGATTACTTTCAACGCAACACTCGCAAATTGGCCAATTTACAATACGATCAAAATCAAAATCAAAATTTAAATTTAAATGAGAATTATTTGAGTCTTTTTGCGCCCGGCTTGAACAACAATCTGGCCGATCTGGCTGAGGCTGAGGATATAGCTCCCGAACAGAAATCGAATCAATACGTATTTGATTTCTATGATAATGCTGCATATTAAATTTAAAATCTGTTCAAAATGACAAATAGAAAATTTTTCTTCTTTTTTTTTTTATTTCTTTTTGTACTTTTAATTTAATTTAAAACATGTAAAAATAAATTTGAAAAAGCTCCCGAACAGAAATCGAATCAACACGAAATTGACTTCAATGATAATGCTGCATATTATATTTCAACTCCAACTCTTTTCGAAATGACAAATAGAAAAAGTTTCTTGTATTTTTTTATTTCATTTTGTACTTTGAATTTAATTTTAAACAAAACAAATGTAAATACAGCAAAGTTAATGAACAGGAGCAACGGTTGTCAATTCAAAAAAGATAATAATTAGAATATAATTAAATAAATATATATATATATATATATATATGGTTTAGAGTACCTAAATTACATCTAATATGTAATATTCATATTTTCATAAATATCAAGTGCTGTCGTACTAATTTCGCATATATATATACATATATTTATATCATATATAAATAAATAAATAAATATATATATATATATATATATATATAGTTTCTATTTCTGATAATATATATATAGATATTTCCAGGGTCGTTGTTATTTATTTGCTTTACAGTTTTTTTTTTAATAACTTCTTCACGAGTACCTCCTAATTGCTGTGAAAGATCATGTAAAATTGTCTGTACATACAATATTTATTTATAAATATTATTATAAATATATATTATATATATACCTCTATTTAATTATTAAATTAAGCTCATTTTATTAGGCTTTATTTTACTTGAAACGCGAATTTTTAATAAATTCACAGCTTTATTATACTTTAAAAATTCCTATAAACTATTAAATTAAAATTAAAATTGTTTAAAATCAATTCACATCAAATTTAACTATTCATTTTATTTATTATTATTTAATTAAATTGTTAACTTTAATTTAAATTGTGTACTTTTTTGGAGTGCACAATTAACTAAATAAATAAAAATGGCATCCAAAATAAACGCTGCAGCTAATATATATATATATATAATAATCAAATGCTTCCAAAATAAAACAATCATCAGAAATGAAAACGCAACTTGAATGAATAATTTAAATATGTCATAAAAAATGCAATTCTACGATCAATCCATATTAGCTAGTCATTAACTAACACACACACACACATTTTTATAATCTAAACTGTGCCTGAACTTAAAACACGAAAAACTGAAAGAACTAAAAAATAAACAATCAAATTGATGATAGAAAATAAACCAACTCATTTAACATATATATATATATATATATATATATACTATTCATATATATATACTATTCATGTATATATATAAAACCATATATATCTTTTCACAATTTAAAAATGATATATATATATATATTCTGTAATATATTTTTCTTTAGTCATTTCAGATAAATCATAAATTTATAATTATAACTAATTTGATAAAGTTTACAAATACAAAGGCTAATAATTTATTATCAGTTTAAATATTTATACATGTTTATTAAATTATTATTATTCTTTTTTAAGCCATTAATTACATTCAGGAAAGGACACTAATATATATTAATGCATATATATATGATATATGGTATATATATATGTATATATATATTTATATATATATATATATATATGAAATAAATGTCAATTTAACATATCGAACTTACCCAAAGTACTTGTGCTACCTATATTATGAGAGACTTGTGTACTAATCAACTACATATATATATATATATATATCTATATATTTATTTATTTATATATATATATATATATATATATATATATATATAAATATACATATAGCTGTATATATATATATGTATATATTGCTAAAAATCCATGTGTAATATTTATGAAATGAGTATTAAATACAAAATCAATAGCAATTATTGCAAGTATGCCTGATTTTATTAAACGTTATTTAGTTATTGTACTCCACATTGTATAGAAAACAAAACTAAAAACTAAAAATTAGTAGTATAACTTTCTAAAAAAAAAATACATATTTATAAATATGCATAAACAATTGACAATAAGTCTATAGTTGTGAGTTCCGGACAATAAATAAAACATTTTTAGTATACATATATATTGTATATGCTACAATATACTATACCTAAATTTATATATATATATATATATGTATGTGCACATATATATATATATATTCGATGTACGATTACAATAAATATAACATGTTCCAAATTCATTTTATTGAACTAAAACTCAAGTTGTCTACGCATGGTTGATGTTTTTAAATAAATGCCAAAAACAAAAATCATATGACAAATACTTAAAAGTATTTAACATAAGAGGTAATTGTGAATCTTATTGTATAACACACATATTGTATATTGTAAACGAATCAACAAACAAATATATATATGTATATATATATATATATATATATATATATATAAAAGTCGTATGAACTGAAAGAGCAAGTTTTTTTATTTTCAAAACAATATTTTTGATAATCGATAAAACAACTTTGAATGGGATCTGTGAATTTTCTACAGTTGCTTGCCATATTTTGATAGAATGAATCCTTGCGATTGTAAATTAAATTAAAATTCATCAGTTTTAAAAGCCAGATAAAATAAATCCACAACACATTAATTTGTATCTTATAGTCTTTATTCACGTTTCACTTGATGCTTATTTTAATACTTAATATGGGGTATATTAGTGAATGAACTGCTCCTTCTGCATCTCGTTGTGATCCATTTTTCTGAATCGCCAGCCACCTTGGCCATCAAACTCAAGAATATGTGTGTGGAATTTCCTAAAATTAGAATAAAAATAAAAATAGGCAATTACAATAGAAAAATAATATAGTGATCTATTTTCAACTAACTATATATTGTCTAGTAATATATATTATTTATTTATTTAGTTTAATTTAATTTAATATTAAATTTATTTATTTGTTTTTGATCAGTCTTTTTATATTTTTTTTTGGGGTGTCATAATTTGTTTACAGGGTATATCAAAGTGAAGATTCTGCTTACAAATAATTATCTAACAATCAAATATATATATTACTAAATCTTATCTTACCAGAGAGTGGGTCGATGTGTGATCGTCAGTAGCGTGATTCCCATTTGTTTGGCAATCTCGTAAATGGAGCTCTCCACATCGATGGAAACGGCACTCGTACACTCGTCCAGCAGGGCATAGCGGGGTCTACAAACATGAATCGTAGAATATATAAAATATATATATAATATATATAAGATACGCACTTGTGATAGAAGAGACGAGCGACAGCCATACGTTGTTTTTCACCGCCCGACAAAATATCCTTCCAATCGCGCACCACATTGAAGCCATCACTAAAAATAAATAAAAATAATATATATATAAAAATAAAAACAGGGAATATGTATATATAAATTAATAAGTAAATACATAAATCATTCATATAAATTTCAATATTAAATTGTAATTATTTAATTATTTATTGTCTTGAATTTATTTGCTATTTGTAATTGACTTTAATTTACTTTAAATAAATACCTTTTCTTAACTGGCTTTAGCTGACTTTATGTAAATAAATAAGTAAACAAATAAATACATAAATTAATTAATTAATACACAAGTAAAAAATAAATAAATAAATATATACATAATACACACATAATTACAAATAGAATTAAATATAGAAAGCAAACTAGTAAATATTTATTAATTATTTAACAATTATAAATTTACTTACCGCTGACCAATGTGCTCCAAGCAGACCATTTTGAGGATATCCATGAGTTCGTTGTCAGTAATATTCTTGCGTTTCATATCCTCGCGCGTATCGGGATATATGATCTGATCGCAGAGACTGCCGATGGACATATAGGGTCGTTGTGGTATATAAAACATGCACGGCTTGTTCTCAATCGGACGTGGTATGTGCAACTCCCCAGCATAGATCGGCCACAAGCCGCTCAAGATGCGGAACAGACTCGACTTGCCACAGCCATTGGGACCGGTGATTAGCAGATGGACGCCTGGCTCGATGGTTAAAGACAAGCTTGGCACAACAATATCACAGTTGGGTGTCACCACGGGCACCGCGCGCAGACTAATCATATCGGACAACTGCCCCGCTGCATCATCTGTGTAGATAATGCGACCTTTGGCAATTGGTCTGCCATCTCTGAACTCAATGATGCCATTCATCTCATCATTGTGCTCCACAACTGTAGCCTTGCTGTAGATTCCCTGGGCTGTCTCCTCGAGGACATCCAGCATGCCAGCCACACGATACGTGTATCCTGCGAGCGCGACAATCTCCTTGTATGAGGACATCAATCTCTCAATTGCATCTGCTGCAGAAATTAGCAAATTTCGCGCTGTTGTCAAATATTGAGTGCGTTCACTAACATTAGAATCGTTGCTGTTACTGTTACTGGTACTGCTGCTGTTAATGTTACTGTTTACAGCTGCACCTGTTAAGATGGGCAGGGATACCATGACCATGCCCGTGCCAGACCACACATACTTCATGAAGAACTGCTCCAGCATTATAAACCACAATTTCTGACTGAATATTGAATTCATTTGGTTCACCAGACGATTGTAAGCCTGCCTCAGCTGCTGCAGCTCAACCTGAAGCGGACAAGTAATTAGAAATGTAATTATGAATAAATAAATATATAAATAAATAAAAAGGTTAAATCAATAATTATTTAAATAAATAAATAAATATATAAATATATATATATATATAAATAAATAAATACCTAAATAAATAAAAACATACATAATTAAACAAATATATAATGTAGTCTTTAGACTACAATTGAATTTGATTCGTTTTACATGCCTTATCTTAAACTTGTCTACATATTGAATAAATATATATAATATATATATATATATATATATATATATATATACCTTATGTCCGCCGTAGAAGGCGATCTCCTCGGCATTTGTAATGATGCGGGAGTGGATGTGTCGCAGGTAGCCGTAGCGATTCGCCTCCTCGGAGACCAGTTGTCCGAATTTGGGCGAAACAATCCGCAAGATGTGCGCCGTGAGTGCAATAACACTGACAGATAGGGCGGGGCCTGCGAGAGGGAGAAGCGAAAAACAATTTTTGAAATAAGTAGGAGAGGGACAAGCATTGAGAGCAATAATTGCCTAGTAAAATGTTGGCCTTCATTCTTTGGGAGGACCGCATCAGAGCCAGGCCAATTAGCATCAAATCGAAACAGGGCTTTGTCAAACTGCTGTACAAATGGGCCACAGAGCTGGCAAAAACCGAAATGTCCTCGGTAAGTCTACAACAAATATAAATATTCAGGTAAATATATATATATATAGATATATATTCACCTGTGATCAGCGTTTTCAATTCTGCCATCTAAATTCGATACGCGATAGTAGTTTTGATTTTTGAAATACAAGCGATATGAATGACGCACCAGTCGTGTTCTAGAAATAATATATAAATAGTTAAATAGAATAATATAATTAAATTAAATTAAATTCATATTAAACAGTTTACAAAGCACAGAATAAGGTTTTTTCGCCTTCACAAATAACTCAAGTAAAGTCAAAACATATTAAAATCCGATCTTATTAAAATTTCTACAGGTGATCAATAATATATTGGTTATTATTATTATTAAAGAGGCATATATTTATAAGATAGAATAATCATAATCTGCGCTGGCTGTTTGAGAATTTATAAGTCAAATCTGAGATGCAATTTATCTTACAGATTTGTTGTCTGTAAGCCTTTGACAACCTGTATTTGGTGGGGGGATCCCTTAATTACTTACCGAAATGCCAACGCCAACTTGCTCTCGAGGAAACGAATCATGGAATTGACAAAGGTCGCTGGTATGGCAATGCCAAACCATTTGAGCAGTACGAGTGCAAATTGTTTGACATCCTTGCGAACGATAAACTTCACGATGGCGCCCTCTAGCGCCGCCACATAGATGCTGAGGAAGGTGCGCGAAATGAGGCACAGTGTGTGCACGGTTAACAGCCCCGTTTCGTAGCAGAGCTTTTGCGGTATCATTATTTGGACGAGCATGCCGAGCTGTTTGAGAAATTCCCGATTCAAACCCGGTTCAAGCAATTTTTGATTTTTCGCTTGCTGTTCGACGAGCAACTTTTCCGCTTCAGCCAATTTTAGATCCTCATCGATTTCGGTTGGTGTGAGTGACCCGCCCCCACCTCCTTTATTGTTTCTCCTCCTCTTGCTATCTTTGTTCTTGCCGTCTTGTGCTGCATTTCGGATGTAGGGAACAGTTACCTTAACGGTTAATGCAAACAGAGCTGTTCCCACCAACGCATAGCTAAACGCCTGCATGGGCAATCCACACTGTTCATACTTTTCGGCAATGCGATCCACATACTTTGACAACACTGTCATATTTACATGCGTTTCACTTTTTTGTATTTGTGTATTAAATGTGTATTGTATTTAATAACAAATATGCATTTAAGTACAATCCTTAAGATTTCACACTGTAAAGAAAGTAAAGAAATTAAAATAAAAAACTATTATTTATATGAAATTTCTATTTTATCTATATATAAATATTATTTATCATTGATTGATGGTGAATGGCATTTTTATTATTTATAAATTATTTGATACTATTCTTTATTATTGATTTATATACGTATATTTATATTTGTGAAATGATTAATTTCATTATATAATTACAAATAGAATACCGAACTAACAAAACAAAAAAAGAGCCGTCATTTAACTAGAACGGCCAAATACCAATTGACTGGGGGCCAAGTTAAAATTTAAGAGACCCGATCCAGAGCAGAACCAGTGTTGTTATGTAATCAAAGCGTACTTTCGAGCACCTAAATTGCTGTAAAGCAAAGTTCAATCGCTTAATCATTTAATCGACTTTACCTGCACTGCTCAACACACTGCTCGACATAATGGTTTAATCAGTTAATACTCATATTTCTTTCCTAAACGCTACTAAAAAGAACACACGCTATTTTGTATGATCAATTCGACAAAAGTCTCTTTGGTCACTAAGGGTTTTTTGCCCAATACTAACGATAAGTGCTTAAAATTTGTAAATTAAGATTACCACAATCAATCCAATTGATAATGTGTACTTTTTTATTTTGGATTAGATTAGTTGCAAGCAACGTAGAAAAATAACTGTAAAGAATATATTTTGCGCATTCTACGCTTATTTCCGGGTAAAAATTTTAATTAAAAATAAGAAATTTATGTATTAAAGATTAAGAATTTAGAATTAATTATATTCTTTATTTTATTTTATTTTAGTATTTATTATATTTAATAAATATATATATATATATGTGAGTGTGTGTGTGATAAGGCCAGTATAATTAAATCATCGATACAGAAAATAAACAAAGGCGCTTAGGAACAAAGAACACACACATTTTTCAGTGATTAGCCAACGGAAGTCGATTAAAATTAAGTTTAAGCCAAACTGAGTAAAAATTGAACTTTGCAACTAGAAAACACAAATTGCTTCGGCGTTTAAGAGTCAAGAACATCAGTTTTGTACTCTGTACGCAATTAATTAGAACTGAACGGGTTAACTTTCAAAATAATTATTAAGAATGTTTTTTATTGCTTGTTGACTTTTGTAATATTATTATAAATGTTCTCGTTTTGCTTTTTAATGTGAGCGCACAACTTACAGCTGTCAGCTTTTTGTCGTGCACGCACAGCTGATTGTTCTACGCAAATGCATATGTATTGTGAGTGGCGTTTTGCGTCTGTGTGTGTGTGTTGTGCTTTCTTGTGTATTGGTGTTTGTTTTGCGCTTTGTTTTCACACGTTTTCTTCGTATTCCCTCGATTACAAAATACTTTATTGCGAAAAGCTGCTGACGAACAACATCGCGTCGTTTGTAGATAAAAATATAAAGCCAAACTGATTTAATTGACAATTGCAGAATTAACGAAATCTATACAGCATATATACACGTAACTTAAAACAAAACAAGCAAACAAACAATAAAAATCTAGTTTACAATATTCTGGGCAACACAATAAAAAAAACACGACCGAACAACACGAGAGCTTAAAGCTTAATGTTTGCTGCTACTGCTGCTGCGGCTGCTGCTGCGGCTGCTGCTGCGGCTGCTGCTGCGGCTGCTGCTGCGGCTGCTGCTGCGGCTGCTGCTGCGGCTGCTGCTGCGGCTGCTGCTGCGGCTGCTGCTGCGGCTTCTACTACTAATACATATGCACTTTTAGTGCGAGCTTAGTTTTTCAGTTTTTCCTTTTGCTCGCTGCTACAATCAATCACACACAAAAATAAACATATGTGCATATGTGTGTGTGTATTGATATGGAACATTTAATTTAAGTCCAATAAGCAACGTAAATAAAGAAGAAGCAGAAGCACGGAAAAACGGTTAAATTTATATATTTATTTAGCATGACAAATAAATATACATATAAATATAAAGCCTTCAACCGGAATCAAAGCAACTCAACTAAATCAACATGTAGCTTGCATGTGTGTGTGTGTGATTATATATCTGACTTTCCCACTTAAAAATTGTGATTCAGTGATTCGTTAGCTTTTGATACTACAGCTGTACCGGTATTTTTATATATATGTATATGGAATATTTTTATAATTAATAAAAATATATAAATATGGAATATTTTTATAATTAATAAAAATATATAAATATGCATATATGCATAACGTGGCCCCGAGCGAAGCCGGCTATTTACTACATCAGGTGTTTGCCTTGCCAAATCGATACACACATACATGTATAAATTTATGTATAACGCATAACCGTAAATAACCGTTTAGCGCGGCTCGCAGCAGGCGGTGAAAAGAGATGGCGCTATTTTTGTTGCGTCCTTCTCAACCAATTCATGATCAACCTTAGCGGGCTGATCGACCATGTTTGAAGCAGCTAGATACTTATATTCACACTTTTACGTATACTTATATTTATATATTACTTAGCTGTCAACCAGCAGTCCTCCATGGACAGTGATAAAACGGACTCTTCCGATGAGTTTTACGACGCCTGCTCGGAGCAGTTGGAGACGAGTCCTTTGGAAATGGACTTGAGTACTTCGCTGGAGGAGGCTCAACTTGCCATCAATTATTTCTTTGACAACAAGTTCGAGGAGGCTCGCAACCTGTTACGACCGTTTGCCAATTCGAGCCTCTATCACTCGATGGGAACCGCTGTCTTCGCATTCCTCGAAGCGGTTCTCACCTTCGAACACATCGACGAGGCCTCCGCGCACCTGAAGAAATGCGTCGAACTCTGTCAGCGGTTCAGAAAAAAGTGCACATTAACGGAATACATCGGCAACACTTTCAAAAAGGTATTTATATTTTAATATTTTCTAGATTTTTTTTAAGTTCTAATAATAATAATAATAATAATAATAATAATAGATAACAATTTAAAGTTACAAATTAAATGATATTAAAAGCAAATAATTAAATTTTAATAACAATAATAAATATAAATGAAAATATATAAAATTAAAAGTAAATAATTAAGCCAAATAATAAATAATTAACTATAACAAATAAATAAATAAATAGAAAAAAATAATTTAAATGCAACTTTCAAATGAAATGGTATAAAATTTATAAATAAACAACGAGAAAAAGAATAGAATAACAATTATAAATGATATGTTATAAAATGAATAAGTTAATAATAAATAAACAATAGATAAATGCTAATATAATAATAATAAAAACAATAGAATATTAATAATAAGAAAAATATCAATACTTGCAGAAAAACTTCAATCTACTCACCGATCTGGAATGCCATGCAGAACTCTGTTTGGCGGAGGCACTTTTGCTGAGCGCCTTGTTGACCTTCATCGAGGACGAGAATCTCAGCGGGCTGATCCGAGGCAGCCTCCAAGTGCGGCAGTGCTTCAATTGTTACAGGTGGCGAGAGAGACTAGGAAATTTGGTTGATCCAGCTTAATATTATTAGTGTCTATTACAGACTCTGCGCCCAGATAATGAAGCATCGCAAATGGGAGGCGAGTTCCGCCGGGCTAAGGAACCATTTTAATAGCGGAGTCCACATGGGCATTGGAACTTTTAACCTGATGATATCCATGTTGCCCGTGCGCATCACTAAACTGCTGCAGTTCATTGGTTTCTCCTCGAATAGGGTGAGTATTTACTAAGTAATTTAATTGCAATTAATGCTCGAATTAGGTTTGGAATTACATAGCAATTAAATAGCAATGTAACTAGTAAATCCATGGTAATTACTAAATAATTACCTAATGGTAATTAATCATCGAATTGGCTGAATAATTACATTGTAATTACTTAGTATTTAAATAGCATAAACTCATCAAAATAATCTCACCCAACCCCATCGCAGCTTAATGGCCTTAATGATTTGCGTGTTGGTCACCAGGAGAACGGTCTACGTCAGATACTGTGCGTATTATCCCTGCTCGGCTATCATCTGATGGTCGTGCCCATGCTTTGCAATCGTCAATCGCCAAGTGATCTCAAGCAGTGCGATGAGATGCTGAGTGGCCAGCTGACCAAATATCCGAATGGTGTCTGGATGCTCTTCTTCAAGGGACGCATTGAGCTGTGCAAGGGCAATCTGCAAGCAGCAGAGTCGTGGTACATCAGATCATGGAAATCTCAGGATGCCTGGCCACAATTCCATTACCTCAGCTACTGGGAACTGCTCTGGCTTAGCTGCATGCAACGGAACTGGGCCAATGCTCAGTTCTATGCCACCCAGTTGCTGGAGCAGAGCAACTGGTCAAGGGCTATCTACGCCTATCAATTGGCCGTCATCAAGCTAATGATGGGAACAGAGGAGCACCTGCGAAGCATAGATGCCCTGATGTTGGAGGTGCCAGCAAGCAGACAACGCATCGCTGGCAAATCGCTGCCCATGGAGAAGTTTATGGCAAAGCGAGCCGAGCGCTATCAGAGCCAAAATCGGAGACTCGTCCTGCCCCTAATCGAACTGCTATATTTGTGGAACATGTTCAAGTTCCTCGGCAAGGATTATCATCTGGCTGATGGCATCCTCAAAATTATCGATAAGGAATTGATCGATTTAACTCGATTTAGCCAGGCATCAGTTCATAATCCTTACCATGCCGATAATCGGGCTTTGTGTTTGCTGCTGCGTGGGGCCTGCTATGTTCAAATGGGCAAATCGAGCTTGGCTTTGCAGTGAGTATATATATATATATATATATTATTATTTTGCCACCACTGTATATACCCTGTAATTAATATAGCACTTCTTTCAGGGACTTCCGTGAGTGCATTGCCCAAGTGGACATTGTGGAGGATCAGTTTATTATACCCTATGCCTGTGTGGAAGCTGCCCTTTGCCACGCCTCCGATAATCCAAGTTTGGCCATAGCCATGCTGCAGGACACCAAGTAAGTCAATCAATCAGTCAATCCCTCAATCAATCACATTTCTTTTTTTCCTTCTTCCCTTTTTAGAAAAAAGTATTCGAAATATGCTTTGGAATCTCGTCTTCATTTTCGAATACATGCGGCTTTAATGAGTCTTAATGGCAATTTTGGTTAACGAACAGTTATCGACAAATTCAATCGATTGTCTGTTTTATTTCTTTTGTTTATTTTTTGGTTGTGGATCCAGTATTGTTTTACTTACAATTTTAAATATAGCGGACATTTATCGTTAAAACATATTGGTTGCTTGTTCTATTTATTTTTAATTTGTGGTCTAATTTCAATTAAGAACTCCAGTGCTGTCTAATTCCCCCTCCGGTTTGGATTCGATTCATTTCCAAGCAATCGCACTTATCGATAAAAATAAAATTAAGCAAGTTTCGTATTTATTTTTTTTAAATTTAGTAATTTAGTCATTTTATTATAAGAGTAATTGTGTTTCATATACATGCGCAGTTATACAATTAATATGTATACATAATTCTCTTCATCTTCTTATTTTGTTTTATAATGATAAGGGGAATTCCTTTTTGCTTTTTATTATTTTCATAATTATCGTATGTGGTAAAAAGGTTTTGTGTTCATATATATATATATATATATATATATATATATATATATATATATATATATATATGTAGTGCGCATAGTTGAATCAATACATATTATAATTTAATTTAATTTGCTTATGTTTTTTTCAGCTTTTTCCATTTTCTGCGTTAGTAGAAATGTTTATTCGTAAATCGATGATACCTAAATCATTCTTAAAAGCCCTATATAATTGTTAAATCTATGAATATATATATTTATATATATACGTTTGTAATCGATTTAATTTTACATTAAAAATGCAAAAAGCCTTATCTAATCAGTACTATATACGCATTAAGAATTTTAACATTATATGATTTTTTATACACTATTTTTTTCAAAAGCAATTGTTTTTTTTTTTAAATTTAATTCTATACATTTTATTCATTTTTTAAAGCTGCATTTCTTTTCGTGCAGTGTATTCGTGTTTGAGTTATTTTACAGTTATATATTTTTTATAGCAATTTGTTTTTTTTTTGTTATTAATTTAATGTTGAAATGGACGCTTTGAAGCCAGACGGTTTTCAACTTGTTTTTTTTTTTTTTTTGAGTTTAAGACTTAAATATTTATTGATTTTATTCGTTCTTTTTTTTAGTTATTAAATTCTAAAAATTGTGGGGCGCAAAATGGCAACTAAACTTTTAACAGATTAAAAGGAGAAATTGTGAAGAAAAAATGTAAGAAAATATTAACAAAAACTGTACAAAAAATAAAATATATAAAATAATAGTTTTTTCGCTTTTGAAATAATTTTAAAATGCATTATTATTAATATTAATTTCTTTTTCTTTGCTGTATTTAAACTTTTTTAATATATATATGTATATGTACATATATATATATATATATATATATATATATATATATGTGTATATGCATATCATATATAAAAAAGAAATAAACCTTGTGTATGTGTTTACAGAGAATACTGCTTACAATTAACAGTTACTCGTAATTTATGCATGTTAAGTAACAGCTACACATACATACATAAATGTTTATGTCCCCTTCGCTGTGTGAGTGTGAGAGAGAAAGCTGCCAAAAACGGTTATAAGCTAAAGTTCTGCATATCTGTGTGTGTGTAATTTAAACTAACTAATAATATATATGTATGTGTGTCTTTGTACTCAATTTGCGCCTTTTTGCAAACCTTATTACAATATATACAAATATATAGATATAGATATATATATATATATATATATATATATATATATATATATATATATATATGTTAATAATAAATATTCGAGTTTTGAATACTACAATTTTCCGCTGCTTCTTTTTTACATAGTGTATGTGTGTGTGAATGTGTATATGAATTTTTTTTATATATATATATATATGTATATCACAAGTTTGAAGAGAGTAGAAAGTGGCGAATTAACTACAAAGAATTGTGTGTGTGTGTGTATGTATGTGGCAACAGCAAGCGACGGCAAATTTGAAATATATATATATATTTGTAGCTGGCTTAGCAATCGATGCCGTTAATATTATTGCTGCAAATTTGCGTTAAGGCATTACGACTTTGTTGCTGCTGCTGCTTCTTAATATGAATATCAGCAATGGCGTCGACTGTCCCTTTTGCGCATAACCTTGTTCCCTTTGCATTCGCTGCTGCCTTTGCGTTTGCGCATGAGCTTAGTGCTCCTTTTGCGTTGGATGCTTCTTGTGCGTTAGAGCTTGCCGCTCCAACTGCTCCAACCGTTGTAGCCGTTACTCGCTGCTGGAGGGCGCTTACCGCTGTCTGCTCCGTTTGCTGTTGAAACTTGGCCAATTTCTGCTTATTTTGCATATGACAAACATTATTTGTTAAACTACAATTGTTATCGAAATGCTCCGAGCTACTAATTAAATTGGTGCACTCCACACTGCAGCCGCCAATCATTAAATCGTCGTCTTCCTCTTCTTCATCTTCTCTATCTTCTTCTGCACCATCTTCCTCCTCCTCTTCTTCATCCGCTTCGGAATTGCGTTGATTGTTGTATTGTTGTTGTTGTTTTTGCTGTTGTAATTGTTGCTGTTTGTTAACCAACACTGTTTGATCTCTTTCAGTGTTGTTTAGCTCGTAATCAGCGCGATTTATGAAATTTGCCGGACTTTGTTGTCTCCGTTGTTGATAATAATGCGTTCTTTCCGCATGCGCCAAAGTTTGAGCACCATTTAAACGCTGTCCTCGATTGGCCGCAGTTGGAGCCCCAGTTGCAGCCATAATCTGAGCTGTTGTAGAACCGTTGACTATGTTGCTCAACGTGCCACTTTTCCGTACGCCACCATTATTATAATGATTACCTCCTCTTTCGTAGGAATTATAGCCCGGATAACGCAAGCCGGCCGTAGAAGTTGAGCCGCAAGAATTCGTCGTTGAATTCGAGCTGCGCCGTTCCGGGTCCAGTTCCGGCTTGCGGCACTTTTGCAACTTGTGTACAGTTCCGGCCACGACTCCGGCATTTTCTACGGCTCGTTCCTCTTTGAATACGGGTCGCTCAAAATTGTTGAATTCATAGCCGGAATTTGGTTCGTGCAACGGTTCCGAGTAGCAACTATCGCTTTGCAGTAGCAACATTTGTTGCTGTGACGAACCGGAATTCGAACCGGAACCAGAACCGGACCCGGAATTCGAGGCGGAAGCTGATGCGGACGCGGAACCGGAACTGGCGAGCTTTTGTAGCGTCGTTACTGTTGTTGTTGTGGCACGCAAATCAAAATTGGGATTCTCATAGTGATCAACGGTGCCGTCCGTCAAATAATCACTGCCCAAATACGCCGTAGTCGCTGGCCGCAGCTGATGATGATGATGATGATTATAGCGTGCGCTGTTATACTCCTGATTGTGGCTGTGATTTCGCATGGAGCCCGTGTCGTACGGCCGCTGATACATAGGCTCTGGCTGCATCTGATAATCCGTAATGATTCCGCCCGGAATGGAATTTGTTGCACCGGCTGCTCCGCCGACTGTTGTTGCTCCGGCTGGTGTAAGCGAATTTAATGCGTAGCTATCATCGTAAATCAATTTACCCGTACGCATTGTATACGTGTGCAAATTAGTGTTCGCATTGCATACGGCCGGATAATCCGTGTCAAATTGCTCCTGACTCGAACTCGACGTGCAGGGCAGAAAAAAATTGGCCACATTCGAATGCTGAGGATGTTGTGGATGCTGTGATGGATGCTGTTGCTGATTGTGCTTCTCTCGTTCGGACAGACCCAAATTATTTGTGGCACGTGCATCGCCGTTTAAGGCAACCCCGCCCGGATTATTGCCCGGATTGTTGCCAACGCTAGTTTTGAGACCCGTAACCCAAGAAATTAGCGTAATAATTGCAATTTCGATGAGACGCAAGGAGAATTGATAGCCCCATTGGAGCCAATCCAAGTCGGAGGCTTGATTTAGGATCAAAGGACGCGTTGTTGAAATGTAAATAGCGCCAAATATTTGCAGGGTTGCCAACAGCACAAAAAGTAAAGCGCTGGCAATCGTTATGTGAATGGCATAGGAAAGATTTTGATAACCATGAATATAATTCTGAGATTTACTCTTCAGAATGCGCTTGAGTATACGATAAAGATATAGATAAAGCAGGCCCAGGCTGAGGCAGATAAATATGTAGATAATCTGACAGATGAGGGAGAGTACCCGGGGGGGAGGTGCCGGATTAGCGGCGGGCAATTGTTGCTGTTGCAGCTGTTGCTGCTGCTGCAGTTGCAAGTGCAAATGTTGCTGTTGCAGCTGCAATTGTTGCTGGCGACGTAGAAATTGCTGTTGCTGCTGCTGCTGAAAGTACATGTGATGATTGTGCAACGTATACGACTCGACATAGTGCAACGTGATGCACAAAACCAAATGGACGCCGCAGCCAACAACAACCGTCAAGGGACGCACCAGCGCCGAATATCGATTATTTTTATGATTCAGCGATTTTAGAAACAAAAACAATATTAAAACAGCAAAAGCAACCGTCAGCAAAGTCGCCGGCAAATTGAGTAAAAGTTCGCCGGCGAAAATGGGGAATGTGCTGTGAATATTATATGCATCGACACACAAATAAATAATGCGCATCACACAGATCGCAATCAGAATCAGATGGATATATACGAAATAAGATTGCGCAAATAGATGCGTCAATTTGTTGAACGTGACCAATTTGTAGAGCGAATAAACGGCCAGTATGGTAAAAAGGACAACGGACAGATAAATGTGTATATTCCAAGCCCAAGTCCAGGTGAAATGTGAAACATTTAAAATGTTGCCACCAGTTCTTTCCACATTTGGTGGCAAGTTGGGCTTAACACTTGATGTGAAACTTGTGGCAGCTGCTTCACCAATTGCTGCTGCTGCTGCCGCCGGAGTTGTTGTTGTTGATGATGCTGATGTTGTGGTTGTCGTTGAGGATAGATTATTCTTTGCAGCCTCCAACTGTTGCCGGCTCTTATTAATATTTGGACTGGAAGATTCCGCACTATTATTATTATTATTGTTATTGTTGCCACTGCCAGTGTTGCCAGCTGCATTATTATTGCCACTGTCATTCGCTTGTGTTGCCACTGCCACAATTGGCGCTGCCGGCGCTTGTGCATAATTATTGGGCTTTTGCGTCACTTGCCTCAACAATACGGCGGGTATATCGCCCTTTTTGCCATTAGAGCCCAAAATACGGCGTATATTTGGCAACACTTCCTGTCGCTTGTTTGCCTCCTTGTTGCTCGCCTCCATCGACAACTTTTGCTCATTGTTATTATTATTATTACTAGTATCTCTTTCGCTGGCCTCCATTGTAGTGGCCTCATTGCGCGAAGGCGTATTTAGCGCTTTTTTACGTTCGACGGGCTTTTTGGCCTCCAAATTGGTCTCATTTAAGCCAGCATTGGTATTGATTCCTGACTCCGCCGTATTTCCTATGGAAGCCGCCAAGTCCGGCGGTCTAAACGGAATCCTTTCGTGCCCGGGCATTAGACTTGGTGGCGGTATCGGTCTACGATTACTAAATGCCACCGTATTCGATATAATGCCCTCATTATTCGTGCCACGCAATGTGGGCTTATCCGCGAATGGATTTTGATATTCCGGCGGCAAGGGTGGCGTAAAAAAAGATCTCGATGGCGGCGAATAGGAGGGTATATCACCCGGATACATGGGAATCGTTGGCTGTCCGTTGGATTTCTTCAACAAGTTGGGTACTATTCAAAAAAAGATATATTTAAAAAGTGAATTAGTTGTTATCGATAATAATTACTTGAGGGCATTGGCGTTGAATTGTATTGAAGCATTGTATGCCGTTGACGTTCCCTGTCCCTTTCTCGCTCGCGCTCTCGGTCGCGTTCGTGACTGCTGCTGCTGTGATGACGATTCGGATTCGGATACGTTGGATTATTGTTGCTCTTGAGTATGTCGGCGTTGGGAGCTGAGGTGGGCAACGCATGATCTCGCTCCAAGTCCAGCTCGTAGGTGCGATGGCGACCAGCGTTGTGTTGCGGCTGATGCGCCGATTGGTATCTAAATATATTATATATATATATCAATTTGTGGGTTCTACTTGTGAAATTGTAGCTTTTTGTGTTATCGATAGGTGTCAGTAATCGGAAAGTGGGGGATTTCTTTAGTTTATAGATAAAGAATATGTGCAGGTATATAAATTTCTTTGGGAGGCTCTAGCTTTAAAATGATGGCATTTAGTGTTATCGATAAATATCGAAAAAAAACACAACAGAGAAAATTGTGACAGTTTACAGCTCGATAGTAAGTCTAGGTATTTAATATATCAATTGAAATGCTATATATTTCAAATTGTGGATTTTCGTGTTATCGAAATGTATCGAAAGTCGCAAATCTATAATAGTATAACTATTCCTAGCTATATTTTAAATAGGTGCTGTCCAAAGTTGTGCTTCTGCTTACCTGAGTGTGGTTAAGAGTGGCGTTGCTACCGTAGTCAAACCGAGAATATAACTGTTATCGGGTATGCTCCGTTTGGTCGTTGAAGTGGTGCCATAGGCAACCTTGATGAGGACAGCAGCCACACTGCGCTCCAAATTGTCCAGTTTATCCAGATAACCGCTGCTTGCCGCAGCTGCCACAGATGATGATGATGAGGAGGAGGAGCTGCTGCCAATCAAACCTGTTGTCGCATTTGCTGCCTTGATAATTGCCCCATTTCGATAACCCGTATTGTTTAGGGCACTACCCGGACCATCTACTACTACTCCTACTCCATCCTGCTCCTGCATGAGTATCGCTTGCGTTGAGCAATTGAGGCACAACAATAATGTGAAGAGTACTCCAAGCAACATATTATAATTTGCACGATTTCTCTGCTGGTAGTGCCAATTTCTGGAGGGTGCTAAATGCATTTTATCTCGATTGGTTTCGTATTTATAGCATTGTTTTAATACTGTTTGAACTATTGATTTTGTTGTAGGGGTCTTTAGAGCATTTACTCCTCGATCCGGGTCGAGATCGTGATCGCGATTGAAATTGCTGCTGCTTCGAATACATTTTAAAATACTGTCTGCAAAAAAAATAAAACTGTATTAACAGATTTTTGTCTATAGAAATGGAAGTTATAGTATTATATTTTATCAATTTATTTATTATATATTTTGTATATTTTATATATTTTGTATATTAATGGATTTACCATGTAAATTTTGTTGAATCTGTCTACTTTATTTTGTATATTTTATATATTTTGTCTATTTTTGTTTTCAGTTTCTTATAACTATACTACATTTTCACTGTTTATATTATTAAAACCTTTCACTTACCTTGCTTTTTAAAAGTTGTTATTACTGGTTCGGCATTGCGAAATTTAACTTTAATGCGGCGATTTATTGTAACATAATGTTTACTTATTATTAGTGTATTTTTCTTAATCCGATTGTTTTGTTAGTTATATATGACAAACTGACAGCTAACAATTCAATATTATTTGGGCGTCATTGAAGGCGTTATTAGTACCTGTTAACAAAAGAAAGAAAAAACATTATAGAGAAAGTAATTTTAAGTGAAAAAGTAGACGAAAACCATGAAAATTTTAATATCTTTGGCTTGTAGATATTTAAATTTAACTTAATAAAAACAAATAAACTAACAATATAATAAATTAATGTAAAAAGCGTAAATATTATTGCTTATGTGTAAAAAAAATATTTATTGAAACGACTTAATTTTGATCAATTGATCGGCTGTCAAATTTTGTATTTTAATATTATTCTTATTTTTATATATTTAAATTTTATATTTTAAATTGAAACTTTGTTTTTTGTTGTAATTTTTTATGGTATTTAATAAATAAAAGCAAGTGTTGGATAACAGTGTAATTATTATTATGAGCATGTGTGTAAAATAAATATTTATCGATAATATTTTAGTTTTCAGCACTTGATCTATTGGCGGCTGTAAATTTTTTTGTTTTATGGCTTCTTGTTCTTCTGTTGGCACTCTGCTGCTGCAAGCAATAACGAATATCGAATATCGCACATCGAATATTTGTCATTGGCGAGTGCATTTCAAGTTGCGCAATATGCGACCCATAAAATACTCCTTTATATATATATATATATGTATTAGATATTTAAAAACAAATGTGTGTGTATAATTGATTATATATGTATATGTGTAAATTGAGCATAAATCACACACACACATGTACATGTAGAAAGCTCATAAACAATTGCAGCACATGCACACACATACATACCAACATATATACGCCTACACTTGTAATATTTACTTCACATCCATATTCGTTAAATATTCTTGCATTGCTTGCAAATGCAATTATTATTAATTATTTATTTATTTTTATACACAAATTTTTCGGAGATTTCGTGCAGATATATGTATATTTTTTTTTTATATACACACGCACACGTACATATGTATACCTACGTCAAACAAGTTTCTACACATACACAAATCACACACATACGCATGTATGCAGCAGCAGCAGCATTTTTTGGGGCTGGTTTGCATTTGATGTACATACAGTGTCTCGCAGCACAAAAGACTCAGTGTCTAGCAAAAAATTTAATTGCCTGCCATAAACAAATTATCCAATATTTTTCAAAAATTCCAAAGACTGATAGCAGGTACATATATTAACCACCATAATGAATATATGATCCCAATAAACTGGGGTTTTCCCACCGGCTAGGCCGGATTATGTAAAAAAGTACCTTAATTTATGGTCGCATAAAATTTGGACCTGGGGCGTTATGGACACCAGGGTGCCATAAAACCCGGATTTTTTACGCCAGGTTGATTATTTTCGGTATAAATAGACCAATCCTTCGTAGTCAGTTTAGTTATATCCTGCATCTCGGGTGCAACCAGCCAACAAGGACTATGGGCAAATGGACTACTATTGACCAACGGAATCTCATCCTGGAACACTTCAAGTGGGACATTCACATCGCCAAATAGCTAAAATGGTAAATCTAAACAAATCAACTGTGACCAACATCATTTGGCGCTTCGTCGACGAAAATCGGACAGAGGACAAGGGCAGAAAGGCATCAAACAAGATTTTCACCGACTAGGAAGAGCGGAGGATCATCAGGAAAATAAGGGCAAATCCCAAGCTATCGGCTCCAAAACTGACTCAACAGGTGCAGGATGAAATGGGGAAAAAGTGCAGTGTGGAAACTGTGCGCCGGGTTCTGCGCAACCATGACTTTAATGCCCGAGTACCACGGAAGAAGCCCTTTATAAGCGCAAAAAATAAAGGGACTAGGATGACGTTCGCCAAAACCCACTTGGACAAGGATTTGGAGTTCTGGAACACATTCATATTTGAAGATGAGTCAAAATTCAACATTTTTGGCTCAGACGGACGGAATTATGTGTGGCGACAGTCCAATACCGAGCTGAATCCCAAAATCCTAAAGGCAACAGTCAAGCGCGGCGGAGGAAGTGTCATTATGGGCATGTATCTCGGCAGCCGGCGTCGGAAATTTGGTGTTCATTGGAACAACAATGGACAAGAATGTGTACCTCAATATATAAAAGGAAAATTTAATCCAAAGTGCCGAGAAGCTAGGAATCCGACGTACTTTCCGGTTCTACCACGACAACGACCAGGACAACAGCCAAGCATAAGTTCGGATTAGTACAGTCCTGGCTTATCTGGAACTGCCCCCACATGATAATTCCACCGGCCCAGTCTCCAGATTTAAATGTTGTTTAAAATTTGTGGGCTCTGCTCAAAAATAACATCCGGAATCACAGATCCGATCTCAAGAATGCTCTGCTGGATGAGGGGAGCAAAATCAGTCCAGAAACAACCCGGAAGCTGGTATCTTCCATGAATAATAGGTTAGGGAAAGTTATTAAGGCTAAAGGATATCATACTAAGTATTAACATCCTTATTTAAGTTTTTATACGCCAAATATGTTACTTTTCTAAGACTGAGTCAAATGAGCTTTGACATGCATTTTGGCATGTTTTCAGTTTTTGACTTATTTTCGTTAATTAATTAATATTTTAATAAAAACTAAAGTTTATTTTTCAAACGTGATATAACATTAAACAAATTGGCATTTAAACATTTTGCGATCGTTTCTTTGTTTAAACCTTATAGCACTTTAAATTTTTTGCTAGACACTGAGTCTTTTGTGCTGCGAGACACTGTATGTTTATATGGATTTAATTGCATATGTTTCAATTACGTTTATATGCACACACACACACTCTTTAACTTTATAAATATTACATTTTATTGCATTAATTGCACAAAGAAAACGCGTTTTCTTTTATTTTTTGTATTATGTGTTTCTCAAAATTTTTCTCTTTTACACAAAATGGCGTAGCCATCAGAGATGAACGGAAACATCGACAAATCAACGTATCGATTTTTTTTCTGCTCTTGCGGCTTGCTGCTCTTTTTTCTCGCTGTGCGTTCGATATATCGATAGATGGGTGTAAATGAAATAGTGACTGCTGTGGCGATAGATTTGTAAGCCTTGTGCGGCATTATCGTACGTAGTAAGTGATTAATCGCTGTATTTACTTCAATTTATCAAGATTGCCTATGAATTGATTAAATTATATATTAAAAGTTGGTTTTGTGCAATTACTATGGTATTTATTACGCTTCAACTTTTTTATTTATATATTTATTATAAACACATATATGTATTTTACTGAGTAAATTGTAATCGACAATTTTTAATAATTTAAATATGTATTTTACGCCCACTTGCAAGCAAGTTAATAATTATCGCCGTTAATATCGATAGTCAGCAGGCATCGATACCAAATGCACAGCCATAAAGAGAACTATAAAGAGAATACACAAAGAAAAAAAGAATTAAGTGTATTTTTATGCTCGCATTGGTCAAACAATAAAAAGTAATTAATTAAGCATATTATTACTGAAAAATGGATACATTTGATGTATCAGACAGAAGCAGGTAAATAAAAACCGGAGACATAATGGATATTTTAGCATAAATGTGGTGTGTGTGTTTGTGTGTGTGTGCAGATTATTATTCAAGTGCATTTGAAATACACACATACAGTTGACTTGTTGAAAGCATAATACATATCTATATATGTGTATGTATTTAATTTGCAGTTGGTACTTTGGCTCCATGTCCCGACAAGTTGCAACGGAGATCTTAATGAATGAAAGAGAACGTGGTGTTTTTTTAGTGCGCGATAGCAACTCAATCGAAGGCGACTACGTGCTCTGTGTGAGGTAAGAACATAAATAAATAAAAAACAATACACATAAAATTAATATTCATATTTGTTTATTTTTAATTTGCAGAGAGGACACCAAAGTGAGCAATTATATTATTAACAAGGTGCAGCAGCAGGAACAAATTGTTTATCGCATCGGGGATCAATCATTTGAGAATTTACCTAAATTGTTAACATTTTACACACTGCACTATTTGGATACGACGCCATTAAAGCGTCCAGCTCAGAAGAAAGTCGAAAAAGTCATTGGCAAATTTGATTTTCTGGGCAGCGTATGTTCAAATGAATATTTGATTTAATTTTTTTTTTTTATTAATAGCTGTCTTTTTATTTAGGATCAGGATGATTTGCCTTTTCAGCGAGGCGACATTTTAACCGTTATACGCAAGGATGAGGATCAGTGGTGGACAGCACGCAATTCCACCGGTTTGATTGGTCAGATTCCAGTGCCGTATGTGCAGCGTGTAAGTAGTGGTGAACTAATGAACAAACAACGCAAGTGAACGAACGAACAAAGTCAACGAGCAGTCCAGCTGGTCACGCAAGTTTGATGAATGAGCAGACCAACTGTTCATGCAAGTTTGACAAACACACAAGCCAAACTGATCATGAAAGTTTGACGATTTCGTGCCGCCTCTTTTCATCCCTTTTTGGTTTTACAGTATGATGACTCGTTGGAAGAAGATGGCATCGAACAGACGTCGGCGGCTGGTTTAAATATCAGTGCTTGCATTGCACGTTCCAACATTTCCAGTGGTAGCAATGCGGAACCAGCTTTCGTCACAACAACCAGCCAATTTAGCAGCCTCAAGAGGACCGATTTAAATGTGCGCAAGGTTTAAAATAATATAACATTAATATTTATATATAATTTTCTATTTTTATATTTATATTTACCAACGCTGTTTTTTCTCTTGCTTTCCAGCGCAAGCTTCCAGCTCGTGCTCGTGTCAAACAATCGCGTGTGCCGAATGCATACGACAAGACTGCATTAAAACTAGAGGTGGGCGATATTATCAAGGTGACCAAAACGAATATCAATGGGCAGTGGGAGGGGGAGCTGAATGGAAGGAAAGGCCACTTTCCATTTACGCATGTGGAATTTGTTGACGATTGTGATTTAGGCAATAATTGTTTAAGCAATGATTGGACGGAATCACAATAATTAATCATTTCATTTCTTCTTTGGCAATTCTAATTTATGTATTTTTAATTTTAAGTGTGTCAAGCGAGAGGATGTATTAAAAATTTTAAGATTAAGCGTGGTGTTTACCAATTGTTAAAATATATATATAAATATATATTAAAAACACACATATTGATTAATCATAGTTAATTCATTCATGTTTTAATTACATTTCTAATTAAAATTAAGAGCGCTTTTGTGGTTATTTTATTATCGATATACAGGAGAGTGCGGCACAGGGTGCATTGGGTATTTTGAGTTTTAAGTGTGGCTGTATGCATGAAAATTAAAGGATGCATGCTTAAATCATTATTTATAAATAACAAAGTTATAAAATGTGAAAGAAGTTTTAATAATAATATATTAAAAAGTTAATTTATTTCACTGCTATTATTTTTATATATTAGTTGTTATTTTATTTATTTATTTAATGTCAGCTAAAGCCCGTCGACACAAAATATATTAAATTAAATAAAGTTGATATTTAAATAAAAAAAATTAATATTCATAAGATTTTTAAGTATTTAACAGCATTTTATTAAGGTATTTATGGTCTCTCCACAAACCGTCACACTGCATTTAGTCATAACAAAGTAAATATGCAGGAAGCAAGAAGTATTTATCCGCCCACCAATGCGGATTCCTACTCAAATTTGGTAACTATTTAATGTGCAACTTAAATAAGTAATACAATTACATATAATTGTGCACACAAATTAAATGCCAAAATGTAAAACATTAATTGAGCTCGCCAGTGCTGATAAACGTGCGTCGTTTGCTCTTTGACAGGTTGGCTTTGTTTTCATATTCAATTTGATTGTTGGAACGGGCGCGTTAACGCTGCCCGCTGCCTTCGCTAAGGCTGGCTGGTGTCTGAGTCTGTTGCTGCTGCTGCTGCTCGCCGTTATTAGCTATATAACGGTGACATATGTCATTGAAGCGATGGCCTGTGCAAATGCCATCAAAAGTTGGCAGAATTTGCAAGCGCTGCGACACAGGCGATATTCATCGGAATCGCAGGAAGAGCAACAGTTTGCCAACACTGACAGTGAAACGGTGCCGTTGACAATACAGCAACAGAGTGGTGAATTTCATTATTATCAGCTCACGCACAAATTTGAGTTGGGCGAAATGGCAACAATGTTTTTCAATGATTTCGGACGGATTTTATTCTATTTGTGCTTTATTATCTATTTGTATGGCGATTTGAGCATCTATTCGGCAGCAGTGACGAGAAGTTTACGCGATGTTATCTGGTAAATTGTATAATTAAATTAATTAAAAAATAGTAAAACTGAAAAGGTTATGTTGCTGATAAAATAACCGTTAGTAGCTGTGCTCACCGTGCAAAGTGCGCTCAATATGCTGTTGGCTGGGCGCAAAGGTGCGGTTGAGAGCAATTTTTAAACGGCAATCAATGGGTGCAAGCAGTTATCGATAAGTACGCGCGCTATTTTAATTTGAAAGCAAAAAAACAAAAAATAAAAAGAAGCCTAATTTATTGTAACTAATTAAAGTAAGTAGTTAACTATATTAAATCATAATAATGCTTTATATATTAATATTATTTATATTAATATTTATTAAGGAAAGCAGATATCGATAAAAGCTGCCCTCTTTAAATTTGAAAGTGGGAAAATCAAAAACTGTTAAGAAAACACAAAAAATGAATGGAAAATTAGGGAAATTTAAATGTAAAGAACTATAATAAGCAGTAAACTATATGTAATATATTAATAATCGTATTTATTTATTTACTTGCAGCGATTACGAGCACAAAAATACCTCAAATTTGTCAACTTTGGAGACGCGTTCAATATATTTGCCTGGTGATTTTGAGAGTAATAACAATCGTGCCTGTTGGCCACAGTCAGAAACAACAATATCGCGTAAAATGATTTACAGACTAATATTAATGGGTTTTACGCTGATTTTTGGACCGCTCGTCTTTTGTGGCATACAAAAAACCAAATATTTGCAAATATTGACGGCAATTTGTCGCTGGTTGGGTGAGTTTTGAATGAAGTAAATAATTAATATTAATTATAAGTATTTAGTTATATATTTTGCTATTAATTTACAGCCTTTGCACTGATGATTTGCATAACAATTAAAATGCTGGCGACGGATGGAAAACGCGGTCATCCAAATGCCGCAAATATTTATGCAATTCCTGCATTATTTGGAGCCTGCGTTTATTCCTTTATGTGTCATCATTCGCTGCCCGGTTTATTGGCCCCGTTGCGCTCTAAATGCTCCGTATCGAGCATATTATCCATCGATTATATTGTCATTTGTGCATTTTATTTAATCTTGGCTTTAACTGGCATTTTTGCCTTTGAGCACGTTGAGGATTTGTACACCTTAAATTTCTTACCGGATCAGTTCGATGACGATGGATGGTTATCGCAGCTGCTCATTGTTATCGATTACTTTTTATCGCTATTTCCAGTATTTACCTTGTCCACCAGTTATCCTTTGATTGCGATAACACTTAAGAATAATTTGCAAACCCTATTTTTGGACATGTCTCGCTTGGAATCCTATAGTTCTTTTGTTTGCTTTTTATTGCCGCTTTTAGCCATTTTACCGCCATTTTGTGTGGGGTTTTTCACCGAAAATTTGTCCAATTTGGTTGCGTTTACGGGCAGTTATGCTGGCGTTGGGATTCAGTATGTAATTCCCGTATTTTTGGTTTATTACTCGAGACGTACTTGCTCCGAATTATTGGGTAGCGGTATTCCTAATCATTTTCGCAGCGCATTTCGATCCAATTTTTGGCTAGTTTTGGTTTTAAGCTGGTCGGGTTTATCTATGCTTTTAGTTACCATTAATTTGTGCACTTGAACCAGTGTTGTTAAAAGATTTTTAAACATGGGCTGTGAAATTCCGGATTATAAATTACATTTCAATTAAAAACGTACAATATTTAATCAATGTTTAAAAGATTCTTTACATATTACAACTGTAAGTAATTCGTTCCATTTCAGAATGTGTATTGGGAGACAAAGAGAAAAAGTTTTGCAACACTTTTGCCGCGTGGCATACCGTTAGTGAACACTGTCATGCTCAATTCAAGCTCAACATCCTGTGGTCCTTCCAAGGCACGCTTTAAAACCAAATCCACTTGATTTTTTGTCTTCAAAGTGCTGTAAAATGAATATAGATATCGATAAACATTGATTATATATCGGTAGCGAAATTTAAAGACTTACTCAAAGTAAGCCACTGTTGCCCTCTCCACATTGCCTGCCGCTTGAACTCGAGCTACTTTTAGATCGAAATCTATATCATCATACCAAATGGGTCCACGGAGAGTAAAAATTGTACGTCCTTCGGGGGGTATCATTAATTTCGATACGAAAGTAATGAAATTATAGGTAAATGCCGAGGGTTTCGTATAACACTCTTCGCCCTCGCAAAAGTTGCTCTTCTGCCGGCATCGACTGTAATTAAATACAGATATATTAATATATATTTAAATATTATTATTTTAATATATATTTAAACATTATTATTAGTCAGCTTACTTCTTTTGATCGGGATCGTTGATATAGCCATGGGGACAATTTATGGTGGTGCATTTGTAACTGCCACGTACATTTGTGCAAATGTCGTTCTGGAAAATATAAGGTATTGTTATCGCTTATCGATTAATTGTTAATTTGAAATGTAATACAAATAGTATTTAAATAATATAAGTAGAAAATATAAATAAATCTATGCAATGCTTTAAATTAAATTATATTTAAATAAAAATAAGTATAGAAAATAATAACAAATAAATAGTAATTAAATATATATTATAAGTAAAAAGTGGTACAAAAGAATAAATGCAATTAATTTTTTAAATAAATAATTCTATGAAATCCGATATCAAAGTACTCACACAAAGTACTCTAAAAGGCACAACTCAAAGCAATTGCACTTTTGCAGATCGACATATCGATAGCGCACACAGCGATATATTGTAAGTGCCAAAATGAGTAAAACAATAATATAGATATACCTCCCAATTACTCACCCTGCCCGTGCACACATGATGCTGATTACTCGTTTCGCATTCATCGATATCACGACAGGTTTTCTGATCGGCATTCAAAGTGTAGCCGCGGGGACACGAGCACTGATACGAGCCAGCCGTGTTAATGCAAAAGCTGCAATTTAATAGTGAACAAGGTTAACTGCGAACAGTTAACAGTAAGCAGCTGTCAAATATTTACCCCATGCACAATTTGTAATCGAAATCCTTGTGCATTTCACATTCATCGACATCGTTGCAAGTGCGATTATCGGAGCTCAGCTCGTAGCCAGGATTGCAGGTGCAGCGATAACCGCCCCAGAAATTGATGCACTTCTGTTGACACAAACCGGGTATTGATTGGCACTCATCGACATCGAAGCACTGGGAATGATTGGGCCAACTGTCGGCTTGATGCGCATGATGCGCATGATGCGCCTTCTTTTGAAAGCCCGTCTTGCACTCACAATAATACGAACCGATTGTATTGTAGCAATTTGCATTCGATGAACACACCGCCTGACTATGGTCACACTCATCGATATCCGCACAGCTGTTGGTCCCATCGGGCTGACGCGACACCTGGTGGCCGGCGGGACAGGCACAAATGTAGCCACCATGACGATTCTGGCACAACTGATTGTCCCCACAGCTGTGATCGCCCGTCTCGCACTCGTCAATGTCTGCTTGGTGAGAGAGTATGCGAGAGTTGAGCATGCTTGCATAGCTGCGAATGTATTTGTGTGTTTTCTATACTCACCAATGCAAGTGGTGCCATCTGGCGTCGATTTCAGGCCGGCGGGACATTGCAGCAAACTCTCACAACGATACGAGCCATTTGTATTAATGCAACGTTCGTGGCTGTTGCATGCCTTAAACTCGTTGCATTCATTGATGTCTGTAAGAGTTAATATTTACGTGTTGTTGCTGCTAAGCGCTTTAGAGTGAAGAAAGTTTGAGCAGTAAGCGTGCACATATGTGAGTGAGCTCAAGTTACGCTAGGTATATAGAGAGGCATATATTCCAAAGTTGTCGCTGATGCGAGAGGGCTTTATAGTGAAGTGCATGGAAAATAGAATTTGCATTTGTGTAAGTGCGCTGAAGTTATGGTAAGTGGCCCCTAAACATCAACCAGTTGTTGCTGCAGCTGCTGCTAAGAGCGGGGTTGAAGAAATTAGCGAGAGCGAACTACGCAATTAGTGATCCGCTGAAGCGTTCCTCATTAGTTAGCTGGAACTAGTCACTTAAGTGAGCGAACGCTAAGCGAATGAATTTTTAATAAAATAAATGAATTAAATAAACGATGAATGCATATTAAATTAAATTAATTAATGAAATTATCGATGAAGTTGACTACTGCTTAAACATTAAACACAACTCCGAATTAAATTTAACTGAACGCTAATTGAACGTTTAATGAACGCACAAATTAAATGAACAATTATTTTGTTCGCTCACAACTGAGCAACTGCCTCCTTAATCGATTAGAAGCAACACTGCCACCTGCCATCGCACAGCGACCACTCAGAGCAGCGCACGCAGCTCCCTCGCCCACACAAATGCTGCAAATAGCTAAAGAGTAAATCATAAATCAGTAATAATTTACCAACACAGGCGCCGAGATGATTGCGCTGGAAGCCAGTCGAACAGGGTCGTCGCATTTGATAGCTTGGCGTGTAATCCAAACGATTGTGGATATAATGCGAAGGATTTTCTGATGTTGTTGTCGTTTTGGGCGTGGTTGTTGTTGTAGCTGTTGTTGTTTTTCTATGGCAGCGAAAGGAGCCTTTGGTATTGAAACACTCATAGTCCGACAGACAATTGTGCGTATTCAATGCACACTCATCGTCATCTATTTGGGGAAAGTAATAATCAAATCAAATTTAAAAATTATATACAGTTATGGCAAAAATAATAGCAAAAGAATTCAATTATTTATTTCTAATTGTTTTCTAAATGTTGTATTTGTTTCATATCGTTTATTTTTTGGCTTTTGCATAAATGTAAAGTTTTAATTGCATTTAAAAAGGATATGGTTTTTTATTTTTATTTTCCGTCAACTGTATATATAAGATATATTTAAATAGGTCAACTTACCAACGCAATTGCCTGTCTCGGCATTGAGGGTATATCCCGTGCCACACGAAGTCCATCTCTATATAATCATGGAGATATATATAGATATATATATATATATATATATATATATATATATATATATATATTATTAATTGATGTATATATAAAGAGTAAATAAGGGATCCAAAATATAGTACCGTGCATATGTATGAACCGATGGTGTTATCACATCTCTGAGTCGGCAGGCAGTTGTGATTATTAATTGAGCACTCATTAATATCTACAGGTATACAGGTATATATATATATATATATGCATATATTTTTATATATATTCAGGTGCATTTATCATTTAATATATATCGCATTAAATTGCGAATTGATTTTATTTACCAACGCAAGTATTTTGTGTCGCATCCAAACTGTAGCCGGCCACACAGCTACAGTAGTAACTGCCTATGGTGTTTTTGCACTCCTGTCGCGCCTCCGTTTTGCATGTGTTTTTGGTGCCATTCGCAGTGCATTCATTGATATCGGCGCAAATATTCCCATCGAAATAGTAACCGATTTCACATGTTAAACTCTCTGTAGGAGTAATATTGCTATTATTTATTTCATTGTTATTTTATAAGTAGTCTTATTTTTGTGTCAGTAGGTGTATGTTAATTCACTTGATTTTAGCTGCAGCTCTCTGTTAACGGTGTGTATGTAAACTTAACAAGCGCTGCAATTAAAACGTGTAACAGCCTCCAGCTCTCTGTTAAATGAACAGCTCATGTGTAATAAATGTTATTTGTAATTAAACATTTTACATATAAAAGTCTCTATTGGAAGTTACAGTTGTCTATAAATTAACATTTAAAGAATTGCGACACGAATTGGATTGTTATTTGTTTTAAGAAGAAATGTCAGAGAGGAGCTTTTAATTTTTGTTCCCTATTTCCGACACTTGCATTAAAACTGGAGAACGATCAACATTTACAGCGCTCGTTAATATAACAGCTTGAGCGTTTCCAATACACTGTTAATATAACAGCGTTTACAATCCACTGTTAATATAACAGGGTCTGTATTAAAGAGGTTGTTATTTAAATTGAAATTGAAATTTGAGCAATTTACCGACCTTCACATTCATTTGTCTTCACGTTGTATTGATAGCCCTCCAGACAATCTTTGGACCGATTGAGGCAATGATAACCACCGTGGGTATTATGGCAATATTGTGTTGTTTTGCACTCGTGCAACTCCTCAATGCATTCATCAATGTCCACACAACGGCTCTGCTTCAAATCCAAAATAAAACCACTCGGACAGATATCACTTTTCAACGGGGAACAGGTGACATTATTATCGTCCAACTTAAAGCCGGGATTACAGCTGCATTTGTAGGCATCGAAGGTGCTTTCGCATATGTGTTCGCACAAATTTGACATTTTCTCGCATATATCATCTGCAAGAAGTATCATTAATATTTACTGTTAAATCTGTTAATAGCGACTTACCATCAGCTGTTAGCACAATTGTTCCATCTGCATTCTCTTTGCTTTCGTCGCCCCCGTTCGCCTCCTCCTCGTCCGCTTCAGCCTCCTTTTCCACCTCGATTGTATAGTTTTCACCTCGCTCGCATTCTTCACCAGACTCCTCAGCATCGTTTCCGGTGCAACAGATGCGATAGGATTTTATATTTGATACAAATGAGAAGAGGGGATCTCGGCAATTTTGATGACTAACCTTGACCTGCATGCCAACTGTAAATTAATATAATTATTATATTTGGAATTACTATTAAATAAAAATATTATTAATAACGAAACTGCATTTAATTTAATTGAAAGTAATTATTAACTGAAAATTGCATTTAATTCAATGTAAAATAATTATTAATATAAAATATTATTAAATATAATTGCATGCCTACTGTGAATTATTATTATTAGTATTAAATTAAATTATTATTATATATAAAATGTACTACATTATTATTACTAATTATGAAGGTGCATTGCATTAAATTTTAAATAAATATTAATTTAAAAATAATTAACTAATTATATTTATTAATTGCGAAACTGCATATAATATAACATATTATTAATTATAAATTATACTCAAATAAAAATGATGTTATTATTAATTATAATTAAATTAAAATTAAAATTCATACCCTGGCAGGCGCGACAGCAATCCGTGTAGGAGGAGGTATTTGAATCCTTATCACAAGATGTGCCCTTTAAGGCGGCCAGACGACCCTGTTTACAGTGCTCCCTGTTCAATTGACCCGCACAGCAAACGCCAAATGTGGAATAACACAATCCCAGCCAGGCCTGAGGAATCTGTTGTTTTCCAATTGAATTTTCCATATTTCCACACTCATTTGTAGTCCGAGCATTTCTCAATCCACTCAGACAGCATTTTCTTATATAGTCGGAGATAGTTTCTGAAAGAGAATATAAGAGAATAATTAATTTCTTATGAATGGGAAATTCGAGTAGTTAATAAGTTGTAATAATTAATATAGAATAAATTACAATCTGTAATGATTGAATTTGTAATAATTAATGCAATAATGTAATTATAAATTTTAATTTGTAATAATTACTCTAATATTCATTTTATTCAATCTATTTTTACGTTTTTTATAAACAATTAATTAATTTAGTAATGTCATCTATATAACTATGTACTCAAATATTTTATTATTTAATTAATTGGCATTTTTAATAATTTATAATTGATAATAATTAATACAGAATAAAATATAAATGTAATTATTAATATGTGGTTGCACTTAATATTATGGAGTGCTCTTCTGCTCTTTTACAAATATAAGTAAAAATTCATTCCTCAACTCTTATATGCAGTAAATTCACTCTCCTACATGTGAGTACATAAACACAAACACACACATACATATAAATCTATGCTTTAATTGCCTTTGCAAAGGTCGCCGCATTGAAGCAGTTTACACACACACACGCGCATGCATATTTCCAGATGTATGCAGATGTGAGCATGTAGAATTACATAAATGTACACATGTTTGTATAAAAGTTGAGATCAACTGTTCACATTGCGCTGACAGCATAATCTGAGAGCTTATCTGACAGAACCAGACAAACATTCGCTGCTCAGATCTGATAAGCAGAATCTTATAATTACGCACAACCACACACACACATGCAGACATCCGTATGTGACCAAGGGGAGTATGCAACTATTATACAACTGTTATATAACTATTATAACAAGATATTTACACTTTTTCACATTGTAAAATAAATTCTATAAATTTTAATAAATAAAATAAGGAATAATATATGTTGACCAATAAAAGAAAAATAAATTCTAAGTTATATATTACTTAATAATTTACAGTTTATTTAATTTCTTTAAAAAATTTAATTAAAAAAATATTCTTTTAAATTAATCAAATAAAATATAAATACAATACATATGAAATAACAAATAATAATTAATTTTATTTATGCATTTAAAATCATTTGAATGTGCAAAATAATAATTTAGAATTTAATTTATTTTATTACTTCAAATATATTACTTTTAATTTTATTTAATTTGTCAACTTAAATAAAATAAAACGATATATTTATATATTAGCTAAGTAAAATAATTGCTAAATTATTTCTTATGCGATTATTTAAAATGTAAATGAAATGAATTACTTCTGCGTTTATTTAAAATTCATAAAACAATCAAACAAACACTAATAAACACGTCAATAAAATAGAAACGAATATATAATAACAAGTAAACTAAAATAAATTCAATTAATAATTATTATTTATTTTTCATTTATTTAAATTTACTTAGAAATGCCTTTGAAAATCAATAACACAAAATGTTAAATGCTAAGAAGCACACAGATCCTAACACACATAATTATTTACACATACACGCACACACGCAAACGTTTGCATGTTTCAAAGTCACTGCCTGCAATTGCATGAGTATAAGTGTGTGTGAGTGCATGTTTGTTTGCATTTCTGTATGCATGTGAGTCTATGTAAACTTGTAATGCTGACTCACCTTCAGCGAGCACTTGTTGCATTTGACACGCGGTCAATAGCCAAATAATTCCCAAGCAGTTCGCACGCATCACGCACTATGTTATCAGCTCAACTGATCAAAAACTGAGCTATAAAAAATCGCCTTTTTGGGCGAGGTTTTTTGTTCGCTTCTTTTTTTTCCTTTTTCTTCTCGTTGTTGTAATTTGATGCGCGTGTAGAAGACGGCTTTTCTCAACTGATTCACGCGCAAGTGGCGTAAAAAAAATAGCCCATGTCTGCTGTTTGTCGTGTAAAGATAAAGCTCAAGATAAAGATATAGATAAAGATGGAGATGGAGGTGAACTACTATATTGAATTAAGCGCTGATAAAATTGTAGTAGAGCAGAGTATTGTTTGAAATTTTGTACAGCCTGATGAACAATTTATATGCGCTACAATTAATAATGAATATGTAATTTTAATTAATTAATAATTAATAATAATTAATTAATAGTCGTTAAACTCAAATAGCTGCAATTTTGATCGCCATATTTATTTTGCCGCGTCCTGTTAGTGACGTCACAAGCTGGCCGCCATATTTGGCGCTCTTTATCGGTTCGCTGCTATCGCTGTTTTCGAGCCCACAATTCCATACTCCCGACATACTTTAAAAAAGTTGAAACGGCTTGTATAAAAATGAGCATAATATTTATTAATTTTATTTAATGCTTGATATTTTATTATTCATTATTTTAATAGCATTGTCCCTCTTCAATTGAAACCAGTGACGATTTTTGTTTATTTGCCGCCTCGTAATTTGGATTGCATATCGTGTTATCTATAATGCCATCGACATCGGCTCTCAAAATACGAAAATTGATATCGCTATAATCCAACTGGCTATATAGATAAATGGGCAAACGATTACTCATCACCCAAACACTTTGTTTTATTTCCTGATCCACTTTCAAATCATTCGGAAATTGTATTAACATCGAAGCATTATCTGGTTCCAAAAGCATACCGAGATTTGCACGATTATAGGGCTTTTTGGTGTCCCAACAGCCGATATTATCACGATGCACTTGTGTGTAGAACATAACACCATTTCGGGCTATGCCCGATGTCGAAGATTGTCCCCCAAAGCCACGATCCCCAATTGGAACAAATAATTGCGAGGTGTCCACGCTGCTGTTGCCGATCCAAAGGGATTCATTCAAAAGCGTGTTAAGGGGCACCATAAATTCCTAGAATTAATGGGTTAAATAAATAAATAAATGGTTTTAGCGATCTATCGATTACTTTTTATATTTTACGTTATATACAATTATTATTTATTTCTTATCAATCTTACAAATATTTTTAATTAAAGTTTAATATCAAATATTATTTTTAGCTTAGTTCAATCAATTTATTGTATATTTATTGTATTTTTTTGTGTCAATTGACTTTAGTTGACTTTAAATAAATAAAGTCTAAATAGTGGCCTGATATTTACATATTCTAAAGCTAGTGTTATTTATATTATGTTACAGCTGTTATAACAGTCTTAACTCTAGTTACTTGAGGCCTGTTAACTGTTATTTACATTTCTAGCTCTGTATTTACTCACCTTATAATTGATAGTTAATAGCTTATGTTATTCGTGCTCTCTTACTCATCCGCAGTGCTCTGTTAATTACATACACCGCTCTGTTAACTACTCACCTTAAAACTCGCCATTGGATGAAAATATAAAAGTCGCTCCCTACTTTGACTCATGCCAAAAACTCCATCCAACCACTGAAAATTCAGGCCATAAACATTGAAATCAGCTGCTGACGGATTCGGTAAGAAATTATAATTGGTAATGCGCCAACTTCTGTGCTTGCGCAGACTATAAACCACAATGCCAAATCGCCAGACATCTGTGATTAAAGCGTGGGCATCTTCGCAATCTCCATTCCTAACATCCACGAGAATATTTGAGTGCAACGAATCCTGCTTAATTTGCGAGGCGGGCAATTCAAAACTAACAATTAATTCATCCGTTTTTAAATCGTAGGCAGCAATTTTTGGTGGGCATATTTGATTTAGTTTAATTGTTGCATTCACAATACCGGAATCGATTAGCCACAATCGATTGCAGTGCGCATCGATTACGGTGCGATAAACCGATATTAGTTTGCTGCAATCGGCATTGTTGGGGCTGCTGTGAGATTGCCAATTCGGATACGGCTGCAGCGGTGGACTTATCTCCTTGGAGGGATATGCCAAAGTGACCAGACTCGCTGGCACTCCGTCTTTCCAGCGCGGTGTTGTGATAAACATTCGATTGCCATGCACATCGATGCCCAGTGGTAAATTATTTTTGGGTATAAATTCACTGTGCAAAAAAATTAAAGCCGAAACAATATGTAAAAATTAATACAACTATTTGCATTTAAATTTTAACGACCAAAAATTGCAGGGTCACCTTAAAATATTGTGATGTGTAGGCTTTAAGCTGTGCTCGATTTCTGTCTGTTACATTTTGAAAGGTCATATTAGTCCTACTGCCGCTGACAAGTTTATAAAAGTTGAAGGGTCACCTTAAAATGCTGCAAGCCTAAGCTGTGATCGAATTCTATCTCATAAAATCTGGAAGGTCACCTCAGTTGTAAACGTAGCATTAAACCCAAAACTGTGACTTGCAACTTATTAAAATTACATCTAATTGAAACCTGTATCATTTCTAATTAATGATAAACTTTAGCAATAAACCAACAGACGAAAAATAAACGAATTCAGTTACGTTACGGCAAAAACTGCGTTGCATTGGGTTATTATGTTATTCTTTAAATACTTTTAATTAATATAAAGTATATTTAAATTATTTATTACCCTTTTAATATTTATAAAATATATTTAAATCATTTATTCCCATTTATTGTCCATTTAATATTATTAGAAAATATATTTAATGCACTTTTTACCCATTTAAAATTGCCAGTTGCCTTTCGACAAATGTCGGATATTCAAAATCCAAATATTTCCATTCGTTAACAATTTCAAATGTATTTCCATGATTTTTGCTGCCACTCCCCGTGATAGATTGGCCAAATATTGCAGCATTGACTGAATGTCTGTCGTATTTGAGGCCAATGAACGAACAACAGAAACTAATTACGACAAAACAAAACGACTTCATGGCTCAGCTGCAAAAACTGGTTAGTTGTAAATATATTTATATATATCTGTATACATTAATATCAATTTGGGAACAGATTTTAAAAGCGAAGTAAACTGTCTCACGCACGAAAAACAACTGAATAAAAGTGATTGCTTTGCGGTTTGTTAAGTACTGCAAATCAAGGCGTATAAAACAGACAAATAAATAAATATATATATATATATAAATAAATATATTTATATATATGTATAGACTTAAGACAGGCTGCTATTCAAGAAATTTTACAGTTTGATTAATAATAAAAAAGCAATTGATATATATTAATTATTAACTTTATAATATATATTCCATAAGCTATTATTAATGAATAATTATTTCTTATTATTCTTAATTTAAATTCAATTTTGTACTTCATTTTTAATTTAATCTAAGCTATTTTTTAACTTTTTTATTTAATAAATAAATGAGCTAAAAATGTTTTTATTATCACCACTATTATATTTATAAAGGCTAATAATTAAAAACGCATCGAAAACTAATAAAAGTAAAAGTAAAGTGCTATAATTTATATTTTAATAATTAAGAGTTGACTAATTCAAAAATGGCTAGTTTTATACAAACTATCGATAAGCTATGCCCGGTGCACAATTAATAACAATAGATTCTAATTTGAAGCATGTATTATATTAAAAACAATATTAAACGTGCTTTTTAAATAATTAATTTAATAATCAGTCAAAAGCCAGTCTACCTTTTAGCACTCAGCTGTTGCAAGCAAAGAAAATTACACCCAAATGACGTCACAATTTTGCACATGCGCAGTTGACTATATTAAGCAAGGCTTTGACATGTTAATGGCAATGGTGAATGGCTGTAATGTGTATATGTATTTTGTACATACATCAATTACATTAGAACAATTTTGAACTCGAATTAGGTGAAAAGATTTTTGGAAAATCAGCAATAGAAACAGCGAAATATATTATGAAAAATTAAAACAATAAACAAACGATGCAGTGTGAGTGATGAAAAACAATAAGCAATAAATAAAAACGATAATTGCAAGTTGCGCCAAAAAGTATGCTGCTTTTGTGTCAATTGTGGAAAATCGATAAAAGTTAAAATTCCTACACGGAGCAAAGTGAGTAAAAATATTTTTTCTAAAATACAAAATGCATTAACAAAGAAATGTAAGTAGTGAGTAGTGAGTATATAAATAAATAATTTGCAGAAGGGAAATAGGAAATATAGGCGTGCGTGTGCAATTGGGTGTCTATCAGCAGTAGTTATATATATATATATATGTGTCTGTGTATGTGCGTATAAATATGTAAGTGTGTGTGTGTGTGTATAAATCTGATATAAGTGTTTTTTATTCGCAATTAACAAAAGGCAGTAAGAAGAATACTGCTAATTTGATATATTTTCGCATTGCGAACAGCTTAAAATTTTTTTTCATAAATATTATTAATATATTTGTGAAACATAAAATAGAAATAAATGAATTCAATGATCGCCAGCTGTTAGTTCGCCCACAAACCGGACTCAGTTCAAAAATAGCTAAACGATCAACAGCAGGAGCCGATTGTGAGGGAAGCAGCTCTTTGCTTTTTCGATATTCATTGTTATCGCTGTGGTGCGAATTTTAAAATTCATTTTCAAACCGAGAGAAATTATTTAAGTAGAAATTAAAAATGTCCCAATGGCAGCTCAACAGATTTTCAAAAGCAACCATGCTTTGGCCACTAGATGCATATAATTGCATTAATATGTTTTAATATACATGTTATACTTATTACAGATAGCAGTTAGAAGTCGCTTAGAATGCATAACGTTGGCAGTGAGCTGCCCGTTGGGCGACGCACAGCAAATGAATGCAATACTGCTGGAAATAATTGTGGCAATCGCCGGAAATCGCTGAGCTATCAAACACAGCTCGCGCTGAAGTCAAATAAGGGCGAGGATGTGGTTCCAATGGGGGCATCAGCCTCATCCTCAGCTGGTCGCTTTAGTCCCCATCCAAATGACATATTTCTGGCCCAGTCGAGCAAGCTGACCATACCACTGGAGAAATACGATGATCTGCTGCTGATCAATGGCTGTTTGCCGCCGCCATCGCCAGCACCGAATAACGATTGCCACGCGGAACAAAGCAAAACTAGCAATAGCAACGCCAATAATCAAATGCAACAATTGACTCTCAATCATTTTCAGCAGCACAACAATCACAGTCACACACACAGTCATGCCCCCACTTATCCACTATCCTCCTCGAACTCGGCCTCCTCGCTGTGCACCACAAATTCGGGACAATCGCAGCAATTGGACAAGAAACACACGCAGCACGCCACACATCGCGCCATGTCTCCAAATACAAAATATCGATTGGAACGTTATCGTGAATCACCCAAATTGAAACTGGGCATGGATGCGATGGGTCTCTCGGTCTCCTCGCCTGCGACGGCTTCATCGCGTTACTTTCTGCCCGCCAAGGTTCTGCAGTGTGTGGACGCTTATGGCGGCTATTTAGGTTCCACGCTGCATACGCCGGTCAAGCGTTATGTGCCAACGCCGCCGCCAGCTGCCGAGGAGATGATGACTACGACAACGACGACAGCAACTGCGACGCCAACATCGACGCAGTACGTCAATTTACCTTATGGCGGCTATGCCAGGTCCAAGTGTGGACACGGCGAGGAGGCTCTCGGTCAGCGGGAGGTGCCTGCTCCGCTCAGCTACTCAAAGAGCGCTCAAACCTCAAACGGAGGCAATTCATCCTCCTCCTCCGCCGGCAGTAACAGTTGCCCGTGTCCCTCGCCCACAACAGCAACAATAGCAGCTGCCACAACTTCTTCCAGGAAGCGATTGGAGCAATCGGGAGCTCCAATCGAGGAACCAGACCCCATCATTCTCATCCAACCCATGACGCTAAGCGATTCCACTCAGAGTGCCACCTGTCTGCATTGCAACACAGCTCGCAGAACTACGGGCGTCCATCAAACCACACAAACTACAGGTCCCATTAGCCCAGTGCCCGTCTCAATGACTCTACCACTGTCGGGTTTAACGGCCAGCGATTTGGGTAAGTTGAAGCAGCAGCAGCAACAACAGGAGCAAGAGTTGCTCGCAATCTCAGCGATTGAGGTTAAGCAGCAAACGGAAGGTTTTAACAACAACGGCAATTATCAGCGACATATTTATGGGGTAAGTGAGCAATAGATGCAGCTGCAGCAGCAATGATTACTGTAATCGTTTTAGCAGCAGTAACAAATGCAATTATATCTGCAGCAGCAATCATTGCAGCAGCAACAAGTACAGCAATCTTTGCAGCAATAGTTGCAGTTGCAATTGCAGTCTTCTTTACACCAACAGCAACAACTGAAGCAGTCTTTACAGCCATCCTTGCAGCAACAGCAGCAATACCAACAGCAACAGCAATACCAACAGCAGCAAAACCAGCAAACGCAGCAGCAGCAGCAACAGCAACAGCAATACCAGCAACAGCAGCAGCAGCAACAACATCAATACCATCAGCAACACCTGCAGCAGCAAACGCAGCAACAGCAGCAACAATACCAGCAACAGCAACAACAGCTGCAACAGCAGCAACAACAGCAACAGCAGCAGCAATACCAACAGCAGCAACAGCAACCGTTGCAGTCTCTGCCACAGCAGCAACAATTGCAGCTGCAGCAGCAACAGCTGCCCACGCATCACTATTCGTGTAAAAAGCGCATCATTATTTATATGCGACGTGAAATTGCACGGTTTTTCGGTGTGGAAATGAGCACAGAGGCCGCTGACTATGCGTTGTGGTACGGCAGACATCGTCGGTTGGCGATTCGCTGCTTTGGTCCGCTCAGCAATCAGCCGGAATTCGAGCTGGACAGTCGCGAGTTGTGCGTGGAGAGCAACAACAGCAGTAACAATAGCAGCAACAGCAACAACAATCACAACTTTGCCTCCGATCGTCCCGATATATTGCCCACAGAGTCAACGTCAAATGTGGACAACACTTGCCGTCACAACAATTGGCGCAACAGCGATTTCAATGCCGGAGAATTTGTGGAGCGCAAAGCAACTGTTGCTCACATGCTGATGACTAGTTTGGGTTATTTAATTGCCATGTTTCACAAGCCCAACACAAACCAGTCGAATTCCAATACGGCTCATCATTTATTGAGAAGACGTCAGCGGCAATGGTCGAGAAGCTTTGCACCCAGCCATATACACAATTTGGAGCAACAGCAGCAGCAACAGTTAGATGTGGAGAGTGTGGATGGTGACTTGGCGGAGACTTTGGCGGCGCTCATTGAGGAGGAGGTCTTCTTTGATAATCCCAGCGAGGCAACAACGACAACAGCAACAACAACAGCCTCTGCCTCTGGCAATGAGGAGAGTGTGGAGCGTGCCGGGCTTAAGCAGGGCACATCTAGCGCTACGTTGGGCGTTGAGGCTGGCGTCTATCTTGCTGAGCGTCATCACAATGGCTGGCGCACCTCGGCCTTGAATGGACTCCATTTAATGGGCGACTCCTCGCACAGCCACGCCTCCCATCCCACAAATCATTTACAACTCTCGGGCAGCAATCGACAAAATCAAAACTCGATGCGCAACTCAAATTCGACAACTGCAGCCACAAATCGCGGCAATCGCATTGCTGCTCAACTTTTGGATGGCGTCCTCGAGAATTCACGACGTCCACAAATGCAACGCATTAAATATTTTGGCATTAATGATCTCGATGATCGCAACGATCATCGTCCGTTTTTCACCTACTGGATAAATACGGTGCAAATAGTTGTCTTGTTTTTGTCCATCATTTGCTATGGCATAGCGCCAATTGGTTTTGGCACGGAACAGAAAACGGGTCAAGTTCTGGTCACCAGTTTGAGTCTGCAGACGGTGCAGCATGTGGAGCAGCGTAATCTTTGGATTGGGCCTAGGAACAATGATTTGGTGCACATGGGTGCAAAGTTTGCGGCTTGCATGCGACGAGATGTGAAGATCATGGAGGTAGTCACCAAGACGAGGCGGCAGGAGCGGGAGACTGCGTGCTGCATTAGGAATGATGATTCGGGCTGTGTGCAGTCCTCACAGGCAGATTGCTCCATTAGGGGTCTATATCCAACGGTAAGTGAATAATATAAAAATAATATAATATATTAAATATTTCCCAATAAGTAAATATTCCAATATCATATAAAAATGCTCCACAAGGGCTCTATATTTTAGTCAGTAATTATCTAAAATATGCTACATTTGAACATAATTTGTTTCTTTTCTTTATAAAAACTCAAAAGTGCTGCCAACTGTTATCGATATTTTTTTTGGAATCCTCGAGCATAATATCGTTTAACAGGGCTGCTTAATATAATTAGTTATAGATGGTCACACATGCAGACTATTTTGAGTAATTAACAATATGGCGCTCAACATAATTAGTTATGATCAGACACAACATTGATAATTTAACAATAGTACTGTTTAGATAAGCCAGTTGTACGCTGCAGATAGCGCAGATACACAGAAAATAAAGTACACCCAATCCATGGGTTGCGATTAGAAATATGTTCACACCATCTGTCGAGCGGCCTGCAACTAGCAGATAGTAGTACAGGCAGCATCATAAATAAGATAACGTCAAGACATGGTATCTGTGCACGCATAGATAACCATTGATTGTTTAGGTCAACCCGCAAATAGCATAACTAGTCCTAAGCAAAAATTATCTTCTAAAAATTTGTGTATATAAACGATGCATTTTTCTTCAATAAAGTGAGTGTCTTTAGAGTCTTAGTACATACACGTCTACTCATTCGACCATTTCTACCATCGGACTTACTGTGCGCAACGAAGGACCTCCCTCTCCGTAAGTCCAACTAGTTACAAGTGCTAGTTGCGACGCCTTTAGTAGTCAGTTTATGTGCTGACTGCTTCCCTTAATATATACACAAACATTTTGGTGACCCCGACGTGATCCTGCAGTTGTCAACTAGGCGACAAAAGGATAACCAACATCCAAAAAATCCACATTTGACGTTGTCAACAAGGCGACAATCAAAAGGATACCTGCAATCTCCTAACACAGTTCACTATATCGGCGTTAGTGAGACCATCTTAAGTTGTCAACTAGGCGAAATATCAGGATAAATCTGGCGAGCTACCGAAAAATCATGAATACTTCACCTACTATGAGGACATAAGAACCACAGTTCTAATGTACTTAGAAGTAATCAAAAACGACGCTGAAACCATAAATCAAGCCACAAGCAAGAAGCTTGAAATGGGCGATGGACAGTTTCTGCAATCAACCTTAGATTGTGTTGATTGTGTTGTGCCGGCGACAAAGAGCAATGATCACATCACTAAGTCGCACATTGCACCAAAGCACCCCTATTGAGCACGCAGCATTAGAGCTCATAAGGAATCTATGGGCACAAATTCAAGAGGTATATTTTCGGCTGTATGAAGAAGTTGAAAACCCAGAAGAAAATGGATATGATACAAAGGAGTATCTACAGGCAGAAGAAGATGTACAAAGGGCACTAGCTTCAAAAAGCAATAAGCAGTGCACCAATGACATAAACTTGCCTCGCATAACCATCCCCAAATTTGATGGGGATATTTTAAAATGGACACAATTCTTTGATATGCTTGTGTCCATTGTACATAAGGCCAACATGCCAACAATTCAAAAAATGTGGTATCTAAAAACCAGCGTGATCGGTGAGGCAGAAAGACTAATACGCCAAATCGACTTGAAAGAGGATAACTACCTTCACGCTTGGAACATGTTGGTTGACGCATACGACAATCCAAGAGACATAGCATCAACGGTATTGAACTGATTTTTAATGCAACAAGCCATTAACGACAATACAAAATCGCTTAAGGAACTATACATAGTCACTTTGGAGTCCTTGCATCTCTCAAGGGACTCGGATTAGACATCTCAACGTGGGACCCAATTTTAATAGCGGTCATACGAAATAAGCTGGACAGCACAAATAAAACGCTGTACGAGCAATCATTAAGCAACTCGAAGCAAATACAAAAACTGGACACCATGCTCCAGTTTCTTGAACAACGAGCTCGTGTTTTTGCTAGCGGAAGCAAAACACACAGCAATGCCAAAAAAGATTCGATGGGAGCAACTTGTGCATCCTCCTCAACTACAAGGAAGAATTGTCTCTATTGCAAGAAGTCTGATCATATCATATTTCGGTGCGACGATTTCCGTGCAAAGACAGCCGCTGAGAGATTGAATTGGATTCAACGACAAAAACTATGCGTCAACTGCCTCAAAGGAAATCACATGGCAAAGGTTTGCCCAAGTCGTTTTAAATGCTTCAAGTGCCAAAAAAGACACAACACTCTGCTGCATTTGGAAAATTCTTCAATGGAGCAGCAAAATCCAATTGTAGCATCAGCAAGTAGCAAAAATATAAATCTACTTGCAACAGCAAAGGTAATAGTCCAAGGAAATAATGGACAACAAGCTACTTTCAATGCTTTGCTGGATTCTGGACCTCAGATTAACGTTATATCAGAAAGACTCGCCACTTTATTATCTTTAAAACGACACGACTCCACCCTACGAATTGAAGGCATCGGTAGACAACAAAAGACAAGCAGAGCTCGTGTAAATCTGTTAGTAAAGTCATTATACAACGACTTTACAATGTGGATCGAAGCATTTATTCCACCGCATATTATTACGGATCAGCCAGCTCAAAGTATAAATAATAAAGATTGGAACATGCCAGCAATCTTACCGTTGGCAGATCCCCAATTCAACAAACCAGCAAAATCGACATGCTCATCGGTGAGGAACACTATTACGCACTATTGCTCCCACAAAAACACAAAATATCCTTTGGTCCAATCATGCAAAAGACCAAGTTGGGATGGGCTGTGGGTGGAAAAATAAATGAATCAGGGATGTCAGCAGCCATTTGTGCAGTAGCTACAAGAGAAGAAACGAATACCATATTGGAGCGATTCTGGACCCTAGACAATTTGGAATCCGCAGAAAGGCATCGTACACCAACTGAAAAGGAGTGCGAGAGCCATTTCATTGAGAACTTGCAGACTGCTGCAGATGGGAGATGGAGACTGCAGAAGAAAGATTCCTCGCACTAGAAAGAAGGACAGATTCAAAAATCTGGAATACGAATATGAACAATTGGGTCATATGAAAGCTGTCCCTCGAAAACTACTTCCAACAAACCATTATTTCATCCCCCATCATTGTGCGCTGAAACCTGACAGCAGCACCACAAAGCTAAGAGTAGTCTTCGATGCATCATGTAAGACATCGACAGGAAAATCATTAAGCGACATATTGCAAGTAGGACCCAGGGTACAAAGTGATCTCATGTCAATTCTACTGAGATTCAGAACACATATGTACGTATTTACGGCAGATAGCGAAAAGATGTATCGCGAAATATGGATAAACCCTGAGCACCAATTTAATCAAATGATAGTTTGGAGAAAAAATCCAAATGATGAGTTAAAATACTATCGATTAAAAACGGTCACATATGGAACAGCATCGGCTCCGTTTTTGGCAACTAAGTATCTAAATCACTAAGCCTCACTTCACATAAGCAGATCACCATTAGGATCCTCTGCCTTAAGGGATGACTTCTACGTAGATAATTGCCTCACAGGAGCAGACTCTATACAGGAAGCAATCCAAATTCGACAGGAGTTGGTAAAAATACTGCTCCCCAACGGATTCAAATTAAGCAAATGGTGCTCAAACAATGAGAAAATTCTTCAAGGAATTCCCAAGGACGACATAGTAAGCGATATTAAGCTTGAGGAAACACTGAAACAATACAGTGTTAAGACATTGGGCCTTATTTGGATGCCAAAAAGGGATCAACTTTGCGGCCGCACACAAAGCAGCACAGCAAAAAGGATTACAAAACGTGTAATTTGCTCGGAGCTGGCAAAGATCTTCGACCCTCTAGGCCTGTTCGCTCCAGTCGTGGTAAAAGCAAAAATTTTTATGCAACGACTCTAGGAATCAAAACTCGACTGGGACGACGAATTACCTGCGAATCTTCAGAACGAGTGGAAGGACTATAGAGAGGACTTGCAAAGCCTTAACGCGATGCAAATTCCAAGGCACATATACGATGGAAATACTCCAGTAACGAAGGAATTGCACACATTTGTGGATGCTTCAGAGCAGGCATATGGCGCAGCAATATATGTACGCGCAACGTAGAAAAACATGCAAATATCTGTGCGTTTACTATGCTCAAAGTCTCGAGTGGCTCCAACCGCAAAACAGTCACTAACTCGTCTAGAACTATGTGCTGCATTATTGGGTGCTGAGCTCGCGGACAGAATTCGACGCGATCTCAACCTTGACTCCACCACAGTGCCAGGATACTTTTGGTCGGATTCTACCGTTGTTCTTTCATGGATCAATGCCATGAAATGCCATGGTTCTTCCACATATCATACGTTTGTGGCCAACCGAATAGCGAAAATTCAGGCAGTGACAAGTCAAAATAATTGGCGGCATGTATCGTCTGCCAACAACGCAGCAGATGTGCTCTCAAGAGGAATATCCGCACGAAAGTTACACGAGCATAGTCAATGGCTCTATGGACCACTCTTTTTGCATGGCACTCCAGACAAATGGATAGCCCCTCCCATCATCTCTCCGAGCAACCTGGAAAGGAAAACAAATCATATAAGCCTAGCTGCAACTCAATCAACAATAGGCGAAGAGTTGTATACATGTCGACACAGCATCTCATTTTACAAGTTACAACGCATTGTGGCTTACATGTTGCGATTCTGCTACAAGCGATACAGATCAGCAACGACCACGCTGTGTAAAATGGAACTGGACTGCGCTCGTAATATAATTCTACAAACAATACAGCAAGCTGAATTTACAGCTGAGCGGAAAGATTTGAAGCGCAACAATACAGTGGACAAAAAGAGTCCTATCTCATCACTCTCACCAATACAAGGGTCAGATGGACTCATGCGAGTTGGAGGTAGATTGGAGCAAACCCCACTCCCTTACAATGCAAGGCACCAGACTTTGCTGCCTTACAACGATCCAATAGTGATATTACGAGAGCTGCATGAAGACAACATGCACTGCGGTGCTCAAGCCTTACGAGCAACTGCTAGACAACAATATTGGATCCTGAACGACAAAACTATGTCGAGAAATATCGTTCACAACTATGTGAAGTGCAACAAGGCAAAACCCAAGTTAATGAATCAAATTATGGGCAATCTGCCAGCCGATCGAGTAACACCAATACGCCCGTTTCTCACTACAGGCGTAGACCGTAGACTATTGCGGGCCAATTTGGATTCATCATAAAGTTCGCGGAAAAAGATCAGATAAGGCATACATAGCCGTATTTTGCTGCTTCTCTACAAAGGCAGTCCACCTCGAGCTGGTTAGCGATCTGACTACAAATGCCTTTCTAGGAGCCCTGCGGCGCTTCCTAAGCCGCCGCGGCAAATGTCAAACCATTCATTGTGACAATGCCACCAACTTTGTTGGAGCAAACAACCAACTAAAGGAATTAGGAGAATCAATATTTGGCGAGAAGGCTCAAGCAGAGATCATCAATCACTGCAACAAAAAACAAGTTGCCTTCAAATTCTTACCGCCACGAGCGCCATCATTTGGAGGCCTATGGGAAGCTGCGGTAAAATCTGCAAAACGACTACTGGTTACCACGACAAATACCGCATCTCTAACATTCGAAGAATTAAACACGGTGATCATTGAAATTGAAGCGATATTAAACTCTCGCCCAATTACACCAATGTCAAATGACCCTACGGACAACACAGCTCTCACCCCAGCACATTTTCTAATTGGTGAAACGCTGACTTCTCCCCCCGATGTCAACACAGACCACAACGAAAAATCCTTACTAAAACGGTGGGAACTACTATCCAGACTCAAGCAAGGATTTTGGAAACAATGGTCACAGGAACATTTACAAGAATTGCAAGCCAGACATAAGTAGAAAGCCGTCAATCCCAATATCAAGGAAGGCATGCTTGTTCTAGTCAAGAAAGACAACATACCTGTGATGAGTTGGCCAATGGGACGCATTGTACACACATATCCAGGCCAGGATAATCGCGTTCGCGTGATTGACGTTAAAACTGCCTCAGGCATCAACAAACGCCCCATAACCAGGCTTGCGCCGATATTTCAAGAAGACATGACCAAAAAACGCCCCATCAAGGAAACCGTGGACACAGATAAAAATGATGCGCCATCCGTTTAACGCAAATGGCTAATGTCGCCAACCATAACCTCGTCTGTGCTAGTATAAGTGAAAAAGGACTATGCTCATTTTGGCAATACAATCGAGCCAAACACGACTCAAATCAAGATATCAGAGAACAAGGTACAGAAGATAAGGATCTAGATGACTTGCAGCTAAAATTGAACGCACTCAACAAACAAGAGCTGCCCAACCAAATAAGTTCAGTACAACATCATCATATCGCCGCTTATGCTGCTTTAGTAGTATCCATCCTTGTGTTACTTGCCTATACACTACGGAAGCAACGCTTTTGGACCTTGCAACCAACAGCTACATGGAATGAGGCTGGATATAGATTATGGTTGATCACCGATTCAACGGCCGGGAGAATGTTTAGATAAGCCAGTTGTACGCTGCAGATACACAGAAAATAAAGTACACCCAATCCATGGGTTGCGATTAGAAATATGTTCACACCATCTGTCGAGCGGCCTGCAACTAGCAGATAGTAGTACAGGCAGCATCATAAATAAGATAACGTCAAGACATGGAATCTGTGCACGCATAGATAACCATTGATTGTTTAGGTCAACCCGCAAATAGCATAACTAGTCCTAAGCAAAAATTATCTTCTAAAAATTTGTGTATATAAACGATGCATTTTTCTTCAATAAAGTGAGTGTCTTTAGAGTCTTAGTACATACACGTCTACTCATTCGACCATTTCTACCATCGGACTTACTGTGCGCAACGAAGGACCTCCCTCTCCGTAAGTCCAACTAGTTACAAGTGCTAGTTGCGACGCCTTTTAGTAGTCAGTTTATGTGCTGACTGCTTCCCTTAATATATACACAAACAAGTACCCTTATATATAAATAATTTAAGTTAAATATAGTTAAAATATATAATATGTCCAATAATAATTGAAATATACTTATGATTAAAGATTAGTTAAATAATTACTTTAATATTTACTATAATATAAAATATGTGAAATAAAGTAAAAAAATGAATTAATTTTTCTCTTCACTCCAGAAATCCATATCGACTTGGAAGAAATGGTCACCGGGTGAATCCGGGCCTGGTGGACGCATATCGGGCTCTGTTTGTGGGCTGGATCCAAAGTTTTGTGATGCACCCGCCTCTATAGTGCCCTACGAGTGGCCCGATGACATAACCAAGTGGCCAATTTGCCGGAAAACGAATTCATTCTCGCAACGCTATCGCTATAAGGATCACACGGCGGAGCATATGGTCTGCGAGGTAATCGGACATCCCTGCTGCACAGGACTCTACGGGGAATGCCGCATCACTACCAGGGAATATTGTGATTTTGTCAATGGCTATTTTCACGAAGAAGCTTCACTCTGCTCGCAGGTTAATATTTAAAAAATATAGGAAAATCTGGAAAAAAGACTGAAAAACAAAGCAATCACAAAACAATTAGCTAGTTATCAATTTGTATTTTATTTATATTGTTGAAGCGTCCAGAATTATTTTATTTATTTATCTCTTTGTATTTAAATTAAATTATTAACTTAATAAATTCTTTCAATATTTATTGGTGTTACTTATGCTCAGTTTTTTTATAGTCTTTATTTTATTTTGTTTATTTAACTTGTTATATTTAAATTAAATGGTTTCTTTAATAAATCCTTTATTATTATAGTCTTTATTTTATTTTGTTTATTTAACTTGTTATATTTAAATTAAATTGTTAATTTAATAAATCCTTTAAAAACGAATTTTATTTATATTGCTGACGGGTTTTTTTTAAATAAAAATCCCAACATTTATTTTCTTTTTACTATTCTTTTTATATTTAAATTTAATAAATTTATAAATTCTTTCAATCTGTATTTTATTTATATGGTTAATTATTTATATGGTTAATACTCAATTTATAAATTATATTTTTAAATTTTTTATATTTTTATTTTACCTTTTAATTTCATTATTAACTTTTCAATTTAAATCGTTCCAATCGTTCGCTTTATCTACTTCATCTCTTGTTCTTTCTAGATATCCTGCTTGAATAATGTTTGTGGCATGTTTCCCTTCATCTCCGTGGAGATACCCGATCAGATTTATCGAGTGCTGACCTCGCTTTGTATGCACGCTGGAGTTCTTCATTTGGCAATTACGCTCATTTTCCAACACTTATTCCTGGCTGATCTGGAACGATTGATTGGAACGCTGCGCACAGCTGTTGTCTACATTATGTCAGGCCTGGCTGGAAATCTGACAAGTGCCGTGCTCGTTCCACATCGACCTGAGGTAAAATATATAATATGAAAATAATAAATATAATAATAATACTAATATTAATAGCACTAATTCTAATGATAAATATAATAGTAATAATAAAATATTTATTTAAATAAAAAAAAGCAGTTCAAAAAGTAAAAGATAGCTTACATTAAATTAGAAATACAGTTTAATACTTAAATTTAAATAAAATCTAGGAAATATTTATGAGATTGATTTTTGTGCGTATTTTTATTATTTATATATTTATTTGATTTATTTATTTAGTGCCAGTTGATAATATAAACAAGAAGTAAGAAAATAGCTCAAGTTAAACTAGAAATCAAATTTAATGTTAAATATAAATTTTAAAAGTGTGTATTTTATCATTTATTTATATATTTATTATTTATTTATATATTTATTATTCATTTATATATTTAAGGTCAAGCATACTAAAAATAAAATGTAATAATTAAATTAAAAAATAAATATTTGTAAAATTGATTTCGAGGGTGCTTATATTTATTTATATATATTAATTATTTATATATGTATTATTTTTATATTTGATTTATTTACTTAATGCCAATAAATTAACTGCAAAATCTGGGAAATAAATTAAATTAAACTATAAACTGAATTATTTAATATTTAAACTTAAATTAAAAACTAAGCAATATTTATAATATTAACTGAGGTATTTTTATATTATATATTTATTTAATTTATTTATATTTAAATAAACCAACAAAATAGTTATTATGCATTTAATAAAGCCTTGCCAACATTTCCAATTGGAATTGCTTTATTCACCTATTCCAGGTTGGACCATCAGCGTCGCTTTGTGGCGTTGTCTCGTCGCTGGTTGCTTTGCTCATTTGGATGCACTGGAAGCACTTGCACAAACCGTACGTGGCACTCTTTAAACTGCTGCTGCTGTGCACAGTGCTCTTTGGCATTGGCACGTTGCCATATCAGTTGAATTTTGCCGGGCTGCTTGCTGGGGTTGCTTGCGGCGCATTTATCACAATATCATTGGTGCCATTTGCCACTTTCACCAAATACGGACGCAGAAAAAAGGTAAACCGATAATTCACCACTCTCAGTCAATATATAAACTCGTGCATATTGCACTTTGTTATCGATATTTTTGCAGATCAACTTGATTTGGACGTGTTTCGTTTTCCATCTGTTTGTTTGCGCCACCCTGATTGCGACCTTTTACATTCATCCCAGCGAATTTAGCACTTTCAATTTTGTGGACGATGTTTTTGGTGGTGGCAACAAGGGCTACACAAGTGCCACAAATAGCAATATTGGCCATCACAATGGTGATGTGAGCACCACCACCCGTCGCTATTCGCAAACACAAAAGCCACAATATTATTATCATCATCATTCCGAAGATATTATTCGAAATGGCGGCGGTGCTTTCACCGAGGAAAATATGATTGCGGTATGTTAAATACAAACATAACAGACACAAAATGTTAAATTGAAATTAATATTTCTGATATTGCTATGATGTTAACGAGAGCTGTACGCGATCACACATATTAGTTGCAGCGCTCTGTTATGTACACACTTACATATATTAACATTTGAAAAACCCGCCGCTGCTGCTTCTTCTACTTACAGCACATCTTTCCCGATGCGCAGCGGCAAAAAAGTGTTCAACTTTGGCAAAAGGGTCTCTATTCACGCGTATTCAGCTACAATTCCAATTCCAGTTCCAGTTATGGCGACCGCATTTATAAAAATATGCAAAATTCGCCACAAAACGCAAATAACAAAGATAATTATAATAATAAAACACAAATGAATTACCAACAAAATAACGATATACATAATAATAATAATACCAAATTTAAGGGCCTATAAATCTTCCATAATTAAAAATAATAGGCAACAAATAGCACAAATATTGCGTGCACAACAAAAAAAATATATACAAAAAATGTACATAAATTATATATATATATTCGTAAAATATTGTATGTATCATGAACAGTATTTTGAAATAAATATTAAACCACGATTCACGACTCAATTAGCTGTTTTAAATACACATATATATTTTTTTGGTATATATAGATTTTTCTTTATTTTATTTTTATTACAATTTGAATTACCAACGGCCGCGTCGTCCTCCGCCCCCTCCTCCTCCACGTCCTCTATTAAATCCACCTCGACCAGCACCCCCTCTAAAACCGCCACCTCCGCGTCCACCGCGAAAACCTACAAAAACAAAGGCACGAAATTATAATAATCAGCTGGCAACACTAAGACAAACTCACCTCCACCACGACCTCCGCCGACTCCCCCTCGTCCACTGCCCACTCCAACACTCGGTCCGCCCTTTTTCTTGCCGCACTTTGGCTGTGGTGGCTTTGGCAAAAATCTGCTAATCGGCAGCAATTTTCCAGGATCGATAAACAACTTTTGCTGCGGCTTAAAACTGTTTGCATACACATTATCCGATAACTTTATCGATACCGAGTAATCGCGTACTGTGCCGAAGATTTCATCGATTTTGCCTATTTGCTCTTTGTTCTCCAAGAAAATGGGCGCATTAAAATAGGGTACATCATCAATTTCCACCTTGCAGACGAGATCATTTTGACAAGTGTAACTGAAATTGCCTAAGGGAATAACACGCTCAGGCGGGCCCTGATCGAAAGTGCCACGCCCACCACCGCCACCACGTCCGCCGCCGCCTCGTCCAAAGCCACCGCCGCCTCCTCGTCCAAAGCCACCGCCACCTCCTCGTCCAAATCCACCTCCAACGGACTTGTTGAATCCTCCACCAGCTCCGCCACGAAAACCTAATTAAGTAAATATACATTTGCCATTTATACGCTTAATATATTTATTTATTTACACACCTCTGCCGCCACCACCTCCACGACCGCGTCCGAAAGACATTTTTATATTATTAGTTTTCAAAACTGACTGTAGACACGTGCGGCAATTAGTGATGTGCAACAACGAGCCATTTTCCGACACTTACACGATGTGTAAACATCGCTGCAGCGACATCTGCCGATAAGTACACATGTGAAAGCAACGCTGCTGGCTCGAATATTATATATCAAGCAATATATATCGCGCTTGCGTGCGCCTTGTCACGCATACACATACATTAATTGTTAGACAGCGAAAAATACAGCAGTGTATTAACAAAAATAGTAATGTAATTAATAAAATAATTCGAACAATTTTCCAAAAAGATATCGTTTTACAAATTGTTAATCGTGTGCCCTAAATTATCGACAGATTTCGATATTGCATGTGGTATAAACGGTCGAATACATTTGGGATTTAGCATTGCAAATCGTTCGCACAAAAAATTAAGGTAGGTGAGGGAATGACGTCATACGGCACATAGAAAAAGTGAAGCAGTGAATGGTGTGAATTAGTGAAAATTTAATTAAATCAATTCTGTTTTGTGTGAATTAAATGTTGAGTAAAGAAATTGTAAGCACTCAAATATACATAAACAACGGATTAGAAGAGTTAATTAAGTGTTGCATGTAAATAGACTATATATATATATATATGTATACGCATATGTATGCACACACCTACATTTTTATGTACATAGATTACAAGTGTTGCTCTACCCGAAAACGAAAAAATAATTAAAATTTGTGCTTTTATTTATTTTTGTAGAGTTCAATTTGAAAAATGACAATTGGCGAGCCACAAAACGATTTACAAGCGACGACAGTAATTAAACGAAATCAATTACAAATAAATCCAAATAGCGATTCGATGGACAACGGCAACATTGATAAAACGAAAAACGGTGCCCAGCACCAAAAACAGGTAAAATGCGAAAAACAATTTCAGCTACACACACACACACAAACAAACATACTTACGTATATACACACACATACTTAAATTACGCATATTTCGAACACATACGTCACACATCAAATTGTCAAATGACGGTTTAAATTGAATTTAGAGCAGAGTTGGAAAAAAATTAATTCATGATGAGATCACTTGGACGGACGCGCAGAAAATACACACACACATATTATGCGAGCAATTGTTGATCACAGACAACAATAAAAAAAAGAATAAAAAGTGCGCACTCATAAAATATACACACACATAAAAAATTAAAATTAATTATGGCTAGGGTTTATTAAAAAATAAGTACGTTCATGGTGAAAATAATAAGTACACTACTCGCCGCATCATTCATTTTTCTCCGTTATCTAATTTTTTAAATTGTTTTGAAAAAGCATGTTGCGGATTCAAATAATTTAGATTATGCCTGTACGTCCCATTTACAATTTATTCAAAATTGAAATTCACCAAATAATTTATGTTTACACTTAATGTTTGTCGATTACCAATTTGTACATGCCAAATTGAGCTCTAATTTAAGTGTAATATACCGATAAACTTGGTTCTTTTACACAATTTATATGTCGATCACTAATTTGTACATGCCACATTAAGCTTATGCATATACAAAATGTAACTTATTGTCTAACATCGATAAACTTAATAATTTAACATATACCACAAATTTTTGCAACATAATTTATTATTTATTTATTTTGCTCTTATTGCATAATAACGATAAATTTGTTGAACTTTGAACCAATATCAATACATTTTAATTATTTTTGCATAGAACGATGCTACCATATCTTTTCTACGCGCCGCACGCAGCGGCGATCTGGGTAAAGTGTTGGAATTCATAGATGCTGGCTTAATAACGGATATTAATACTTGCAATGCGGTAATTTAATATATATGTATTACATATATATTCATATTTAAATTTATATATTTTTGTGTATGTATTTTTATTTTTATATATATTTATGTATATTTATATTTATTTCAAAATTATGCATTTTGGCATACATTTTGATCGAAATATATATGTAACAGAGCGCGGTTCACAAGATCGTTCCCAACGCGAGCCGACCAATCACAGCCTCACAGACTTGCCCCCTCTGCTCCTCTACCGTTTCGCGAGCATCGACTACACAACACGACCCTTTGCTCTTTAGCCGGTTCGTGGGCATGAGCTGCTTTCCTTAACCGCTTCTTGAGTGAGCAGCTCAACACCTGATAGCTCGTGCTCGATAAGCAAACACTGCTCTGTTATTTGTTTACATTTGTTTTATACCGATTTTAAATTAAATTTGTTACTTTTCTATTTAGAATGGTTTAAATGCGCTACATTTGGCGGCCAAGGATGGTTTTGTGGACATATGCAATGAGCTGCTCAAGCGTGGCATTGAAGTAGACAGTGCCACCAAAAAGGGCAACACAGCGTTGCACATTGCATCACTGGCAGGACAACAACAAGTGATAAAGCAATTAATACAACACAATGCCAATGTAAATGTGCAATCCTTGAATGGTTTTACGCCACTTTATATGGCAGCACAGGAAAATCATGATGCCTGTTGTCGCCTGCTACTAGGAAAAGGAGCAAATCCTTCGCTTGCCACAGAAGATGGTTTTACGCCGCTAGCTGTGGCAATGCAACAAGGACACGATAAAGTGGTCGCTGTGCTGCTCGAAAGCGATGTGCGCGGCAAGGTTCGGTTGCCTGCTCTCCATATTGCCGCCAAAAAGAATGATGTAAATGCTGCGCTGCTTTTGTTGCAACACGATCAAAATGCTGACATTGTTTCCAAATCGGGTTTTACGCCGTTGCACATTGCTGCCCACTATGGCAATTTGGATATAGCCGGACTACTCTTGGAGCGTGGTGCAGATGTTAATTATACAGCCAAGCATAATATAACGCCGCTGCATGTGGCATGTAAATGGGGCAAGGCGGCGGTCTGTTTATTGCTGCTTGAGCGAAAGGCGCGCATCGATGCCACCACGAGGGATGGTTTGACTCCTCTCCATTGTGCCTCTCGCTCGGGGCATGAGGAGGTGATACAGCTGCTGCTCTCGCAACACGCCCCAATTCTGTCCAAGACCAAGAATGGACTCTCGGCGTTGCACATGTCCGCCCAGGGGGAACACGATGAAGCTGCTCGTCTGCTACTCGATCATAAAGCTCCTGTGGATGAGGTCACTGTCGATTATTTAACTGCTCTGCATGTGGCTGCCCATTGTGGTCATGTGCGTGTCGCCAAGTTGCTTCTCGATTATGGCGCCAATCCCAATTCGAGGGCTTTAAATGGTTTTACCCCGTTGCACATTGCCTGCAAAAAGAATCGTATTAAAGTCGCCGAATTGTTGTTGAAACATGGTGCTAATATTGGCGCCACTACGGAATCGGGGCTGACGCCGCTGCATGTCGCCAGTTTTATGGGTGAGTCCCCAATTTTATATCCAAATACATATCTGATTTGTAATCTGTTTTTCAGTCTTCATAGTTTTAGTTAGTTTTTTTTTATATTGTGTCGAAAGAGCTTATTGTAGCTGCGCTGAAGCATTTATTTTATTTATAGTATTTGTTTTATTTACTATTTAAAGAGTTTTTATTTTATTTTTGTGTTTTCTTTTTCTATTTTGATATAATTCGTCGCCTATTGCTAATCGATAACACTTGCAATCGACCTTTTGAACAGCGAGCAATTAGTCTTGTCAATTATCAGTTATAGTAAATAGGATTAGCAACACTTAACATGCCTACCAGTAGATGGCACTCTCTCTTCTAAAAAGTTGAAATTTTTGCACACAATTGGCAATTGGCAATTCATCTTTGCTAGTTAAAAAGAAATTGAACTAATGTGCATAAATCACGGCAAAATTAAACTTCTGCAAGTCTAAAAATAAAATATAACACTCAATTTGTTAAGCACCGCATTGAAAATGAGTGAAATCTAGGTAGTTGTCCGTTTTCCGATCAGTGTTGGCAATTACCCAGCAGTGAACTAGTGAATGAGCAGTCTTCCCTATTTACCGAACGCATTCTGAGTGCATAGAAGTAATTCATTACCAATACCATATTAGTAATGCTCTTGCGCACTTTTAATTATTATGCCGGCGTAGCTTTACTTATTCTGGTAAAGTGCTTTTTTATTTTTATTCGTTATATTCAAAATTATTATATATATATAGTTTACATTGCATAAAAAAATATTGATTACGAATTGAATTCGTAATGGGCGCATTTCGCTGTTGGGATATCGATTATAGAAAGCTGGAACAAAATCATGCGTGCCGCTAGATGGCGCGGTCTCAGATCTTTAGTTTTTGTATTTTGCTGTATCGAGTGATATTGACATCAAATAAATACAATAAATGTGTAAATAATAAGTATATAAATAACACATCTAAAATCAATAATTATAAAAATATTTAATATTTAAAAATAAATAAATTTATGTAAGGCCAGAAATATTATAAATATTCGTAATTTTCTTTATTTAAAAATTGAAATATAAAATGTTTAATTTAACTAATTTTATTTATTAATAAATTATATATGATAGTGTATATATAACCCTGGCTTTAGCAGTGTACCTTCCAATCGTGCTCTCTCTCTCTCTCTCTCTCTATGTGATGCTAATTCCATTCTCTTTTTTTACAGGTTGCATGAACATAGTGATTTATTTGTTGCAGCACGACGCGAGTCCCGACGCGCCCACAGTGCGTGGCGAGACGCCACTCCACCTGGCAGCGCGTGCCAATCAGGTTTAGAATTACTAACTGATCCATCATATATATAAATATATTAATAATCCGCATCTCTCCCTAGACGGATATCATACGCATTCTCCTCAGGAACGGGGCACAAGTGGATGCCATTGCTCGGGAGGGACAAACTCCGTTGCATGTTGCCGCCCGGCTGGGCAACATTGACATCATTATGCTAATGCTGCAACATGGGGCACAAGTGGATGCCGCCACTAAGGATATGTATACAGCGTTGCACATAGCCGTCAAGGAGGGCCAGGAGGAAGTGTGCCAGCAGCTGATCGATCAAGGCGCCCAGCTGGATGCAGTGACCAATAAGGGATTTACCCCCTTGCACCTCGCCAGTAAATATGGCAAGGTCAAAGTGGCAAATCTGCTGCTCCAAAAGGGTGCCACCATCGATTGTCAGGGCAAAAATGAGGTTACTCCGTTGCACGTGGCAACCCATTACGATCATCAGCCGGTTGTACAATTGCTACTGGAGCGTGGCGCCTCCACACAAATTGCGGCACGCAATGGACACACTTCCCTCCACATTGCGGCCAAGAAAAATAATCTAGAGATTGCACAGGAGCTGTTGCAACATGGTGCGGAAGTTGCTGCCACAAGTAAATCGGGTTTTGCGCCTCTGCATTTGGCTGCCCAGGAAGGGCATGTGGAAATGGTTCAACTGCTGCTGGAGCAAGGAGCTAATGCAAATGTTGCTGCCAAGAATGGACTGACTCCTCTCCACTTGGCTGCCCAGGAGGGAAGAGTTGTGGTTTCCCGTTTGCTCGTCGATCATGGCGCCAATATTTCCGAGCGCACCAAGGCCGGTTATTCTCCGCTTCACATTGCAGCGCACCACAATCAAATCGATGAAATAAAATTCCTTTTGGAGAACGATGCCAACATTGAGTTAACCACAAATGTGGGCTACACCCCACTCCATCAGGCTGCCCAACAGGGTCACACCATGGTCATCAGCCTTCTGCTGAGACACAAAGCAAATCCAGATGCGGTCACAAATGTAAGTCGAACAATTTCATTTCTTACCTTATTTAAATTTGCGAGTCATGTTTTTTTGTATTTGTTTTCGTAGGTGTTGGTACATAGTTGTTTAAAGTGGGCATAGTTGTTAAATACATAATTGGTATTGAGGATATTCCTTAAGTGTTGTTTAAATGTGTCTTCAAATTAAGGGAATTCTATTTATTATTAAAGTCGCATTGTTAAATATTAATTGGAATATTCTTTTTTATTTATATTTAGTTGTACAAGCTGAATTTTGTTTTATTTATAATTTATGTATTTTTGATTTGCTGCATTTACTGCACACAACCATTTGCATTTAACAACATAAGAAGAACAGGCGAAAATGACTGCCCAACGCAAATCGATGCCGCTTATAATCGACCTTTTTGATCAGTGAGCAAATAGTGTTGCCAATTATAAACTGTAGAAAAAGGATTAACAGCACTAAACAAAATTATATGCTTTCTGCTAGATGGCGCTCTCCCTTTTGTTGCACTCACCAATTCCCAATTGATCTTTGCTATTTAAAACCAAATTAAACCAAATGCCTTGCGAATGTCACCACAAAATTAAAATACCCTCGGCAATTGTATATAGAAATATGCACTTAAAAAACTCGAGCTTTTGCCCAAGTAAACAATAAAAGCAGCAACACAATATTTGATAGTATTTTCTATTTTTAAATCCACACAAATGTGTATACATACTTACACACACACGCATGCATAGCATCAGCAGGCAATATTGAATAGTCTGTGGTAAGAATTGATCGAATGCCTTGCCTGCGATTGGCTTGTACTCTATGCTCTCTCAGAGTGTGGCCGCTCTCTTGTGTTATTCTTTATTTATACACACACGCATACATAGAAGCAGCTTGCGTTTTCAGAGAGCGTAAAGGAATGGAAGAGGTGTTTGTTGTGTAGGAAGGTTATGGCGGGGGGAGAGGTGGTGGGTAGTGTTTTGCTTATGGAAATTCGGGCGTTATTTGAAAAAATTGATTTGAAATAGTTCTGCATAAAACATTGAGTTGAACACTTCAGTGCTGGACAAAAAAATTGGGAAAAAAAGAAAACAAAAATAGTAATAAAACGAATAATAAATATTATAAACTAAGGAATACAATAAATAGTAAAAATAATAAATAAAAATAAATAAAATAATTTAACATATTTAAATTAGATTTATTATTAATTATATTTATATATATATATATGTATATATATATATATATATATATATGTATTTTTTTAATTTGTGATTTTGCTGGTTGCATGTGTTTTCCAGAATGGACAAACGGCATTGAATATTGCGCATAACTTGGGCTACGTAACCGCTGTGGAAACGCTGAAGGTCGTTACACAAACATCGGTTATAAATACGACGACAGGCGTTATCGAAGAGAAATATAAAGTTGTTGCACCCGAATTTATGCACGAAACTTTACTTTCGGATTCAGAGGACGAGGGCTGTGACGATCTGTTGGATCATCAGAATCAATATAAATATATGGCAACGGATGATCTGAAAACAACCCATGACGATGAACATGATCATCAAAATTTCGATACAACCAATCCCGAACACGAACAAATCGAGCGTGCTATCGAAAGAGGTGAATCGAGCGACGATGATTGCGTCATTTTATTCAAATTTATTTATGTATTCCTTTTCTTTTTTGTTAACTGGCAGAAATGATTCGCACAACGGAAGCGACGAATTTGAGTGTTTCGCCAATGGAACGACAAACGGATAATGTTGTCATTGTGCGACCGCCTGTGCATTTGGGGTATGCTCCATATTTCTCAGTAATTTTAATTATAATTCTAATTTAAAGTCGTGATTGCGTAGATCGATTAAATGTTGTCGTAGTGCAAAGCGGAATCCATGCTGTTAACAACTTAAAACATATTGTAATTCCGCTGTTAAACTCCACAAATAAGAAAGCGCTGTAAAGCAACTTACGAAATCCTTACTGTTAAGCAACTCACCGTTAGCCATATAAACCATACTTTTAACTGAACTGTTAAATGTAAAGAAAGCGACTTATTTTTTTTAACGATCTCAACTATAATATATATATATATATATATATATATATATATATTATAATAGAAACTTTAAATAATACCCGTATTATATTTGTTTTTACAGCTTCCTTGTCTCATTTTTGGTCGATGCACGGGGTGGTTCGATGCGTGGCTGTCGCCACAGCGGTGTAAGGATAATTGTGCCGCCAAAGGCTTGCGCGGAGCCAACGAGGATCACCTGTCGCTATGTGAAGCCACAAAGAGTAGCAAATCCGCCGCCGCTGATGGAGGGCGAGGCACTCGTCAGTCGCATCCTCGAAATGTCACCTGTGGAGGGCAAGTTCTTGAGGTAACTAGAAAAATAAATACTCTGTTATCTAGTTACTTCTTTATGATATTTACTACACAAATCCTATTAACATTTAACAAAATAATGGGCAGAATGGCCGTCCAACGCGATAACTCTTTTAATCGACCTTTTTGAGCAGCGAGGAATTTAGTGTTGCCAATTAGCAATTATAGAAAACAGGATTAACAGCACTGAACAAAATTACAAGCATGCCGACCGATGGCGCTCCTTAAGCGTACAGGAATTAATTCGTCTTTATTTCTCTATTTAAAACAAAATACGTTAGGCTATAAAAAATATTATATTGTGTCTAACACTTGTAATCGTTTTTCTTTAAAACGTGCATTGACAATTTGATGCATATTTTTGTATTCAACAATTGGTTGGATATTTCTATTTAAAGCAAGCATTATTTTTATACTAATTCTAATTATTCTAATACGTAAATTTCTAAAGAGAGAATTGAAAAGAGAAATTTACGAACGCATACTTACTCTTCACTTGTTATATATATTATTATTATATATATATGTTTCTCTCCGTTCTGAAGCCCCATTGTGCTGGAGGTACCACATTTCGGAGCATTGCGTGAACGCGAGCGTGAGATAATCATACTCCGCTCGGACAATGGAGAAAGTTGGCGCGAACACAGCGTCTACGAGAACGAGGAGCATCTGCTGGAAACGCTGAACGAAACGATCGATGGGGAACTGAATCCTCTCGAGGATTTGCACACCAGTCGCATAATACGCATTGTGACTCAAAATGTACCCCATTTCTTTGCTGTTGTCTCACGGGTGCGGCAAGAGGTACACGCTATTGGTCCCGACGGGGGCACTGTGGCATCGAGTGCTGTGCCCCAGGTGCAGGCCATCTTTCCGCCCCATGCGCTGACCAAGAAGATTCGCGTCGGCTTACAGGCGCAGCCAGTGGATCTGATCGGTTGCTCCAAGCTGCTCGGACAGGGCGTAGCCGTCTCTCCGGTGGTTACCGTGGAGCCGCGTCGCCGTAAATTCCACAAGGCAATCACATTGAGCATGCCGGCGCCCAAAAGTTGCAATCAGGGCATGGTCAATGCTCAGTACAATGGAAATGCGCCAACTTTGAGGTTGCTTTGTTCCATAACTGGTGGCCAAAATCGCGCCATTTGGGAGGATGTCACCGGTTCGACGCCCCTTGCCTTTGTCAAGGATAGCGTCAGTTTTACGACGACAGTTTCCGCTCGGTTTTGGCTCATGGATTGCCGTAATGTGGCCGATGCCAGCCGGATGGCTGCTGATCTTTATTCGTACATGGCTCAGGTGCCATTTATCGTAAAATTTGTCGTCTTTGCCAAACGCATTTCTTTAACGGAGGCCAAATTGTCTATCTTTTGTATGACCGATGACAAGGAAGAGAAAACTTTGGAGCAACAGGCGTCCTTCACGGAGATCGCCAAGAGTCGCGATGTGGAACTGTTGCAGAATCAGCAAATTTATTTGGAATTTGCTGGGAACTTGGTGCCGGTCTTAAAATCCGGTGATCAATTGAATATCAAATTTCAAGCTTTTCGCGAGAATCGCTTGTCGTGCATTGTGCATCTCAAGGATGCGGAGCAGACCCAGGCACGCATCTCTTTCATGGCACAACCAAAGGTGGAACCGGGCCAGGCTCCGCTACAACCGATCTGCGCTTTAAATCTTTGCCTGGATCAGTTGGAGGAGCAGGAGCAGGAGCGTTTCAATGGAAACCTCAGCAATGGTCACGGCCTCAACTATAAAGATTTAATTAATGCCGGGATTAAGGCCAGCAATCAGGAGAAGCTGTCCATACAACGTGCCGATATACGTCTCTCGGATATATCCAATCTGTTGTCTGAAGATTGGCCTAGGCTTGCCCATGAGCTGGGTGTTACCAGCAGCGATATTGACTTGGTCAAAGCGGAGTGTGTCGATCAGCCACAGGCACAGCAGAGTCTCGTCATGCTACGCCTCTGGCTGGAGCAGCAAGGAAACCGCGCCACTGGCAATGCCATGTCGCAGGCTCTGTCCAAAATTGGACGCGATGATATCGTCGAGCAGTGTATTTATAATCTTGAACTGGTCACCGATAAATTAGAACGTGGTCTGGCTAATGTTCGAATGCAATCGGCGCTCCCAGCTTCGAATCCTATTCTAACTGATGGCCTCAACGAAACCCTCAATATTGAGCAACTTTGCGAAAGTAAACAAAATAATGGTTAGTAAAAGTGAATTAATTCCTTTCAATTCGATTATGATAAATTTTCAATTGTAGTTGCACTCAGCTCGACGCCGCCAACAACGCCCATTGAGCTGCAGGATTGTCAATATCAAATCAATTTTCAGCGAAGCGCTGGTAAGCATTAAATATTGTCTTTAGTTTAAGTTGCAATAAGTTTCTATTTTATTTAGCGCTGTTTTTCTTTAGTTCGATTATCGACTATCGATTCGCAGAGTTGGCTTTAATAGCGCGTTTAACAGCGTTGCTTAGCATACAAAGACAATTTCGAGTAATTAACAATATGGCGCTTAACATTAAGTAATTAATATGATGGTGCTTATATATAAATGAGCTAAAGCAGCTTAAATCATATACATTTAAATAAGCTAACGGAGTTGCATAACTTAGAACTTAAGCAATGATTACAGGGCTTTTGTTAGTGCTTAACAGCGTTGCTTAACAAATTAGTTATTTGTGGTCACAAATGCACATACCATTTTGCCGCAATAACAATATGGCGCTCATATTTAAATGAAGGCATTAAATATCTATTAGCAGTGTTGCTGAACATAATTAGAGATATATTAACACGCGCCAACATAACTAGTACGTATTAACATCAATCTTTTTTAATTTCACAGACAATTCAATAATTAAACCAATTGAAGTGGAGGGTGATCTGCCCGCTTCCGCGGAAGACATGCTGCTGAAGTCCCTGGTGGACAAATGCGCCATAATAGAGCCCCCGAATTCAACATGGACTGGCCTTAATCCAGCAAATGATTTGTTACAAAGTGAAATTGAAGAATCGCATATCAAAACCATAACGACGCTTTCTCCCCCATCCGATATCGAATGCAATATGTCCAAGCCCACAACAACCGATTGACCCGATCGATAACTTTTAAAATTTGCATGTGTGTCTGTTTGTGTTTAGCTCTGTGTATCGCCTATATTTATTCTTGTGTATTGTATGTATTTTAAATTTATTATTTTCAAAAGCACTCTTCAATCCTTTGCAAATGTATTAAACGGTCGAGTATCTAATTTATATAAATTATCAAGAACATTTAATCCATGTGATAAGCGGTCAGAACAAAAGCAACAAAAAAGAAATAATTCTGTTATCGTTTACTGAGTCATTTTGATTTTCAATACTAATTTTTTTTCCTTATTTAAGTAAGATTTGTCTCCCAGTAAAAATAAAATATTTTCAATAAATGTACCATCGAGCATATTTAAAACATATACTGGGAATTCCTTGAATTCATTATCATCATAAGTCAAAAAACGTAATATTGTATTTGCAAAAATAAATTGTTGAACTATAATTAACAGTTTTTGAATTAAAAACAATTTTCAAAATTCAATTATAACTCCCCAAGCAGCAGCAAGAAGATTTGCAATTAATTAAAATTCGGATTTCTATAAGCTGTTAGCGCCAAATAGGAATTAACTGCTTTATTTATTTATTTATCGATATTTAATGCACGCTGCTGAAAATCAGCTGTTGTGCAAAAAATATATTTATCGCCGGCTGTTCGATAACATGTACCACATGCAATTTATCGAGTAAGTTTCGATACACTATCGAAGATATAATATATATCTATATAAATACGTAGTTTGTGCTCGCCCAGAGAGAGAAAAAAAACGCATGGATGTGTAAAAGTTAAATGTGATTTCACAATTGCCATAAATTATCAATGAAAAGTAAATATTTAAAGCAAAACAATAGTTATTAGAGCTAAGCAGAGATATTTACGTGCAAGTGTTTAGCATTTAATTAATACACATGTGCAATAAAAAGATGTGTGTGTGTGTGTAAATATATTTACACTATTCAAAGGAAAATTGCTTTTTGCTATTTCCTGTTATGTCATCATCAAAATACAATCATCCGCATGATTCACACAATTTTTAACAGCAGCAGCAGCATATTTATTTTTATTTAATATATTAAGAAAATTGTCGTTTTCGTTCCGAATTGTTGTTGTCAGCGTTGTTTTCATGTATGTATTTATCAGCAGAAATACATATGTAGATACACACATATATACTACATAGATAGAAATATATGTATATATATATATTTACACATATGTCACAATAAGTTTTAGTGGTGTGAGTGGCGACAACATCATCGTTATCGATTAATCTCAGCGCTGAGAGAAGGATCCCTAATAGCTTAGAAATCGAAATCAAAATTAATGTTTAAACTTAATTGCATATTAATTAAATGTATATTTATTAATTTCAGAAATAAATTGTGGATTTAGCCGCGATGATTATTATGCCATTGAATGTTGCTCGTCATGGAATGAGTTCAAATTTAATTAATTTAAAACAATTCAACGCGCCAAACATAATAAGTAAATTAAAGCAAAAAAAAGGGAGAACCGCTAACAAAGCAAATAAATCAAAAATATTTTGCAAGTGTTTGAAAGAATGAAATAAATTAAAGATAATTAAATAAAAAAGAAGTATTAAAATACCCGCGTAAGGACTAAATATAAAATACAAGAATACCACAATTAAATCAAATACTCCAACAATATCATTAAAAAAAATGTACTCATAAAATATGCAAGTGGTGAATACGAATAGCATGTATTAATAAAATAGCCAAATACCGAATAAACACAAGAATACCATTAAAATAAATGTACGCATAAAATATCCAAGAAATAATTAGCTATATATAAACATATGAGCGAACAGGCATACCGAAATTTAAAAAAGGACTAAACATATATCCATGTAATATAAACACGAGCAAAACGATCAAATTGTGAAATAGATAGATTAATTACGACATCGTTAACGATAACAAATAAACAAGTGTTTTTTTTTTAGTAGTTTCAACGTAATGAATTCAGTTCAAAGTGCCACCGAGCAGCAGGAGCAAATCGGGTCATTTAAGCGTAGATTGCGGAAGCGTCGAAACGTAAGCGTCATTGACGCGTTAGGCAACACTGGTCTGACGACACTCTTACAAAAATCCTACATAAAACAATTCTATTTCGAGAAGCGTGTCGGCAGCGGAGGAGCAGCAAATCACGAGAAGCAGCAGCCGCAGCAGCAAAAACAACTGTTCAGTGTTGGTCAATTTGGATGATTAAAGTACAGCAGCAAGCGTCACGTATTTCATGGCTTACGTCAACGTAAACGTAAGCGTTATAAAAGCCACCCAGAAACATATATATGTTATGTTATCGATGAATTCAGCAAGGATGTTGCCATTTGACACTGGCCGCCATTTTGCAGCGCTTGCCGCTTGCCGCGTGCAACACAAGCAGCCGCTGTGCAGCTGACATATCAAATTAACAAAACATAATTTCTCAACTATATAAGTATCAAGCATATAAATAATAAATATCCGCCACTGTATATAAAAACAAAATAATTGACCAAAAATGTCAGCGACCCAACATAGTGAGAGCGTTACCTGTTGGTCGAATGCGCAGCCAGCAATGGTGCTGCAGCCCCTGGCGGACGAAACGGGCAGCAGCCGGCAAGCAGCGGAACAGGAGGAATTATTACAATTTTCACGTATTGCCACCAAAAATAATCTTTTAAAGCTTAATTGGTGGCACTCACCAACGCAGCCCACAATCGATATTGAAGCCTCGTTTCTTGCCGGGGGGGCCACAAACGGTATGCCCATGAAAATTGATAACAATAACAGCCCAAGCACGCCGGCAAAATCAATTATATCGTATAATCGCCACTCACGAAAAAAGGACAAAAATAATCGCCAACAACAAAAACAGCAGCAACAGCTGTCCACAGTTAACGCGGACAAAATTAACATTGATGTTGACGAGGATTCTGATCTGCAAGACTCGCAGCTGTTGGTGAAAGGTTTGTGTATAGAACTTTGTTAACATAACATATGTTATTAACATTATTTACATAATTCAATCATCTGCAGCCGTGATATCGATTATGCTGTTTGGGGATCACAATTAATTTAACGATATTTATCGCACGTTTCCTTTTTGAGTTCTGCCAGATTAATTTTTTGTTTTGTTAAATGTTTAACAGTTTTTTTTAAATGCGTAATTATATTAGTTTATTTATAAACACTGCTAATCTGTGCTTTATCACTGGAAAAATTTACGTCTATAAGCTAGATAAGATAATTATAAGTAACAAGAACAGGGCTAAGGCCCTAAATAACAAGCGCAACTTTTTGAAATTATAATTACTTAGCTGAATATGAACTTTGACAGCGACAGAGGAAAAGGAAGAGAAACAGAAACTGATTTATAACTCTAACTGCAAAATATATTTTATTGAAGAAGAAGCAGATGCAGATGAGAAGTTGATTTTTAAATTGTGCAAATTTGATGTGTATTATTTATTTGTTTTTGTGAAGTTACATAACATCCTAAGCTAATAATTGTTTTTCTTTCCATTTTTTAAACTATTAATAATCAATTTAGTCATGCGACGCTTTAAATTATAAGTTCACATGTAAATACAGTTTTTTATTTACTACTTTGCCTGCGCAGCTGCTGCGTCTCAGTTATTCTTCGACAGCTGCGCTGTTCAGTTCAGTTTTCGGTTGCATATTCGTACTGAGTGGTTTTAGTTGACGCTTGGCGCTTGCGTTACTCGGTTTTCGATTTCGCTTTTCGGGCTTACGGTCTTTTTTTTTGGGTTCGGCTAAGGGTTCGTATTCGAAATCGAACAAATGTGAAATGTGTATGTAAGTATGTATCTAGGCAGTCAAACAAACAATGAGCAACAGGTGGCGCTGCTAAGTATACATATGCATATTAATTTAATGGCAGGTCAAAGCATTGACGTTCGGCCATTGAAACAAGGGCGATTGAATTCATAAGCACAGATGGCTTTATCACATATACGAGTGTGTGTGTATGAGTGTGTGTGTGTGTGCATGAGTGTGTGTGTGTGTATGTGTGTACCACGATTAAGCTGCTTTGTTTTTCTCGTGCATTTTTATTTTTTTTTATTGTTATTCAGTGTTTAATGTTTATAATTTAATTTGTATTTTACTTATTTTTATTTTTTATTTTCGATTTGTTTTACGTTTTACGCATTAATTGCTGACGCTTGTTGACTAATTGTTTTGTCTCTTCTCTACTTCGCTTTGTGCTTTTGTTTCAGCTTCGTTTAAATTCTTAAGTGCCTGCTGCTTGTCTGTGTGCGTGTGCAAATATAAATTAACTGTACACGCTGCAGATGTATTTAATTTTAGAGTGTGTTTCTGCTTTTTGTTCATATGTAAAAAAAGCTTTAACATCTTTAATGTTAACGGCACATTTGTTGCACACACATATACATTTTGATATATGTATGTGTGTCATTCTTATTGACTTATTGTCTCACAGCTGTTGTAAATTTTAATTGTATGCTCATAAAAAGCAATCAAATTCAGAAACAGTTAAAAAAAAAACCAACACATTGAGGCCAATAATAAATATCTACGTAATAATTAAGCTACATGTGTGTTTTTGTAGAAATTCACGTTTTTTCTTCTTCCGCTCCGTTCTTTTCTTCGTCTATTCTTATCAATCGGATTTTATCTATCACATGTGTGTGTGTGAGTGTGTGGAAACATTTATGATGGTTGTGCTGATTAAGCGTCGCTGCTGACTTCACTCCACATGTTGCTAAAGTGTTTGACGTGTGACAGTCACTCATTTAAATCATGCATGTGTGACAAAGAGCGAAGAACTGTCAATAACATATCGATTAACAGCTGGTAACAGGCAGGCTCTCTCTTAACAGATGTGCAGCCAACTCACTTGTAGGTATATCATAATTACGATGTATTTGTGTTGTTGACTTACTAAATTACGATATATGTTGAATAAAAAATTCTATAATGCGTGTCTTCTGATTTACAAATGTAGGGTATATTGAATTTCGTAATTACGGTATGCGTATGTATGTGTATCTGCTTGGCTGTTCCTCTAATCAACGAAAATAGGTTTTTTTTAAATATCGTCACTACGATATTTCTGTCTCGAATTTACGATGTTCGTATGTATGCATGCCTTCAGTTAAACTCAAATTTACATAAATATGTGTAAGGATGCAGGATATGATAAATATCGTAAATACGACATATATATATGTATATATATATATATATATATATATATATATATATATATATATATATATATATATATATATATATATATGTATGTATGTTAACTCTGATTAAGTATCGACATTGCGATATATCTACGATATGCGTGATTTCTTCGGATTAAATCTAATTTAATTAAATATATATTCGAAAATACAGGGTATTTTGTATGTCCATAAGCACTCAGCTTAGTATTAATTAAAGAAAGTATTGATTAAATGAAGAAAGGCAAATTGATATAAAGTGAAATGTGCGAGTTTTAAATGTTAAAAACACATTTTACAGAAATTATAACCGGAAATAAGCTAAGAAAAGCTGATGATGAACTGCGATGTATTGCAAGGTATGCATTTTAAATATGTATGTACTTGATTTAATTAAGTAAGTCTAAGTCTAAGACTAAATGGTGATTGGGGACAAATATAGATATAGACATCAGAATTTCTTATATTTCTATTCTATTTATTAATTTGCAAATTGAATTATGAATATATAAATATAAATATATCTTTAATGAATAGCACAAATTATTAATTCAATTACCATACACATAATTCTTTTAATTTCAGATCCGAAACCATGCGTGGCACTTTTGAATCAAGGTCAACCGGATCAGATGAAGATCAGCGGTTATCGTTTGTCCCATTTGCGTTCGATTTTATGCTGGATTTGCATAATTCTCACGGGTGGCTTGCTGCGACTCGTGTTGCACTGGTGGCGCCACTGGTATCTGCTTGCCACGTGCGAGTCCTGCTCGCTGCACGAGGCCCAGCAGGTCCTCATCGAAGAGGACTATCAGGGCAATCACAAGCTGTATCACGTAAAGCCTGTCAGTCTTCTGGATGTGGAGCAGCTCAAGTAAGTATTTATATATAAATTAAAAAAAATATACATTTTTGAAAAATGTGGAGTATTTTATTTATTTATTTATTATTTACATATATACTTATTTAATTGCAATTTAATTTTTGAATTAAAATAAAAAATAAAAGTAATATTTACAAGACTGATTTCTGGGGGTTTTTATATTATTTATTTATTTTTTTTTATTTAATTATACAGAAAAACAGAAAATGTCGCAAATAAATAAAATTAGAATGTAAATTTAATGCTAAGCTAGGCCTACATTTATTGGATTATAAATAAATATAATATAATAATATACCTTTCAGTTTAGTTCTTTAAATAAATATAATTAACATTTAAATATAATTTTGACAATTATTTAAATACATGTAATAAAACATGTAATACACCTTTCAGTTTAATTCGTTGAATATATATAATATATTAATATATATTAGTAATAGATTAATATTGAATATTCACTTCAATTATTTTTTTCTGCCTTTTAGAAAACTAATGCAAAAGAAAGTGCCTGGCGAGGATTTCGATGACAACAAACTCCAACTGGCTGTGCATTTCTCCTCGGCGCACTTTAAAAGTGAGTAACTAAATGAAATAAATACGATTTTTAGTAAGTCACTTTCTTTTAGACTGTCGCTCGTTGAGAATAATTCGCTGTAAACAATTGATTTATGCCTGGGACAGCAGCATCAACAGCTTCAATAAAATCAATGGTCTTGATGTGAATGTGCCCTGCTCCTATTACCATCAGCAGCGAGGATTGAGTCTGCATGAGCAACTCTCTCGCAGGATTGTTTTCGGTGAGAATGAGATCACCGTTCCACTGCGAGATGTGAAGACTCTACTATTTCTGGAGGTCCTCAATCCGTTCTATGTGTTCCAAATATTTTCGGTCATTCTTTGGTTTGCCTACGATTATTATTATTATGCTTGTGTCATTGTTCTAATGTCCGTCTTTGGCATTTCCATGTCCATTATACAAACTAAAAAGGTGAGTTGCAGTTTTAAATTATTTTGATGCATTAATTATATGTATATATATATAATATATATCTGTGCTTTGCAGAATCAAGATGTGCTCCAGGAAACGGTTCGCAATACGGGCAATGCTTGGATCGTCAATTCCAAGGGCATCTCCATGGAACTGTCGACTAAAACGTTGGTACCTGGTGATATTATTGAGATACCCTCGAGTGGCTGCACGATGCAATGCGATGCTGTTCTACTCTCCGGCAATTGCATCCTGGATGAATCCATGCTGACGGGGGAAAGTGTTCCGGTTACGAAGACGCCGCTGCCTCAGAAACGCGATGTGATCTTCGATAAGAAGGAACATGCGAGGCACACGCTCTTCTGTGGCACCAAAGTCATTCAAACTAGATACATTGGCTCCAAGAAGGTGCTCGCCTTTGTCATCAATACTGGCAATATTACGGCGAAGGGGGGCTTAATACGATCCATTCTGTATCCTCCGCCGGTGGATTATAAATTTGAACAGGATTCGTACAAGTTTATACAATGTTTGGCTCTGATTGCATTGTTTGGCTTTATCTACACGCTCGTCACGAAGGTGAGACGATTATTTGATATAAGAAATGTGTATTTATATAAGCCCATGTCTGATTTATATTTTTTAGAAGATGTAATAATGGTTTACTTCTATTTTTTTATTTAAGTCTAGTTAATATTTGATAAAAGCTATTACAATTAATTGCTTAAAACAAAGCAGAAGAGAGCACAATAAGGAAGAGAAAGAGCAAAGAAGTCTCGACTGCCAAATATCAATTTAAACTATTCATATCTTGATGGAACTTTCTTTATAGTATTTTTGTTTCATAAGTATAAGTAGGTACACTATTTATAGATGTATTGTAGTTTATTAATTGATTTTATGTATTTAGAAATTCCATAAAGATATTCTGTATCGCTATCTTTATGTTAGTCTACTTTATTTATATTTGATTATCTATTAATTATTATAAATATTTAGTTATATATTTATTTATTTTATATATGTATTTCTACATTCTACTACAACATATTATTTTAATTATATTCATTTATTTAAATTTATATTTATTTGTCCATTTATTTTATATATATATTTCTAAATTCTACTACTTCATATTATTTTATTTACAATCATTAATCTATCTATTTATTTTTATTTGTATTTATTATTCTATTTATTTATTTTTATTCATATTTATTTGTCTATTTATTTATATTTATTTGTCTATTTATTTATATTATATCTATTTCTAAATTCTACTACTTCATATCATTTTATTTATTTTCATTTATCTATTTATTTTTTTGATATGATTTTCTAAATTCGCTTCTACTGCTCTTCTTTGCAGATCTTACGTGGCACGGATGCCTTGAAAATAGCCGTGGAATCTTTGGATTTGATAACGATTGTTGTGCCACCCGCTTTACCCGCTGCGATGACCGTCGGACGTTTCTATGCCCAGAAGCGGCTCAAAACTAGCAACATATTTTGCATATCGCCGCGTTCCATAAACGTGGCAGGCAGCGTTGATTGCTGTTGCTTCGATAAGGTTCCACGTGATATATATACGCCTAGTAAAAGAAAGTTAAATTAATATATATACATTTTAATTATAGACTGGCACTTTAACGGAGGATGGACTCGATATGTGGGGTGTGGTGCCCAAATCGTCAACGAATCAATTTCAAATACCACTCAAGGATGTCAAACGTTTGCCGTGCGAACATTTTCTATTTGGCATGGTCACCTGTCACTCGATCACCGTGATGAACGGCGTCAAAATGGGTGACCCGCTGGACCTGAAAATGTTTGAATCGACCGGCTGGCTGCTGGAGGATGCTAATAATATACCAGAGAATGAAAAATATGGATTAATTTATCCAACTATCCTCAGGCAACCTATTTTAAAGGAAACTGGCGAAACCGGAGAAACTGAAGGAACTGTACAACGTCAAAATTCCGTAGACGATTTATTAGCCAATGTTGGCCTGCTGAAAACGGTGAAAAATTTCGATCATGGCATAGTGCGTGAATTTCCATTTACCTCTAACTTACAGCGTATGTCGGTCATAACTCGCTGCCTTAACGCCAGCGGTTTTAATGTGTATTGCAAGGGGTCGCCGGAGATGTTGCAACAATTGTGCCTGCCACAAAGCCTGCCCAACGATTATAGCCAACAATTGTCGAGCTTTGCCAAGAAGGGTTTTCGCATCATTGCCTTGGCCTTTAAAAGCTTAAATCCCCGTTTGAATTACACAAAAATTCAGCGATTAACACGTGAAGATGTTGAACATAATTTGGAATTTCTTGGTTTTGTTGTGCTCGAAAATCGCTTGAAGCCGGATACGACGCAGGTTATTAAATCCCTGAATCTGGCCAATATACGCACCATAATGATAACCGGTGACAATATATTGACAGCCATGAGTGTTGCACGCGATTGTGGCATTGTCAGTGCCACACAATCGGTGATAACGGTGCATGCCGTGCCCGATGCCGGCGGAATCAATTTTGAATTGCAATACACGCTGGAACTGGGCAGTCAAAATATAACCAATGGCATCGGAAACTTGGAAAATGATTTAACTTTGGACCTGGATTTAAATAAATCCACAAATAAATTAGTAAATGGAAACTTGGCAAATAGCAACAGTTTGACTAGTGTTAAAACCATTGAGACTTGGACGCATAACGAGGAGGAGGAGGAACTAGATTTGGATGTAGAGCTGGGCGCGAGCTCAGCGAGGATTAAATCACCTGCTCCTTCACTCAAGGATAACAGCTGGCGGCGTCACTATATCTTCGCCATGGATGGCAAGACTTGGCAAATTGTGCACGATTTATTTCCCCAGCAAATGGAAATAATTTTAACACGCGGCGCAATTTATGCGCGAATGTCGCCGGAACAGAAACAGTCACTGGTTGTGGAGCTGCAAAATCTGGATTATTATGTGGCCATGTGCGGGGATGGCGCCAACGATTGTGGTGCTCTTAAAGTTGCTCACACGGGCATCTCGCTGAGCGAAACGGAGTCATCGATAGCATCTCCATTCACCTCCAGGAATCCAACGATTGCCGCTGTGCCGAATGTAATCAAGGAGGGTCGCGCTGCTTTAGTCACCTCGTTTGGCATTTTTAAATATATGGCTGCCTATTCTTTGGTTCAGTTTATATCTGTTATGATTCTCTATTCCATCGATTCGAATTTAACCGATAAACAATATCTTTATATTGATTTGGGGCTGATTTCCATTTTTGCCTTCTTCTTTGGCAAAACGGAGTCCTTCGATGGGCAGCTGGTCAAACAGGTTCCACTCAGCTCTTTGATCTCTCCGACGCCTCTGGCTTCGCTCCTCCTTCATTTGGCGGTGGCAACTGTCTTCCAAGTCGCCGGTAGGTCGGGTGTATATATGTATTGTTATATATAATTAACATGATTATAGTTTAAGTATTTTCTTTTAATTTTCAAAGTTTAATTTCAATTTGATTTTAGTCTTTAATAAGTTTATTGTAATATTTAAATATATATATATATATATATATATAAATAATCAAATATATATATATTTCGATTTTAATATATAAGTCGGGTTCTATATAAACTATATATAATAGTTATATATATTTATGTTTTCTTTTAATTTTCAAAGTTTCATATGGGATTAATTAAATATATATAATATAATAAATTAAATATAAATTTTTATCGATTTTAATATTTATTATTAAAAATAATTTTTAATATGCAAAGTTTTTTTTTTAATTTGTTTTTCATTTTCTAATTATAACTTATATTATATTAAAGCATTATATTTTTAATTCTTCTAATTAGAATTTAGTATATATAGTCCTATTTTATATTTATTATAGCATATATTTATTATAGCCGATATTTTAATTTTATTCCATTTTGCTTATATTCGTTTTATTTGCAAGTTTAGTTTTAATCGCTTTCCAATTTTGGTATTTAATCCTTGCTTTAATTGTTATATATAAATTTAAAATAATTATATATATTTAAAATAAATATAAGACAGCAACTTAGATTTTAAATATATGTCTTTTTTATTGTTTTATTTTATTATTTTATTTTAAGTGTCCATTTTTAATATATTTATATATAATATATTTTTTTTTTATAAATATTACTAGTTTTATATTTATTACTAGTTTGCAGCTATGCATGCTTTCAATTTTTGCTTATGTTAGATATTGATTGCATATTATTTTTTTATTTAAGCAATTTTTTATATTTATATTTATTTTTTGTTTACATTTTCTATTATTTTTAGTGGAGTATATATATATATAATATATAATATATATTTAATAACAGCCTATATTATAATTTATTTTTATTTAAATTGTATTTTCTATTTACAAATATTTACTATTTATTGAACTCATTCGAATCTATTCTTTATTCTAGGCTGGTTGCAGTTGCATCAACAGTCATGGTTTGAGCCCTTCAAGCCGGGATCGGATGAGTCTGAGGATCACCTGGGTTGTTTTGAGAACTATACGATGTTCGCCATATCGAGTTTCCAGTATATAATATTGGCCTTTGTCTTCTCGAAGGGTGCGCCATATCGCAAACCGATCTGGTCGAATTGGCCATTATGCCTCTGCCTGATTCTCAACATAATGATTGTTGTCTATTTAGTGGTTTATCCCTCCCAGTGGATAGCGCACTTCTTTCAACTGATTGTTCCGCCCGATATGGATTTTCGCTATATAATGTTGGGTTATGGTTTGGCCGCATTTTTAATCCATGCTTTTTTGGAGGGTTTCGTTGTGGAATCTTTGATCTTCAAGCGTTGCCAGGTACGACGCGAACAGCGCCTCAAAACATCCAAGCGAAAATATATGCGATTGGAGTATAATATTAAATCCTTCGAAAATTGGCCACCCATCACACAGGTCTACGATATAGCCAACGATCCGGCCGATTCAAATGCCGATTTGCAGCCAACTTATGTCAATTTAAGTGCCGAACAAAATTTGGATGCTCAGCCGAGTGGATTTCCGGGCTTCTTTGAAGCATCGCCGGAGCATGTTCTTGATCCTACTTATGATCATCTCTCCAGCTGAAAGTTCACAAATATCTATATGTATATATATAAACATCCAATATTGTGTACATTTTGTATCTAATTTAATTTCTAATTCTAGTGTTAAGCTTGGGTTTAAATATTGGATTTTGTATAATTAAGTAAGCTTCGTTTGGTACACCTGTACCAAAATGTACCATTTATTATGATTGTAGTAGGTATCTAGTTATATACAAACTGTACATACGTACCATGGATGTACCATGCACCAAAATGTACCACTTTACAGATACGTGTACCATGTACTACTTATAGTAATAGGTACTGGGCTATAAATTAATTGCAATGATTGTACCGTGTACTAATTAATGTGTGCTTATTTGAATTTGTACATTTGTACCAAAGTGTACCACATATTAAAATATGCCCTTTATCATTTACTGAAATTGTAATAGGACCTGTAGATATAAATTAAAATAGTACATTTATACAATAATTGTACATATGTACCATTTACTTAGTTATAAATGCATTAAAATTGTACTTATTGTGTTATAAGTGTACTTAGTTGGTTAAAGGCCATATTAGCTAATGTTTTTTTTTGCCTTTAAAACCGCCAAAAACGTATTTACTTATATTATAAATCTGCGTATTTATTTATGTAAATAAATAAATATATATAATAGGAATTGTGTGTGTGATTAGATAAATAATATATAAAATACTACCTCTACTAACGAGTACACACACACACACACACAGATGCAACTATTTTTCAGCATTTCTACTGAACAGCGCTTTAAATTGTTATTAATATTTATTATACAAATTGATTTTATATGAAATGCAGTAGTTTGGCTGCTGAATAAGAATTCAATAAAGACGTTAAAAATTTTAAATCATTTATATTTGCAGGACTACATATCTCCTTTTAGCTCTGTTGGAATAATTACTCATTTCCTAAAGTGGATTGCTTAATATTTACTTCAATCTGCATATTTAGTATTATTTATTTGATTTTAAATATTATTTATTTTTCATCATTAGTGTTAATTTACTTTTTTCCACTTTTATTATTTATTTATAGCAATCAATAACTGCGTTTATCGACATATTGATTAATTATGTATGTCAAAATTTGTTGCTTAATTTAATAAACTTTATTTTATTATTTTATTCAATTAATTTTGCATATTTCTTCATGTTTACTTTTTATTATTTATTTTCTATTGTTTATTTATTATTATTATTTATTTATTTTTTATCATAATTAAAAATTTGTTATTTTTTACTTTTTATTATATATTCTCTTAAACTACATTCTTTCCTGCTTTAAATATTTACTATAAAAAGCAATTTTTAGTCATCGAAGGCTGGTTTAATGGCGCGCCTGCCATAATTGTACTTTTATATTTATATAACAAAGAAATGTGCGTGTGTTATACAAAACTGTGCGAATTTACACAAGCATAGCTCTGCCACACATATATAGGAAATGCATGGATAATATACAAAAAAAAACATTGCGATTTTGCTTTCAATAGGTGCCGATTATAAATCGTGGTGAGTTTAAGGTTATTACATGCTGACATTTGCAGATTGACACAAACAACTAACTGCAAACGTTGGCAAATGGACTACACACAAACGCACACCGAGAGACACACAGTATGCATAGGAATTCACCTGAAGCAGTCAAACAACTTTTGCGCATGTGCGCAAGGCAGCAATAACAGCAGCAAAGTCGAACCGGACTTCGGCTTCGGGTTTGAGCCGTCATCGCCGTCGTCGCCAGCAGCAGCTTCAAACTTGTTGCCTTTTGCTTTTGCGCAGACGAAGTCAGTTTTGTGACTTTCGTCTGCAGGGCAGTAACGTGCGTGCGCATCATCGGAAAAGAGTTTTGCAAGAAGTACGTATCTGTGTGTGTCTCTGCATGGAGATCATGTGTTTATGTGTGTGTGTGTGTTCGCTCGTGCCAGTTTCCCACGCCATATTCGTTACAACACTAATAAGCTAAAAAGTCAAGTGTATATATTCATATATATATATATATATATATATATATATATATATATGTGTGTGTGTGTGTGTGTGTGTGTGTGTGTGTGTGTAAATTGAACAGGCAATGCAAATTATGCAGACATTTGCCAACACATACACCCAAACCTGTTAAAAATACAACACAAAAGCGTAAAAAAAATCCAGTTTGTAGAAAAAATTAAAAATTCAATACAACAATGAATTAAATCATCATGGCTGAAACGAACAAAAAAAACCTAATACATAATGCCCAAAAGAATATCAAAATAAAGAATTATTTATATTCATATTCAGAACTTGGATACCCATAACGACCGCCCACACACACAAACACAAGGGCACATGTGTAACTGTATGTGCTCATATAATTTACGGTGTGTGTATTAAATGTTAAATGAATCCTGTTTGTAAACAGCAAAGCTTAAGAGAGCAGCAGCAGCAACAGGAGTAACAGGTGGAGCAGCAGGAGTTATAGGAGGAGCAGCAGGAGGAACAGCTATAGCAGCAATTTACATCAGCAGCAGCAGTCGCTGAACGTGGCGGGCATTTGACACTATTCAAAATGTCGGCGACGACGCTGTTAAGTCGGCGGCAACTCAGACCGCGCCTGTTGCTGTTAGTCATCGCTCTAGCAGCGGCAGCAGCGCCATCTATTGTTCAAGCGCAAAAATATGGTAAGCTTCACGCAAACACACATACATTTTAACGTATTTGCAAGCTTGCTTTGTGGGTTAATGCAAACATACATTCATAAATACATAAATACATACATACATGTGTATGTGTGTTATATCTGTTTAGCTGTAAATGCGAATTGCCCAATATTATCACAATCAATTTACAAAAGCCGGGTAAGAGAAAGCTAAAACTGGTTGACATGACACAGAGATGGGTGTCTTTTATTAATTTTATTGTTAAAATATTTCCAATTTACAGTTGGCAAAAATACAAAAAACATAAGCGGCATTTTGATACAAAATAACCCTGTATTTAGGACATTTTAATATTGCTGTGAAAAAATAAAAATAAAGAGAAATATGCCAATAGCTAAATAATAATTAAATAATAAAAAAGAACGTATTTTTATAAGAAAAAACCCTGTACTTAGGACTTTTTTGTGTAAGGAGGAAAATAATAGCTAAATAAACAGTATTTTTGTAATTAGTTTGTGTGCCATTAAAGGATTTTTTTAACATTTGCTGTGCAAATGTCATTGAACCTATTAATGGACAGCCTCCAACAACAACAACAACACTTTCAACGTCCTCTTTTGCATCCGTTTTACTGTTAAGGCGATTGCCTGCTAAGTAAACCGCTTGACTGCGCCAGTTACGGATGCGGACGTCAAAGTGTATGCATGTCTGTGCATGTTGTCTTTGGTTACCATTGACGTAAAAACAAAACAAGAACTGAACTCGGCGGTTAAAGCTGCTTTCACAATGCAAGCAAGTCGCAGCAGCAGCAGCAGCAAAAAAAAAGCAGCTCCATCAACTTAATAATCATCATCATTATTACAATCTCACATAAATAGCCAATAGCAGTCAAAGTCAGCATTATATTATTCAAGAAAGGCGATTCAGACACAAAAGCGAACTGAAAGCAAAGCAGCAGCTGAAGAAGAAAAAGAAGAGCAGCACAGCAACTACAGTAACAGCAGCAGCAGCAGCGCAGCGTTAGCAGCAACAACAACAGCAGCATTATCAGCAGTCGCGCTGCAGCTAGATTTAGGTCAACGGTGAACCTTCTTCATCTTCGGCTGCTGCTGCTGCTGCTGCTGCTGCTGCTGCTGCTGCTGCTGCTGCTGCTGCTGCTGCTGCTGCTGCTGCTGCTGCTGCTGCTGCTGCTGCTGCTGCTGCTGCTGCTGCTGCTGCTGCTGCTGCTGCTGCTGCTGCTGCTGCTGCTGCTGCTGCTGCTGCTGCTGCTGCTGCTGCTGCTGCTGCTGCTGCTGCTGCTGCTGCTGCTGCTGCTGCTGCTGCTGCTGCTGCTGCTGCTGCTGCTGCATACAAAATAGGAAGTAAACAGAACAGGCTTTTTTTAACAGCAGCTACTTGACTTGGAGAAATTCTGTTAATGTGAATGAATGAAATGTTAATGAAAATGTATTTACAAAAGTTTAACGGCAAATTCTGCAAATTTTTTAAAAATGTACATCTATGTGCGTACAGTTTTTTAATGCAGAGAAATTGTGTAAATGCATTGAAATTCGATTTAAAGCACAAACTTCTGGTGTTTTTAATTATTTATTTATGTAATGTCAACAAAAAATACAAAATTTTAATAATGACCTAAATTAAATTAAAAAAAATTTAATAAGTAATATATAATTAAAAGCAAGGAGAAATATATTTAAACTTGTAATATTTATTTTGTGTATTTTTTATTTAGTATCAATGAAAGTCAAATAGCAAAAATAAATAATATAAAATAAATTAATTAAATTAAAAATAATATTTAATATTTTAAATTTAATTAAAAGAAATAAGGAAATATTCATTTAGGGTTTATTTAAATGCAAAATTTCCATTTGTGTACATTTGTTAATAGGTAATTAAAATTAGCTGAGGGAGGGTGTATTTGCGAGATAGCGAGAAATAGAGAGCGCACGCATTTGTGTTCTTCTCGCTAACCGCGATCGCTTGCCGATTTTGCGAGCTCTTCTTTTCCGCTGTGTTCGTTCTCTGTGTGCGTGGCTGATGTTTCTTTGAAGCTAGCGCAGGCTGTGCTTGAAATTAATTACAAGAGGGGGATATATCATAATATATAATAAATAATAATACATATTAAATACTAAATTATAAATAAAAATTAATAATTTAAGAATCGCAGCTGCAGAGCGGCATTTATTGAAAACGAGTGGCACTCTAAAAGCAGCTGCAGGTGTAGCTGTTAGTAGTAGAAGAGCTGTGTAGAAGAGTGAGCTGAGTCTGCTGGTTGGTCACTTTCTTTTTGCTCAGCAGCATTACTAGCTGGTCATTTATTATCTCTTTCTCTGTGTGTGTGTGTATGTTAATACGTATGTGTGTATGTTGGTTTTTAGAGGAGGGGGAGGGAGAGGGAAACAAGGTTCGAAATATTTTTGAAGAGGCAAAAAAAACTTGTTCCGCGTAACAATTGGCATTGTGATGGGAACTGGCGCTTTCGCTTTTTCTTCTATTTTTCGCTTCTTTTTTTTGTTTTTGTTTCTGCTTAGCAATATTCGTTAATAGCAGAAAGCATCTGTTTGGCATTGCTCTAAGCTATATATACATATATAATTATTCATATTTATGTGTGTGTGTAACTTACACACAGTGTGTTATCGATATATCGATATAAGCTTTAACCGGAAGCGGAATTGGTTTGACAACTTGCTGTAAAGTTTGAACTTTCACAGTTGCGTGACGTATGACGTATTACATATTAACTATTTGTATATTTATTTTAATATTTATTTAACATATAAATTGAAACTCTCAATTAATGCTTGCCGCATATAATTACAGATGAGCCTTACGTCGTGAGACCGACGCCTACGTTACGTGTAGCAACAGGCGCAGATGGTAAGCACTTAAATAGGTAGTTAGCGTAAAAGAGGAGTTTATACATACTTCAAATACATACATACATAAAAATACATACATACATTTATCGATGACAATCAAATTCACACTCATGTAAAAAATATATAAAATTCTGTTTTCGCACTATTTTGAAATTTTTCATAAATAAATATTATTATTGATGCATATTCAATGTAAATAATATATTACTTTATTCAAATATATGTATTTATATTTTATTTAATTAATAATGAAATATATTTATGTATTATCATATATATATATATATATATATATATAGTATTATTATATTCAATAATACTATAAATAAATACATATATTTTTTAATTAATTAAATACTATATATATATATATTTATGTATTTATGCGTATATATATATTTTATTTAATTTAAATATATCTATAATTTTAATAATTTTATATAATAATTGTATACCTATTTAATTGTAAATAATTTAATTGTTCTTTTGTTTTTTTATGTGTGTTTTCTTGTACTTACTTTTCTTTGTGAAATTTTTCTTTCTATTTATCTCTTTGTATGTAAATGATTTCCAACAACTTCTCTCTCTGCTGTACATTCTGGACATATTTATATATATATATATATATATAAATATGTAAATATATATATATATATTAATTTTAACTCTCACTATTTTTATTTTATATATATTTGTAAATACTTTTACTGTGTCTAATTTTTCCACAACTTTCCATCTAAAAATCTCTCTCAATGTGAGTGTTGTAAAATGTGTGTTGTAAAACGCGTAGATTTAACAACAGTTTTGTTAATCAATCAGGATAATTTGGGCCACGGTCGTTTTTTGTCTGTCCGTCCGGAGCTGGGACTGCTAACATCCACAGCACGTACTTTTATCCAGGAGGGCATTACGACAGAGTATGCGACCCAAGTCGTGGGCACTACCCTTAACAATGGTCGTCAATATGCGCAGTACCTGAAGAAGTCCTCTAGGGTTCTCTATGAGAACGGGTTGCAACCCTCTGTGATAACCAGTTGGGTGGGTGAGGGCAGTACTGCGACTGCTGATAATCCGGCTACGTTTACGGCACATTTGGAAAGTCACAATGATTTGTTATCGGATGCGGAGGCCGCCGATTGGCGTGCTATCGATGATAAATTGAGAAATGTTGAGTTCGTTGGCAACACAGATTATTTTCGCCTACAACAAAGTAGTCAATTGCTGCAATCAACACCCGATTCCGGCGTGTTCGCCTCCTCCGTACTGTCTACGGTTATTCACTCTGTTTATGCGGCGCCCAATCAAAATAATGCTCGTATTTTGGCCGCACAAAAAGTGTTGCCAATTGGCGATTTGCCAACATTTACGGTTAAAAATAATTTTGCGCCGAGTGGTTATCAAAATACGGCGGAAACTGAAATAGGGGAGACGGGGGAGGAAGGACGTTCTGCCAAGCTTTATCATCAGCAGCTGATGCAACAGAAACAGCAAAATAAATCCCAAAATTCAACTAAAATTCAGCTCAAGAAACGAGTGCTCGCGACTATTACATACTACGGCTTTGCAGACTTTACAACACTGGTTGGCGACAGTTTGATCGTCTTTTCGCCCAGCACAGTGCAAGCGAGTCTTAATTTGGGCCACATAACCTCGATCAAAGGCATGGCTACGCTCCGAAGCAGTGAGCTGGAACTATTTCCAAGCACAGCTGCCGAAATTTTGGTTAAAACAACAAATATTTCGAGCACATTGGATAAAGTAACAACAACTACAACAAGTTCAATTCTGGAGGAGGAAAAGAAGCCATTTTCAATCGATTCAGTTGTGGGGGAGATTGGGAAATCTTCGGCAGGTCTTGAGATTAGAACGGAACCTGTTTTTGTGGAGCATATGGAGGCAACTTCAATAAAGCCACAATTGGAAGTGAGCACTTCTGTGATTACCACGCCTATTTTGGCACCAAGTTCCGCTTCTGTGGAGGATTGGTTAGCAAAGCCGATGTTTTCATTGCCTACAGATCAGGAAATATTGGAGATATATGCATCGCTATCCAGGGCACAAACTCAAGGCCAAAATCAAGGGCAGACTCAAGTTTTTACGCAAGGAACTGAAGCTGAAGGAACACAAGAAACTCAAAATGAGTTAGGAACCCAAGGAACTCAAGGAAACCAAGGAATTCAAACTGAGGAACCTCAAGGAACTCAAGGAACCCAAGGAATTCAAGCCGAAGGAACTCAAGGAATTCAAATTCAAGCTAAAAGTCAAGCTGAAATTGCAGTTCTGGCCAAAGCTCTAAATAAGGATAACATTCATTTAAATAGTATACAAACTGAAGCCTCAAATTTGGAGGTACATGGCGGCGCAACAACAATATTCATCGATGATGATCCCTTTGCCAATTTTGTAGATCCAACTGCAACAATTAAGAATCCAATTCAAACTGCAACAACTGAACTAAAAATTAAAGAAGAAACGATGGCTAAAATTGAGGAAAATACAGAAAAGTCAAAAAATCAAATTGAGGAAAATTTGGCAACAGAAATAAATCGAGTTGAGGAAAATATAGAAAAATCCAAAATACTAATAAATCAAATTGAAGAAATTAGCACACTTAAAAATACAGAAAATGAAAAAGAAACTGAAATAGATCAAATCAAGCAAAAAAATATATCGAAAGTAAATCAAATGCATGAAAATGAAAAAACTAAAATTGAAGAAATTACCACAAATAAAAATTTAGAAAAATTAACAACAATTATGAATAACGAGGCAGAAGTAAAAACAACTACAAATATATCCATTGAGGAGGAGGAGGAGGAGGAGGAGGAGGATAATAATAATACAACGGTTAAGGATATGGCAGATATAGCACAAACTTTGACAAAAGATAATAATGATAATTGCGACGTGCTCAAGTCACAAATATTTCTCACCCAATTACCGAAATTGATAACAATTTCAAATGACGCGTCTGAGCCGACTATTTTATCCACTTATGAGATCAAAGAGACAACCAAATATTATTGTATACAGGCGAGTCAAGTGCTGGAATACCCACAATTGGAGAAGCCAACAGAGATTGTGCCTGTGCCACAAAATGAGGCAACAACAACTGAGGCGAATTCCAAAGAAATAATAACAACAACTGAGGAAAATACTACAACCAGCGACATAGTTGAGGACGATGAGGATTATGTTACCGAATCGGAACGCGAGGATTATGAGAATGCTTCCGATGAGTCGGATATCATCTATAAGACCCTCTACACAACTTATACATATTTGACAACCTTTTTCCAAAGCGATGCCACAACAATTTCAAGTCACACTGAAATTGTGACCAATATAATTATTTCCACTTTGGATATGGAATTGAAATCGAGCATTATCAGTGAGAATGAAATAATTGCGACAACAACGACAAAAGCGACAAATTTACAAGCGACCAAATATATGATACCTGATGAATTGAAGGAGTTGATAGATGCTAGTGTTAACAACGAACTAAAGCATGACTCAAGCGAATCAAGTCAAAAAACCGAGTATTTAAATGATGTCAAATACACAAAAACTTTCTACACAACTTTCACTTATTATACAACCATCTTTGCGGAGAATGAAACGGAGATAATGTCGCGAACGGAGGTGTTTACCAATTACGTAACAGAGCTAGGTGCGCTAAAGACCAGTGTTGTGCAACTGGCCAAAGAAATTGTAATAAATCCAACCGAAACCGAGTCAACTAGCAATGCTGACAAGCTGGTCACACTGATAACCGATGTCAAATCGAGCAGTTCCAATGGTGAACAACACTTGAAAATCAGGGATGATATGGCCGATGATCAGATTAGTTCCGAGAGCAATACCGAAGAGATGCTTCCCTCTGCCACCCTCCTGCTGCAGACCAGTTTTACAACATTCACGTTCTACACTACGATGTATGAGCAGGACAGCACTAATGTGGTTAGTCGCCTGGAAACTGTCACAAATATTGCGACGGAAACATTGCAACCAACCAAAATGCTGAGTCACGCTGAGGATGCAACACTGCCTATCACATATTTCACCACATTCACCTATTGGACCAAGCTGGCTAAGGATGGTGAAATAACAACAATCAGCAGAGAGGAAACCATATCGAATATTATCGAACCAACAAAAATTTGGACTGAGAATTCAAGTGAGACTTTGAGTGAGAGCTCGACTGCAAATTCGACTGCGAGTTCGACCGGGAGTGTTGTGAATTTAATTACCCAAAATGCCACTGATTTGACCACATTCTACACGACTTACACTTATTACACGACCTCCTATGAGGCGAATCAGACGGTGACCGATTCACGCTTCGAGACGATTGTGAATGTGATAACGCCGACGGCAACAATAATTTCTAGTGTTGACACTTTGCCAGTTAGCTCGATTGTTATCGATAAATCCGAGTTGCTTTACTATGATTACAAGCACATCATAGATGCGGATGGTGTGAGCACTCTGTACTTTACCACACAAATACAGTCGAGCATCGATAGCGAGGGCAGCGCCATCGAGTTGACCAGCAGCACTTCGAGTCTGCTCGTCGACGAGTCCAAGAAATTGGAACTCAACTCAGTTGCCAGCTCGTCGCAATATAAAACGGGTCTCGTTCGTTTGATTGAGGGCACTCGCGTTGGCAATCGCACCACGACGCTCTATCAATCAAAAGTTATCGGTACAATTATCGATAGTCGTTATGCGCAAATTATCGAAAGCACTTCCAGTTTTCTATTCGAAAACACCATTTCGCCAAGTGCAACAATTGACGAACTAATTGTGGAGAGCACGAAACAGTTGAGTCAACAGCAAATTGAGACTGCCACAGTGGAAAGCAGCATACACAGCGAGGAGCAGCACGACAACGATGGCGATGGCGATAACGATAGCGATAGCAATTTGTCGTCGCAGAGTAAAAAACGCACCTTTGCCCCAGTTATACGTCCCTTTGCCTCCCGGAATCGACCCACCTTTGCACCCAAGCAAAAAACGCTTAGTGCGAGCAGCGCAACAATAATAACCCGTTCCGATATCACGCCAACAATAACAGCTACGCCTGCCTTGAAGTCTGTGGGCGGTGCTCGGTACAGCTCCTCGCGACGTGGTGCCATCTCCAATGCGCCCATAAATCCGCAAGGAGCCGCCACTTCCTCAACTCGTCGTCTCTTTGGTCGCCCCTTGAAATCCTCACTGGCTGCTGCTGCTAGTGCGGGGGGCCTTAGTTCATCGGTTACTGGCAGCACTACCGGCTTTGCACCGTCCAGAAATAGATTTGCTAGCTCCGCACGCAGCGGTACATCCAGCAGTTCCCGGCGTCTCAGCTCCGGCTCCGCCTCCGCTTCTGGCTATCGTCCGGCGAGCAGCTTGAATTTTCTCAATTCCCGCCAGCGCATAAGACCCACTGCTGCCTTTGGACAAGCACTACCGGCGTCGACGACGACAACGCCCGCAACTGCAGCAGAGAATGAGCCCAGCGAGGAGTATGCATCCACGGAGGAGGAGACTTCGATTGCCACCGATGACAATGAGGAGAAAACGGCGCAGAATTCGCGTCGCACTCAAAATCCGCTGCTGCGTTTTCGGCGACCCCTCAATCGACCCAGTGGCTTTACGCCTACGACTCGCGCGAGCAATACCAGCGCCGCAAATGTATCCGTGCGCAAAAATCCGCTAGCAAGTCGCGCAAAGGCCGCAACGACAACGACGACGACAACGACTACGGTACGGCCAAGACCGCGCAGCTTTCAGCGACCCACACTGAGTTCGCTACAGGCGCGCGCACGGCCCCAAAACAATCTCTTTCCCCCACGAGGTCTCTTCCAGCAGCAGCAACGGGAGAAGGAGAAGGCGCAGGCGCAGGATAATGATTCGGATGGCGATGGGGACTACGATGAGGATGAAGATGGCGATGAGGAGGACCAAGAAACCGCTCAAAATGGAACTAATCGTCGCCGGCGACGACACTCTAACAAAAAGAACGTTACCCTCTCTCGTAGGCGACGTCAGGTGGATACTTTAAGTCGCAATCGGTTTCGCTTTCGTCGCCCCAAAACGGCAACGACCGAGGAGACGCCAGCGGAGGAGCAACTTGTTGAGACGACGACGACGGCGCGGAGCAGGCTGAATGCGCGTTTTGGTTCGCGTTACAAGCAACAGTCTAGCTCGACGACTGCAACTGCCGCTCATCGCGCCATACGCCCCACCAGACCCACTACGGCTCGGGCGCAATTTACGCTACGCGAAAAGGATACATCCGGAAAAAGCAGGCAGGCAGGCGCTGGCAGCTCGACAAAGTCCAATTTTAGACGACCGCAGTCGGCACTAAGACGATCCGGCTCTGGATCCGGTTCCAGCTCCAACTCCGGCTCGAATTCTAGCTCCGGCTCCAGCTTCAACTCCAAGTCTGCAAATGCGCGTCGTTTAAAGAGCTACATAAGCAGTAGCAATAATAATAATAATAATAATAATAATAATAATGTAGACAGCCGTATCGCTAGCAATTCACGCAGCCGTACCGGCACCGGTTCTGGCACTTCCAGCCGTAATCGCAACGCAAACCGTAATCGCAGTCGTAACGATTACAACCAGGATGTGGCTTCAGCTGAGCTGGGCAGTGTTGCCATCACAGTTACCCATTTGGTGCCCGCCGAAGTGACCGTACCGGTTGTCAACGGTCAGCTGACGGAGTACAAGAATATTGTGACAGCCAAGACCAGTTTGGAGGTACTGGCGCCCCATCAATACACCCAGCAAGTGGGTAGCAATGGACAAACCTCGCTCTACCTGGTCCGCGAAGACACCAGCGTAAATGCGGCGGGTGTCACTGAATTAACTCGCTACTTGCTGCACGACACACTAACAACGACCATCACATTTACCCCGACAACAATTAGGGGTCGCAAGACCTCGTTTTCACACGTGCTACCCTCTACGGTGTATGGCGTGGAGAGTGTTGTCTCCACGCTGCAGCCACAAATCGCCGCAAATGCGCCTCTGGCGAATATTCTGCTATCCCAGCTACTGTTGGGCAACATTAATTTGCCAGCGAATCCGCTGCTGGGCGCACTAGCAGGTACCCAGCCAGCACTACCAGCGCTAGATGCCGCAGTAGCAGCAACAGCTGCAGCTGCAGCCGTGCCAGTTACGGAATATCGCACACATACCTCCACTTATGTGACTACCATTTATGATGGCAAGTCTACGATTTTGCCCATTACATTCCAGGGCAAGAAAATATTGACAACTGTTTTCGATACCACAGCGCAGACGATAACAGCTACCGAGTACAGTGTGGACACGATAGTAAATACCCCAACGCAACAATTGCAGCAACTCCAGCAACAATCTGGGCAGGTGGCACAGGTCAACAGTTTGCTACTGCAACAATTGCTGTTCCAACAGCAACAACAACAACAACTACAGCCACAGCACCAACAAAATCCAGCGATTACCAACACTATTTCGCCACAAATACTGCTCAACGATAATCTGCAAGATCTGGACGAAATAACTCCCTACGATGCACCCAATATCGAAGGTATTATAGTCGAACAGCAAACGACGAGCAAAAGTCACAAAAAGTCACGAAAACCGGGCAAGAGTCACAAACGCCATCGACAACATAAGGAAGAGGACATCGAGCACCCTACGGAAAGTAGTGTTGTTACGCTCTACGTATCTGGCCGTAGACCTGGCGAATTTAGCACCATTTTATCGACTGTTTACAATAGTTACGAGCACCTAACACCCTCCACTTTACACAAGAGACACGCCCAGCAAACCATTTCACTCGCAGAGGACCTCTATGCGTTTGAGGGTAGCGAGCGGGTGCAGAGCTACCTGCCAGCACCAGTGAATAAAAATACCCTAGGCGAGTTGGATCAAACAGCGTCGCTGGAGAGCATCATAGGCGATGTTCACTTGTGGTATGCCAAGGCCAAGGCTACCCAACAGCTGAGTGCACCCTCTAGCAGCAGAAGCAGTAGTGCTACCGGGCTTGAGCAGGAGGCACTCACGCATTCAATTTATTTTTTAGTGTAAATGACCTCGCTGAGTTGTTCCCACTACAGTTGCAGGTCACAAAACAGCATTTTGCAACACTATGTCCACAAAAAAGTACAATTAAAAAAATCAAACGTGAAATTCAGCAAAGTCAACAGCAGCGGCATTTGCGCAAAAAAGTGCTTGTGCGGCGCAAGCCACTAGTCAACACTAAGAACAACACTACCAACATCACCAGCAACTTTTACAATACTACCAGCAACAACAACAACAATTTCATGTCAGTTTCACAGCCAAAGAACAAGCGTGTTGTAATTTTCAAGCATAGACTTACAAATAGAACAAACCAAACAACAGCAAAAAATAAGCAGTCGACAGCAACAGTGTTGTTAACAACACTAAAATCAGCTATACAAATAAATACAATTTTAGCAACACCAAAAACAGAAGCGCAAAATCAGTCAATAATGCCCACAGCAATTTCGACTTTAACAACACTGAATATAACAAAAATGCCCACTTTACCAACACTAAAACCAACGCAAATTTCAACATCAAAAACACCCCAAATAAAAACTATTTCAGCTTTAACAACACCAGAAATAACAACAAAAATTGCAACAGCAAATTCAACGTTACCAATACCAATTTTAAATTTACCAACACCGGAAATAATTCCCACCGCGCGTAAAAATGTCACGCGGCCTGGCAAAAGACACAAGCAGAAGCAACTCAGAAATAGACGCAAACAAGCAAACAAAGTGTTGGCAACAAGTAATTCAACCCTTGCGCATTCTACAACACTGCAAGTGCAAGTGACCAGCACTGAATTGTATACACAAACCTATACAGTAATTGTGGAACGTGTTCACAGCGATCAGCATGAAATTATTGAATCCCTTTCCACATTCACCAAAGTGAAGACACGAACCGTGTCCATAACGCGAACCACAACCCCGGGGGATATTTTAATAATGCCCACTCAAATGCCTTGAAAAAGTGACAACCGAATAAATTGGTTATGCTCACAGAAATGCCCATCAAATTACATTACAGCTACTTTATATCTCAGTTATTCCCTTCGAACCTGCACAAATGCCCAAAAAAAGCTAAATGAGATTAAATTCCCTTTAATACAATTTGGGGATATTTTAGTCATGCCCACACAAATGCCCTTTAATTTGATTTTATTGCCTGTTTAGCTAGCAAGCTATGGGTATAATTATTTTAGTTATGTCCACAAAAATGCCCTAAAAAGCTAAAGCCGATCAATTCCTTTATTTACAAGGGGGGATTTCTCATTTCTCAGCTATGCCCACAAAAATGCCCTTAAAATTGCCGGTATACTTTATATTGGAGGAGCAAGAGGAAAAAATCGCCCAATGGATAATTTTAATTTGAGACATGGGATTTTCATAAATTGCCGAAGGACATTTCAGCTAAGCCCAGGCAAAACAAATTTCCCTGGGTACTTTTGATACTTTTCCCCTTTAAGCTTGCAGTTAATAATCATGTGAGGATTTTCCATATGTAGTGTAGTAGTATATAAAATATAAAAAATTACCAATGCAGTTACACACACACATACATATTTAATTATAAAACATTTTCGTTTGCTGCTGTAAAATAAATGTATATCTATATATATCTATATAACTATATCTCGTTGTTTTTATATCACAACACATATGCTATAAGTAATTAATTACTGTTAACGCAAATCTAAAATTTAACATTTTAATTTTTACACACACATTTTTTGTTTTTTCTTTAATTTAAGAGCAACAAAAAAAACATTAATACAATTAGTGGCAGTAATTAAATAATTTAAGTACGATGTATAAAATGGGTTTGTTAATATCTTAGTATTTTATGAACATATATATATATATATATATATATGTGTGTGTATATATATTCGTTTAATTAAAAATTAATTATATATATAAAGTCAACAACGTGCGTATATTTTTCTCTTTTCCAATTGTGCCCAAATAAAATGATTGATTTTTTAGCAAAGGCTGCAAATGATTTAAACACAATATAATAATGTTTTTATGCCCCGATAAATATATATATAGAAAAAACTCAGCCTTTTTATTTATTATTTTATTTATATTTTATCGAGGCTTTCCTGTGGCTCTTTCGCTTATTTATAGCTAACTCAATTATTATTCTATATTTTTTAGCTGTGTTGTGAATATAAATTTATTTTACTATATAGAAAAGAAGGATGCTGCTACCAATATATATACATAACTGATTATCAATCTGTAAATATTCAGCTTTTATTTGTATTTATATTGTGCCACAAAATTATTATCATAAAAAAAACACTTTTGTTATTGATTTAGGCTACCATAAAAAACACCTTAAACACTATACAACAAAAGAAACATCAGAAACAACAAGAACACCTAGAACTAAGAGTGATTCAACAGATCCACTGACAGAGCATCGCTCTCAGAATATTCGCTTGTTAGACTCAAATTTGGTCGAGTTGAGTTTGGATGAGGCCAGATTCAACTTGGCTACCCATGTCATGTCCAATGGAGTCGAACTAATCATCGCCAGCGATAAACTGAAGCATCAGGCAGCCGTAGCCTCAGCTTCAGTTTCAGCTTCAGCTGTAACTCAATTTCAGTCTCAGTCTCAGTTGCCACAGAAGCCAGTCACTCTAGCCCCCAGCACTCTCAAGAATCATATGATACTAGCGCTGCCTACAAACAATAAACAGGTAAATATTTAATAATCAAATAAATAAATATTATATATATATATATATATATATATATATATATATATATATATATATATATATATATACATATAATATATTAATATAATGATTATATACATATATATATATTTATATATACAATATATATATATTATATTGAAGAGAACTCCTTTAGCAGTGCTAACTTTTATATACAATTACAATTATTATCTGCCTTCTCTCGATCATAACTTTAGTATATGTATATCCTTATACATAAAAAAATAACTAAGTAAATATATTGAAAACAATACCTTTAGCAGTTTAAACTTTAATTTATAATTGCAATTATTATTATTATATTACAATTATAATTATTATTAATAGAAAACTTTATCTCTCTTTGCCTTCGCTCGATCAGGTGAACTTTAGCATATCCTTGGGCGATAATCAGTTCATAACGAAGACCTGCCTGACAACCTACACATATCACACCACATATCTGACGAGGGGCAGTTTAACAGTTGAGAGCCGAGAAAAGGTTGTCGCCAATCGACAAACGGAAGAGCGAAATTTTCTAAGAGCAAGCAGCCAACTCCCCTTGGGCGTAACTCTCTCAAATGTAAGTATATTTGTATATATATATACATAATCATTACTATACTATATAAATGACTAGGAATTGCTTAATATTATTTAGAAACCAACTCAGTTCAAGTTGAATCTATGTAATATTTGCTTTAATATTAATGTAATGATTATATGAAATATACAAATATTTAATAATAATTCATGGATATTCTACAATTAATTATGTAATTGAATTATTTGTGTAACTTTTCTATTTAATATTTAATGTAATGTTTATATAAAAAGATAACATACAATTTTTAAATATTTAATAATAATTCTTTATAAACTAACTCTTGATATTCTTCAATTAATACTGCGATTCAGTCATTTGTGTAACTCTTCCATTTAATTTTAAATGTATCTTAATTAATTAATGATTCAATCATTTTTATAACTTTTCCATTTCATATTTTATTTAAGCTTAATATAATATTTGTTTATATTATAATAATATTTAATTCTTTATTAATTACCGCTCTATATTCTTAAATTAACTATCTATCTAAAAGCTATTGAAATTTTGTAATTCTTCTATTTAATTTTTAATATAATATTTATTTCTTTATAAGCTAACTTTTGATGGTCTTTAATTAATTAATAATGCAATTCATTTTTAATAATGAGGATTTAACCCTAATATAATATTTGTTTATATTACAATAATAGTTAACTTAATAATTTATTCAATAACTTCTGTAATTCATCCATTTAATATTAATAATAATTATTTTCAAAAGTAGCCCTAGCAATTGATTTATTGTTTAACTATTTCTTATAGACACCCGAGCTGGTTGTGGGCATCTTCCCGACTACATATCATTATTATAATACGCTAAGGAACAATGGCCTGGTGGTCAGCTCGACGTACACAGTGATGAATACGGTGACTGGACCTGAGGATTATATATCGTATCTGCAGCCGTCGGAAGAAGCGACACCAGTGCTGGACACGAACACTTATTACAGTCGCCTGGTCACGCGAACAGCGCCCAATGGAATTCTGACAGACTCGGAGAATGTTCTCACTCAACTGGTGATCACCGAATCCAAACCAGGACGGGGAAACCCCAAAGTAAAGGCAGCAAGCAGCGAGGAATTGGATGTGCATATTTTTGCAACGAAAACGTATTTAACGACTGTGACTTATTTGGCCACAACATCGATATACCCCGCCTCAACCGATTTGCAGGGTGTATCCAACTTTGAGACAAAGGTTATTGTGAATACGATTACGGATATAGTGCCCAGTACGCTACTCCGACCGGAGCTGGTTTCCATGTTTCGCACGGAATTAATGCAGAAGAAGGGTAAAAATAATCGCAAAGTGCTTGTCACCCTGGCAACACTACTGGGTGGCCAGACGCTGCAAGTGACGGCGGTCAATTTTAAAAAGACAACTACAAGTCAAATTTCCTCAACTTTAATTAAGCCCACTTCCATTAAAACCAAATCAACCAAAACACAAAGTAAAAACGATGAGTTGCAAGTTGATTTGAGTGTGGAAGAATCGCAAAATGAGCCAGTCTATGTGAGACCCTTAAAAGAAGTCCAAGCAACTCCAAGTCCAACCAGTGTTGAGCAACTAATTGGTTCTCTAAACTTACAAAGATTGCGACCAGTTTTTGATGTTATGGCGGATATAATACAAAAAAATATAGTCAACAGACAAGCGACAACAAATCTTAATTTGAGACAAACTTCAATTTCAACAACGACTGAACATCCGTTGGAGGAGAAGCCCGTTTATATACCACTTGAGGTCAGCGTGCAGCAGAAAGCGGCACAAAATCGATACAAATCGCATGCGAATAAGGCTGAAATCGATATTAATCGAAGTCGCTTGACGGCGCACAGTTTGCACATAAATCCACCGGAACCGGCAATGCAAATTGATTTCAACGACGATGATAATTGGCTGTTGCACAATAATAACATGAGTCACATATTGAGACCCCTCTCCATTTACCCGACTTATCCGGGCGCCCTGCTCAATAATGGCATACCCATCCGACCTGGGGAAATAATTAATGCGAATGCGGACGTCATCATTGGTAGGCCCAATGGTATACTCCACAGTCCCCAAACACAGTTCATGAGTTCGTCTCCCAGGCCCAACAACCCGCCAGATTATAGCGATAGATCGATTGCACCTTTCAAGAAGAAAACCTGGATACCTCCTCAGCCAGTTCCTTTGTCACTTTCATTGACTCCCCCGAGGCTTATACCCCTCGATTATGATAATATACTTTTGCCACCCGCTCAGAGCTCTTCTAAATCACAGCCGGACTTTGGCTATATACTAACACCCCCCGGTAGTGCACCGCGATTACCCCAACAGCAGATTATGCATTTGAATGCGGAGCTGAATAATAATGAGATATTGGAAATTAAAGCAATACCTCAGATATTTAGCACCAAATTGCCAGCAGTGACAAGATACCCAGCGCTTGTCGCTGGGAGTAGCAGTAGTTATTATAATCAGAGACCCGTTAATCCCACCGTTTACTTAGATAATGCTGGTAGTGGCAGTTACTACAGTGCAAGACCTGCTACTGGTAGTGGCGGTACCAGTTACTATAAACAAGGTACTGCCCCTGCTAACACAGATATGGGAGGTAGTAGCAGTTACTATACGACAGGACCTGCTCCTGCGCCTCCAGCTTACTCAGATATGGGTAGTAGTGACAGTATCAGTTACTATAAACAAGGTCCTCCTTACTCAGAAAAGGGAGGTAGTAGCAGTAACTACACTCCAAGACCTTCTGCCGCTCTACTTGCTGCTCCTGCAGCTTACTCAGATATGGGCGGTAGTAACAGTGGCAGTTATTATAACCCAGGACCTACTACTGCTGCTCCTCCAGCTCCCCCGGCTTACGCTACACATCACATCAATCTGAAGACCTCCGTTCTCAATCACAATGTCAACATGAATGTTCCACCTTTGACCTTTAAGCGAGAAGGCGATAATTATCCGCTGGCCACCGCGGTGCGTGGCCAAATTGCTCCAGCACCCATGCCCCTAATTAAAATACCCCATAATAAAGCCAACGTTGAGGTACGGCTGAGACCGCAAAACACACGCATAGCTGTGGAGCCGCCAGAGAAACTCAGAGAAGGTCAGAAACCAAATATGAACACATTCAAGCAGCGAAATCAAAACTATTTGAAAAATACAGATAATGTGCGCAGCAATTACGTCAATTCAACCCAACACTTAGCACCCTATCAAAGACCCACTGATAAATCCAGTTTTGCTAACAACAAATATGCAAACCAACAACAATATATAACTACCATATCCAGCGGTTCAGTTCAAGCTGCCACAAATCTTATACGTGCCGAGAGCAGCAAACAAAGCTATGCAAGTCCCAGCACTACCAGCAACAAGGTGCCGGTGCCCGATCAGAAGACTGAATATACCAGCCACAGTGACCACAATTATAATCTAACGCTCTCAAAAGTGAATAGGCATAAACAAAATCTACAATTGCATCCATCTAAATTAACACCGATTAATCCCTGGTTATCGATAACACAGCAAACAGTAAACAAAACTCCCAGCTTGGGTCAGTCCTTCATCAAATCGAATCAAAGCCCAGCGAATAAGTCTAAAATTGATATACCAAAGAAGGTTTTTGTGGGAGCCGGCCAACGTTTTAATTTGCGACCGGGTCTCAAATTGGAAACAACTACAACACAATATATCGAGGACCTTCCACTGCTGACCTCGATTAGACCCACGAATATTTTGGAACCGCCTCCAATGCCAACAAATTCACTCCATCAAGATGTTTTGGGAATGAAACCACCACCGGCAATTATTAAAAATATACCCAATAGATCTTCGAGTGTAGTGTATAAAATAAAGAACTCTGCACTACCAGCAACACCCTCCATAACTATATCAACCTTACAACTACCACTCAACAGTTTCAATACTGAGTCTCAAATTTTGAAGCCTGCTTTGAGTTCTTCTAGGGTCAAAGTGTTGAAATCACAGCCTACTTTCACAAAGACCCTACCGAAGACCTTGTCTATAAACGGTACCAGTAAACAGCAAAAAATTACAGTAATTAAAACCGAAGCATCTTTCAATAACGTTAAACAACACTCAACGCAGCATATAAATATTGTTAACCAACACTCAACGCAGCAGAAAATCAACCCTACAAAGATAATTAACCAACACTCAACTAAAAAGAAAATCAACCCGACAAATAACATAAAGCAACACTCAATAAATCTAAAACTAAGCCCTACAAATGCCATTAACCAACACTCAACTGTCATCAAACTCAGCCCCACAAATATCGTTAAACAACACTCAACGCAGCTGCAACTCAGTCCAGCTATTGAGCCATCTGTGCTGCCAACAAATATTAATTCGATTAATACAAAAACACAAAATATTTATCAACAAGCAACTCTAAAAAATACTCAAATAATTCCGAATCAAAATCAAAGCAATCTACTCTCACTGGAATCATCGGAGGCAGAAACCAAAAAAATACCCTTCTCCATTCGAAGCAATGGGCCCCACTTCGATGTATCGTTCATCGATAAGCAAATAACTAAACAACTCTATGATAAATCGATTTCCACGCTCAACAAAAATATTACAATCCAATCGGTAGTACTAAAAAGTAGTAGTACACCAATAATTAAAAGTCGTATTATCGATACCAAATCGATAACATTCAAACCAATGCCAACACACTCGATAACCAAACAAACCATTTCCAAAACGATAAGAAAGAGTGAAAATCCCGTAAAAATAACGAGCAAAAAAATCGAACAAGTTCACAGCGATATATCGAATATCTTGGTAGTGATGACAAAAGGAACCGGTGCGGATAATCCAAATACGATTAACCTGGCGGACGAAGAAGAAGAGCTGGCCTTGGACTACGAGGGCAATTTGTCGCTGGAGATACCGCTGCGGGATGAGGAAATTGTGCCACCCATCAACGCGAATAGCATTCTGCTCGGTGGCATTTTAATAGCCACGCCCTCCAAAACCAATATCAAATCCAAATATACCAAAGAGTCTAGCAATGGGGTATGCCAGCCCGCCTGTAAGGCGAATAAAAATGAAATATGCTCCAGTCAACCCGGAAACGGAAATGGCAATCGCTGTGAATGCCGTTTGGGCTTTGCGCGCATGTTTCCTGATCGACCCTGCAAGCGTAAGTTAACTATAACTAATTTAATTTGTAGTTAAATTATTAAATGCTGAAATTGATTCACAATTTAATTTGTAAGTGAGAACTAATTGAGAACTCATCTTTACTTATACCTGAATATATAATATAAATATAAATAAAAAATATAATAAATATGAAAATAAATTAAATATAAAAATATAAATACCCCCAGAAATGTACATTTAAATATTAAATTTGATTTTGAATTTAAATTCGATTTTCTACTTCTTATATTTCTATAGGGCGTCCGATATTAATCGATATTAAATAAAAATATTATAAAAACCCCAAGGAATTTGTATTATAGTTATTTTCGTTTAATTTACATTAAATTATTAAATTCGATTTTGAATTTAAATTGATTTTCTACTTTTAATATTTCTACGTGGCGTCCGATATTAATCGATATCAAATAAATAAAAATCTTGTAAATAATCCATATATTCTTAATTTAAATATTAAATTCTATGATCAATTTAATTTAATTTCATTGAATTTAATTATCCATTCCAGCTACATACACCTATGAGATACGCATTCCGACCAGTCGTGTGGGAAGTTATCGGCTCAAATTCAGCACTGAACTTATCAATAACTCATCGAGTCAATATCGACACTTGAGTTCGATTATTCTAGATGCTATCGATCGCATGGTTATGCAATCAGATTTTCGGGATGTTTATCACGGCGTACAATTAAAGGAATTCTACGCGAGGAACGATAACGTCGTAATGGGACACTTTTTGTTACAGGTTTGCAATTAAAACGATTCTTACTACATAAATATGATAAACATTTTAAATCCGATTGCAGCTGTCGGAGAACAGTAATGAAAAGCGTTTGGAATCAGTGTTCAAGAAGTATTTGCGCCAAAGCAATTACAGCATTGGCGGCACCGAATTATATACATCGAAATCTGGCATCAATTTATTGACAGTTAAAGGTGAGCTAAAAACTATAAATCGTAAATAAGAAAAATAATAATTATCGCTTACTGATTTAGATTTCGATGAGTGTGGCAACGCCAATTTCAACGATTGCTCCTTTCACGCACACTGCTTCAATTTGATTGGCAGCTACACCTGCAGCTGTCCCGATGGCTATGTAGATATATCCGATAATCCTATTTATCCCGGTCGCCTTTGCTCCGATCAAATTGTTGGCTGTGAACTGTGCAATTATCATGGCAATTGTATGGCGCCCATTGTGAATGGGACCCCCGTTTGTGAATGTTTTAGTTGGCATTCGGGCGCCACTTGTCAGCTAAATTTGAAAATACTGCTCATTGGCCTGATTGCAATCGGTACGGTGTTCATTTTGCTACTGGTCTGTATGCTGCTCATTTATTCGCGTCACAAAGTGAACGGCGCCTGTGCAGCGCGTCCTATTTTTATAACGGCTTCGAACTATCACCCGAGCATGTTGTCAACATCCAGCAACAAGTCGCTGATTCGTGATTGCATCATGGATAAACATGCAATTTTAATTGACACCAACAGCGAATCTAGTCACAATTCGGAGCCATATTCCTTCAAGGTAAATGCAGCTAAAATACAAATATTTAAACTGTACAATTCTTCTCTCTAGGCAAAGCCAGTCAGAAATAAACACGACCCTGTTGATTTCGCTGAAGGTATCGACGTACCGCAAAGAATCAAGCCGTCTAATAGCAACTATAACGCCGATGTAGTTACCGCCGACCAATCGGATCGTTCGCTCACAGTAATGATACCGCGCGCAAAATATTATCACCCAACAGTTCTGCCACATGGTCAACTCAACCAACACCAGATGGCGCCAGACAAGTGCGATATGAATAAAGCTGTCAAGCCCACAAAGCAAAAACTATCGAAAGCATCGTGCAAAGAATTTGCAACGCCAAGCGGCGCTTTAGTCTCAGCCGGCTTCGAAGTGTCTGCCATTGTTAGCGATCGGGAGAGTAAAGTGAATGCAAATGATGTGCAAGCAACGAAAGTGTATCAGAAACATCCGCAAATGTCTCGAGCTAATTTAGAAACTATTCTACAGTCAGGCGAGTGAGTTTGTGTTGAGCGTTTTTTTTTATTGAAACAAATATGTATTTATTGAAATAAATATGTACTGTAATTGCAGCGAAATCCAACGCATGAGCTCTTGGATGAGTAATATTCCCGCCACTGCACTGTAAGTATTGCCGTAATTGTTAACAGTGCCAGCTGTTCGCTGCTCACATAAGTTGCAGAACAGCGACATGTCGTTGCCAGCTAGTTAACAGCAAACAGTCGGTTTTGATTTAAATTTAAATATCGTTTTATTTCCCAAGCAGATCAGCTGACGTGCGCTCGTTTGATGAGACAACAGTGCAGGCAATAACCAAATCAATGCAACTCTGCTTTGACATGCAGACCCAAAGCAATACAAATGAAGTATATGAAATATAATAAATCTGCTAAAATTATTTATAAATATTTATATTTATTTAGGAGGCAAATACGATGACTGAGCGAGATCTCGGTTCGACATTTTTGCTGCCACACACACATCTCTATAAGCCCGAGAAGGTTAGTAATTTTTATGATTGTTAAATTAAATTACCATATTAATTAGTTTATTTTAGCTCGAAAGTGATCTGTCCGGCTTTGACTCCATATAATGAAAATGTTAAACTGTATTTCAACTTGTGTATTATACTCATTCATTCTTGTCAAAGACACATTGAATCGTTAGCATTTATTTCAAATGAATTTAGCGTCTTTTGCGTACAACAATATTTATTAATATTTATATTTATAGTCTTATTTATTTATTTATAGTTTGTGTAAAATATGCATTTATTTTATGTGTTTTTTGTGTACAAATTGAGACCGTTGCATTTATTGTAATAATTATTAAATAATTTCATTTGATGAAATTTTGTGCCAGCCGCTGTGTTTGTAAGTCAAACAATTATAATAAATCCAAGTTAACTAAATAATAAATACCAATTTGTATTTGTCGTAAATATAAATAAAAGAAAATAAATTAGGAACATAATTAAAATGCGTTTTTTATTTATTTATTTCTTCTCCATAACTTGACCTACTTATTAAACTATATATAGTCAAAAATTTATTTATTTGCACTATAAAATTAACTTACTACTTAAAAACTCAACTCTAAACTGAACTATAACTTCTCAGACTTGCAACATTTTACAACTACCCCTACGTGGAGTCTAGAATAAATGCGCAGGGTGTGACAGAAAGACAACGGGACAAGTGCCACAAAAACTAAGTAAAATAGAAAATGGGGGTTGATTAAAACTTTACTGGACGCTGGTCGATGTGCGCTCGGCTGTGTTACGAACTATATATATATATATATTAAGGGTTCGAGGACTTTCGTTTGTCAGCAACTAAGCAGAGGCGTCCTAAGAAGGTTTTCGGGTACTGGTACCTCTAAAACAAATTCAAACTGCGTCACTGCACTACCCTCTGACCATTTAATCGGAGTCGGGGTCGGGGTAGGGGCAACCTGTTCCAATCGACCACCGTCCGTCCACACACAAAATAGAATACATGACCAATTTTTCGCAGCTCTACCAGAATAGGGGTTGACCAGCGGTACCTTGGTACAGGTGTAGTCTCTACTCGAACTGCAGTCCAATTTAAGCAGTTCACCTGAAACAGTTTGCTCAAAATACCAAAATATAAATATAGACAAAATACACATAAAATATATAAAAGCAATTATTAAAAAAATATATATATAATTATTTTGATAGTTAAAATAGTGTTATTTTTAATATAAACAGTATTGGTATGTAGTGTAGTATACAAGAAAAATATATAAAATATTTAATTTGGCTTTAAAGAAAATAAGTATGTAAAGTACCTTTATACTTATTTCAAGTATATGTGTAAGAGGCATGGTGAAATTCTATATATATATATATATATATATCATATGGATATATTCATATATATATATATATATATGAATATATATATATATATATGAATATATCCATAAGAATTAAAGCTTTAGTATTTCTACAAATATGTCAAAAAAGAGTTGCATAATTTACGCAGCGGAATTCAAAGTACAGCATAAAATGTAGCCATTTAATTATTTAAATATTTTCATTAATTTTTTTAAATTAATTTTTTAATAACGAATTGCTTGATAAATGTGCTGCATAAAGAACAAGAAAAAGAAAATGAAAGAAATTCAATTCCCACTTTTCCCCATATATATATATATATATTATAATAATTTCCCCTTCATTTGGGGATAACATTCGTATTTTAAAATGGCGCCCGCAATCTCTTCCTCAGCGAGAGAGAAAGAGAGAGTTCCGGAGTTACCACCCTATCGAAAGCAACGCGTCATTTTTTGACCAATCACGCCATTGACCAACAGGCCAATGGCTTACGACTCATCTTTCCCCAAAAAAATAAGTGGGTGGTTTTCTTTTTGATCGATATTCCCTTTACATAAATATAAGAATATATAAAATAAAAAAAATATGATTATAAAAATACATATATCAAAAATAAAAGTATAAATGGAATATAAATATCCCTCGAAGATTGCCAAAAAACAGTCTGCTTTTCTATTTTAAAAAGGAAAAGTCATTTATTTCTTTACTTTTATTGCTTTGTTTATATTTTATTTTATTATTTATATTATATATATTATTGCTTTATTCACATTTTATTATTTATATTACATATATTATTACATATTAACATTATATTTATAGGCAGGCTAAGGAGTAAACTGTGCTTTCAATTCGGTTAGTTATTATATAAATATATATATATCTTTATTTTTTGGTGTTATAATTTGACAACTCATTTTTGTATCTTTATTGAAAAATACCTCAAACTCCGTAAAATTCTTACAGATATTGGATAGATAACTAAGGAAATGATTACGGCTAGCAGCAAAAAATATAAGCTAGTCGAAGACTGCCAGGTAATGATCCGGACGCCCGAAGTCATCGATGAATCGGACGAGGAACGGGAATTAACCAATCTTAACTGGCTGCTGCGTAATCAGAATTTGGCCTGGCCAAAAACAATTGACGGCAACTTTGAAGATGATTTAAACAATGCTCAAACAGCGCCAGCTGAGAATGACGAATTGGATAATGAAAGTCAAAATACAACAAAACGACAAAAGTTATCTGATTTTGGTGCTTCCAAAAGAGGAGCCATAAATAAACAGCTAAATCGCAATTTAATCAATTATGCCGAGTCAAGAAAACAATACACAAAAAATGCAGCACACTCAAAGCGACCAAGTCCCGCCGAGCGTTACGATATATTCATCAATAAAATAAAACGGTTAGCGAGAGAATACCCCTAATAAATATGGCATGCCAATTATAAATATTGAGCTTTTTTCTTTTTACAGCGACTTGGCGGAATATCAGCATTCGGCGACTAAATATAAAACGGATGTGACTCAAAAGCCGCCTTTCAACTATTCTCATATCATTGGCATGGCAATGCTGGAAAATGGCAGGGCAACTTTACAGGAAATTTGCGCTTGGATCGAGTCGAAATTTGCTTTCTTTCGAGTGCGCAAAAAGTGGAATGTAAGCCAGAGATTTAACAGATTTAACAGTGCAGCTGTTAAAGCTGTTAAGAAATCTCAGTTTGGCAAATTTCCCTTGAGGAATTTCCCCTAGTTCTTAAGGCAGGCACAGAATCTCTGTGGTGGTGGAGAAAAAGCCAATCTAAATTTTACCAACTTGCGATTAACACACATAACATACACAACACACACACATATTTACGCTCACTTCGCTTATCTTGCAGCAAATTTAGGCTTACTTCGATAGTCGATATTTGTTTTCTTTCGAGTGCGCAAAAAGTGGAATGTAAGCCAGAGACTTAACAGTGCAGCTGTTATAGCTGTGAAGTAATCCCAGCTTTGCAAATTTCCCTTGAGGAATTTCCCTCACAGGCTCATACATATTAACACTCGCCTCGCTTAACTTGCTATCTCTTTCGCACACAACCAAATGCTTGATCAATATGCGTTTCTATTTTTGACTATAACTCGGCTATTTCTAATGAAATTTGTACTGCTGATTACTATTAAATCAATTATATATATAATAAATTATATGTATATATATTAATTAGCAGCTGCTGCCTTTCATATTGCTTGTTTTATAGCTAAATTATCGATAACATCAAATTAACTAGGGGACTAGGTGCACTTATGTGCAAATTATGCCAAATTTCCAGTCGCTAGCCTAGAACATAAATTTGCCACTTTTCAGTTATATAATATATAATAATTTTTTCTTTGCAGAATTCGATTAGGCATAATTTATCGTTGCATCATTGTTTTCGCAATCGCAAGCGCGAGGAAAAAGGCAAGGGGGGCTATTGGGAGCTGGGCGTCGATCCAAAGAAATGTGATAGGAAACGCATTCGAAATCGCAAAGGAGCTCAATCAAAACTAAATCAAAATTTGGAGACAGTAACAACAACAACAGTTTCCAATAAGAAACTCCGTAATAATTATACGGATTTAATCTACGGCATTACGGATCAAAAACCGCTGCAAAGACTCTCAAATATGGCTGGAAATGATGTGCAATTGGAGTCGACGGATCAAAACTTAAATCTGGACATTAATTTGGCATTTGGCACATTAAACAATAATGTTTTAAGCTCAGCTCCTCCCTCCCCTCCTCCGCATCCTCCACCACACGATGATTCCTTTCTATATCCCGCCGATGAGTTGACATTGGCGCTGACTGCAAACAGTGAAGCTTCGTTTCATTTGCAACCACAATATGAACTGGGCACGATTATAATCAGCACCACGACGGGCATCAACGATGAACCCAACTCAGCCTCATCCTATACCTCTGCCTCTGCTTGCCTCAATTCCATCAAATTTGGATGTAATAACATGGTAATAATAATAATAATAATGTATATAACATAATATATATAATTAAATGGCACTAATATAATATAGTAATATGAAATAATTAATAATCTAATATATAATAATACACTATAATTAATAAAAATGGTAATAACAATATAATATAAATAATGATATGTTAACAATACAACATAATAATAATAATTAAATAAATATTCCATATTCTTATTTAATTATCATTAATTCCTTAATAATACAATAATATACCACAAATAATAATATGGTATGTAATAATATAAAACATATTACAATTTCATATTTTATATTTATATAATTTGTAATTTAATAATAATATGATTTCATCCATCATGAATTCATTAATATTTTAATAATTATTATGTTTTATTTATATACTTTCTGATTTCTTTTATATTGTATATATTTTATAGATCTGCTATATGAATAACAATATAAATATGTAATGTAACAATAATTTAATTTAATAATAAATTATCTAATAAATATAATGTAATATAAATAATATGATAGCAATATAATATATTTTAAATATGTATGCTAATTTCATTCTTAATGAATTCATTAATATTTTAATAATCATTATATATTATTTATATAATTTCTAATATCTTTTTAGATCTATTCGGAGGACGAGATACCCACGCCCAGTCAGAATGTTATCATCTCATCCCATAAAATGGATGCGAATAGGGATGCAAATATAGCATTGATAGCTCCGTTGATTCCCACATCTGATATTAGTTGCGATTATAGCAATTATCGGCCGTATATCGATGGGGTGGACGAATCCTTCAGTTATCTGCATGGCAACGAGTTAAATCGCAGCGAGGACATTTTGGATAATCTGCTCGATGTGTGTGTTAGAGATTATTAAATCAAATCAATGACAATGTCGCCAAATTAAAGTGTATTTAATGTAATGCAGCATTAAACTTAACTTCAAATCACACTCTTTGTTTTGTTTTGCATTTCTGCAAATTATCAACAAAAAACGCCTACAATTCGTTTATTTTAAATATTTGTTTTTATTTTCTATTCAAATTTATCATTAATAAATAGCGGCATGTAAAAATTACTTAAAACACATTTATTTTTAAATATTTATATTATTTTAAAGAATGTACAGTACAGTAATATTCGTAATTATGTAAATACTTTATTATTTCAAAGTGTTGCAATTTAGACACAAAAAATATAAAATTAAGCGCGCAGAATATAATTATATATATAGAATATATATAAATATAAAATAAAGTAAATATTTATATTGAAATTTGAGCTAAATTTTATTCAAGTTTCTGTTTCTAATTACTAAAAAGAGGAAACAAAACGATAATTGAAGCAGTATTTTTAAGCGAACGATTCTTCAAATCAGGTTAAAGTTTTGGGAGGCTTATGTTTTTTAGTGTTACACAAATTAAGGAGTATTTAGTATATCGAATAGATTTGACTGAACACTCATTCGATAACTTTACTTAATTTAAGTGCAAATAAATTCGAATTTTGACTCACGCTCATTTATGATTTATTCATGCAATAATAAGATTACTAGATATATATTTAATTGCCTCACGAAGCCATTGATATATTCATTGAGTGGTTGACTGATTAATTTTAAGAGCAAGCGCATTTAATATTAATAAATAAAATATAATATATATATATATTTTTATATTTAATTGCCTGTCTCAGCCTCTGATTGACTATTTTGATTAATTTCAGCTGCATGCGCTTTCCATATATTTATAAATATATATAATATATTATATTTATCCTCTCTCAGCCTCAGATTGATTGATTGATTGAGTGATTGATTTCAGGAGCAGGCGCATTCGACGACCTGCATATCGCTCCACGTGGATATCTTGAGTTTGTCCGTGTGCTCCTCATCGAAATGCAGAATCTCCAGCTCCGTCAGCTTGGAGGGGGCACAGCAGGGTCGAGGCACGCTATTGTGATCCTGTTGCCACATCAGACTCTGGAACAGGGCGTGGTGGTGGGCGGGATTGTGGCGGGGCGGACAACGACCGCGGCAATAGCCGGCATCAAAAGTCTTTGGGTGAATGATGAACTCGAATCCTTTTATGTCCTGAAAGGCGACATTCAACTGATGGCGACAGCAGCGCTGATGCGACTTGTAACAGCTATTGGGCCACTTTAGCGGATGTTGACTGTGCGGCGAGGTATGCGAGAAATAAGTGTGACCAATCGGTGCCGCTGAACGATGAATGCCCGCCTCGCTGTGCGTGTGACCAACGTGTCCGATAATATTGAGCACAGGCGACAAATGGAAATGAGCAGGGGAATTATCAGCAGGGAAATTATCAGCCGGCGAATTTTCAGCAGGCGACGAATTCGTATGGAATTCACTCAAGATGCGTGCACCAATTCGCCGGCATTTATCGCATTGGATTTCGACGCCGAGATTCTCGTGGCTTTTATTTAGCCAACTGCGCACCGCTTGCGTCACATCGAATTCCAACCACTGGCTGTGCGTCGTCTCCTCCCCATTTGAATTCGAGTTCGAACTGGAAAACTCAATTTGACGCGCGTCGAGCTCCTGGCGTCGCTGTCGCGGCAACAATTGATACACTTTCAAGTTTAAAATATGCTTGCGCAGTTTGTTACGTGCTGCGATCGGATGCGCAACGTGGTTTGCGGCAGTTGAGCCGCAATTTTTTCTATTCTTCTGCTGCTGATTATTATTATTTAATTTACGTCTGCTGGCGCCTTGGCCAGCAGCCAGGGCTGGATTATAGAGCAGCATTAGCCGCACATTTGCCTCATCCACTTTCTCGTAGTTATAATCGTTTTCTTTGATTGCCAGCGGAAAGTGCAGCAAAATATTGGTTTTATCGCCTTGTTTCTTATTATTCTTTTTAGTCGCTCCGCGTTTTTGACGCCATCTTTTTTGGGTTATATCGCTGAAGCTATTTGTCACAATGCTTAAGATTTTCAGTGTGGATGCATTGAAGAATTCATCGCTCGTCTTATCTGGTTCCTGATGTTTCCGCAGTCGCTCCAAGTATTCGAGATATTTGCTAGAGTATTCTAATTGGCTAATGTTGGCCTGCAACAAATTAAAAAAATAAATATTTTAATTAACTAATTATTCAACTACAATCAAATTAAAACAAATAAACTAAATGTTAAAAAGAAATTGGTAAATGTATAAGACCAACAAATAAATTAAATTTACAATTTAATAAAATTAATAATATTAAATATATATCTCGTAAGGAATAATAAATATTTGAGAAAAATAAAAGATGCCCAAATAAATTATAGACATTAATTAATTCATTACATTTAAATAAAATAAAAATAAAATTAATTATCAATAAATATATAATAAAAACAAAATAATGATATATAAATGAATCCTCAAGGAATAACAAATATTTAAAAAAATAGTAAAAATAGAAAAAAAATAAACATCCCCAAATAAAATAAGTAAAAATATAAATAAATTCATTATAATTAAATAAAAAAATCAAGGAATAATAAATATTCTAAAACACTATCGGTTAAAGTAAAAGATGTGGAACATTTTATTTTTTAAATTTAGTTCATTCAAAATGAAAAAATCAATGTAAAAGAAAAAGATGCCCAAATAAAAAAAATAATAATTAATGCATTATACTTAAATAAAATAATTAATTAAGGTATAATAAGCATTAAAAACACTAGCAGTAAAACTAAAAAATTCCCCGCAAAAACCGTTTTTAGCTAATTTGAATCAATTTCCATTATTATTATTTTGTTGTTGGTCTCCTACTTCTCACCTTTTTCATATCCGGTAATTTTTTTAGTCCCAGTCCGTTCATAACTAGTTTGGTTAGTTTATCTTTATTAATAATTCGACGATTGTACATTTGGTGATGAGCTTTACGATTATGATGATTTGGATGATTATGACCATGATTTGTTGATGATTTTTTTCCCTCAAAGGCGAGTTCCGCTGCTTCTGCTTCTTCTTCTGATTTGAGTATTTTTTTTTGGCTGTAGATTTTGCTATGACTTGATTGCTTATCGGCAAGATGAAAAACGCTTCGTATGCTGCGTATTTGCTTTGGTGCTTGATTTAATAATTCGTGTGATTGATTTAATAATCGTTGTGTTTGACTTAGATTAATCAGACTGTATTCGTGCAAATGCCGATTACTGAACGTTGAATAAAAATAGTTTTGCTCACTTTTGCTATACATATTTAATTGATTTAAATTGGCTTTACCAACACTAGCTGTGGCATTTGTCATTTCTTGGCCGTTGCCTTGCGAAATCAGTGTTGAATTACATGTTAAAATTATGGATGATAATAATAACAAAATTATCCAAGATATTTGTGTTAATTTATATAGGAAATATGTGGTAAATGTTGTTGTTGCACTTTTTCCTAATTTATCGATATAGCAACAATCGAATACAATCGGTCGCAAATAGAAATTTAAATTTTCATTTTTTATTTGTTGGCTTTTTACAGCTATTCGAATGTGATCATTCCAGTTCGAGTTCCAGTGCCACTGCCAGTTCCAGTTCCAGATACTTTGGAATGTTGCTGCAAAATATTCATTGCGTATTTGCATTTTGATACCAACACATGGCCTCCTACTCCCCCTCCCCGTTCCCATCCCCCTCCCTCTTCGCCTTCGCCGACGCCTTCGTCTTCCTCCTCGCATCTGAGCGAGATGGCAATAAATCGATCACCGCTGCTTCTGCTGCTGCTTCTTATTTTTATTTCTTTGGGGTTCTCCCACACACACACTGTTTTTTTGTTTAATTGGCCATCAAAGCTTTTACATACTTTTATTTACATTTACACACAAGCAAAAATGTGTGTTGACATTTTTGTTAACATATTTCACGAAAAAAATACTGTTGACTATTTATTGAATTTGATTAATTTAAAGATCACAGTTGTTTTTTTGTATTATGTTGAAATTAACAATAACAATCGACCTACACACACACATTTCTTCTTGTGTATGTGTTTATTTATTTACACGGAGCGACGGCAAATTTCAATTTGTATTTCTATTTCACATTCGCATTCGCATGCGCACTCGCGTTCGTATTCGTGTTCATTCGGCGCTTCGTGTTCAACTGAAATGCCAAGCAGTAAGTGAATGCATAGCTTCCTCGACCAACAACAGCCACACTCAATACAGAGAGGGCAAAGGCAACAGCAGCAGCAGCAGCGGCAGCGGCAGCGGCACAAGCACAGGCTGAGGCGGAGGCGGAGGCAGCAGCAGCCGAGGCGTACTCAACTTAAACATTCACCCACACCCACACATATATATAAATTGCCACAGCTGCGTGAGTTGTTAGCGACGCGCATTAAGTTTATTCTGTTACACGCATGTTAACAAAATTTGCATTGGCGCAATTTGTGCTTAATATTTAAAATGTTATTATTGACATTTAGTTAAATTATTATATACAAAAATAAATAACTGTGAATTTAATAATTGACATATTGAAAAAAATAAATGACTTATAGGAAAAATAAATCTATGAGCCACAAGTGCTAAAACGTTTCTACTTTTACAAACTGCACTGTTTTTTAAATTAAAAATTTATATATCTTAATTATTCATATATTAAAAATTTTAAAAAAATATGTATATATTGAAAAAAATAAATTACTTATGGGAAAAATAAATCTATGAGCCACATTTCAACAGCTATAACGTTTTAACTTTTATAAACTTCATATAATTCATATATTAAAAGTAAAAAAAAAACTCGTAAACAATTTATATGTCTCAGTAGAGTATTGTTTGTGTTTTCTTATTAATTGTATAATTGATATAATTTAATAATTGATATAATTTAATAATTTATATGTATTCATAATTTATATATTATAAAACTAAATGAATAAATCAACAGCTGCCAAAGTGTTTCTATCCTTCTGCACAGATCTGTTGATGTGTGTTATTAATTGCATACCCTTCGTGTGTAAATTAAGGCATCTAAATTCAGAGTGTTGAAATCAAAAAGAAACAAAACAAACAAACAACAAGACACATAACGAATACCTTAATTAAATACAACTGCTATTTATGAACAGTATTTTTTAGGGCTGCGACGCCTTCACTCGTTCGTGACACGAGCAGGCACGATCTACATATATGCTATTTATAGATAGCTTGTGCTTACGCACAGGTGAGTGCATAAATCGTTGCGTTCGTTTTAAAAGTCACGAGTGAAACACGACCCACGCTCAACTCTAAATGCAAACAAACATATTAATGGAAATTTTTTGTGTACACGTGTGTATGTGTGTGTGTGCGTACACTTCTGTTATGGGCATGTGAAGTATTTTTTAATGATAAATGTGAAATGCCAGTCAACGTTTCATTGATAAAAAGAAAAAATAGGCGTCTTGCAACGTAAACATTCTTTGTAAGCGATAATTAGTTGTACACTAAAATCAAATGGCTGGCTTTTTACATGGAGATCCGCTGCTGATGTAAACAAACAGACACATACACTCAAGATAAGCAACAGCAATCACACACAAACGCACACAAGCAGTGTTTTTGTTTGTGTAAACGTCAGCGGGAATTCTTGAATATTTCATGTGATTCATTCGAAATTTCGGCAGGGGGTTTTAACGTTGAGCAATCAGAATCAAAGCTTTATCTCTAAATTTATATTAAATTGATGGGCATCGCAATTTGTTATTATGGGTTTTCACAGATTCCTTAAATATATATTTTAAACACATTTGCTGCTGTTGCTGCAGCTTTAAAAGATTTAAATCTCGAGCGAATTTTAATGCTAGCAGTGCTAAGTGCTTTGAGCTTGGTTTGCTTAAGCGCCGCAGTGTGGCGCTTTTAAGCTTCAAGGTGCGCATAGCAGCCGCTTGGCATTTCAGTGTAATCGATCTATTAGAGATGAACTGAGTATCGATATATTATGATATAATTATGATTTTATGTAAACCAAATTTTCGTTGAAGTTGTGCTTAAACTTAAATTCGTTCAAAAGGGAATTCGACTAGCTAAACAATCTGTAGAAATTTTAAAGAATATAAAAATTAAATTTTCAATCGGACTCAATAATTCAAATAAATGTTAAAGAACTTAATGGACTTTATTAAAAATAGTACAGTTAATACATAATTATATTCACTTAGAAATATGCTGTTGTTGTTATGTTAATATATATATTATTGTATATACATAAGTATGTACTACTGTCTCTAAATATAGCTTAATATATTTATGTATTTTTCTTTGTTTTGTTTTCTTCTTTTATTGATTCATAAATTGTTAATGTATATTTATATCTACAATAGTCGTCAAAATTATAGGTACAGCAAGCATACAAATATATCTGTAAATATTTGCTTATAAGAAATCAAATAAAATTGAAACCAATTTAAGAATTGTCTTTAGGTTTTTTTCTTTTATCGAGCTAATTTTTTTATTTTTGAGTACAATTGTATTTTATTTTAAACAACTAAATGCTAAATTAACGTGTATTCCAATCGTAAGGCTATTCAGACATATTTTAACTACTTTTATTCGAGCATACAAGCTAAAAATCAATTAAAAACTAGAGAATATAAATCATATGTTTTTTTATTATAATTTTTTTGTGAAGCATATCATTAATAATTATTAAATGTTTCTGAGGGTTATTCGATGATAAACAAAATTGATACGAATCCTTAATACAATATATATCACATGTTCTAAAGAACTTGGCTCAATTTTGAGCCGAATGAAAGGGGCAGAATAATGAGAACTCTTTTAAAAAAATATGGTAAATATTAAAAGCACATTAAATGAATTTTGTTTGAAAAGAAACTCGGTTATAAATAATTTTTCTTATTTTTTACTGACATTCTTAAATGTTTATATGGAATTAATTTCGATAAAGCACCTGCTCTAAATGCTTTTTAAAAGTATATTTGTGATAGACTCCTTAATTAGATATATATATATATATTTTAGCCTTAAAATGTTATAATTATAAATGCAATTTATGTTTTGCCTGTAACAAATGTTTTTTTTTTGTTTAGCAAACTTTTCCATTTGAGAGTTTCTGTACAGTTCAGTCATAGAATCTGAATATATATATATATATATATATATATATATATATATATATATATATATATATATACATATCGATGTTTTTTTAGCGTAATTAAAATAACCAATATGATTATTAAACGCTGGCGTATCGGAATAAGTATGTCGATTTTAATTGGTTACTTTTTTGAATATTCCTGTTTTAAGAAGTTACATTCAGAGTGCATTATTAAATACTAAATAAATGAAATCATTTTGAAATACTGCTGCAATACTGAAGCTGAACTCTAAATTGGAGTTTAAAATGGGATTTGTATTAAATTAACTGCGTGATGGTTTCAATCTCGAATTGGCACTCAAAAGCATAGTTTGATGTGTGAATGCATTCAATTCATTCAATTTAGAGTCACTCTGAAGTGAATTTAAATTGGAATTGGAGTTGATGGTGGTCAGGTCATCGGTTGTGTTATGTTGAATCACATTTGGAGCAGTTGATTCTTGTCGTCAGCAGTTTGAGGTATCCTCTCCATCGAGGGTGCATGCTACACTCTCTAACTTGCTCGACAAATGCATCTTTTTGCAATTCGGATCCGCATCGAGGGCGTCCATTATCTAAAAGTGAATAATTGAATATTAAGTGAGCTATTTGATAAGTATGAGTATGAGTATTAAATGGGTGCGCTCACCTGCTCCTTATACTTGGTTATATAAATGTAGAGTTCCTTGAGTGCTGAGATTGTGTCGAATTCATCGATTTGTTGCACGGACAACTGTTGCATGGCGGTGCTCATTTCCTGGTCACTGATTTGGGGTAGACGGGCGACGTCCCTATAAAATTCCTTGACCATTGTACGATAATTAGGAATATCCTGTACAAATTACAAATATATTAGATATGTGTAAATAAGTAAATAATAAAAATAAAATATAGAGATATATTTAAATAAATAGTGTACTCTTAATTAGTATTAAAATATAATTAAATAATTATAAATATACTAGATATTTACAAATAAAGATATACAAATAAATAAATATTATTAAATAAATATATATATATACACAAATAAATAAATTATTACTAATTTATTAATGATTAACCTTAGCAAATAACAGCTTATTCGAGGGCGAATCCTTGCCCAGACGATGCTCCGTCGTCGAGCAGGCATCCATAAAAGTCTGGGCAATGACACTCAGACAAGAATCCACTGAATACGTCTTGTTCACATCGAATATAAAATCTGGATTTTTGATGAAGTTGACCCAGAAGCGCAGGGGTAAACTATTCGATTTCCAGGCGTGCAATATATCCGTATCGGCTATATCATAACGCCGAGCAGCCTCGTCGAGCAGATCAAATAGCCATTTAACTGCTGGGGGCAATTCCTCGTTCACCGTCAGGATTATGGAGAAGAAATCATCGACAAACTTCTGAATGGTGCCTTTGGTTGCCAGCAGGCGGGTTAAATACACTTCGGGAATAGTTTTGTTCACTCGCTCGATGCCATTGCCCATGCAATGAGAGCCCCCCCCTTGGGAAGTGGCCAACACATGGCCCGACATTGCTGAGTTCTTGATATTCATATAGTGGTCGGGCATAGTCGGCTTGACCAGGTGATAGAGGCGTGGCTGCTGCAGTCCCGACTCAATATCATTATTGATTATAATATGACTTTGCGAGTTGGTTATATAATAGACTGCAACGAAGAGGAGAACAGATTGACTTATTATAGATAATATAAAGAAGAGGAAAAAAAATAATTAATTATCAATAATAATAAAAATAATAAATAAATAATACGTATGTATTAAAAATGACAATAAGTTACTATATAGAGTCTACTGTAAATCAATATTAGTATTATAATTATTAGATGATTCATATAAGACTATTACTAATTACACTACTAATAATACTATATTAAAAATGTGTAGAAGAAAATCAATAATTAAACGAAACATAATACATATATATTGAAAATAATTTTAACTTAATATTATTATAATTATAATTATTATAGATGACTATGAATTTAGTATAAGACAATTAATAACTATACAAATACCTATACATAGTAATAATAATAATACGTTTTAAAAAATAATAATAATAAATAACAACAATCATTATTAGGATTATTATATTACTCTATAAATTAGGTATTAAGCTATTAATAATTTAATTGCAAGTAATAAGTAACAGTTTACTGTAATTAATTATTCTAATTATAAAATTATTAAATAACTTTGTGAGTTAAGTATAAGAATATTAATAATTAATAATATTTAAAAAATAATATTAATGTGTTTTGTAAATAATTATCCTAATTCTAATTATAATTATTAATATTTAAACCCACTAATAATAATTATTAATAAATTATATAAATAATAATAATAAAGTATTCTGTAATTAATTATTCTAATTATAATTATAATTATTAAATAACTAAGACATTAAAAGAATAAAAAAGGAGCATAAAGTAATTAGTCTATTTGAATAATTAAGTAATGATTACATTAAAAACAAGGATTTGGCACATTATGAGGGTAATTATGAGTAATTAACAAAGTTAATTGCTCAATTGAAATACTTACAATTATGATAAGGCGCCTGCTGCTTGCCATATGGCATATTGTAACTATCGTTTTGTCTGGCAATCAGGGACATGACCGCCGATTCCTTGACCCCATAGTGGGAGAGAGTATTCAATCGTTTCCAGCCGTTGATGGTCTTGGTGGTCAGATCCTCGTCCTGCAGCGTTAAGTGTCCACCGCGACCATGTCGCCACTCCAAGTCCACCTCATGGACAGCGGGACGCATCGAGAAGGGTGTATTCTTAAAGATCGCATCGAGTATTTTGAGTTTGACTTGGGAAATGGTGTCCCAATCGTTGACGCGACACTGCACCTTCTCATCGAGATCGTCCTGTAGGATGTGCAGGATGACAATCGCATGGGAGACCTGCTCGTGCAGCAAACGCTCTTCGGAGAGCGAGTAGCGAGCATCGTGCGTAATCGCATCGACCAATCCCTTCTCCACCTGGTGCTTGATCGCCTTGAAAAGCAGAAAGAGACTGGAGCCGGCATATTCCTTGAGATAATCATACATACAAATGGCCAAATAGTTGGTCAGCATCTTCTCCACAACGCTCTCCGTGCGTCTCAGCATCAGCTGCGGATGCTTGCTGGCCAGCGACTTGTCAATGAGTCGCAGCAACAGAGACTTTAATATTTCGGTGGCATACTCCATTTTGTGCATCAGCACAATCATCAGCAGTGAAGCGACATTGACACGATCCCGAATGGAGAAGGAGGCACGCTGCGACTCCAGCGTTTCGATGAAAGTGAGCAGAAAGTATTTATTGCTGATGAGCTGCTCAAACTGCATCATAGCTGTATCGTAATTGTTATGCTGATTGAGGCCAGCCCGCATTTTTGGCGAGTTTAGGATGGGATGATCGGAGACGCCGGGAAAGAAGACCTTCATGATGTAGTTGACATGATCCAGTGTAGGTATGCCGCTGCTCTCGAGGTCCGCCGTCAGATCGGTCATGTCCGTCTGCAGCTCGGCAAAGGCTTGTTTGCACTCAGAGCGCACATTGCTCTCCAAGGTGATCATTTGGATCTGTATCCGTTTATATTCCCGTTCGGCCTGCGTCGACCGCCGCCGGAAGATGATTAAAATGATGACGAGTATTATAATCAAAGCGACGACTGTCAAAATGATGCCCAGCATTGCATGCGAAATAGCATACGGTTTATTCAAATCGTATCGCAGATGACCGATGACAAAGCGCAAATTGCGACCGACTTTCACGACGACCAGCGGTAAATCCTTGGCTTGCTCGACACCATTCTCATCCGTCGCCGCAGGCTGCTGTTCCGGCGGCATGCAGAGCAGCTGCGTCAGGGCCAAGCTGGTTATATTGCACTGTGCGGTGCCAATGGTGACATTTACATCATATTCATCGGCAGCTAGATTCAAGAGTTCCCCCTCGATAACCAAAGTGTCGCCCTTGTAAAGTTTAATGCCATCCTCGCTGGGAAACGGCAGATAGCGCGGATCGGTCAGATAAACAATTGTGCTGCGTATATCATGAAAGTATTTGTTCAAATCACGCACCAATTGCACATTATCCATGACAAAACTAAGCTGCAGATTAAGTTGATCGTGCATCTTGACAAACGCTGCCACATCCATGTTGTGTGCGGCAAAATAACTGGAGGCAGTCGAGCCAGCCGTGGCATAAATATTGAAATTGTCGCTCAAATAAGTCTGCCGCTTCTTTTTACTGCTCTCCAATTTATCGGGCAAACCCAAACCGAGTTTCCACATCTCAAACCTGCTGTTGATGGGCGGCGAAGGACACTCCATTTGGCTGGAATTGATGACCGTGCAGGAAGTCTTGTTCACACGCTCATTGTCGAAGAACACCTCCAGCTCCGGATTCTGAATTGAGTCCAGATACATGCCGTGTACGGTTAGGATGCGTCCACCACTGACAAAACTACGCAAGGGTTTGATTTGCATGATGCGCGGATCCTGCGTGTAATTAAAGATGGAACAAGGCGGCGGAGGCGTGGGCAAATTGTAGGCATAAGAACCGTAATTGGTGCGCAGCAGCGAGTGCTGTGGAGTCGCCGCCAATTGTTGCTGCTGGCACGTGTATGTCCGATTGGCGCCATCCACAACGAGACGCAACGAGCGTATCGGTTCCGGTTGCGTTGCTTCCGAAGTGGTACAGGAGAGACGCGAAGACGAGGCCTGGGTGACATTGATGTGACACTCGTACTCATCCAGAAAAGCCCGAATGCTTGAACCTATGTTCAGGTACTTGCCCAGCAGCGATAGCTGAGTGCCGCCCGATTTGGGTCCCACTGTCGGATAGAGACCCGTTAGCTGCAAATCCTTGAAGTGGAATTGTACGCTGGACTCCGTGTAGCCAGCATCGTTGGCCACCTTAATCGGTGCGGACATTTCGCGCAGTGCGGCGCCAGTGCGGCATTCGATCTTGACGGAAATTTGATAGTTGACCAACTCGCAGGGCACGCTGCCAATGGAGATCTTTCCACGCACATCCTCTTCGCGTATGCCTAGATTGCTGCCCTCAATCGTCACCAATGTGCCGCCCTCGACGGGACCCGACAACGGCTTGATGATGTCTATTCGCGGCCGCGGACACTCGTTCTGCAACTGCACATGGTTGTGCTGTGAATAGACGAGTGAATAGATGTGAGTACAATATATTTACTCAATTCAATAGTATATTTCATTGATAAAGAGAGTGTTTTCATCGATTTACTCTAACTGCTGTATATATAGATAAACTTAAATAAATAAATATATGAACATAATATAATTATATTAATTTGAATGAATAAGAATGAATATAATGTATAATCTTAATTCAATAATATATTTCGTTGATTAAGAGTGCTTTTATCGAGTTACGCTAATTGGTGTCTATATAGATATATTAAAATAAATTAATGTATATACTTTATATTTATAAATAACTAAATAACGACAACGGAGCTGGGCACAAGCACCAGGACTTCGACAAGCCAGATGTCTTTTGGGTGGTTATAATCTTAAACGATTTGAGCAAGTAATAACCATGGGGAAAAGCAGGAATCTTAGGATACTCACCGGTCTACTGACAGGGCATTGTAGACTAACAAGTCACCTAACTGAACTAGGCATCTATAGCAGCGAAATATGCATGGTTTTGTAAAAGCGAGGACGAATCCTCAATGCACATCCTAGCAGAAAAGAAGTTGCAGCATCCTAGGGATACATATTGACTTTCAAAAGCCCTCAGCCCAACAAAGATTCTCGCATTCGTGCGGGAGAAGGGGTTGATGGAGGAATTATTGGCTCGGAAGGGGCACAATAGATCAAGTAGACGTACGGTGGATTTGGTGATTTTGGGCTCAGATGTGGGCGTGGCTATAAAATCGATTCTTAAGGGCGGCTACCAGTAATATAACTACCAAATTTGACGGCTCTAACTCAAAAACTACGCATGATATGGCCATATAAAATATTTAGGGGCGGAGGAGGTTGGCGTGCCATATGCCACAAAAGATCAAGTTCTTTAGAAAACTATGAATTTGAAATAGCAATGAAATGAATATATAATTTATGATCTAGATACAAAATATCTATTTAAAGATTAATAAATATTGTGTACTGTGAGGGAAACTAACCGAATCGAATCCATGACTAGTTGGTGAATCGGCGGCACAGGTCTCATTGTAGACACAAGAGCTGCTGCACCAGGCGCACTGATATTTGGGATCCCTGGTGACGCAGAGACTGCAATCGGCGTGCTCCCGATGCGAGCCGAGCACATCGCACTTGTACAAGATAACGGTGGCTGTATCGACATAATGCTGCCGATTCCAGGTGATGTCCACCTTGGCCTCATACTCATGGGTGTTCGTCTCATAGAAATAGGGTGTCTTCTCGCAGACAACGATGCGATTCGATTCGATGTGGGCGGGCAGCAGCATCTGAGCGGCCTCAATTTGAATGGTGCACAAATAGCCGGCATGGGCACTCTTTGGCTTGGGCAGGTTCTCAATCTCCAGGCGGATCTCTTTGGGCACGCGAACCGGCAACAGGATGGGTGAGCGATTCCTTTTCAGATGCGGACATTGCGTGTCTGCGGCAATGGCGCTCTCCATGTTCCTGCACTGCTCGGAGCGATGCACGCATTTGTTGTCAAAAATGCACCAGTTGCAGTTCCAGGAGCTCCGCACACACGACTGACAATTGCCGTGATGCGAGCAGTCGAAGAAGGCAAAGGAACGCGACACAAAATCCTTATTTGTCTCCGAAGATCTAACAGCCAACGGCACCAAAACATGATCCATGTTGTTGGCTATCTGCGGACGCTCCTCAATTGGTGGCGTGCCACAGGCCAAGCCCTGTTGCAAGATCTCTGCATCGATTGGCGTCGAGTTACCAAACACACAACGATATTTGGCATTAAACGGCTCCGGCAAAGTGCGTATAACCAGTCTGACCTGCGTCAGCTCCGTTATGGGTATTTTGTCTGGTTCGATGGAGACGAAATCGATGCACTGTTGTCCCGAGCCCAAGGATAGCCAGCGTGAGGCAGAAGTGTCCCGTTGACAAGTGGAGCGCACCGTGCAACGTTTCTCCAGCGAACACCAGCCACAGAATGGATCTCTCGACTCCAAGCAGGCCGTGCAATTCGCATAAACCGAGCAATGTTCGATGCGCAATTTGGTTATTTTACGCAAGGATATGACGTAGAGGAAATCCTTTCTCGGTGACATCATCGTATTAGGCAATATACGACTACCAGCATCGACGACAATTTCCTCATATTCGCCGGGTTTTTGACCTGAGAGGAGTACCTTCTTAATGGCACCCTGCTCGGTGCCCAGAAAGGCCAACGAATGTTGTTGATCGGTTGTTGTTGTTGCCGTCACCGATGTCACAGATACATTATCGAAATGGAATAAGGCATGCGCCAAAATCGGCGCAACTCCACTGATCTTTAGCCCCACATTGCAAAAGTTATAGATATTCCCCAATGAACCCACAATTGGGCAGCGTCCGTCGTTTATCGTCCCGGATATATAGCCAAGATTGCGATCTTTAATAGTGCCATTGAAACACATGTGTATATTCTCGATAAATGTATCTTCGATATCTTTCAGGCTATATATACACATCGCCGATTTATTCTCCGGCTGATCACTAATCTCCTTGGAGGGGGAGAAGACGGTGACGAGGACATGATCATCCCGCTTGATGCCCATTTGATGGGCTAACTTTTGGCTGGCGTGCGTTATTTTTGCATCCCTTAGGATATTATAATCGATATGTTCATCGGTCGCAGTGCAAGTGATCGTTATTTCCGTATAGCTATCATAATTGGGATCCGTTATGCAAATGCGTGCCAATCTTGTCACATAACCAGCCTCCTCAGCCAAATGTGATTTCTTTTGTACAAGCACAAAATATGCATATTCCGATGAATTGAATCCATAAACATAATCCACCAGGAAATGATCTCGATACTTAACATCAATATTGATAATCGATTGTTGTATCGAGAACTCGGCGTAGTTTAAATCATCCAAACGTCGCGAGGATATTGCCGGAACATCGTGTCGATAATCGCCGACATTTGTGAACGTGGTGCCCACATAGAGTATATCCTCCTCCTTCCACGAATATCGGGCGGGACCCACAAACGCATATGTTGACGCATATTCATCGTTGGCAGCCAGCGGAACTGCCACAAATTGCGGCGAGGCAGGAAAACGCTGCAAATTGTAAATTTCACAGGCACCTACAAAAAAAAAATTAAGATATTAAATAATAAATATATAAATAAATATATATATATATATATATATATATGTATATAGCTGCGATCAATATTTAATATTGATTTCATTTATATATAAAATATTTAAAACTGAACGAGCTATTGAGTAAAATTATTATTTGATTTTAGTTGGCATTAAATAAATATAGCTAAGCCATTTTTTGCTAATCTAATACTATTATAATTATATGTTTAAATAATAATTTAAATAAGCATTTATAAATACTACATTTAAACTAATTTTGTTGTTACTATTTTTGTCATTATGCGTTTAACTACGCCCAGAAATCTTATACCTGTTTTTTTAATTGAAATTTAATTTAATTGTATTTGTTGTTTAATCTCAACTATTATATTTTTTGACTTTAGTTGACACAAAAAATAAATAAGTAATTAAATAAATGGCTAAATAAATAAATAAGTACATAAATTGATAAATACAATAAACAGTAATTAAATGTAATTAAATAAAAAAAAAGTAATAAATTAATATGTAAAGTAATAAATAAGTAAATAAATATTTAATTAATAAACAGCTATGTCATTTATATATTTTTTTATTGATCGCAGCTGTATATATATCTATATACATATAGATATCGAAATAGACCTATAAACGGATTCGTACCTTGTCGTATGCTGCCGCAAGATATGAGAATGCCTTCGTTGTTGGCATAGCTCACCACAAGTATTTTATTATAGTTATTGACAAGCGAGGTCTCCACATCTTCCGGACAACCCCCGGCATGGCACTGCGGTGCATCATGTTTGGGGCCCGTTACTGCCTCCTCGAGTACTCTCAGATTCTCGTTGAGTTTGAGGATTTTATTTGTGGCCCCGGCAAAAAGCACATTATGCGTAAAATCAAAAGTTAAATGTGTGAAATAATTTTTCACTTGTGCTGAGGATGAACCAGTTCCAGTTCCAGCTCCATTTGTACGATTTCCCAAATTAGCCACAGTTGAGGTGGAGGAGAAAGACGCAGCAGAAGACTGCTCAAAGTTGCCACTCAAAATCGGTGGCAATATAAATTGAGCAACAATATCGCCGGATGCAAATTGTTTTGTTTCCGATTCCAGTGAAGATTTTATTCTGGCTCCATGTGAAATATTAATTGCATTAAATAATAATGCATAGCTAATAATTATAATAATAGAGGCGGCGCCATTTTGTTGTTGTTTTTGTTGCAACACCATTCTAAAATTGTGTGTGTTTTCCTTTCTCTCAGTGTATGTTTTTTATTTTTCTTTCTCTTCTCTTTTTTCATAGGGAGTTTGCAGGCGGAGTGCGTTGTGCAATTTGAACAGCCAGCGATTTATCAATGCTCTTTTTGATCAATTACATTCTGTGTTTAATTTCATTCTCGTGTTTCACATGCTGAATTGCTTTTGTTTTAACTTAATTGTTGAACGAACCAAAAAAAAAATAATTCTGGCTTAAACACGCACGCACACACGCATACACACGCGCGCACACATATACAACTATACTTGGTGGAAAAAAGTGTATACTTTCATAATAGTGCCTATCGAAATATCGATAATACCATAAGCGATTAACACACTTCAGGTATGTAGTGCACTTTAACAGGCGCATAAGCAGTACCGTTCGAGTAAATTTGTCAGGCTACTTTGTGTACATTTGCTATTTGCGTTAGTATGCAACTTGGGCGCGTTAACAGTGCGGATTAAGCAGGTGGCCAGACATGCGAAGCATTTAGCAAGCTCGTATGGTATTTTAATTAAATTAAATACATTTGGATTGCGTTTGTTAAACGAAAAGGAAAATGCTTGGTTTTTTGCATTTAACATATATTAAATATTCATTATAATTAATTCATAAATGTATTTAATTTATTTATAATTGCGTTGATCAAGAGCATATTAAAAGGAGGATTAACAGTGCTCCTTGAGCTTTAACAGTGACCATTGAGCAAGTGGCCAGGCTGTTTTTATATAGTAGCCGAAGTATTTAAAAATTTGGAGTGGCTTTATTTGCTACATTTACCAGATATTAAATATTCATTATCAATTTGTATAGAATACAAAGGGCAATTAGTTAATTTATTTATTATTGCGTAGCTCCGCACAACTTGAGCATTACCAGTGCAGTTTGCGCATAGTTGCTAGACTGTGCGCAGAATTTAAATATATTAACTAATAATTTTCAACAAATGAAAAATTGCAGCACATCGAGAATATACTTGACCACATATTAAGTATATAATAACCATACAAAATGTGAATATTTAATTTATTTGACCGATGCTACAAAATAATCATTTAAAATTGGGAAGACACATCATATTAATATATATTTAATACTAACTTTAGTATTTAGATAATAGTTTTAAGAGCTAAAACTAAAATAAGAAATGCAACTTGGTGTTTATGGCTTAATAATTTAACTAGCAAAGAATGTTGTGTGTATGTGTGTGTGTTTTTGGGTGTGTGTGTATTTGGGAGTGAGTATGTATTTGGATGTGTGTGTGTATTTGGGTGTGTGAACTGTGTGAGCTGAACTGAGACTAAATAAGTACATTTTGTTATTTATGCTCTAAAACTTAGTTTTGGTTTTCAAATTCTCAAATCAAATTCTAATCTCCAAAAGCTTATGTTTATTAGGTATTTAAAAATTAAATTGAGGATAGGTCTTTTAACGAGTTACGTAAGTATGTGTATTTTAAGTAAATTAGTAGTAGTAACTAGTATAGATAACATTATCGATATTGTATTACTGCATCATTTGCAAGTATCGATTCTCTTCGAGCAGCGAGTTTAATGAAGTTGTCATATCATTGATAATCATATTGGCACCCGGATGCGGATGTGGATGCGTTGAGCTGCTCACATCCGGCCAAATGTTATTGTTTTGTACAGCTGCTACTGTTGCTGTTCTATTGGCAGCCATTTGCGCATAAACTGACAGACTGATATTGCTGCTGTCATTGTTGCTGTTACTCTCCATCCAATTTTGACAGCTCTGCACATATTCCAGCGTGCGCTGATATGTATCCGATTGCATAGATGTCTGTTGTTGTTGCTGCAGCTGTTGTTGCTGCTGTTGTTGTAACTGCTGTTGTTGCTGCTGCTGTTGTTGCTGCTGCTGCCCTTGCGCATTCTGGCCGTTAGCTGGCGCTGCAGTGGGCGAGAGCTGTGATTGGCTGACGACGCCACATTGAATTTCTGCTGCTGCACAGCTGAGCTGCTCACTTTGGTTCATTTTGGACAGCGTCGGAACCAGTTCTGGCAAACTAGTCATTGACGAATCAATAAGCTGATTTTGTTGCGAATTTTGTGGATTATCGGCGAGTTGATAATTATTTTGATTGTAGAGATTTGTGGGCTGATAGCGATGACTTTGGTGATTCGCTTCTAGTTCATAATTCCGTTGCGAGTACGGGCTGCCCAGGGCTGACATAGTGTGAGCCGATTGTGGCGATAACAGTTCCAGGCTGGGACTTGCCAGTGGTGCCGGCAATTTTGCATTTGTTGTAAATGTATTAGTGGAACTTGATTTTAAGTTTTGCAACTCCTGTTTGCCAGTCCTGGTTTTGGGCTTCTCCGTTTCCTTGACCAGATTTAAATATTGCAACATTTCATCCGGCAAAATTAATTCCTCAACTTCGTCTAAATTAACAACTTGCTCATTGGGATGATTTAAATGTGCAGGTGGAACTGGCATTGGAACTGCTACTGGTGCTGGAACTGACACTGTCACTGGAACTATTGTTGTTGTTGTTGTCGAACTGCTGCGATTGCGTTGCGTTTGCAACTGATTCCGGCAGGCGATTGGTTCCGATTGGCGTCGAAATTGTTCCAGTTCGTTTGGCGAATTTTGATAATTGGCTGGAAATTGCAGCATTCCACTGGAAGAGCCAGCAGCGCCAGGCGGCTGTTGTTGATTCAAGCGCTGCAAGTGACTGGCTATGAGGTGGGAGGAGGGCGGCGGCGGCAGACTCAAATTGCCCATGCCAAAAGCACTTCCCATGGCATTTCCAGGCCTCATTCCAGCCACGACGCCAAGACCATTTCCAGGCCTAATTCCAGGCACTATTTCAAGAGCATTTCCAGTGACACTTCCCGTTGCATTTCCCGTCCCATTTCCAATACGATTTGCCGTTAAAGTAAAGCCGGAATTGGAATTGAAATTGGAATTGGAAATTGAATTTAAATTTAGAACATTGCCAGTTGTAGCTTGAACATTGGAGAGCTGGCTTGAACGCCGAGAACAGCCCGGCGAAATGGGATCATAGAGTGATGGCGTCGCTACGGCCGTATTATAAACCGTACCCGGTCTCATCGTGGAAATCGAGGAGAGCTGCGAACACTGACTACTCCTGCGACTCGGCATGCTGCAGTAATAGGTGCTCGCATTGGAATTTTGACTATCGCGCCGCACTTGCGAATCCACCGTAGTTGTGCCCGGCTCCATTTTGAGGTCTGTAATGCGCTGGTTCAGTTCGATGATGCCAATGGCGCGATTAGTTTCGGGTATATTCGATAGCATCGAATTGCTTTTTGTTTGGAGGCGACTCCGAAAAGGCTGGCGGCAAATTGTGGTAGCAACTGCTGCCGTTGCCGTTGCAGCAACTGTAGCTGTTGCCATGGCTGGGGCAACAGCTGCTGCTGTTGTTGTTGTTGTTGCAACAGTTGCTGTTGTAGCTACTGCAACTGATGCTGCTGCATGACCATGCCCATTAACCATTGCCCTCAAAACTATTGGCAAATCGGCGGCATCAACATCAACATCATCATACGGCCAGTGGTCGGCCGCATGATGGCGATACAGTTGCAACAAACAATCGGAAGCAGAGTTGCCACCAATAACACGCCCTCCTCCCCATCTTCCGCCTCCACCTCCTCCTCCTCCACCTCCTCCTCCACCTCCTTCTCCTCCTCCTCCTCCTCCTCCACGTCCTCCTCCATGTGTCGTTGTCGTTTCGGATTCGGATTTGATGCTGGGACTGGAGATACTTGTGGGACTCGAATCAATGTGCTGCTCCTGCAGCTGAGGATTCTGCGTATTTTGAGAATGTTGCGAATGTTTAGAATGTGGGGTATGTTGAGAATGTTGTGTGTTCTGTGTGTGGTGAGTGTGAGCATTATTTGATTGTTGCTGCTGCCTCTGATTGTCTCTATCTCTTTCCCTGTCTCTTTCTCTGTCTCTGTGTCCGGTGGAGTTGGCATCGTGCAGCGGTAAACCTTTGTGCTTTTTATTAGCATAGAACTCAGCTCCGTGCACGGTTTTCACGTGCTTCCGTAGCGAACTGGGATCCGTGTAGCGCTTCGTACAACCAGGTGCCTTGCAAATGTACGGTTTCTATTTGGAATTAAAATTAAATGTATAAAAATAAATAAAAGTCAAATTTAATAATTAAATATATAAATAAATACTAATACTACATATTTAAATATGTATTCAAATACTCTACAATTTAATACATTTATAATGTAATAAACAAATTAAATTCAAATAAAATATATAAATAAATATAAGTCAAAGTAAATAATTAAATATATAAATGAAATAATTAAGTATAAATAAATACTAATAACAATAATTAAATATTTATATATAATATAAATAAACAAATTAAGTATATACCGAAACACTACAATTTAAAGATTTCATATCTCTCTCTCTCTCTCTCTCTCTCGCGCGCGCTGATCAGCGTGTTGCTGCACCTAATTATTCCTTTCGTATCACTCTCGCTTAATTGACTTATTAACGTGATTTGAATTTGGCGTCATGCGACGCATAATATAAAATAGCACTAACACTGAAAGTGTAATCTATCTATGCAAACGATAAGTATCGATAATCTATACCAATTCATTAATTTATTAATCTCTTCCAAAAACTCACCTCGTTGCTGTGTGTGCGATTCTGATGCTTGGCACGATCGCTGGCATTGCTAAAGGCCTTGCTGCAACCGGGATATTCACACGTATACGGTTTTTCGCCTGTATGTGAACGCAAATGCGTCTTCAAGTTCTCCAGCCGAGAATAGGCCTTGTAACAGCCCTCAAACTGCAAAGATAAATTAAAAAAATAAAATAAGAGCTAAATTAATATTAAAAACAATAAAAAAAAAACGAATAATACAAAAAATCTAGCTGAATTTGCAAAATCAAAAAACGAATAATAATATAAATATAAATATAAATATAAAGTATTTTCGTACAGTGCATTTGTGGGGTTTCTCTCCCGTGTGGCGCCGCATGTGTACAACAAGCATATATTGTGCTTTGAAGGGTTTTTCGCCTCGGGAACAATCCTCCCAGCGGCAGACGAAGGCCTTCTTGTTGCTCTGGATGTGATCGTTGTTGATGTGCTTCACCAGCTCATCTTGGGTCATAAATTCCACGTGGCAGTTGCGCCAATGGCAATTTGTCTCTATGAAATCACCGGGCTCATCCTTAATATCTGTTGTATCCGCTGTTGCGCAATCATATTCATTGAATCCCGAATGCTCCACTTGGCTATTGATCTCATGTTGTTGCTGTTGTTGTTGTTGAGCCAGCAAAGATTTGCTCCGTTGTCGTCGCTCCAACATGTTGGCCGAGGCACTATCCGCCTCCACCTGGGCCACAAGACTCTCAGATGTGGACGAGGGCAGCTCCAAATGCTTCGTGGACTGATTCTTGGCGGCCGAGGGTCGACGGCGTTCCGTGCAACAAGCACCATCCTCAAAGTTCTGTAATTATTTATTAGATAAACTATTAGTTCAAATAAAAACCATATATATTTTATTATTATTAATTATCTTTACAACTACTGTTATTATTTATTAAATAAGTAAAATAAAACGAATTATAAATCAAAACTTTATAGTTTTAAGGGCGTTTAACTTAATTAAATATATATATGACACTTAATAAAAAAAAAGGAATACCAAATCATTTTATTCCTATCAATTTATAATAAAGAATATTAGATACTAAAAAAAAACATGGCAGTTTTTCTGTCGATCTTAATATAATTTCAGTATGATATTTATATTTATTCCTGTCTTGTTTTAATTGAATTTTATTGAATTCAATTTAATTAGTAAAAAACTCTCTAGTTTTCGTGTGGATTTTAATTTAATTTAAATAAGGCTTAATATAATTTTAAATGTAATCTATTATTTGTTTATATATTATTTTGAATGATATATTATTTCTAACTATTATTTGTAATTATTTATGGTTTCTAACCAACTTAAAATCCTAGTTTTCCTGTCTTATTTTAATTTAATTTAAATAGGAATTTATTATTTTATAAAAAATAAATAATGTAGTTCGATTTTAATTTAATTAAATTTAATTTCAATTAATCAATTAATTAAAGAAAACTCTTTAGATTTCCTGTGGATTTTAATTAAATTTAAATCCGACTTTCTTATTATTTTAAATATAATCTATTATTTGTTTATATATTATTTTAAACTATTATTTTAAATTATTTCTAGCCAACTTACCTTCGTTCCTCCCAATGGCTTGTTGTTGAACGTTGTTGTTGTCGTCGTTGAATCCTCGCCAGCTGTGCTGATCAAGGTGGAGGTTGGCGTCGAGGCCTGGCTGACGTTGGCCAAACCGTCCGCCAGCTCCTTGGACTTGAGGGCGACATCCGTGAGGCCGAGAGCGGCAGCACTTGCTACATGACTCATCGAATAGGTTGCAGCTGCTGCTGCTTGTTGGGGCGTCATCGGGTGCAAGAGTCCGGCACTGGCGCGCAACAAATGTGCCTGCAACTGTTGCAGATGTGGTGCCATTGCGGAATGGGCATGCGCCATCGGACTGGCGGCCAAATGGCCATAGGAACCACTAGCAGCACTGCTGCCCCTCGACCCCCCGTTCATCAAGGTGGCAGCCAGCGAATTAGGCGAGAATCGAATCATTGAATTGATATCAAAGGAGTCCGAGTACGGCGAGGAGGACAAGGCTCTCTTCCGGCTCACACTGGCTCGCATGCTGCCTCCTGCTCCCCCTGGCCTCGGACTGTTCAGTCTCGCGTTCCCATCCAGACTGAAGTGGAAGTCGGTGCTGGCCAGCGAACCGGCTGCTGCTGCTGCAGCTGCTGCCACTGCGGCATGATGCAACTCGCTCAGCGAACCCATTCCACGTGCACTCAAATACTCCCCCGATCCCAGCCCCAATCCGGCCAAATGGAAGGCCGGGGAACAGTTCGAATACGGATCTGCGGGGGAGAGAAATTAAATAAATGATAATAATAATAATAAGAATAATAATAATAATAATAATAAATAAATATGAATATTGTTCAAAGTTTACAGTATTAATAATAAAACAATAATATTAATAGTAACAACAATAAATAGAAATGAATATAATAAAATAAATTTAATAAGAATAAGAACAACAATAAATAGAAATAAATATAATTAAATAAATTTAATAAGAATAAAAAATTTAATAATAAAATTTAATTTTATATTAATAATAAATATAATTAAATATAAATATTTAAAAGAATAAACGAGCTAGAAAAATAAATCCACATTTTGAATTGTAAATATAATAATAATAAATAAAATATGCAATAATAAAAATAAATATAAATAATATGTGTATAATAAATATAAATAGATATTATTAAAGTAAAATTATCAATTTAAATGTCTTATATTATAATTAATTGATTTAAGATAAAATAAATCCATAAATATATTAATAATTTATAATTAATTATAAATATTAGTTATAATATAATAAAAGTGAAATTTGCCATTTAAATTTTTATAATTAGTTTAATTGATTTTAATAAAAAATTAGCATTCGGTTTTATCATATTTATAAATTATTTATAATATATTTATTATATCTTCTCTCAGAGTATACATACCATGATAGGAAGCCGTGGGACTGCTGCGCTGCAAGGAGTAAAACTGTTCCATATAGCTGGGAATTCTATAGGCCGGATGGAAATCATGTTGCTGCGGTGGTTGTCCAGTTACGCCCATTCCGACTCCGACGCCGACTCCGACATGGCTGTGACTGTGATTGTGGCTGTGACTGTGGACGTGATGATGATGATGATGGGCTGGTAGATTGCCAATTGCCAGCGCCTGATTTGTGGCACCATTTGTGCCATTTGTTGTCGCCATATTCGCAGTGGTGGGCGTCGAGTCTGCCAATCCTGACGGAATGGGTGAACCGGGCACCGGCACCGTACTGCTCACGTCCGTTGTGTGACCACCACCAGGGGAACTGGGCATCACGGAGGCAGCAGCAGCCGCAGCCGCGGCACGACGGGATGCCAAAAACTGCAGTTCCGTATAGCTGTAAATATTATGAAATGAAAAATATAAATAAAAACAAAATTAAAATATAAAATATTGACCTATTCAAATTAATATACATAAATAATATATATAATATATGAATAAATAAACAAGTAAAAATATAAAAATATATATAAGATTCTATACATAAATAATACATAATATATATAATATATAAATAAATAAAATGAAAAGAAAAACACAATATAAATATAAATTATAGAACTGTTAAAATTAATATCTATAAATAAATTATATAGAACTGTTAAAATTAATATATATTAATAAGACATATAAAATAAATAATATTCAAGTATTATCAAATATAATTAAAAATATAATACATATACAATAAATAATAGAAAACATCCATTTGGTTGTTTTTAAATGCCGTACATAATTTAGTTAATTAGTACTTAATTAAAAACAAGAGAGAACGTTGCAGTCAGGCGTAACCGACTGTAAAATACTTTGATACCATAAGTTATTCCAGCAGATAACAATTGACAAAGAACAGGGTGGCTGTAGACAAGAAGTACTGAAGATGTGGGATTTGGAAATTTTGGAGGGCGGAAGAGGGTATGACCGAAAAATGTATTAGAAAAAGTTCCTAGTAATCCTTCCAAGTTTGGTAACTGTAGCTATTAAATTGCGGGAAATATAGGCTTCTGGTAATTTCGGAGGCGGGAGTGGGCGTAGCCAAAAAATATGTTGGAGTACGATCTTAGTAATCTCCCTTCCAAGTTTGGTAACTTTAGCTCTTAAATAACAGGAGATATACGCTTTTGAAAATTTGATAGGCGAGAGTGGGCGGGGCCAAAAAAATTTGGAGTACGATCTTACTAATCTACATTCCAAGTTTGGTAACTGTAGCTCTTAAATAGCGGGGGATATTGGATTTAATCGTTTTTAGGCGCCGAAGTGGGCGTGGACGAAAAAAGTTGCATTCATTCAGATGGACAGACGGATAGACAGACAGACAGCAACATATTATGATACCTTCGGTATCAAAGTACAATTAAAAACATAATATAGACAAAAAAATATAACGTCGACCTGTAAATATTAATAATTATAAATAGTATACAAAAATACACACACATCAATAAAATATATAAATAATAAATAATTACAAAAATAAATATTTAAAAATATAATAAATACATAAATAATGGAGAACATCTATTTGCTTACACATTAAATAAATAAATACAAAAATAACAACTACGAAGAGATATTTTAAAATTCAATCCTTTAAAGTTTGTATGTTAAACAAATAAATAAACAAAATTAATAAATAACTAAATATTAATAATAAATTTTAGAGAGAAGTTTTAGATCCCAATTCCCCAAAATAAATATATTTCAAACTCAGTTAACCTTAATTTATAGCCGATAATTGAATTAAAATGCTTATTTAATTAGTTAAATAAAATATAATTAATATAATACAGGGTGTTTTCTCGTTGCCCATTTGTGTATTCTCTTTATTTTAAATTGCGCAAATCGTTGGAGGTAATAAAATTTTAAAACCAAGTCTATCTACGTCAAACTCAATTTTATTCGTGATGTGAATACCAAATTCTATATATATATGTATATATATATAAATTTCTTGGAATTCCATATGTTAATTTATATAATAATTATTGCTGCACAACAAATAGAAAACCATTTTAAAGGTACTGTTTCTATATGCGAAACACATTAATAGCAATAGAATCTAAATATAGAAAACCTAATTTCAATTCTTTATGATTCTTTAATTTACTACCCTTATTTTTAAGTTTATAATTGGTTTTCTGGCTTTTCAAAAAATCTTACTAAACATTTATTTTATTTCCTTAATGTTTATTATATATCCGTTATTATGTTTACTTTCTCATCTTTTTAATTTAAATTTTAATTTTTGTAATAATTCTATTAAATTGAGTATTATATTAAATAAATTGGATTTTTATTTTCATATTAATATGTTCTATATTTTTATTTTTAAATATGGCTATTATTTATTTAAATTAATTTATAATTTGTATTTTTAAAATAGAATAATTTAATAAATAAACAGAATAATAATAAAGCAAGTTGAATTTTGCATTCTACATAAATTAGTTTGTATAATATATCTTAATTTTTAATTTTAGATATTATTCATTAATTTATATTAATTTTATTATATTATATTAATTAATTTTAAAATTCGTACTTTTTATAAATTGAAAGACTTTTTTAAAGCACATTACGTAAAATAAATAATAGTAACAATAATAAAGCGACTTGGATTTTGTTTTTATATAAAGTTCCCTGTATATTTAAATTTTTCCTTTTTTATAATACAATTTATTTATTTATACATTCATTTAATGTAAAAATTATATTTTTCAAAAGCCTGTTAATATTTGTTAAATTAAATAAACATATAATAGTGATAATAAAGCGACTTGGATTTTAATTTTAATAGTTTTAATTTTTACTTTTTTATTGTACAATTTATTTCAAAGCCTTTTTTTAAGTTGTGCACTGTTTTCTTTGAGCCACTAAATAAAATAAATAAATCAAAATGAATAATACGATTTTGCAGGCTAAAAAAATGTATTTTTAATATCATTTATAATATATATATATATATATATATATATATATATATATAATTATATGTTTGTCTGTTTTTTTTTTTTTTGAGATGATTAAAACAGGTTTTTGGGATTGAAGCAGTGCTCAAGGGAAATATATAAAATGATGCCGAAAAAGACGTCGTGACGCTAACAAAGACATCCATATTCACAACCCGTATTCACATCCACAAAATCGACATTCACATCTCACATCCACATTTACATTGAGCCTTTTGCATGCAGCAGCATCCAGAAAGGGAGGCCAAAAACTGAAGCTCTTTATTACGCCTGCTATTTATACGCACACACACTCACATGCTTGCTTACATGCATGCACATATGCTTGTGTGCTGAGATCTCAATTAACTGCATACAAAGTTTTGGCGTCGCATTTACAGTTTAACTATTGCTGCGTCTTCTTCTGCTAGGCTAGCCTGTAAGCACATCTTCGATCGTTATGAGCCTCCTTGCAGACAATCGATAACAATACAGCGATGCGCTGCATGATTTCATTTAATTTAATTGCAATTTTTAAACAAAGCATATATTACATTAATTATGAATACCTCAATTTATATATATTTATTTAAGTATTTTTTCTCTATTATGTATAATACATATAAAAAATATTTACACTTATGTCCATACCACTACAACAAAATTGTTCGTATGACAATTTAAAGGATGTTCCCTAACAACCAAAAAAATACCCAAAATGGTGGACTTCGCGGCATGCATTCTATGCTGAAGCAGCCAGTGAAGAAAGCTCAGTTTGTTGTTACTTACGCGAGTGGGAAGTATGTGGGTAATGTGTACGCATCCATTTCGATTGAAGCTCCGCTCGCCGTTTGTGAAGGAATTTTGTTTTAGTAGCAATTAGGATGCGTTGTGAGAAGAGACACACTTCTGTCACGGCATTTCACATGCATAAAGTTCGCCGCCGGCAAATGCAACGATTTGCTTTCAATTACAACTGATCAATTGCGAACATTTATATACACATATATATATAATTAAAAACAGATTAACATGCACATAATATATATTTGTATTTATCATTTGAATTTCATTATTATTTTTACACACAGACACAATACACATACACATATATACATAGGCATACAAACGATCGAACGCTGCTGCAAATGAAGCACTTCATTTGTACTAACAGCAAGGCAAAAAATAAATTAAGTGTGACAAAGTCAATATAATAACGGCAAACAGGCACACGGCGCGTCGACGTCGTCGTCGTCGTCGTCGTCGTCTTACTAACTGAGCAGCAGCAGCTCTTGCAATGCCTCGCTTAATTTAGCTGGAGCAACGCATGCTGCTCACGCACACACACATACATACTCACACAAAAAGAAAAACAAAATAAAAATCAAACAGATACTAGCAGCACAGATTGAGACACACTCACGCACACAGAGAGAGAGAGAGAGATAAGCACTTCTCACACATACACAGGCAGCTACGCCGCCATAGACACAAGTGTACACCACCAACAACAACACACATGCGCACAGGTCACGATCTGCTCTGCCTCTACCTCGGCCGCTGCCTCTGTTTATGTTTGCTTAGAGCCGGAAAACAAATTGAGAGAGGCGGGCAAAAATTGAAGATGGCCAAGGCAAAAATTTGCCTCTCGCTAAATTTGACTTGCTCAGATCAGTGCTGCCAAGTGAGCTGTGAAAAATATCTGATTTAGCGTGGTGTTTAAAGCAATAAGGAAAACACTAACAAAATAGCATTAATAAATACAAAAGTACACATTAAAAGTAAATTAAAGAATTTTATATATATTTTTTAATTTTATACATTCTAAACAATTAACAATGTTATATAAGTTAATTAATAAACAAAACAATTATAAAATAGCTTTAATGTATAGGAATGTATAAGCTAGAAATAAATGTATTCATTTATTAGTTTTATTAATTTTTAACAAGCTAAGCAATTAGGAATTTTCTTTTTTAGTTTATTTATTATAGCCGTTTTGCGTTTAAAATAAATAAAAACAAAGCAATAGCATTGATACACACAAATGTAAACAATATTAAATAATTATTATTAATTTTATACAATTAAAAATTTATTTTTTAATGCTTTCTTAATTTATTTATTATTTTCAGCCGTTTTGCATCCAAAAGTTGCCAGCACTCGCACAGATAAAGCTGTCGTTGCTCTCTCTCTCTCTCTCTCTCTGTTGATACCGCTGCAGGTACAATACACACACAGACACAGACACACAATGGATGTTGGCTCGGAGTCGACGAAACCAACTTCAACAACTTGCTACTTGTTATGCAGCAGCAGCAGGCATCCAGCAAACGTGCAGAGAGACGACGACGGCGATCTTTAAGGCGCACCCACATTCTGTCTACACAACGCTCTCTTCTCTGCTGCTTCTCTCTCACTCACGCACACGCTCACCCTCGATATCTGTTTCGCTCGCTTTGTGTGTATTTTGCTCTCTGCCCCGCACGCTCTCCTGCTTTATTGCAGACACACTCGCACATGCTTGTCATCATCATCATCATCCTGTATCTCTCACTCACTCACACCACTTGCTCCCTTTGCTAGCGCTCAAAACTGTACACAACTTACACACACACATTAGCTCCATATGCATCTGTATGTGTGTATATATCTGAGTGCTCAATTAATGCAACAAAATGCTCTTTTTATAAAGAAATTACCCCGTCTGTATCCGGGTTTTTATTTAAAGGCCCGTCTAAATGATTTGAAGAAATTACCAGCGACGATTTTGATGATCCTGCGAAGTCTTTTTAAGACAAACAAATTTAAGCGATGCATATTTTAATAATTTAATTTCATAGCAAAAGAAGAAGAAGAAATAGAAAAGGTGGGAGCAGAGAAAGAAGTAGCAGAAACTATCAAATGCTTACAAACTGCAGTTTTCGCAAAAGGTAAATATATACACATTTACACTAAATACATACACAAACACATATGTATGTGCGCTCATATTTGTTTGCCCTCATCTGTATATTTGACTTTGACAACATGCCACCGAATACACACACACACACGCATCTGTAAATAGGAAAAAGCATTCATTGCATGGCATTTTTCGTGGTATTGGAAATCCTAGGAATTGATACACTGTTCACTCCCACAACAAAAGTTATTAAAACACCCCATACGCAAAAATATAATTAAGTTAATAAGACGTGTGTAATAAATATGAAATAAATTTTTCTTTACCCTGTAAAAACACCCTTTGCGCACAAAATAATTATGCTAATAAAATGTATGATAAATCTAAATAATTCTAAACAAATAAAAATAATTATAATTAAAATAAATTGGCATGAATAAATACAAATAAATTACAAATAAATTATCAATATAAATAACAACATAAATAAATATAAATAAGCATCAATTAATATAAATTAAATACATTCAATTAATATTAATTAAATAAATTCTATTTCCAATTTTCTATTTCTTCCTATAGGCAAAATCTGTTTTAAAACTGTACTAGTTTTGATTTATCGATTTTACTTTAGATAAAACGTTATCGAACAAGTGATATACAATTCAGTTGCATTTGGATATAATAAATACATATATAAATTACATAATTTAAGATTAATATAATTGTATTTGAATTGATTTCGTTGAATTATTTTAAGCAGCTTTTATGTGTTAACAAATAAATACACAAATTAACACATATTTACATAAGTATGTGTGAGTGTGAATTTATCGAAATTTGCAGCAAGGCTGCTACGAGTTGTAAGCGGGGGGCGAGGGTAGCGTGCTAATGAGCACCAAAAACTGATTCCGGCAACCGTGTATGTGTTTGTGTGTGTGCAAGTACCTGCAAATGCAGGAGACATTTCTCAAAGCGAAGGTAGTTAGGAAGAAGCGCAGTCGTCTTCGGCAAAAACGAACCTTCTTCGGGCAACCTGCGGCGAGGAACACTCTATTTTGGAAAGTCACCAGTAACACACACACAAGCATCTTAATGCCCAGACCTCAGCTAGGTTTTTTTTCTTTTTGGGAAAGAGCACACAGCGGGTACTGGAGCGATCCTTAAAATGCGCTGAGCTGGCTTGCGTGCTGTGCGCTCTTTTTTTTGCGCCAGTGCTGGCAACTTTAGCGGCAAATTAAATTTAGAAAAATCAGATAACTAATATATATTTAATAATATAGAAATGGAAAACATTGTGAAATATATTTTTTATGCATGTATTAAATAGAGTAATTCTCTTTAAAGAAAACCCAAGAGAAAGCTAGTTTTTGACGGGGTAAAAGCGATATGATCAATAAAAAGCCAAAGCGAGGCAAATAAATACAATATATATAAGCACTCTGAAAAAATCTAAATTGCAGGTCAGGCTGCAGAAAAAAAGTTAGTTTATGGACAAAAATACGGATATTTACATATTTAACAATTAAAGCAACGCTCTCTAAAAAAGCCAAATTGCCAGCCAGTTGTTTCACGGGAACAAAATGCATAGTGTCAGCACTATCGCGGCAATGTTCTCATAATGTGTGTTCCTTTTGTAATTTAACGTCTTATTCAAGTCATTTCAAGTTCTTTTTTTCGTTTTTCTTAAATTTTTTACATTTATTTTATGAACACGAGAGCGAGCTGTGCTGCGCTGCCTCTGTCTCTGCCTCGGCCGCTGCCTGTGATTGTGATTGTGGATTGTGAATACAAAGCATTCACACTCACACTTGCACGCATTCGTCTTATTTAACGAGGGAACTTCTGTCGCTTCTCGGAAACAACATAAAACCAGATAGGTACGTATATGTATATATATATATATATTTATATATATGTGTGTGTGGATGTATGTATGTATTCATGTGTATATTTAAGTTTTTAGGTTTTGCATCTGCATTCAAATCAGTTCAGCAGCATCAGCATCATCAACATCTCATATCCAAATGAAAACGTCTCGTTTTTTTTTAAACTTCCACGTTCCAGTCTCTGTAATTGTACGTGCGTTTGTATGTACATATGTAGTTTTATATTTAAGCACAACGTTCTGTAATTTTTCCTATTCCAATTCCCAATTCGAAAGGTGAATTTCCCATTTTTCTAAAACAATGCTTACACATCACAATCTGTACAATTTTTCAACAATCTGTTCGAACAGAGGAAGAAATGCAAATTTTCTCATTTCTTTTAGTGACTTTTATTTTGTATATATTTTATTGGTTTTGCAACAATTTAAAGTTCTTGAAATTCTTTGGCAAACTCTTTACTCTTGAAAAGTTAAGAAATTAAATTAAATTAAATCAAACTAGATGTAGATATTTATTTGCTTTATTTATTTATGTTATTTATTAATATTAAGTAATAAACTAAACCTTAAATTCTAATAGGCAATATTTAATATCAATATATTTACTATTAATATTTAGGGTGTTAAGTTTTAATTATTTATTTATTCATTTAACTTTTATAAACAAATTATTCGCTTTTTAATTAAAATTAAATTTTGTTATTTATAGATGTCAGTGATAAATATTAATGAATAATTAATAAATTGAATAAATACACACGTCATTTTTGTTCTTTTAAGTCTAGCTTTGATATTTACATTCAATCAATTTATATAAAATTTACAGTGGTTTGCCATTTTTTAATATATTTCTTAAAATGGAAATTATTTCAATTTAAATGGAAATTATTTCAATTTAATATATAATCAAATATATATTCTGAATATAGATATATTTTTTTTAATGTTTTGAAGAGTTGAGATCTTCTTTAATTAATTTTATATAAATATCGCAGACAAAATTAACTTTAATTAATGGAATATATGTTTTCTGCTTTCTTTTCCAGTTCCATGCAAATATCCTTGCAATCTGGCAACCCTTTACCCCCACATTAGCACAGGAATTCCCGAAAAGCGAAGTAGAAGCGAACCACTTGAATAAATATTGATCAAGGAAAAAATCGAAATGCAGAAAATCTTAATTAAGATAAGTAAATATATGTCTATATACTTAAATAAATAAAGAACTATATATACATATATTAAATTAAAAAGCAATTCTAGTCTATAATAAAACTACAAAAATTTCACAGAGTTCATACATACATATATACACATATAGAAATATATTTGTATCTTTGCTGTTGGCATCAAGGCTGCTTCCAAATTGTCGCATTTTTTCTTCGTTGTTGTTGTATAGTTATACGGTAAACAGCTCGGCTGCGATTGTCAGTCATAATAATAACAGACTGACAATCGCAGCCGACGAAATGACTTTATTTTCCAATGCGGCTCGGCTCTGGCTACGAGCTTGGGTCTCTGGGCCTAGGCCGATCTTAAGGGCTTAATTAGTCAGCAAATCGGAAACCAAAACGAAGCAGTCAACGACGAAGTCAACTCGCTTCATTTCCAGCCAAGCCAACAACTCTCGCTCTCAATTCCAGTTTTTGTATTACACACACATACTTACTTACATGTTCACATACATAAATACGATTATATGTCGATGCGACTACCGACGGTAAAGAGCTCGAACTCGGCGAAGATCAACAATTATGTTGTATATGCTGTATGTAAGTTGTGTGTATGTATGCTATGTGGGATGCAGGCCAGGCAAAAGAAGTGAACATTAGCTTCGGCATGCCGAAGTTTTGATACCCTTTAAATTTACACTGCATTTAAATTTTTGTTTGGCTTATGTTTGTAAATTGTATTATTATTATTATACTTGCTATTAATATAACTATTATTATTACTATCATTATTATTGCAATTAATATTATTTTTGACTTATTATTATTATTATAATTATAATTATTACTATATTATTATTCTGCTTTGTTACAAATCTAACGCCAAATTATTACTATTATTATTATTATTTGTCTTATTATTATTATTATAATTATTATTATATATTCTGCTTTGTTACACACCTAACGCCAAATTCCAAAAATTCCATCGCCAAACGTTGACAAGAACAGCAACAACATCAACTAAATTTTTTGCTTTCGTCGACTTGTTGCGAGGGCTTCTCAACTAGTATGGCAAAAACACAAGAAACCACAACACACCAGCCTGTCTGCTACGACACCCTACTTTCTTATACGCTAGAGAAAACACTTATACACAGCAAATCTTATACAGCGCTGTTATGTGTTTGAGAAAATTTCGATTAACCCATGCCGGTAAACTTTCCGCCTTAGGCAGAACGCTCGCTCAAGTCTAAAACCCATTCGATGCAATCGTTTGCTATCGTGACCTCTCCTTCCCCATCCCAAACCAACTCGTTTTCTTTCTTTCGCTCACTAGCTGCCAGCCTGCCTGCCGTTTGCTCTGCTTGCTGCTTGCTTTAGTTATCCATCTCTTGCTGCTGTCGCTGGCTTTTGCTGATGAAGACATTACTATTTATAAGGCCAACCGCAGTGAATGTTTGCGTGTCCGTGTTTTTGGGATACGGCATCTCTCTTCATCTGTCTCGCTGTCTCCACTGTCTGTTTTTATGTGCGTGTGCCTCCAGCAAGACACACACACACACTCACAGGCACACAACACAAAGCAAAGACAAAGAGCTCTGTGTGAACGTCATCAGCTTCCCATTATTGTACATACTTATATATTTTATGCTTACATGTGTCTCTGTATGTGTGCAAGGAGACTGTAGCATGTAGACTTTATGTATTTGTGTGTGTGCACTGGAATGCACGGTCTTTACAAAGAGCCTAATGCTGGAATTCTTTGCTGTTTTTTCCCTCTTCCCCATATTTCGTTGATCACGATTCCTAGACCAAACAAAAAGACACAGAAATATTGGTAAATGGATCGTTTCAGTTGCGGTCACGAATCCATTGTGAATTAATCTTTTGTTTCAATTTAAACTTAATCCTTAAAATATATATATATTTACACACACACATACATATTTTATTTTTGGGGCGTGGCTTCAGTTTTTGAAACACAGCAAATAACTTGTCATTTAACTGCCTTTTAAAATTTACTCTAAGTTTTTTTTTGAGGCGTGGCCAAGCGAGAAGGTGGCAACAATACTGGAAGGATGCCAAATCTGGTCACTCTGGCAGCGAGTGTGTGAAAGTTTCAGGGTTTATTCGTTTTGCCGACGCTAAAGGAAATTGGGTTCTTTTGGGGAAATTTTTTGATCGTTAACAGCTTTTCCATTAATTGCTCTAATTTACGCAAGATGGCGCTTATATAGTGTGGAATATTTAAATATTATTTACTTATTTAATGTCAACTAAAAAAATACAAAATGTAAAAAATGCACTTAAATTTATTTAAAAATTGACTTTAATTTTACATTACAAATTAGAAACTACAAGCATTGTTTATGAAACTTGAAAGATTTATCATTTATTATCATTTGTTATTATTAAAATAAATCAAGTAAATTATTTTTGATTCGCTTAAAGCCATTTATTTTAACACAAACACTGAAATAAATATGTCATTTGAACATAAAAAGTATTTATTTTTGAGTTTATTTATTCATTTTCATTTTTTAATTTCAATAATAATTAATTAAAAAGTTCTCTCTTCATTGAAATTGTATTTATTTATTAAAGAGCAGCTTAACCAGTTTATTCTTTAATTTGCAATTAATTTGTAGTTTCGTTCGTTGAAAATCACGTATTCAATTTAATGAACCAATATAGGAACTAAAATACATGCAGATTAACCACAAGCTTACGTATATATGTATGTAGTTATCCATGTATTTATATATTTGTATATATGTATGTATTTAAATTGATACAGCAGATTTTCTTGGGGCTAAAACCGCAAGCTTTATATGCTGGCTTAAGTACACCAATTAATCTCACCATGAGAAATGTAATTCCCAATAAGTAACTGTATATCTAAATATATATATAATATATAACTAATATGTCTATTTATAGATTTATTTATCGATAGATTTAAAGTCGACGAAATTGAGTCGCAAAAAAATTAAATCAGAAATAAAATGTAATAAATCAATTAAATGAGAATTATTCTTAACACATCTGTGGGATCTTTAACTTTGTATTTACTTATTTATTTAAATCAGTCTACAAAATCTGAAATCAAATGTAACAAATAATATATAAATTAAAAATAAAATTGGCAGCTAAACAATCCAAGAATCCAAGCAGAAAATATAGCTGAAAATAGGTAAAAGAGAAAGAGAGAGGATAAAAAAATAGGGGAAATTAAGCGAATCTGTCTAATTAAATGAGTTTATCATACTTAAACCGATGGGACTTATGCTAGAATTAATAACTCAATTAAAGGAAGAGGGTAAATAATTAAATTAGCAAATAAATATTTGAATAAATAAATAAATAACAATCTAACTAAATAAATCAGTAAATCAATAAGTAGGTTAATAAATAAATAAATAGCTAAATAAATAAATAAATAAGTCAATAATTAAGTAAATGAATCAATAAACATATCAATAAATGAATAAATAAATAACAACTACGAACAAATTAGTAAAAAGGCATTTGCAACTACAAAATAAAACTAGTAAGTATATTATTATTGTTATATTATTGTATAATATCCGCCTTCAGTTTGTGGCTTTTTTTTAATTATTGGCTAGGGTATTTAAGTGTTGGAAACCTGGAAACCTGGATACTGACAAGCTGACAAGTTGAGAAGCTGAGCAACTTTGTCTGCGACTAATGAAGACATTCCAAACTTGATGGTTTGATGCCTGATGCTGATGCCTTATTCTCAATGCCTAATGAAGCACTCCACTATGAAACCAAAAGATAGAGAGAGAGAGAGAGAGAGAAACACACAATAAATGACCAAAAACCGGTCTAATCGAACTTTATTTTCGAGTCGTTCGCAGCGTTATGGAAGATTGTAAATGTGTATATGTATATATATATATATATATATATATATATATATATATAATTTTATGCTCGTCCATGTGTATGTGTTTTATAACCTAGCAAACAATGAAGTTAAATTGATTGACGTCTTATTTGTAGACGCTGAAATAATTAAAAATGGAAACAAATATCGATGAGAAAATGAAGAACAATCGATAATCGAAAAAAGCTGAAGCAATTAAAGATATGTAAAAATAAATATCGATGGGAAACAAACAACAGACTTTATTTATTTATTTAGCAGGCAATAGGGTGTTGGATTTTTGGCTTTTTTATTTATTAGCTTATATATTTATTTATGCATTAATTTACTTATTTATTTACTTATTCACTTATACATTTTTTTATATTCTTATTTATTTAATAAGTTGTGTATTTATTTGTATTTATTTACGCATTTATGTATTTTTGTTTTGTATTTACCTATTTATTTATTTACTTATTTATATAATTAGATTTATTTACTCATTTATTAATTTATCTAATTAATAAGCCTGCAATAGAGTGTTAAGCATTTTACTCTATCTCTCTCTCTCTCTCTCTCAGGAAGCTCAAGTCCACTTTTTTTTCTACTACTAACCGCGATTCGTTTGCTACGCTGAACAGAAAGAGAGCACGAATGTATGTATGCCGAGTGTGTATGTGTATGTGAAGCGCTCTCTTTTCAGACATGGGTTCAATACTTTTGGCGTCGAACTAGTTATTTATGAGGCGAACAGCGCAGACACCACGGACGTGCAAAAGGTAACAGAAAAAAACAGGTTGCATAGGAGGAGTTTAAGTTTTGGGAAAACAAAATGGCGAAGTCTACGCATCACTTACATAAAACGGCATATTGGTTGCAAACCAAAAGGGGGCAATCAACAATTGTGATAAACTCCCTTTTTAAAACTGATCTAAAAAAAACAGCAAACAAAAGTTGTGAATTGATTCTTAAATTTAAATAACTGATTTCCATTTAAATAACTAAATTATTTTATTATATATATTATGTTTAATGTACTTATATATAAATTATTGTATTCAAATGAACATAATAAATATTTGGCATAAATATTTAATTGTAGCTATAGTTTCTGGGAAGCATTTATGAATTGCCCGTAAATAAAATTCTACACTAATATTATAACAGCCAGCTTTATACGTGTGTGGGATCTGTTTCTTTAACATTCACATAAAAAATGCAGCTGTGAGCGGCAATTATGCCAATTGCCAAATAAATACGTATATTTATTTATTTATGTATGTAACTATTTATTTATATTCATGTTTGATATGTTTATCTTTTCTCACATTTGAAAATATTACAAATTAAAATAACTGAGACCTTTGCCAGTGTTGTTCAAGTTTTGAGGTGCATAGCAAGCAGCTTCTGCGAGACACGCCTTACTGACAAGTTGCTAGACAGCACCAAGAGAAAAAGCTTTTTAGTGGCTTGAAAGCTAAATCAAGACTAAAATTGAGTTGAATTTTCTAGCTACATATTGAAAACCCTTTTTATGTAATCAAATCAAATCTAACAAAGTTTATTATTAAGTATTCGGTTATTTTTATAAAAAATTGTGCTTATTTACAAAATCCAACTGTTTACACTAAACAGTTAACAGTGAAAAATGTCAAAAGCTTAGTTCTTCTTTTCGTCGGCATCCTTCTCCACTTCGGGATATTCCAGTTTGACGCCCGGTTCGCAGATGAATTTGGGACAGCAAAATGGGAATGGAGCCGTCTTATTTGTCTTCTCTGTGTCCAGTTTGCATTTGTCGTTGGCCAGCGACAAAGGCAACGGTCCGCAATCCTCCACGAGTTCCAGCAGTCTATTTAGAAAATTATATTTATGTTACTTTCATGTTATCATTTAATTCTGTGATCGCTTTTACTTGGCTGGATTCTCCTCGTTTTGCACGCAAGTTGAGCGGCCACAGAACGGAGTCAATTCCCATGTCTTTCCAGGCTCAACAGTTGCACAGCGAGTCGAGGCGAAACACATTCCAGGAAAATCTACGGGAATAAACGAAAGAATTTAAATTAGAATAGCGAATAAATATGGACGTTATAAAAGTAATAGGTGATAAATAATAAATCATAAATAATAAGTAAGAAGTATTAAATACGAAGTATAAATATTAGGTATAAGGTATATGTAAATGATAAATATAAGGATAATGATGAGTGAATTTACATTATAAAACTGATTTAGTAAGTATAAGTAGTAAGTCGAATTTTAATTACAAAACTGAATAAATAAGTATTGAAGTAGTATAAGTAAAAAATATATGGGATAAGTATAAATAATAAATAATAAATGCAGTACAAGAACAAGTAGTCCTTATCGAATTAAACATTGAAGTAGTATAAGTAATAATTATACAACTATAAGTATAAGTAACACGCACAAGTATAAGTTAGCTCTCATCTAATTACACTTCCATCTCTATCGACTTGCTGGCCAATCAATTTACTCTTCCACTCATCTGCTACAATATAAGAGTATTAAAACTGATTTTAATTTTAGCAAGCTATGGAATTTAAAAGGAAATAGTGTAATAAAATAAATATTTAAATAAAATTAAATAATTAATTTAAATAAAACATTTTTAGAAATAATATTAATATACCTATATATAATTTACGTAACTTTTTAATTTCAATAATAAATTAAAAGGCTCGAACCAGTTTAATTGAAATAGCAGCTTTAGTTTCTCCACTTATTCTCTGCTAAATTCACTCAACACACACACACACACACACAAAATATAAGTACAAGTAGACAATGGCTGTCTGCTCATTTTCCTGTCTTGAAACTTACCCCGCGCTACCCCCATACCCATCCCCTCACTCCAACTTTTCCCCTGCCTGGCCTTGATGCAATTTGTAATTTGTTTTTTTATTGTACTTTCAAAACGGCTCAAGCGAATCTAAATTTATCTATGTACATTTATCTACATTTAGATATATTCAAATTTGACTCAGAAGAGTTTTGAATGTAAAACCTGGCTTTATTTTTTTTTTTTTTTGCACAGCAACTGAAAGACTTAAACTTAAAAATATACACACACACATGCATACATAAATACGCTTAAGCCACGACTTCACTTTAATCCGTTAGGAAACACAAAAGCTCACTTGCTAAATGTATATGTATATTTATGTATGTATATGTATGTGTGTGTTTACAGACAATGACTCACCTCGGAGCACATCGGCAGGAATGAGACGTTTGTAAATTTTTATTTCACCATCTGCTTTCGGCTCCTCATTCGTAGCGGTTTTCTCGGCTGCCCAGCCAGTGGATGGGACCAGCACCAAAGCCAAAGCGCAGCCAATTAGCAGTGAATTAAATGTATTCATTTTTAAACAAATAAAATGTCAGCTTTGATATTTATGACAAACAAATAACAACAACAAATGCAGACAACGGTTCCGAAACGAGTCTGCTTCAAGCGAAAGTAAACGCCGAATTGAAATAAGCCGACCAGTGTTACCACTATTTATAGGCGAAATCGCGCTTGCTGGATTTACAAGTTTTTTTTAACACTCCCTCCCACTCTCCCGCCTTGCCCACTATTTTGTTGTTGTCGCTAACAAAACCGAGCTTTGACTGCTGCTGTTGACGGCGTATGTGTGTCACGTGTGTGTCTGTTTCTAAATGGAAACCACACACACACACACACACACACACACACACACACACACACACACACACATATATATATATATATATATATATATATATATATATATATATTTATTTATATAAATGCTAACTACACACACACATGTATGTCTGCTCATTCATACATAAATGCATTATGCATATATTGAATTCGATTAATTCTACACTTTATATATGCAAGAAGAGCATTAATTAAGCCGGTGCTATTGGCATTTTTTTTGCCAAATTTGGTGCGCGGCAACATTTCAAGTTGTAGTTTTAAATTTCATAACAAGCTGGATATTACGAAACAAATCTTGAAATAAGCACTAAATAAATTAAATTTAACATATGTATTTGTATATATACTTATTAGTATTTGATATATGCACATTAATTATTAAAACATAATTACACACCTCGCACCACTGTGCTAAAAACATTTGAATCAAATGGCGGATTTAGGGCAAACACAGGCAAAAGTATCGATATATCGATATTTAAATTTAGTTTTTGTTCTAATGAACTGCAAGTCAGTGGCAGTAATTTATTTATCCTTATATTTATTTATTTATTCCCTATATTACTAAAAATTTTAGCTGTATCAATTACCAAATATATATTTATATTTACTTAGCGTTGTAAAAGAAAATACAACTAACAAAGTATCCCTCTTTTGCTGTCCAGCAGCGGTTTTTGCTGCCACCTAGCGACCGTTCAAAGTTGGGACAAATAGGCTTGCCTAGCATCGGTTGTGGTAGCATTCACACAGGCGCCACCTAGCAGCTTTCCACAGTTGCGGAAAATGAGTCGCAATGCATTTATAAATTAAAAATCGTTAATTAAAAACAAACAAATAAAATTTGCTTAACAATATTTTATATGAATTTTTATAAATACTGTACATATTGTAAATAATTTAAAACAATTTGCTGCACAACTCTACGATGCCAATCGATTGTAGCACTGACAAGTAGCCAGCAACTATCGATATCCGAGTAGCTGCAATCGTACACGTCAATTTTTAGAGACACAAAAAGTTGTGTGAAAAATTTGGTTCTTAATTGTTTTTTGGAGGAGCTGAAGGCAAAAAGATAAAAACATGGGCCTAACAATATCCAGCTTACTAACGCGACTCTTTGGGAAAAAACAAATGCGCATTCTAATGGGTAGGTTGCTAATTGAGGTGTGCGTTTAATTTCTGAGGCGGTGGCAATTTACATTTACCGCTAGCCACTCGAGTACGTAATAAATAATATACAGCTCCAGCCACGCAGCCATAAACATACACACACACACATGCAAACATTGAGCACTGTTAAGCACACACATACATGTAAATGTAATGATATGTACAGACACACACACATCTATAACGTTCTTTTTTATTCCAGTTGGCCTGGACGCAGCTGGAAAGACAACCATATTGTATAAATTGAAATTGGGCGAAATTGTGACGACGATTCCAACAATTGGTTTCAATGTGGAAACCGTTGAGTATAAAAACATATGTTTTACGGTTTGGGATGTGGGCGGTCAGGATAAAATACGACCGCTTTGGCGTCACTATTTCCAAAATACACAAGGCCTCATTTTTGTGGTCGATTCAAACGATCGCGATCGTATTAACGAGGCTGAAAAGGAACTGCAAAATATGGTAAACAATATATGACCTATAAATGTATATATTAATTACAATTTATTTGTGCGCAGCTGCAAGAAGATGAATTGAGAGAGGCCGTTTTGCTGGTGTTTGCCAATAAACAGGATCTGCCGAATGCGATGAGTGCTGCCGAATTGACTGACAAGCTGCATTTGAATCAATTGCGGAATCGTCATGTTAGCGTGAACTCTTCACTAGTTCCATTTGCTATGCTAACGTTAATGTTATATTTTTCGTTCTCTTTTAGTGGTTCATTCAATCGACTTGCGCCACTCAGGGGCACGGATTGTACGAGGGACTCGATTGGCTCTCCGCCGAATTGGCCAAGAAATGATTTTCCCTTTTTGTATTAAAATGAACTAAAAAAAACAATTACTATTGCTTAGATTCTTAATAAATAAATATATGTGTGTATAATAAGACGAAACAATTGTTTTGCTTTTTCTTTTATATATGTATTTAACATTTTCTTTTTTTAATCAACAAAAACAATACAAAAATTGTCGCAGCCAATCAGCTGTTAACATAATATGCAGCTAACATGCGTATAAGATAAAATAACATTTGTGTGTGTATAAGAGAACAGAGGAGGTAACTTAGGCCAACTACAAACAATAATGTATGTGTTTGTCTGTGTGTTTGTGTAAAAGTAAGTACAACAGTAATGACAATTGGAATGTATTCGCTTGGAGGTTGTACATCCATAATATACATTTACAATCTTAACGATTTTAACTAGAGTTTAATCTACAAATTTGTGAGGCAACAATATATATATATATATTATAACTGTTACATAATATATATATATATATATATATATATATTATAACTGTTACATAATATATATATATATATATTATAACTGTTATATTATATATATTATTGTGACACATTTTTACTGCTTTTATTTAATACTTATTTTACATATTTATATATATGTATATTTATAAGAATTAATTAATACTTATTATATATATATATATATGTATATATATACTTTAATTTAGAAAGTCTAGCACTCTTTAAATAAAATATATATATATATATATATATAATAAAAAATATATAGATAGTCAAACAAGCATTAATTAATACTTATTATACATGTGCACATATATATTTAGATAGTCTAGCACTATTAAAAAAAATGCTAGCAAATAATACTCTCTAAGCTATTTTTCTTGCAGTTTTAAAGGCTGATCAAAGATCAATATCCAAGGCATCTGGCGTTAATAACATGGGTTCCCCATGATTATCATCCAACAAGGAATCATTTATCATGGCCGAATGATGATGGGGACGATGACGATGATCCTCGGAGGATAGCAATGGATCATTATCGCCACCATCATTAAGCAAACCAAAAGCGCCACTCTCCCTGGAATGATGAAGATTATGATTCTGATGGAGTTGTCTTCTCGAGTTGCTCTCACAACTGCTGTAAATTGTGGTTGCTGCTGATTCTGTGCCACTCCTTGGTGAATGTGGGGCGGACAACAAATGGCTGCTGTGCGAGGATAACATAGGATCACCGCCCTGTACAGGATGCTTGCAATCCTCCATCAACTCATCAATTTGATTGAGACCCAAGCTGGCATCATCACTGCAGTTTACAGGCAGCTGTAAGAGAATTAATATTAATAATTATAATACTAATAACAATAATATTAGCATTAAAGTGAAAGAGATTCTCTTTCTGCTTACATCCTCCATCAGGGAGACGGCGTGGCGTGTTTGTGCAACGGATGTCGAGGATGTTGACGTTGAGGTTGGACTGCTGCATTTGAGATACGAATTGGCGGGCGTCGGAGCCGAAACGGATGTTAAATTATAATCGGATACAGAGAAAACCGGCGATTTAGCCTGCATTTCCAGTTCCTATAGAAGGAAAATTAGCACTTACTTTTTTATTTAATTTTGTTTAAGTTAAATTAATTAAATTAAATTACAAATAAATATTAATTTAATGAGAAAAGCAGGAATGGGAATGTATTTATTTATTTAATATCAATATTAAAATTCAAATAATATTTATATAATAAATATTCAAATATTTAAAATAGGTAAAATTTAATTAAAAATCTATTAATAAAAAATTTAGATATTTTCATAAAAGAATTATATTTAAGATTTATCAAAAAATGTACAGAAACTAAAGAATAGTTTAAGTTCAATTCAAAATCATATTTAATATTAAAGTTAAATTATAAATACTTGACAAATAAATTCAATTCAATTAAAAATCACATTTAATAATAAATTTAAGTCTAAAATAAGAAATATTTATACAAAAAAAATTTGCAAAAACTAAATAATAGCTTAAATTCAATGAAAAATCAAATTTTATGCTAAATTTTAATTAACAAGTAAAACGAATTAAAAATTAAATTTAATATTAAATTTATTTGAAGAAAAATAAGAAATCTATTTAAGTAGATGCAAAACTTACCCGCACACGACCAATTAATTTCCGATTTTGCAGTTCCATTTGGCGTTGACGGCTCTCGTTTTGTCTGAGCCGAGAAACTTCGTGTTTCAGGCACTTGATATAATCCACAGAGGACTTTAAAATTGTGCCCTTATTGGGGCGTATATCGCGAACAACCTCGTAGAAGGCCTCGCTGCCCTTGGGCAGCAAAGTACCCAGCTCCTTGATTCTATCATTGATATTAAAGCGGCGACGTCGCTCAACTTGAAAATAAAACAATTATTGTATCAAATTTAATTCAAATTCGAATTTTATGCCCAATGTTTCAGCTTACTCATATTGTGATTATCCTTTTTCTGGCGATCCTTGGCTAAAGCATTTAATTCGGCGTCCGTCAAATTTTGTGGCTCCTGTTTAATGGATAGTTCCGAGCTGAAGTTATTATCGAAATTGAAGGAATCGTTTTGCAATATGTCGTCAAAGAGATCGTCTGCCTGTAAATACAAGAAAATCAATAATTAAAATTTAATTAAAATTAAATCAAATGCAATACTTCACTTTACTTACTTTTAATTAACTATTTATTTATTTTTAAACTATTAACTACTACTAATTTTTCAACCATTTTTAATTAACTGCTAACTATTTATTTTTTAACTAAAAACTATTATTAATTATGCGATTATATTTAATATACATTTAAATTTAAATAAATTATAAATATGAAATGAATAAATAAGTAAATAAATAAATAAGTAATAAATAAACATAATAGTGGAATTTTCCAGCATCTCATAAATTAAATAATTCTATCAAATTTAGCAGATGAGTGCAGTAATAATAGTTTCGTCGCTATTCAGTAATAATAGTTTTAACAATAAATGATGATAACTTTGTTTGTTATTTAATTTATAAATTCACACATAAATGCACACACATACATATGTATATGCGTGTATTTCAAGGTAGGATTTGCGAGAGCTGGTCACACACATTTTTCGTCAAGTGCGATTATTGAGCAGAGTCGTGCTCTACTGATTAGGAAGCCAACTCACCTCTCCCCGCAACACAGCGCATTTAACAGAATGGCCAAATTGATTGCGTAAACAATTGGCACACGATAGAAGTGGATAAATCCACACACACGCGCACGTACATGTATGCAACGTGCTTTTGAAGTTGGTGCTCTCACTGTTTGTATGTGTGTGTGTGAGTGAGTGCAAATCGTTTGCTAAGAGCGTATGCATTGGCTGCTTAGTGCTGTGAGCGAGAGAGAGGAAGTTCTAGTGTGGGAGGACACGCAAAAAAAAAGCGTAAGCAAATAACTGTTGCTCTCGCTACATTTACAATGCTCAGCCGATGCTGTTGCAATTAATAACTGTAAATATCATACACTCACATACATTGCAAAACAATACTTAGTCAATCTGTTAATCTGGTAACTCTTTTTTATTGCGTGTAGCCGCAAAAAGCCTGCACTGAATTTTAATAGATTGCCTTCAAAATAAGTAAAAATAAGCGAGCATACTGCTATATGCCCTGTATTAAGATCTAAGTGACCAGACTTTAAATATAAATATGGAAATTATTGTAGACTTGTATTATCAGTTAACTAAACATTACAAACTTATAGAGAGATATTTATTCACTTACATCGCTGTCAAATGAGGGTAGCTGAAAACAAATATAAAAAATGGTATTGATTAATCAGAAATTGAAATAAAACAGGGGCTCATTGAATCTTTATATTGAATCTACATATATATATATATATATATGTATATATATACATATAAATTTATGTTATTGGGGGACACACATTGATGACAATTGGGGAAATGTTATGATGATGAGTGTCGTATCAGCAAGCAAGTGGTTATGATAAATATAAATTTCGTAACAACATATAGGCTTTAAAATCAATTAAGGTAATTTACGTTTGCTGTCCACAAGTGGAGATAATATAAAACAAAAATCGAATACTTCCTCGTTTCAAAATCTACATTTTACTCAGTCAATAAAATTGACACTATCAAAAAAATAAATAAATATTGCCCACTCCCCTTCCCACAGAAATTTTCCTGTCTTCTATAAGAATGATTGAGCACACACATATACAAAAAAATTATCTATTTGAGCAACACTAACAGCAACATCGATATATGTTAGCATAAAATTCACTCACAAAGGCAGATCATAAGCTATCAATCAAAATGTAATCGAAGAATGCATTTCTTTAAGAATTAAAGCTTGTCTAATTTACACACACACGCACACATCTAAGTAAATAAGTGTGAAATTATTATAAGAATTATCTTCGTATGTAATACAGATGTACATGTGCATATGTTAAGCAAGTATTTTAATATGCCAAGAAATTCAAGTAATTAATTGAATAATGATAAGGCCATTTTTTTTCACAACATTAAGTTAAGTTTGTTTGTTTGTTGACGCAAGTTCTCAGATACTGTAAGTAAATGGACCGAAGCAAGCAGCTTCTGATTGGTTACAACTCGCATGTTACACACACACGTCCACGCATATGACACACATAACTCGCACAAGGGGTTAAAAAATAAATAAAGACAGCCCACATAATAAATGAAATGTAAATGTGAATATAAACATTGCCATTGGAGTTCAATTTGTTAACATTATGATAACCAGCTTTTTTTTATGGGCAGATATAAAGAAAATTCTATATCCATTGAGTAAATTGGGGTTTACAATAAAAAGAAGCAGAAGCCGTAATTCCCAATTGCATCTAACATACATGGCACATGTTAAAATGCTTATCAACTGTTAAACATATACATATGTATGTACGTATTTACATAGAGATCAGTTAGTTTGTAATGACGTTAATTCCCCACCACGCAGTACACACACACAAACATACAAACGCACACATACAGCTGTATGTGTTGATAGCTGTAGAGTTGTAGAAGGCCCCTTAGCGATAATAAAAAAAAAGAAAAAACAAGAGAACCTAAATTGTTCATGTTATCTAAGCAACTGAAATCTTATTGTCATTACGTCTACGCGCAAGCAAACAAAATAAATAACTTGTTAGCATTCATACAAACACACACATGCATAACAGAAACAGCAGCAAAAAAAATCAAGCCTGAACTGAATTTAAAGAGAGAAATTATCAAACAATATATGCATACGTATATACAGTTATATACATCTATACGAACTTATTAGAGATCACTCGTTAATAATAAATTTACTTATTTACACACGTGTAACACACACACACATATAGTATACATATGTATATATATATATATATTTACTTAAATCAATTTGAGTCAAGTTAGCCAGTTAGCAGCGTTTGCCGGCCGAATTTAAAACCGGTTTTTCAATCAAAATTGGAGTTTAATTCGCACGCGTTTACCAATTTGAAGGACTTTTTTCACAAATATATGCACATACACATGCATACAGACAGAGATGAGAATTTTTTGACAGCCGTGCTTATCTCTGCTCTCTTCTCTTTTAAACTTTGAAGTTGTAGTTCTTTTCTACTCTCTCTTCGCCTTTGCAGGAGATCAATGAGCTTCTGTCGCCCACAATCTATACATTCCTCAATGCTGTTCGCTATTTGTAAGCTTTTGTATAAATATGCATATTATGCACAGTATAATACATATCTATATATATGTATATGTGTGCATTATCAAAAGCAATTGCGCAAATATTTGTTAATTATAATTAATTGTAAATATTCGCAAACAGTCACCGCAGTCAGCAGCAAGTCGCATTCGATGACTCGTTCGTTCCGAGCGAACTGAAAATCGAGAGTGGAACGAACTGAAACATACCCTAAAAAAAAACTATAGATATAAAGCATACTAATATAAGAGTCTAACAGAAAATATAATACATTTAAAAGCTTTAAGTTGTCAATTTCATAAATGTTATGTATTCATTTTAAAGGTGTTTCAAACATATTCTTTGAGTTATTTTATTTTTCAGGGTATATTAATGGAACAGACACACAGACGGACTTGAGTATAATGAGACTCGAATACAAGGGTACAAAAAGTTAAATTTAAACAAGTTCTTTCAAACGCTTGTCAAAACACTCACATAATAATTAATAAAAAATACATTTAAAAAAAACAAACTTATCAATTAAAATTCGTATGCAATGATTATAAAATGGCAGATGAATGTGAATATAATGCTATAATCTCAATCTCATTCTACATTTTAGTGTTGGGCAAGTGCAAGATATTAATGCGCTCTCGCTCGCTCTCTTCCCCTCCCAAACCACGATCTCTTTCTCAAACTCTCTCCACAATGCAGCCTCCGCAAAATTGTTAGATTTTTCTTTCTTCTTTTGTTTTCACCTTTGTATGACGGCGCGGTATAAAGCTGAGTATCGGCATATTTATGCATCTACTCGCTTGCTCAATTCTTGCCTGCTCCTCTTTGTGTCGCTCTTTCGTTTTGTTTATTGTCCTACGCGGGGATGGACCGTTCCTATTGGCCAACGTTGTTGTTGTTGCTGCTGTAGTTGTTGTCGTTGCTGCCGAGGAGCAACGTTTGCTGCGCCGCTCTGGCACACTGGCAGCCGTTATCCAAGGAAGCACGTGCATTAGTTTTCTAACACGCCTTTCTCTTTTTAACTTATTTACTTAAGGTGCGACGACGTTTATCGTCACGGTCATCGAATTTGTAAGCGAAGATCTCTTATCAGTCGATAGACTTCGCAATGCTGCTGCATTCATTCACAAGTCTTGTCATCGAGCACGCGCAGGGGAACATCCTTAAAATCCTATACTTAAATTGGCAGGGACACATCATTTTCTATTTTTCCAAACACTACCAATAACTTTTTTTTCATATTGATGAGAGTATTATATTTGAATTGCATTTATCTATATATATATATATATTATGTATGTTTTGTAAGGCAACCACTTTAACTCCACTCCCCACTAAATTCAATTTACTACTAGTAGAAAGAAATTTCGCGCACACATTTTTTTTCGTAAATATCTAGCCATGACAACCTGTTTGATTGATTGCCTTAAGTTGGCAGCCCAATGGAAAATACTCACCGCTCATTATGTACACCACACTACCCCCTGCTGATCAAGCGCAACAAAAAAAGGCAAAAAAAAAGAATACTAAATGTTAGTAGGCAGACAAAAGCTGCTTATCACGAAGAACACGTCACAATTGAAGTTTATACGCAGTTTTTCCGTTTAAAAATGTGGCGCCTAGCTAATCAAGTATTTCGTTTTTTTGCCAATAAATTATTGACAGTCTAACAAAAGTTGCTTACCACGTCACAATTGCAATTTATACACGGTTTTCTGCACATCTTAAAATTTGGGGCGTTTCTAATTACGTATTTTAAAAACGAGGCCGATAATTTTCATACATTCTGACAAAAGCTGCTTAGCACGATAGATGAGTTCATTCAATTGTTTGCAGTCTGACAAAAGCAGAGCGTTCTCAAACTTAAATTCTGAAGTCGGTAAATTTAAATATTTGACGCGTAAATGATTTTACTGACTATAATAAATACGTTTTAGTTAAATAACTATTTAATTTAATCGATTATTACATAAAACTCACCTCCGAAGCACTTGTGGCCACCGAACTCAGACTAGGTGACATAGGAGCTGATGTCGATTGCAATGGACTCGCTGTGCTGCCACCCGAAAAATTTGAGGAACGCATTTGACTATTATTTATATTGTTCGAAGCACGTCCAGCGGAGCACAGCGAAGAGTTAAGATTAAAGTTGGCTTTGCTGTTGCTGAAGAGGCTGTTGCCATTGTTTAAAGCAGCCAGATCCTGATCCAAGGCAAAGAAATTGCTGGAATTGCAACTGCCACCAGTTGTTGCAGCTGCTCCTGTTACAAAAGGTGAGTCTTCCGAGGAATGCAACAGTTTCTTATCGCAACCAAAACTGTTAGGCTTCTGCTGGGACTGTTGTTGCTCATTATTGTTAATATTCCTATTAATTATCGTATTACATTGTAAATTTCCCGTTGATGCTGATGTATTTGAGGCATTTTTTGTGGTATTCTATTTTTTTTTGGGAAATAGAACTATTTGTCATTAAATTTGTAAATAAAAAGATACATTTTATATAAATAATTGGCTCACATCGAAATTTTGGCAGCCCCAAACGGAGGGTTTCAGCGATTCACTCAGATATTGACGCACTTGATTCTTTTGCTTCTGGATCACATGATATCGGGTGGGGTTCTCAAGAACGGTGCTCACCTGGGGTAAGAAATAAGATAATGGGTATTAGATATAGATAAATGTACAGAGTAGTATTATTGAGCTTAATATGTGTTTTTTTAAATTTATGTAATATATATAGATTATTGTGTAATATTATTGAACTGTTTTTAGCTGCAGTTAAATCATTTATATTTTATAATTATAAATAAATATAATAAACATTAACATTAATATAAAATAGTGATAATAATAATATTTAACATAATATGGGATTATAAAAATATATAATAAGTGAACTGCACTTATATAAAATAAAATGTTTATTTTAAAAATAAATATAAATATATAATAATGATAGATAATAAAAATATGCTGTTTTTAGCTGTTGGTCAATTATAAATATATATATATATTGGTGAACTGTTTTTAACTTAAGTTAAGTAATATATGTATTTTAAATATATATATAATATAATAATAGCAATAATATTGAGCATAATACTGATATTATAAATATAAATATTAAATACATATAATAATATGTATTAATTATAATAATTATAGATTATCATTAATTATTTTTCATTTATTAAGCTATTTACCTGTAGCACTTGTGGCGGCACATCGACTCCAATGCTTTGGAGGGGCACTTTGAGAGTAACGGGACTCGAGGCTGGCGGCAGACGAGACGAGTTCAACTGGGCTGAGGTTGACGATTGATTTGACTGATTTAGGCTGGAGGCGCCACTGCTGCCACAGGCACTCGTATTATTGCTATCGATGGCCGTTTCCTTCTCAAAGCAATCTGTCGTCGTCTGCATTCCATACGCATTCAACAAACCCGTATCCGTGGTATGCACCAATTGTTGCAGCTGTTGTTGTTGCATCAGCATTTGTTGCTGCTCCTGTTGCTGCTGCTCGCGTTGCAGTTGCAACTTGAGCTGAGTGCGAGATGTGGGCATGGCTGTTTTAAAGGTGGGTCTAGAAAATAAGGAATAGCGTTTGAATATATTGTATTTAAATCATATTTGAGTTTAAATAACAACCGCCAAAATTGTGTTTGTGTGTGTAATCGATAAATATAGCCTAGCTCATTTAAATATTAGCGCAATATTAATTACTCAAAATGGCATTTCCATGAGTGTATAAAACCGCCATGTTAATTACTCAAAATAGTATTTTTTTAATCAACGTCACTAATCGATTTTTATTTCGTCGATCTGTAAACTGGCCATTACTTAATAAAAATATACCGATTACAATTTAATTTCCTTTTATGGGAAATACCTACCCACCCGTCAGTGGCGGTAGGCCCACAATACGGGTCTCTGTTGATTCGTTAACGCCAATATCACCCAAATCCACAATGCTTGGATCCATTTCGAGAATCATTTCCAAATCCTTATCGATGCCGACGTTGACACGAATATTTGTTGTATGTTTCACTTCGTTGTGAATGGCACTTTTAACAGCTATTGCCTCATCCGGTTCATCTAGTTCCATTAGCGCTGTTGGTTCCACTCCTATTTCAATGTCTGTCTTATACAGCTGTTGTTGTTGCTCTGTTAAGATTACATCTTGCTGTTCGCCGTTGTCGGGTGACATTTGCAGTGTTTGAACACGCCGCAAAAATTGCTGGAATTCCTCCAACCTTTCCACAGAAGATGCTGCCGATTCTTCATTCCTTCCCGGAGGAGTTTTCAATATTTCACTGCGTGTCTCCATTAAATTATTCGACGTTTCATTATTATTATTACTGTTTTTTTCAGCGTTTTTATTCGCCGCTGTTTTTTTCGCCCAGTAGGAAAACATGCTCAATTTGTATATTTAAATATCCAACGATTCACTTTAAATAACAATGTCTACAAAACATCACTAATTGGGCCTTGATCTTGTCTAGAATAATATCACTCGATAAATGAATGCGGAAAAAAGCTGAGAGAAATGTTAAACACTGCACACATATACATATAAATAAATATATATACACTTATACACTCAGGTATTCATTTATATGTATGTGTGTATGTATTAAAAAAGCCGCTGCCAAAAAAAAGGGTGCCCTTTTAACAGTGGTTGAACAGGATTCGTCTGCTCCAGTTTAACAGAGTTATTTAACATGTAGTTAATTATGTTCATATTATATTTATATATTTAATATGATCTATATTTTAGTCAAACTATTATGTTAATATATATTATCTTTATGTATTAAATACGAATTAATTAATTTGTATATTATATTTATATATTAAATATTAATTAATTTATTAAATATTTATTAAACTCTAATAATACAATTAAAGCTTCTCTTTTAATTATACACCCAATAGCCCTGTATTTTTTGCTCGATTTATGTAAATACACAATTAAATATATGTAAAACGCACACATTCAAATAAAAAAATATATGTAAATACACACTCACATATATACATATTGCTCATTATATATGTGATCTAACATTTTGGCCACAGCACGGACATGCGCCCTTACAAAAATAGCTATGCTTAAAATATGCTAAACGTTGCTCTTATACAGTAACGAGAGTGCAGTTGCATGATTAGATCGACTGCGCTGTTAAGCGACTACTGTTACAGAAATATTTTAATACTTATGCAGTCGAAGCTGTTTGCTGCTGCATTTTGTAACATCAATATATAAAATATATTATGTACTAAATTTAATTACAAATAATAATAAGAAAATAATATTTGTAGCCATCTATTTAAGCCAAGCAAAATATACAAAACATAGTCATTTGTAGTTTTATTTCTGTTGTATGTACGTAAAACAAATCGGCCAACACTTTATTATCAATGGCCTACCCCGATTGCTGCTGCTCAATTGGCAACGCTAAATATCACACATTTGTCTTAAATTAACGTACACACAAACATACGGAGTTGCGTATGTATTGATAACGACATGCAGAAGAAAAAGACGTTAATCTCCAACACACATACACACAGTTGTAAATATGTGCATACATGTGTGCTTGCCCAAATAGCCGATAAGATAGGCAAAAAAAAGTGACCATCAGCCAATAAACATACGTTTGTAGATATATGTACATATATATAAATCTTCAAGCTACACACGCAGTAGACACACATATACTCACATTTCATCGGTGCGCAGAGAACGAGTTGATTTCAGCTCATAGAATTCAACATTATCCGCGTTGCCAGCCAAGAAATCCATATTTGAATCGCTATCGTTGAGCAAATTTAGATTTAAATCAAACTCCAGATCAAAGCCCAGATCAATGCCGGATTCCGCCATCTCTCCTCCAAAGTTGTCTTATTTTTTACTGTTTTTTATTGAAATTATGATTGAGACTAATTGGGGACGTCGCCACATTTCCACATTATTTCGCACAAATTTATACGCGTGGAGAGTAGTAACAAGAGTAACCTGTAATCGATCGACGAAAATAACTCTCAATTTAGATAGCGGTGAGAGCATGCCGAATTTCGACATCGATATCGATATTTAGAAAAATAAGAAAGCCTTGGCACGACTAATTAAAGTGATTACAGGAATGGTCATTACTAAAAAAATATCGGCTGCGGGAGATAGAGAAATTTTAGTTAATATGCATGCGTGTTGATATCGATATTTAAATAAAATTAAGACTCTTTCCACAAAATGTTGCCCTAGTAATTAAAATAATTAAAGGAATGCCTGAGGGAAATTTTAATAAAGTAACTCTTGTTGCACATTAAAAGATTAAATACTGTTAATACTCATTGCTAAGAAATTCGCCAGCAATCTTACTCGAAATGGCAGCCCTTATCGAATTGCACCATCTTAAAAGCAGTTATCGTATGTGGCGTTATGTCGATAAATCGCGGCTGTCGAAAGTCACCCTTGCCTAATATCATTAGTTGTGCCGATAAAATTCTTTCACACATAAATTTTGACAAATAAAAAGTAAATTTTCGGTTTTTCTGGTTCTGAAGAGTAATTCGTTTTTAAACTAAATATTAATGTCATAAGTTGATTAAATGTTTTAATTGGATATTAAGCTTACAGCTAATATTATCCACACACACAGACACACACCCCGACAAACGGTTGCAGTTGCAGCTGAATTCGTTTTCGTACGTATATTCCATTATATACATACATATATACGTGTATGTGTGCGTGTTTTTGCTTTTTGTTCGCTTTGATATACATACATAATTATTAATTTAGCATAGAATATGTTATTAAAATGTTATACAATTAACATAATTCATCTGTTTTAACATTAAAGTGAAATTGTCAATTGATTTTCAGGCTTATGTATGTATTTTTTTTTGTATGTACTGTGCATTTTAAAGTGAACATATGTGCCTGCTTGTGTATATGTGTATATTTTTGTGTGTCTATTTGCAAGTGTATATTTTTAGATGACATGATGAATGGGTTTAGATAAACATTTTAAATATTAGTTGGCTTAAAGTATAGTAACATTTAATATAACTATAAAAGTACCATTACTAATAATATAAAATAATAATTATTATTTAAATAAATATATTAAATATTATTATTGCTTAAGAGTTCGTTAACATTATTTAAAAACAGTTAACATAAAAACAAAAATATATTTTAATTTAATACAAAAGCCGAAGCCTATCAGTCGGATAAAATGGATAAAAAGATCTCGTCCACATCGCAGCCGCGCATACTGAAAAAGAAGCATTTTCGCGTCAAGCATCAAAAAGTTAAGCTTTTCCGTGCAAATGAGCCGATTTTGAGTGTTTTCATGTGGGGCATCAATCACACCGTATGTGTTAACCAACACTATGCATAACATAGACTTAACATTCACTTTACAGATCAACGAATTGAGTCATGTTAATATACCAGTCATGTTATTGCCAGACGACTTTCGGGCCTATTCCAAAATTAAAGTCGACAACCATTTGTTTAACAAGTGAGTAAATACTTAATATAATATATTAATTATTATATAAATATTGTTTTTAGAGAAAATATGCCGTCGCATTTTAAGGTGAAGGAATATTGTCCTTTGGTTTTTCGAAATTTACGCGAACGTTTTGGCATCGATGATGTGGATTATCGCGAGTCCTTGACTAGATCACAACCATTGGGCATTGATTCGTCCGGCAAGTCGGGCGCCCAGTTCTATCAGAGCTACGATAAATTCTTCATCATTAAAAGCTTGACATCTGAGGAAATTGAACGCATGCATGCCTTCCTCAAACACTATCATCCAGTTAATTATCTATATATAACTTCTACTATTTATATCTATTAATGTTATCTGATCTTTTTTATAGTACGTTGTTGAGCGACATGGCAAAACTTTGTTGCCGCAATATTTGGGCATGTATCGTATTACTGTGGAGAGTGTGCAGTATTATTTTGTTGTCACGCGTAATGTTTTTAGCTCCCAATTGACCATACATAAGTATACATAACTATATCTATATCTCTTAATTTAGTACATTTTCTATTTTTTGTGTAGAAAATTCGATTTAAAAGGCAGCACTGTGGATCGCGAGGCTTCCGAGAAGGAGCTGGAGAAACATTTACCCACATTTAAGGACAATGATTTCATCAAGCAAATGGTCAAATTGGAAATTGGCGAGGAGCCCAAGCAAAAGTTGATCGATACTCTCAACAATGATATTGATGTAGGCATTGTATTATATTTATATTATGTAGTATAGTAGGCCTGTAGGTGTATTATATAATATTATGTATTATATTTTATTATGTTATATTCTCTATAAGTCTATATACAATATTATATATTTATAGCTCCTAATCAAGTTGCATATAATGGATTATTCCTTGCTCGTTGGCATCCACGATTGTGTCCGGGCTGAGGAGGAGGCCCTGCAGGGCGATACTGCACCAGCAACGGGACGCAGCGAGAATAGCGAGAGTGAAGAATGCGATAGTGGTGAACGGTAAATAATATATCATAAATATACATATCTATATTTAATATTAAATCTGTGGACAGCTGGACGTACAACACACCACCGGATTCGCCACGAGGTGCACAATATAAAGAAGTTGTTTATGAAGTCGACATTTACGCCATTCCAAGCATTGAAGGTTTGTCTTTAAATGTATATTATATATACATTTAAATATATTTTATATAACTTTAAATATATATTTAATATTTTAAATGTATCTCATATAAATATATTAAAATCTTTAAAGAGAGACGAGAAATCTACTTCATAGCAATTATCGATGTTTTAACTCAATATGGTGTCAAAAAACAGGTAAATTAAATAACAGATGTAAAATATGTCCCATTTCTTTGATTATACATATTTTTATATGATTTGTAGGCAGCGAAAGCGGCTAAGACAGTAAAATATGGTAGTAATGTCGATGGTATATCAACTTGTGATCCTGAACAATATGCCAAAAGATTCCTGGAATTTATGGATAAAGCTATAGAATAAGATTATATAATTGTATTTGTCATATATATATATATATTAAAAAAAACTGAATCATATATATACATATAAAATATGTCGTTATTACATTATTTCCCCCCCTTCAGTTTAACCCCATTATTATTTTCTCGAAATAAATAACACTCTTGGTGAGTTATCAACATTTATTATTATAAATTGTGGCTTGTCACAACAAAAAAAATGTATGTGTAAAGAAAACCAAAAATAATTTGGCCTGGTTTACTCAAATTAAACGCTATCAATATATATATATATATATATATATATATATATTAATAAAATTGCAATTTAAATTAAGTAAATTTACGAATTACTTTTCCATTTTCCAGTTGTTACTAAAATTGAATTGCGAAATATATGGAAAATATGTAGAAATATAAATGTCAAAATACTCACCACAAAACGATTAATCTGATAACGCGGCCCAGTTGGCGATTTGCGCTCTTGGTTGGTCATATTTTCAAAGCGATCACGTATGCTGAAATGTATATAGGTATTATTATACAATAACTACAAAAGAAAGATTATTGTGTGCGTTTCTTACGTCTTTGCGGTCTCAATTGTTGAATCGTCGGAGACCTGCTGTGAGTAAATATCCACATAGCCTTCAATTAATTCGCGCTTGATTTCATTGGCCTGCCATTTTTCAAATTTGGCGCGCAATTGCTTTGCGCGAGCTGCACTTTGTACCTGTAATCGAATAAAAGGAGCAAGCTCGTGTTATCGAAAGCAGTTGTGTATGGGATCGATAGACAGGCGTCATTGCGATATCAAATTGTAAAATTAGTAATGCAGCCGATTAATTTATTGCTAATAAAATTACTTATTATATATATCTATTATTTAAAGCGAATGAAATTATTATTAAAATCGAATATTAATTGTGAATGATATTAATTATTCTTTAAATCGATGTGTTATTTAATATATATAATTTATGTATAAAATAAATACCAATATTAAATGTATACAATTTTTTTTACCTCTTTCAAAGCTTCGTCGCCATGGCTCGTACTCAAAGCTACTATTTCCTTATCGATTTCGCTCTCATCATCGTCTTCCTCATCGCTCTCCTCATCCTCGTCGTCTTCTTCGCTATTTGATTTATCGTAATAGGCTCGTCGATCTTCGGGTGGCGGCGGTGTAAAACATTTCAAAGGCCTCGGACCCATTTGTTCGGCTCCGCGGCGTGGATTCCGTTCCAATTCGCGGAACTTGTTCAACATCGTCGATGTTGTCTGGGTTTTTTGCAGCACATTGTCGTGGAACGATTTATCATTCGGAGTTGGATCCGTATCTGAATCGGGAGAGGGCATTTTCACAACACCCTCGCGAGGTGGCGTTATGCGAAAACGGCGCTTTTCGCCATCTTTGGGTCGATACGTTTCGAAGAACTTGAATTTCTGACTCAATTCCGCCGTTTCAATTTTGACATCTTCCGGTTTGGCATCTGATTTGACAACATCAATGTCAACATTCTGAAATTAATTAAATATAAATATAAATAAAGATATATATATGTATATATGTGACACTAACTCCTGATCCAAATTGAGTTTGATTAATGATTCCGCAGGGATTAACGCTTTGTTGTCTCTGCGAACTTTCGCGATTTGCATTCGTATTCGAAGCGATATTTGCATCCAGCTCCATAAAAATGCTACGCGATTTTTTGCTGATAGCTGCAGAAAATTTTAAATGTAAGTAAATGTAATGTTAACACGCTGCAATAGCTCTTTCTGAAAGCCTTAGCCATTTAAAACATGTTCAAGCAGGCTACAAAGCCTCTGCTCGCTAACAGCTCTTAAATTTAGTGATCGCAGAAGCTGTCAACGAAAACAGAAAAGGAGGAGGGGGCAATTAAAACACACCAGACTCAAATATTTCGGCATCCTCGGACAAATTGGAGCCGTGGACATTGTTAGCTGCTTGCGCATCGCGATCGCATTTTTCCGCAAACATTTCGCCATTTTCGAAACGCTGCTTAATGGAGCGAGCAGCATCCCCGATCTCCACATCCGGTTGCTTGCCAATGGAAGTGCGGGCCTGACCCGATTCGGCGACAGCCTGTTGATACATTTCCTTAATTTTCGCCTGTTTGCCCATAAAGAGACGCGAACGTATATTTTGAATTTCTTGTTTGCGCTCCTCGCGACGTTCTTCTTTTGATTGAAGCGTGCCTTTTTCAAATCTGATTTTAATATCATTCATTGCATCGCCTATACCAACGGGCCGTTCTTTTTGTGTGCTTCGCTTTGATCGCATTAAATCGGCATCTTCGTTCTCTTCTTCTTCGTCGTCATCTCCAGCGCTGCTATCGTTATCGTCGCCTTGGCTCTTCATGCGATACTTTTTGAGTACAGATGTGCTGCGCATAATCACGGGCCGTTGCTGCAGTCGCAATTGCTCCTCCTCTATTTTGCGCTGCTCCACATTCTCGAATGCCTCAAATCGTGAACGAACGTTCAATTGATGAAGTTCATCCAGACCCAGATCCGGTTTATCAGATGCTGTTTATTAAATACACATATATGTATTAAATATATATTTTTTATATAAATAAATATTTATTCATTTACCCCTCACAACATCCGGTGGCAGCTCTGTCGGTTGGCTTTCACGTATTATGAGCTCCGTTCGACGTGGCTTTGGTTCCTCAGCCTGCTCTACCACCTTTGGCGCAAAGAGCCTAAATGAGTAAAAGGAGTTAGTTCAACTGGCGATAGCATCGCTGTCACATTGCGCATAACTCACGACTTGAAATGTACATTGCAGTACAGGTTGCCGTCGTGACTCTGATAGCTATCGAACCTGCAAGAGGAGAGCGTGTGACGTAATTATTGACATGCCTTGCTACGTCACAAAATACGTACTTCAGCTGTTTGGCACACTCCTTGCAACGCAAACAGCTTTTATGATAGACGCTCTTATCCGTCTTGAACTGCACAACAACCTCTTCCATTTTGTACACTGGCTTCGAGCAGAGTCGACAATTTGTCTGCTGTTCATCTTGTGGATTCTAAAATAAATATAACATTTTATTTAAATATATAATTTTCTAGTTGCTGTTTTCTGTTTGGGGCATATGTAAATTTTATTAAAATGTGGCAGAAATGTTTGGATTATTGAATGAATTTGATTTGCTTACACTGAAGATTTCTTGGGCTTTACTAGAATCGCTTGAACGTACATGGATTAAATTGCGCTTCTGCAGGGCATCAAACTTATTGAAACTGCTCTTCTACAAAATAAGCAAATAATTATTGTCGATCGATCTATCCATATATCGAAGCATTACTTACCACAGATATATTTTGATTATCGTATTCGCATTTCTTTGGCTTTTTTGATTTATTCTTTTTCTTTGCATTTACATTTAGTTCATCTGCTGCATCGTTCGTTATATCTGATTTTGACTGTATTCTTGCCCCGTCTTCGACGCATTTTTCAACTGATTCCGTTTTTTTAATTTCGCTGCTCACCAATTGCTCCGTTTTCGAACTAGTTTTTACAGACTTTTTAACTAGCTTTTTGGTTGTTTTTAGCGACTTAGATACCAAATGATCTTCCTCCGCATTTATAACTGTATTGAACTGGTAAAAAAATATTATTTAATATTTGTTTTTATTTGTTGGTTATAATTAAATTATGCTTCGAATTTATATGCATACCTTTTTCGTTTCCATTTCGGCAGCGATAGAATCTGGAATAAACAAATATGAAATTCTGTATGTGTATGTGTTTAGGGCAACAGGAGCAGATATATTTGTTTTATTAATATATATATGTATATATATATATATATGTATTATGTACATTTACCTGAGACCTAAATGCACAAACATACAAACACACACACATGCATAGAAAAACTTGTATATTGCCCGTATAAAAATACGCATTTGTACGGAATTCGGACACAACATATATATAAAAACACAAATACATATTTTTGTGTGTGTGTGGGTCTTATATACAATATTGTCCGCCTTGTGGTCTTACTCATGCTTTAGGGATACACACGTACATATGTAAATTGAGCGAGTACCGTTATAGAAGTAGATGGAGAAAGAGGAGAAGGAGGGGAAGAGCAGAGATGCGTCAGCTTCTGTCCATTGAAAATGTTCTATTTTGCGGCTGCAATCTTGAAATGCCGTTCTATTTTTATGCCAAGTATTTTTTCAGCAGGGGTATTTTTTCTATTGCTCACAGGTACTTTAAAACGAATTTCTTTATTCATAAATTTAATTACTTTATTAATTAATTTGTTATTTATTTATAATTTATATATTTATTATTTATTTATTTTTTGGTTATTTATTTTATTTGCATCACTTTTAATATTAATACTTATTTATATATTAGCACCTTAGTTTAGAAGTTGTTTCTAGTCTAAACTTCTACTTCCACACATATATAGATTTCTAAATTTCACTGTTAGGAAGTTTCGCCGAGTAAATCCAATTGAAGACTGTTCAGATCCGGATACACACAGCATTATTCTATTGGGAAATTTTGCTAAGCTTTTGCATATCTCAATTCTTTGTGTTGGGCAAGCTTTTTAATGATCTCTTTTTTTTGCCGGAAAGAAAGTTTAGAGATGCTACCCACTATTTAAATAAAACAAAAAAAAAATAAAATAAAAGAAGCTAAAATGTTGCAATTCAGCTTATATTTGATTTCTTTATGCTGTTTTATCGATAACATAGCTATCGCTAATTGATTGAGTGTATTATTATTATAGAAAGAAAATCGAAAATTACATGTATTTTTAACACTTTATTTAAACCGTTGAAATATTCTAAGTTTCCTTTTGCAATATTTAATATTATGCACGTATAAATAATTACTTAAGGCTTAAAACTTAAATGCTAAATTAGTAGAACTGAGATGTGTTTAGGATGAAGGAACCAAATATACAAAACAAGTCCAAGAAAATGCTAAGTTTCTATATAAATATATATAATGCATGTTTAATAAAGTGATGCTGATAATTCGATTATATATATATATATATATATATCTTGTTTTTAAATAACTATCACTTATATATATATATATTATACTTACGCCCACGTCTCTTTTTTTTACGAAGCGGTTTCTTTTCAAGCTCTAAGTATGCATGTACTATTATCACTATTATTATTAGTGTTAGTATTAGGCTTAAAGTACACATGCGGACGAAGAAATATGTATTAATTAATTAGTTATCAATTCAAAATATGACTTTTGATCAAACAATTCCAACAAACTAAGAAACACTGTCCAAAAAATACTCAATTTACAATATATCCATTTATAATATATATATATATATATATATATATATATAAATACAGATATAAAAATCAGAGAATTACTCAAAATACTGGACTACTTTTTAAAAAAGCGAATGAATTGTTTGATGCATGTATTTAATATTTATATATTTTTTATATTATATTTGTATTAAGTCTCCGAAGAAATGCCTAATTAGTTAATGGTTAAATGCAAGCGTTGAATTAATCATTTTGTTTATATTGTTTTTAATGCCACTATTTAAATTATTTTCGATTTTTTTAAAAATATTTTTTAGCTCTAGCCTGCCTTGAGATCTTTGCCTCCTGTGCGTGTGAGTTAGTTCCAGGAAGAGGATGTGCTCAGCCTAGCGCCTAATTTTAATAGGGGGTTACGTAAATCGATAATAATCGATAACCAAATATTAGTCTATCACTTGTATTTGGCAGTGTGTTGTTGCCATATATATATAACATATATATATATATATAACAAATATATATATATATATATAACAAATATATATACATAACAACAAAACGGGACTGCCCTAAATATATATATATTTTTAGAGTTGCTTGCGTTAAATTTAGCTAAATGTTCTTGGATGTCGATTTCAACTCTTGTGTGTGCGTATATAGCAATCGATATCGTGCAAAGCCTGCGATTTGCTGCGAATTATTGCTGTCGATGATAGAAATTGTGGCGAATTGGTGCCAGTTGCGCTGGGCAGATCTAAAATTAGAATTTAGAATTAATTATAAGTATAAAATTAACATAAAGTATATATAAGTATAATATATAAATAAGTGTAATATCTATAGGTATAGTGTATATATATATATAAAGTATACTGTATATAAAAGTATAGAATATAATATATACATAAACTATACTATATATACAATTATAATAAATATATAAATGACACTAATATGTATGCTAGTATAAAATACAAATAAGTATAGTATACATATAAATATAATATACATACAAGTAAAATATATACAAATTATACAACATATATAAAAGTATAATCTATATTTAACCGTAATATATACATATAAATCGAATAATATATAAACAATTACAATAAGTACAAGTATATTATATTTGTAAACAAAATATATAAAAATATATATATACATAATATAAATATAATATACATAAAGTATATACATTACTATAATATATATAATATAATACACATACAAGTAAAAGACAAATCAAATATATATATATACAAGCATAGTATATACGCATATAAATATATTTAAATTAATTTAAAATCTCTCAAATATTACGTTCAGCTGCTCCAAATCTGGCCATTGTAGTTGCTGTTGTTGCAATATTATTGTTGCCACTGCTGCCACTGCCACTGCCACATCCACTCTCCACAGCCTGTTGGTCAAGGTTGCCACACTTGACGCTCGTCTTGCTGATGATGTCCGCCAGCAGATCAACAGGCACGGCGGCAGGTGAAGCAGTTGCCGCACAGAGATTGCCGCTATTATTATACTTAAAATCGGAACCAACGAGTCCAACGTGATTGACGCGTCCGCTGCAATTACTGTTATCGCGCTCGGAGGCAGCTGACGAGGTTGTGGCTGCCTCATGGCTACAATTGGTATTTAGGCCTGCAAAAATAAGATATTTAATTAACCAATTCAGAGAGTGATTGATGCAGATTAATGGTAATTGATTAATGGCGTGATTCTATACATAGCTACCCGTGACTGGTGACTGATCGCCGCTAATGCTGCCAATGCCCGCAGAGCTCCCGCCACCGCAACCCAAGCTATTTGAGCCGCCTCCAGCTAATCCTCCACCGCCTCCACTGGAACTACTGGGTGGCCTGGGTAGCCGGCGACGCAGCCAGGGATGTTTCAGCGCCTCCGATGGCGTCAAGCGCTTCTCCGTATCCCACTCCAGGCAGCCGCGTATAAAGTTGAGAAATAGTGGATCCTTGCAGCCTTCAAGCGCCTTGGAGAGACTCTTCGAGCAGGGCGGACCACGTGGCTTGCCACGCCTCGACTGGCCGCCAATGAGGACGACCATGCCATCGGACATAGTGCGCACCGTGCAATACCGTGGATAGCCCTTCGGGCTGAAGAAGGTTTTCGCTCGCTTCGAGCTGGCCAACAGGGATTTGCTGGGCATACCCAACACTTCGATGATGCACGCCAATTGGTCGCTTTCGTTTTCGCCCGGGAAGAGGGCGTGGCCGGAGAGCAGCTCCGCCAGTATGCAGCCGAGGGACCACATATCAATTGCCCGCCCGTATTTGGCGCCCAATATCACTTCTGGCGCTCGATAGAATCGAGATTGTATATACGTATAGACACGCTGACTCTCAAAACAAGATGAACCAAAGTCGATGACCTGATATATATATATATGTATATATTTATTATTATATATATGTATAAATTTATTATTATGTTTAAATGTTAAGCTCTGTTAACAGATTGGCAAAAAGCGGCAAATTACAGCGAAATGGAAATTGTAAATTAAGAAAGAAAAAATTATTTAAGCGTTAAAAAACCGGACGAGTTAATTAATTAATCAATTAAAAAAATTAGAGGCGAACATTTAATTAAAATGGTGTAAAGGCGAGCAAATCAATAAATAAATTTGTTTTCAGCTGCCAGCAAAGCTCCTATTTTTATTTTTAGCTGCTATAAGCCAATTAAATTGCAATTGGAAAAATTAGTAAATAAAATACACGAAAAAAAATTATTTTAATTAATTAAATAAAAAGTTGAAGAGTAGAAAGGAATTAATTAAGTAAATTGTTGTAGAGGCTAGAAAATTAATTACACAAAAAGTAATTTATGAGCAAAAAAATGATTTAATTAATTAAATGAAAAGTTGTAGAGGGCAGAATGAATTAATGAGGTCAAAAGTTGTAGAGGCTAGAAAATTAATTAAATAATTAAAAAGTTTTAGAGATCTAATTACTTAATTAAAGACCTTTAGAGGCTAGCAAATTAATTAAATAATTCTCTTTAGCTAGCAGTAGGGTTTTTTTTTTGTTTTAAATCTATAAGCAGGCCTCTATAAAATAAAGAAAAGTGAACTCACCTTAATGCCCGATCGACCTTGTTGCTTGAGGAGGACATTCTCCGGCTTCATATCACAGTGGATAATCTCGTTCTTATAGAGTGCATCCAGACACTGTAGGAGTGAATGCGCAAATTTGCGCACCAGCTGCAAACTGAAACCCTTAAAACCGTTTTTCTTGATCAGCTCATAGAGATTGATGCTAAGCAGCTCGAAAGTGATGCAGGTGTGATTGCGAAATGTGAAATAATCATACATATGTATGATATTCATCGTATTGTATTTATCATGATGCCGCAAATGATGTAAAATGCGTATTTCTTCCTGCGCTTGCCGATGAAATCGTTTCTCATTTCGCACAATTTTTAAGGCAACATGTTCATGGGTTTTATGATCGTAGGCTTTGATCACCTGCCCAAAACTTCCCTTGCCAATTATTTTGAGCATTTCGTAGCGATAGGCGACATGATCGTGGGGTATATGTATATAGGCACCCTGTTCATTATCATAATCGGAATTGTTGGGCCCATAAATGCCGGGCCTCTTCTTAGCATTGGCGCCTATAAAATAAATTTGGGGATATGCCAGGATCTCTGTCCTCTCGTAGGGGGTTAGCTTGTGCATATAGAGTATCATCACTTGCTGGGGCGAGACAACCAATGCTTTGGGTTTATCCTGCAGCGCACTCTTCTGCTGACCCGACATTATTATTTGATCGTGAAATGTAAAATGTTCCGATTTCGTTTGATGTTGCGAAACTAAGGCCAGCGAATCGACGACGGCTGCATTTAACGAGAGCGATTTGGGCGAAACTTCCAATGTGACATTGGGCAGAGAGCTCGCTGCAAATATATGGGGGAACATATAGAAATAATTAATATTGAACAAGATAGTAGAAGTAAATTCTAACTAATGTTATTTAACAGCTTTAGCATAAAAACCCTGTTTATACAGATCTACAGCTTGACTAGTGTAATTTAAACATAGATCTTATAAATATTTCGTATTATTTGTCTTTTATTTAAATTCTATATTAAATTTGATATTTAATTTATTTTAAACTATTTTTCACTTGTATTATTTTTTGTGTGAACTAACTTTAGTTGATAATAAATAAATAAAAAAAAAAGTATAAAGAAAGAAGTTCTATTTATGTCAGTATTTTCTCTTAGAAATATATAAATGAATATAGAATTTATCTTATAGAATATTATATTTTAATTATTAATTTAATTTAGTTTTTGTGTTATTTATCGATTGACTTTAGTTGATATAAAATAAATAAATAAATAAACTAAAAATAAAGTATAAAGAAATAATAATAAAATATAGAAATTAATATACAATTTAAGTATAATTTAACTAATTGAATTTGAATTTAATTTAAAATATTTTTTAGTTTCTGTATTTTTTAAGAATAAAGTAAAAGTCTAACTTTTATTACAAATATGAAGATATATATACATAAATTTTACCTTGAATAGTTTTGGAGATGCCGCAGCCATCCAAGCTAGAATCATGTTGCAATTCCTGTTGTTGCTGCTGCGTTTGTTGCACAATATTATTAACATTAACATTGCCACAGCAGCTGTTAAGCTCCGCAGTTTGCGTTAACATTTTGTGGCGCTCCTGAAAAACGCCAGGGCCGGAATTGAAACTGCTGCTAAAAAATAAGGCGCCTCCTCCAGTCGAACAATTTTCAACGCTTTTCGCTGGACTTTGAGTGGAAATTGTTGTTGAGGAGGATAAAGCTGATGAAGTTGAGGTTAATTTTAGCTGTTCTGGCTGCAAATCGGCCGCCGTAAAAGTGCTCACATCACGAATGGGATGCGTTGAATGCGCCTTGGGTTGCGAAGAGCCAACCATTATATTATTATTTAACTTGAGCTTATAATCGAAATGCGCTAGATTATTATTAAGGTGATTGTTATTTGAATTCAAATTGTGCCCCAGATTTATGGCTTTCAATTGCTCCTCGCGACTGGAGCTTGTCGCGGCTGTTGCCAGGGACATTCCTAATAAGCTCGGCAACTTTTGGACTTTATTTAAATAACCGATTTTATGCGACTCCAACTCCAGAGAGAAGTTATCAATTTTTGGCGCATGACTCTGGCAATTTTTCTGGGCGCATAATTCACTCAGATTGAACTCAGTTTGTTTATTTCGCAACTCTTTTAAATTCTCCGAAGTTTTGTTAGAATTTTGTTGTCGCCACCATTGCCGCGCTGCCTGTTTTTGCTCCAATTCGAGGCTTTCAATTAACAGTCTTGGTTTGGTTAAGCAAATTAAATTTTGCTCTTTGTGCTGGGGATTATTTAAGGGCCAGATGCGTAAGGGATTATCCAAAGAGCGGCTTTTTAATGAGGACAACTTGGGCTGCTGATCAGCTCTCGATTTATTGCGATCTTGTCTGTAATAATCTCTGTCATCGCTGAGATAGAAGCGCGTCAGGCATTGTTGTCTGCTTAGGGAGTGCTCCCGTTCCAGATGTAATTGTTCCAGCTGCTTCTGTTCTCCTTTTTGCTTACTGTTTTGCTGCTCCTTTTGCTCCTGCTTCAGCTGCTCCTTCTTCTGCTCCGCTTTTTGCTGCTTCTGCTCTTTTTGCTCCTTCTTCTGTTCCACTTTTTGCAGCCCTTGTAACAGCTCCTCTTTTTGCTCTTTGTGCTGCTCCTTCTGCTGTCCTTTTTGCTCTCTTTTTTTATCCTCTATTTGATGCTCATTTTCCTCCTTTTTTTGCTCTAAAAACAAGCTTAGATTTCTATAGTTATTGCTCTCTCCCAGAAATTCACACGGAGTTGGCGTTCCACATCGACTTGTAGAGCAATCAGCGCCAATTCTGCTTCGATTGCGTCGCAATTGTGGCTCGATACGTAACAGATTATATTGCGATTTGAGCAGTGCAATCGAAGTGGAAAGGGAACCAAAACCTGAAGTGGAACTTGCATCTGTTCCAAACGTGGAAGCTGTAGCTATAGCTGGAGTTGTAGCTGTAACCCAAGCTATTCCCAAAGCTGAAGCAGTTCCTAAAGCCCAAGCTGAAGTCGAATTTGAAGCTGAAACCGTTCCTGGAGCTGTTTCTTTAGCTATTTCTGTTGCTGTTGCCGTCTTGTAGTTTAAATAGTTATTGTAGAAAGGAGTTGGTTGAAAACAGCTCCGATTTCTGCTTGCTCTGCGAATGGAGAACACATCGAAAGGGTGCTGCTCTGAATGGGTTCGATGAGGATTAGATGATTTAAACTGCTCCAGTTGCTCCTCCTGCTCCTTATACTTCCGCAGTTCCTTCTCCTTTAACTCCTGCTCCTTTTTTTCCTTTCCCTTCAGTTCCGTGTTGTCCTGCTGCAGCTGCTCCTCCTTCAGCTCTTGCTCCTTCTGACTCTTCCGCTGCTCCTCCTTCCCCTTCTTCCACTCCTGATTCTCTAGCTGCTTCTTTTTTTGCTCCTTTCTCTCTCGCTGCTCTTGCTCCTTTCGCGTCTGTTTCACCTGCTCCTTCTGCTCTTTCCACTGCTCTTCCTTCAGCTGCTGCTCCTTTTCCTTGCGCCCCTTCTGTTTCTCTTCCACCTTCTCCTTCAGCCCCTTTTCTGTCCGTTGCTTCAACTTCAGCTCCTCCCAATCCTCCTTTTGCGCCTTCTTCTGCTTCTCCTTCTCCTTCTCCTTAAATTCTTTCTGTGCTTCCTCTGTCAGCTCCTGCTTCTTCACACGCTGCTTCACCTCTCGCTTCTCCTCTTTGTTGTTATTCTCCCTGCTCGTCGCTATTTGCTGACCACGCACCGCACTCAGCAAATTAAAGCTGAGAACATTTTTGAGTGCATTTATTGTGTGTGTTTGTTGCTCGTCTTTCTGCTCCCTTTTAATTAAACATTCCTCAAAACTTTTTCTGCGCTTTGTTGTTGTTGTTGATTGCCTGCCACTGGGCTGCCACATCCAATAAAACGGCTGCGGTTGCTGCTAAACCTATTTGCATTTTAATTATATTGACTTCATTCACAATTATACAAAAGAAAAATCCATTTCAATGTGTGTGTAAAAAAAATGGAAACAAAATAAGCAAATCGTATTTGTTAATATCGATATATCAACAAAATCAATATCGATATATGTTCCAACAACAAATACGGTCACACACTCTCACACATACAAACATATGCGTCCATTTGGCTCTGTGTATGTATGTCGGAATTGAACATGTGTGCGTGTGCAAATTGAGCACTTGGCCTGCTAACAATAGTAACAATCACACACACACTGCAGGAACGGGGCACGTTATTTGTTGCTCTCTAGCTGTATTTTTTGTCTGCAGCACAATTGTTTTAATTGTTTTGTGTTCATCGTTAAGCAGTTTTTTATTAGAGAATTTTCGTTTGGCAGAAACACAGTGTGACCAAAGTTCGTCTGATTCGCATGGCCGCAGATGGTATCATTGCAGCATTGCCACACTGTTGTGATATAAATTTATTAGTGGTAGCACTTTTGCGGTATATATTTTAGTTTTTTTTATTTATTTGGAATGTCAACTCATTTACGTACACATATTATTAAATAAATTTACATTTGGCGGAAACAGTATGCCCACAGTTTGACTTATGGTTCCACTGCACCGCTGCCACTTTTGCGGTAATATGTTCTTGTATATTTTAATTGGAATGTAAAATATTAATTTGCGCTTTATGTATTAATATTTATTATTCATTTAATAAATGTATTTATTGTAGGAATAGCTGGCACATTTATTAATTAAATTTAATAAGCAGCCCAGCAGCAACTCTTTTATCGAACGTACTTATCGGCGCTGGCAAAAGCTTATCAAGACAGTAAGTGCTATCGGCTTACCACCACGAGCCACCAATCGAGGAAATGTAAAAACGTTGATAATCAGTAATTGTTAAAAAATAATTTGGCGTCTCGCTGCGCGTATAAAACAAATCACATAACTATTCTACTTAATTCAATAAATAAATAGTTATAATTGCAACAATGCTTAAATGAATTTTTTACATCATCCAACTTGCAAAAAAACCACCCCGAAAAATAGGAAAACGACCACGGGAACTTCCTTTCAAATCTGCTGAAACTATTTAATATATATATATATAAACATGTAATTAATATCTGGAAGTTATATCAATAATAATTATGTGCAAATCGCAACAGCTGCAACACAAAGTGTAAGTGTTAAAATTAAATAAAAGTAAATTAAGTAAAGTGTTTCTTTTTTCTTTGGCTATTGGAATTTTGCTAAAATAGCACAAATATATGTATATATATATATGTATGTCTGTGAGTGTGTGTATTTGTAAGTATGTTTAAATTCTGTTACCACCCACTGCTATAAATATGTATGTATATACAATTATGCAAATATCTTAATGTTAATCTGTATGTATGTCTGTTTATGTATGCAAAGTAGCGTATAACCGTTATACACGTTATATTTGTACATATATTTTAACAGTGAGTATTTTTATTTAACAGCCAACACACTTTCCCTCTCTCGCTCGCTCTATAGCTCTTGCATGTGTGTTTTCCACCCTTATGCGTAATACATGCTTCCAACTGGTTCAAGGTGGGTTTGAGCGGGTGTGTGTGCGGGATGTGGTGGATTTTATTTGGGTCTTAATTGCCCATTTTAAACGGACAAACTTGGATGAGCTTAGTCCCCTCCACTCATTTCACTTTCTTGTTTACGTGTATGTGTATTATTTAAGCACAAGAAGCAGAATACTATAAATATACATATGAATATATATAAATAAATATAATTATAAAATTGAGTTTAATTTATTATTTATTTTGCGCAGGGCTCTTCGACAATTTTAATCGTAAGAAAAAGCTTCGCCAGCATCGGTCATGATTGATCCCAGCTCGAGTGAGGAAGATGGCGACGATGATACCGTTGTTAATTTGCCGCACAAGGGGCGTATTGGTGCCGCGCACAAAGCGCCACCTAGCGGTACCGCGGCAGCAACCGCCGCCGCCGCACAATCATCATCGATATCGACGTCGTCGCCGGGGGCGGCGAGTCTTGCAACGACAGCCGTGCCAGCTTCCGCAACCGGTTCGCATATACAAAATGGTGACTATGCTGTGAATCAAAGACAAACAATGGCGGCGACTGCAAATAACCGTTTCGAGGGCAGTATCGTCGGTGGAGGGGGTGGGGTCGGATCAACAAAAAATGAGCAGAGCCAGCTGAGTGGAGAAGGTGGCAACCTTGAAGTGCCCAATAACGGTATTCCCAGGTTTGTGTTGACAATTTTTTTAATGTATAAAATAATATTTGTGAAATGTGCTGTTTTATTTTGTTTGTTGGGTAAAATAAAGCGAATTTTTGTGGCTAAATCACTTTATATGCAAATACATTCATTTTCTTATATAAATATCATAAATACATATATAAATTTATATATATCATTTTCTCTACAAGTAAAATTGCTCAAGAAGGAAAAAAGATACTTAAGCCATTTATTGATTAACTTTAATTTTATTTATGCAACAACTAGAGTAATTTATTTAATTTTATTAACACTTGTTAAGTAATAATAAATAAAAATAAATAATTAAATCATAATAAACTGCAGCCATTTAAAATAAAAGTAAAATAATATATATTTTATTAATTAATACACCAGCTTAATGTTATTAAGACTTGTTTATTTATTATAATAAATTTTAAATAACATGTAATAAGAAATATCTGGCTGCAGGGTATTTCTTAGTTGATCACAGCATGCTTATTTGTTGTTGCTGGATCGGTTTTGCCCGCTTAAGAGACGGGTAAGCGAAGTTCGCTGCTAGAAGCGCTGTCAGCCAATCAAATTCAACCAGAGAGCTATCTCTCTCTTGCTCACTCTCACTACCAGCTTTCTTACTTGTTTTTTTTTTCAATCGTTTAAATTGAAAATTGAAACATATTTTTATTTTAATTGTTGTCCACATTTAATTGAATTGCAAAACTTAACTCTCAATATAAATATATAATAATTTTTTTCGGGTTTTCAACGTTCATCCAAATTATGCATAAAAAATATATACGAAATATATAAAAATTAATAAAAAAAAAACAAATTAAATATTGGCACAACGCAAAAAAACAAAAATTAACAATTCGAACAACTAATAACAATTACAATAATAATTACAACGCACAACTATATAAATATATATATATATATATATATACATAATTAAATTACCAATATATAAATATATATATATATACATTTTTTGCAACGATTTTTGAGTGTGGATGCTTTGAAAATTGGCAAAAAAATAAACTACAAAAATTTAAAAAAAAAAACATCCATATCGAACATCGAATATCGAACATCGCACATCGATCTCATTAAAATTTGATCACGAACATCTAACGGGGAACTGGTCTGATCGATGTTGCTCGGTTCCGCTACCGCTTCCGGTTGTGCTACTGGTTCTGCTACTGGTTCAATTTGTATAGAACGAGATTAACTCACGGCAATAGTCGCATTATAATTCAACAATTATGCCCGCCAGCGTCGGCAGCAGCAGCAGCAACTCATCATCATCTACAAAAAAAATATGATTATCAGCAGCATCATCATCATTATAATCCAAATACAAATTATGAAAAATTTCAAATTGATTCTGGTGTTGCGGGTGGGGGGGTTGGTTGTGGTGGTGCAGCTGCAATTCACCACATGCTAAGATTAAAAGCTCCACCGTCAACACAACTGTTAAGCACCAACAACAGCAACAACAACAGTAACTACACTAACAGCAGCCACATTAACAGCATCATCAGCAGCAGCTTTAACAGCAGCAGCAGCTGTAATAATAACAAAAAAACATTGCTATCGTCATCTAGCGGCATTTCGCAAGAGACCCTCAACCAGAGCGTTGGATCGTCGCGTGCGAACTCATTGCCACGCCCCCTGTCGCCATCGCCATCGGTTGCCAGCGATAAGCACGATGGCGGCGATCCACATGTGAGTACCGTTATAACGGTTACACTTGCCTGCAAAATAATAGTGCCACCTGTTATATTACTTGATAATAATATAATATTAATTTATTGCTCATATTGTTATTATTATTTTGAGCGTGACTGTATATTTAAATAAAAATAAAATACCTAAACAGTTTTTAATACTTTGCAACAGTGTTACTATTATTTTGAGCATAGCTGTACACACAAGCAAACACTATTAGCTCATCTATCGGTGTGGTTTTTTGTTTTAAACAGGAGAAACACGAACGGGAAGAAGAAGAACGCAAGCGTCGCATTCAATTGTATGTGTTTATTTCACGTTGCATTTCGTATCCATTCAATGCCAAGCAGCCAACGGACATGACCAAAAGGCAACCGAAGATAACCAAACAGCAGCTAGAGATAATCACTCAGCGATTTCAGGTGAGCATTAATTGCTAAAAAAAAAAACTAAAATTATTTCAAAACTTCTATTATTATTATTAATAAATGAACTGTAATTAATTTATATTTATTAATATTAATAGCTAAAAACAAGTCAAAACTAAAACTAACTTAGTGAACTAAACTAAATTAGTATATTTTAATTATTACATTAACATTTGCAAGAATATTTTTTTGTTATTATTACTAAATTAATACTTGTAAATCATTAATCATATTAATAATATTAATAGCTAAAAAAAGGGCAAAATTAAAACGATTACTATGTTTTTATTATTATTAATTATTAGATATATATTTAATTTCTTTCGCAGGCATTTCTCAAGGGGGAAACACAAATAATGGCCGATGAAGCTTTTCAGAATGCGGTGCAAAGCTATCACGATGTTTTTCTCAAATCGGAGCGTGTTACGAAAATGGTTCAATCCGGAGCATGCTCCCAGCACGATTTTCGTGAGGTTTTCCGCAACAACATTGAGAAACGTGTGCGGTAAATATTAAATATGAAATCATTTATCCAAGTCTATATTTATAATATATTTATATATATATACATTTATAGATCTCTTCCCGAAATTGATGGCTTGAGCAAAGAAACTGTTTTAACATCTTGGATGGCCAAATTCGATATAATTCTGAAGGGCAGCGGCGAAGAGGACACAAAGCGACCCTCGCGCATGCAACAATCCTTAAATAGCGAATTAATCCTGTCCAAGGAACAACTTTACGATATGTTTCAGCAAATTCTATCTGTGAAAAAGTTTGAACATCAAATTCTATTTAATGCGCTGATGGTAAACTTTAAATTGAAAAAGAATTGTGTATTTAAATTAATACTTATATTATTATTTAGTTGGATTCGGCTGATGAGCAGGCTGCGGCGATTAGACGTGAATTGGATGGTCGAATGCAGCGTGTTGGCGAAATGGAAAAGAATCGGAAGCTAATGCCAAAATTTGTGCTTAAAGAAATGGAATCGCTTTACATCGAGGAATTGAAATCGTCCATTAATTTGCTGATGGCCAATCTGGAATCACTGCCCGTCTCCAAGGGCAATATGGACAGCAAATATGGGCTACAGAAATTGAAGCGCTATAATCACAGGTAAATGTATATTAATTGTAGATAATAATGTTATAGAGATAAAAATTGTAGATTGTGTATGTTATAAATTAAAATTGATATATTAATTGAATATATTAATAAAGCTATAATTATATATTATAAATTGTATATATTATATTATATTTATATTAATTCTACATTTTTAAATTGTTTACATTTACTTGTCTGCTTTTCTATTCTATTTTTTGCGCCTACTTCTGGATAATTTCGATGTCACAGTACACCATCATTTTTGTAAGTATTAAAATAGATCTACTTTTAATATTATAAGTTTAATATCGCCTTCTATTTCCCATAACAAATAAATAGAAAAATGATTCTACGCTCGCATGGATCTCTGTCCAAGCTCGAAGGTGACTCCGAGGATGGCACCACCCAATTAACTAAACTGGATGTGGTGCTGACCTTTCAATTGGAAGTGATTGTGATGGAGGTGAAGGGCCTCAAATCTCTGGCACCCAATCGCATTGTCTACTGCACCATGGAGGTGGAGAACGGTGAAAAGCTGCAAACCGATCAGGCCGAGGCCTCAAAACCAATGTGAGTGTTATAAATAATATAGACTATATATTTATACATTATATATTTTTTTAATCCAGGTGGGATACTCAGGGGGATTTTACGACCACGCATCCTTTGCCCGTGGTAAAAGTGAAGCTGTACACCGAAAATCCGGGCATGTTGGCGCTGGAAGACAAAGAGTTGGGCAAAGTGACCATTAAACCAACGCCACTCTCTTCCAAAGTAAGCGACGAGATAAATAATGAATTAAAATAAGTAATAATTAATAATTAATGCTTTCTTGTAGTCTCCCGAATGGCATCGAATGATTGTGCCCAAAAATTTACCCGATCAGGATGTAAGAATTAAGATTGCCTGTAGGTTGGATAAACCATTGAATATGAAGCATTGTGGGTAAGTGTAGAAAAATACAGATCTACTCATTAAAATATAGTAAATATTTTATTATTATTATGCTTATTTATTTTATTGTTAATACTTATTTTATTATTAAAATTTACTTTTTGTATTATTAACATTTACTTATTTTATTAATAATATTTGGTTTAATAGGCATCTCTTCGCAATCGGCAAATCGGTGTGGAAGAAATGGAAACGTCGTTATTTTGTCTTGGTTCAAGTCTCGCAATACACATTTGCAATGTGCAGTTATAAGGAAAAAAAATCGGAACCATCCGAAATGATGCAGCTAGATGGTTATACCGTAGACTATATAGAAGCTGCTAGCGGTATTTACTATTTACAACTATTTATATATTTTGTATATATTAATTATTATAATATTTATATATTTATTTATATTTATAGCAAATTTGATGTTTGGCATCGATTTGAATGGCGGTCGATTTTTCTTCAATGCGGTACGGGAAGGCGACAGCATTGCATTTGCCTGTGACGATGAGAACGAGTGCAGTCTTTGGGTAATGGCCATGTACAGGGCAACGGGGCAATCGCATAAGCCAACGCCGCCAATTACACAGGACAAGAATTCGGCAATGTCAAAAATTCAGGGTGGTAAGTTTGTCAGAGAGTTTAAAATACCTGTGTGTATGTATCATTATATTATATTATATATAATAAATATATGTATATATAAATTATTATTTATTATTATATTATATTTATTATTATATACATTTAATCTAGATGCCGATAAGGCGCGCAAGCATGGCATGGAGGATTATATAAGTGCCGATCCCTGTACCTTCGATCATGCCACACTTTTTAAGACATTACAAAACTTGACGCTCGAATATCGCCTAAGTGATCCCTACGCATCGCTGGTAAGCTAATAAATATATTTTATATTTCAAGTAAATTGATTATATTTAACTTATTTTTACAGGGTTGGTTTAGTCCGGGTCAGGTATTTGTTTTGGATGAGTATTGCGCCCGTTATGGTGTTAGGGGCTGTTATAGACACCTGTGCTACCTATCCGATTTGTTGGATCGTGCTGAGAAACAGCACATGATCGATCCGACACTGATCCATTATTCGTTCGCATTCTGTGCGAGTCATGTACACGGCAATAGGTAAAGTATCTGTCAAATTCTCAATATTTATATCTCTATATATAAATATATATATATATAATTATGTATTTTCTAGACCCGATGGCGTTGGCAGCATTACGCACGAGGAGAAGGAAAAGTTTTCAGAGATCAAAGAACGTTTGCGTCAGCTCCTAGAATTTCAAATAACCAATTTTCGTTATTGTTTTCCCTTTGGTCGTCCGGAGGGTGCTTTGAAAGCAACGCTATCCCTACTCGAAAGGGTCCTTATGAAAGATATTGTGACACCCGTGCCACCGGAGGAGGTGCGCCAAATGATTAAGAAGAGTCTGGAAACGGCGGCATTGGTGAATTATACACGACTCTCAGCTGAAGCGAAAATCGAAGGTATATTTCGGACTTTTAGTTATATATATATAGATATATTCATATATTAATGATTTGTATATGATATTCTATATAATTTGATTAGGCATAATATGTATGATATTAATATATATCATATATATTAATATATTTTCTATTTAAGTTCATATAATATATATATAATATTAATTTAGTATAATTATAAATTATTATTATGCGCATCATATATATATATATATATATATATATATATATATATCATAATTAATAAATATTACTCATTCACAGAGGATCTGCGTGGTGAAGTTATAGTGCCGCCACCCAAAAAGCTCGAGGATTTGATTCACTTGGCCGAGCTTTGCGTGGATCTGTTGCAGCAGAATGAGGAGCATTATGGCGAAGTAAGTTCTCGTTGCCAACACTAAAAAAAATAGATACAATTATATATACAATTCACAATAGACAATAAGTAAGTATTTAATGCATATGTATGTGTGCCTATACTGTCTATATTGCTATAAAATTAACTCTTTCACTCATGGAGACTAGAAAAATATACGTTGTTTAAATGTTTGTGTAGGCAAATAATTAATTACTAAGTGTTTGTGTAATTACATTAATTACCTCTCTCTTTCTCTCTGTGTATTTATGCATTGTGTACAACTACAAAACTAATTATTAACTATTTTTTTTTAAATTAATTAATCTAATCCAACTTTTAACTTTAAATTTATTTTTCCCCCTTTTGTTTTAGTTTTCTTTTTGAGTTTTGTTCAAGTATTTATTTAATATATATATATATTAAACATATATATATATATAATGTTGTGATTTCTTTTCTTCGGCACCCGTTGAGTTTAATAAGTGTGTGTATCCATATTCCTGTCGCATCTCGATTATATGTATATATATATATACGTATATCTTTATATATCTCTATATCTTTAACTGACACTTGAAAATTTCAGGAAATTCTTAGAAATATCTTAACAATTATAAAATATAATTCGGACCTGAAAAAGGGCGCAAAATTAATTAGTTCCCTTGAAAAAATATCTGCATAGCTATTGTAAATTGTCAACTTCTTGAAAAAGTTTGATTATATTAATAGCAGGTTTTTTTTTAGTAATTGTCAATTCCTTAAACCAAATTCAATTTTATTAGTAGCAGCTTGCCTTTTTATTTAATTTAATTTGGCAACTGCTTGAAGAAGTTAATTTTTATTAATTGGCAAGCCGGTCAAAAACTAAATAGAAGACTGCTTGTAGAAAGCTTTTTTGCTTTCGATTGACAACTCCGTAGAAAAATTAGCTGACATTTAATAAGCAATAAAAATACTCTATATGAAGGAACTTAACTCGAATGTAGTTAAATACATATCAATTTGTCCATATATATATATATATGTATATATATAAAATATATATAAAAATAGCTGCGCAGCAAACACGACAACAAAAAGGAAAAGCTTAAGACAGTAAAGGAGAACAGTGCACAAGGAGAAACAGAAGCTGGCTGCAGCGACACGCCTTCCTCTACTCAACCAGTTGTTGCTTCTCAGTTACATCAGGGTACTACGAGCAGCATGGATCAATCAACAACGTCGAAGCTGACAATGGATGGCGCTGCTACCGCTGCTAGTAATGGAGCGCCACCTTTTCGTTATTGTATGCCAACACATGCGGTATACACATCGCCTGTACCAACGGCACGTACTCTCCTCTCTCTCTCTCTCTCTCTCACACTCACTCGAAAGCTCTCTTTTATTAGATAAACATTGCATTTCTAACATACACACATGCATACATACATAAAGTTACACACACACACTCACAGGCAAAAAGCTAAAAAAAAAAATTGCAATTCAAATTACATAATTATCACATGTCGTGTGTGCATATAAATTAAAGAATTAAAATAAACTGCAGGCAGCGAAGTACACTGTTACTTAGTATTACTGCAAATAGGATAAACGTTTTAGGCTCACTTAAATTCCTGATTTCCCTCCTCACCACTTATAATGTATTTGTAAAAGTTGTGTGTATGTTGTATAAAAGCTTGTCGTGATCGATGTAACATTATGTGTGCATGCTTAACAGTGTTGTTAGACAACAGAAACAGGGCATGAGCATGTCAAGCACAGACCTCTTCTTACTCTTCTTATACTTCATGTGCCTGTGTGTATGTGTGTCGGTGTTGATCGTATGTAAAAAGTATTTATTTTGTTTTGCTATTGTTGATGTTTAACTAACTATCTGTGACTCTTCGTTCTCCCTCTGTTACTCTTCTCTGTTAATGCGCTTTTACAGAGCGACTAAAACTTTACATACATACATACACACATACATATATATACACCTAAAAGCTTTCAGCTGGTTGGTTAGCAAATGTTAGTAATGTGAGGCATATTTCCATTCCCCCCATATATATATCATGTCTTAGTATTAAAAGCATGTGTGTGTGCGTGAGTGTGTTTTGTACTTAGGCTCATCTATTTCTGTCTTCTCTAATACTCAATTAATTAATATCTCTATTGAAAAATGTACCAGCAATCAGTTCTACATAATAAACAATTAACTGACATTAACATTAACACACACACATATATATAAATACATACATACATAGATGTACATACATACATAACTCATAAACAACACATAATATATAATAATATAAAAATATATATATTCATATATATTTAATATATATAAAAATATATTTTAACATTTGCAGAAATTAAATTGCACTCATACACACATATTTAATAGCCGGGTTCATATATATTTATAAATACATTTATATTTAATTCTTATAACTTAATTATGAGCTGTTAAAATATATATAATATAATTAGGAGCTGTTAATATGTACCTTGGGTGCAGCTTTTATGCTTGAATTAAAGCTTTTGCTTAAGTCTAACTTAACAGCCAGCTTGTAATTCAATTTTTTAATAACAGTTTGAATTAAAGCCTTTTTCCTTTTTGCGAATTCAACAAATCGAACGGTTAAAACAGCCTGTAAGTCTAATTAATTATAATTATAAAGCGTGCAATTAATTTCTACAAATGTGTAAATATTTCGTGAATTAACGAAAATTGAGTTGTGTAGAAAAAAAATACCCACATAAATGTTTTGATCGTATATTAGAATATATATATTTAATACTCCACATAGTGTTTTGTTCATCATATATATTTAAGATTTAATTGTTTCTTTACTCCTTGATCTTTTCTTTATTGTGTTGTTTTTTATGTAGGCATTTGCTTGGTTCAGCGATCTACTGGTTGAACATGCGGAAATATTTTGGTCTCTATTCGCAGTTGATATGGACAGAGTTCTGTCCGAACAAGCACCAGATACCTGGGACTCATTCCCCCTTTTTCAAATACTTAACGATTACCTAAGATCGGATGGTAAGTGAATGAAAATAAAAATAAAAAAAACAAAGTTTTCGTTTTGCTATTTATTGAAATGCTCCTTTTTAATATTATTCCTATTAGTATTTCCCCTATAAATTTAATTTATATATATTTTTTATTTATTATTTTTCATTTTCTTTATTTTTTTGAAGTATATTATATTATATTAAAGCTTATAAATTTTGTTTAAATTTTAATTAAATGCAAATAGGTTGTTAAAGTTGAATAAAATGAAGGGTTTTTTTCTGTTTCCCTTTTTTTCTAGAATCTTTTGCTATTTTTTAAAATATGTTCATAAGTTGCTTAAATTTACATATTTAAAACAATTCTTGTGAGTGTGTTATTTGGTTATTATTGTTATTATTGATTTCTTTTTTAGATAACTTACGAAATGGAAGATTTCACCAGCATTTGCGTGATACTTTTGCTCCGTTGGTCGTTCGTTATGTGGATCTGATGGAATCATCCATAGCCCAATCTATACACAAGGGTTTCGAGAAGGAACGTTGGGAAAGCAAGGGGTAGGTCTAAATCTATATTATCTAAATATATATAGAATATCGCATTGATTTAGTTGCATGTACATGCATATATAAATACATTTCATATACATAAATATAATTTATAATAAGGCTATAAATATAAATTCAAAACAGTGAGATATTTTTTATTTGGGCAAATGAATTTTATAAAAGATTGATTATCTTAAGAGACCCAGGCATAATTTATAAACGAATATTACAAATCTGTACATATTTACTTATATATTAATATACATACATATATATGTATATATATGTATATATATATATATATATATATATATATATATATATATATATAATTATGTACAAAGCGAGCGCATAGATTATACAGTTGCGGCAAAATTAATAGGACCATTTTGAAATTGTTAAATTTAAGAACTTAAGAAGAAAGACTTAAAAAGAAAAAAAAAATTCAAATTAAATAAATTAAATTTAATGAAAAAGTAAATAAACGATTGCTATAAATGAATTTATTTACTACATTTTGACAATTTTCAATGAAATAAAATAAAAATATATTGAAAAGAACTTTAATTTATGAAAGCTGTGCTGTTATTTTTGCCGTAACTGTATTTGTTGTGTGTGTATATGTGTATACATATTTTCACTATTGGTGTGCAAGCATTAATGTTAAGCAGTTGGACTTACGAAACGAAACGAAAATTAAGCTTAGGCTCAAATTCTGTATGTGTGTGTGTGTGTGATACGAGAATAATAAATGCTACACACACACACACACACACACACACACACACACACACACACACACACACACACACACACACACACACACACACACACACACAGATACACATACACATACACATACACATACACATACACATACACATATATGTAAGAGAGTACAAAAAAGCTCTCTGCCATTCTCTCGCTCGTTCGCTCTGTCGACTCCATTTTCATTGCAAATTTTAAATATTCCCCGTATGTATATGATTTTTTCGATGATATTTAACAAATATTTTTATGTGACCACTATATATATATATATGTATATATATATATATATATATATATATATGTATATATATATATATATATATGTATGTATATATGTATATATATATTTAAGGATAAACGCCGCCTTGAATCCGACCGCATTAAATAATGCAGCGCAGGCGCTAAACACGGCAGCCCTCAACCCCGCCGCTCTGCTCAGCGGCAAGAAAGATCAAGTCAATTTCTATGTGCCGAAGTTGCCAAGGCGAACTGCGGCTGCTGCGGCAGCCGATGAAATGAGGTTTTTCTTATCTATATACATAGCGTTCTCTCTCTCTCTCTCTCTATTTGCATACGTTGTTGTTGGTTTGCTCTGCATAATATTTATCCTAGAGCTTTTTTAGCGCCATAACATTAACATTCACTGTTGTTGTTCACATGCAAATGTTAAATAAATGTTATTAAATATAATATTACATATGCCTATAACAAGTAGTAATTTAAATAATTAGTAAATATAACACGAATTTATAATTTTAAATATCACAAATAAATAAATTGCTGATCTTCACATACATATACATATTATATGTATAACATTCATATCTAATTTTTGCTTTGTTGTTTTACGTTATGGCTTGGCTGTAATTAAAAGTTCACATTTCACCTTAAACTTGAGCTGAGAACGATCGACCGTTATGTTAGCACTCACCTTAGCCTACGTTATTGCGTTACGTAAAATTAGCGGCAGTTTAACATTAACATATTGTTAGCATTGCGCTTGGGTATTTAGCCATCACTTATAGTATATATATATATGTATAACTACATTAATTATATTAATATCGACATCAAGTTAAGTTAATTCCATACACAGATTTAAAATCACATTTAAGTCTACTTATAATATTATTATTAATATTAATATGAACATAGCTTTATTGCCTGTAGTGAATGCAAAAGATTTTTTTGGACGCTGTTTTTTGGCCATTAATGTTAAATGCGCTTACGTAGGAAGATTGCGTAGTTGAGTCTTGTATGTAAATATATAAATATTTAAATCATATATATAAATAAACATTTAAATAAATATATACACATACAAATATATTTCTGAGTAGGTTTAGACGAATTGCTTTTAGTATTAAAAAAATAACTGCATTGAATGAAATCGAAAATTAATGATTAAAAAATGACTTAATAATTGTTTTCTGTATTTTCCATTATTTAGAAATGGCTGTGCGACTTCTGAGGATCTATTTTGGAAATTGGACGCATTGCAATCGTTTATACGCGATTTACACTGGCCAGATGCGGAATTTCGTCAGCATTTGGAGCAACGGCTGAAAATGATGGCCGTTGATATGATTGAGCAGTGTATACAGCGAACGGATGCATCGTTTCAATCGTGGTTGAAGAAAAATGTTGCCTTCATATCGACCGATTATATAATACCGTCAGAGATGTGCGCCATGGTAAATGTGATATTAGATGCTAAAAATCAAAGCTTTAAATTAACTACCATTGATGGTATTGATCTGGTAAGTGCAGCGATTATTGATGATTGAATGATGACCGATTAATTAATCTACTTATTTATTGTAGTACAAATTTCATGCTAAAATTGATGATCAAATTGACAAAGCGAATGTGGCGATGACACAAGGCCTCAGTGGCAAACTTATGTCAGTGCTGGAGTCGACTTTGTCAAAATTGGCCCGTTACGATGAAGGCAGCCTAATTGGCTCCATTCTTAGCTTTACGAATGTGTCCAGTTCCGGCAAGGATCTCGGCCAGGGCTATGTGAATTTCTTTCGCAACAACATGGATCAGATTCGCGGCAAAATCGGTGATGATCTTTGGACCCTCAACTTCTTCGAGCAATGGTATTGCCAGCAAATCGCCATGCTCTCTACGTGGCTCTCGGAGCGCATGGATCATGCCCTACACTACGCCCAGGTCACCTCCATCTCTCACATCATAAAGGTAAGAGAGAAGAAGTAAGAGAGAAGTTTCAAAAAAGCAACAAAACTAAAAAAATAACGTTTCGATTAAAACGGGCTTATTTCTTATCCGATCTTGTTAAAATTTGTGCAGTTGATCAATAATTTGCATATTTATATTTATATATTCATTTTTAAATATATATTATTTATATAAATTTGAAGTCAATTACAAGTTAATTTATGTATATTTATTATTATCCATATCAATTAGAATACTCTGCCTTTAAAATTATGGCTTTGATTTTAAATTCCGAAAAACAGAAAATCTACTCGGACTTTGAGCTGCAGGGTGTGCTCGAGGACAAACTGAATTCCAAATCATATCAGACAGTTATACAACGAATGACTGCTGAGGAGGCGACTTGTGCCCTGACAATGCCCGACGTAGCCGATGGCGATGAGTAAATATAATTATAATTATTGCTAGGAATTTATTTAATACATTGAAGGCTCTCTTGTAGAAACGGCGTCGATGTACGCAATGGGGATGAGGAGGATGCGGGAGATGAGGCTGGTGTTGCTGGTGGATCCTCATCGCGTGGTGGCATGCCAAAGGCTAAGATGGGTGCCTCGCAGGCGGCAGCTGTTACCAATGTGGTAGCTGGGCGTGTTGGTAATTTACTGGGCAAGGGCATTGGTGGACTTAGCTCGAAGCTGGGAAGCGGCGGTTGGTTCTAAATTTAAGTTCATGTCCAGCTTTATTTCTCATTTTCACTTCCCAGCTTAATTTGAGCCAAAACACCAACAAAAAAAAAATAAAAATAATAATAATATAAACAAGAATACATGTAAAGAGCATTACTATATATATATTTATATATAGATATATATATATCTATATATATTCTCAATTTAATATTCTCAATTTAATATGGCCAGCAGTTTTAGCATATATAATATATATATTTTTAATATATTATAATACCAACTTATGTTCACTTTAAGCAGGAACAGTTCTTTCTTGTAGCAAATACTGAAAATTCATTTGAAATACAGTTTAAAAACAAATACAGAAAACAAATCGTAAACAATATTACCTCTTAAATATATTATACGATTATCAAATATACAATTTATAAATTAATTAATTATTGGAAAACTAATTCTCACTTATGAAATTATACTACATGCATATTTCTTTATCAACAGCATTACTTTTTTTGTTTGTTGTTATTTAATACAAAATCTAGCAAAATAATCTTCCAGCATAAACAATTGTTAAACTTGAAAAAAAAACTTAAATTATGTAAAATAAGAACAATGGCGAGAAATTTTGTTTGTGTTCCCTTCATTTGAGCTTAATTTAAAAAGACATATCGGTTTGTTTTAGTGCAGACTGAGATTAAATAAACTATCTACCCACATAATGTATAAATGTTTATGGTTAAAAAATAATATATAACTTCATAATATAAATATATATTTGGCCTTTACTACAATATAATAAATGACACAAGTAGCTGGCAACAAAAAAAAAAAAATTTTTTTTTTAACGCCAACTCTTCACTTTAAGCAATTATATCTATCAGATATATAAATATATATATATATATATATATATATATATATGTATATATATGTATGTATATATATGTATATATATGTATGTATATATATATATATATGTATATATATAAATTTATATTGTGCTTACGTTTTAATGATTGCAAATAAAACTGTATTCAGCGTTCATTTTAGTTATTTATTAAAAAAAAAACTTAAAAGTGTGTATGTATGTATTTATGTTAATATATAAGAATAAATATATATGAACAGATGAATTTATATATTCCAATATATATATATATATATATATATATATAATATATTCAATTTATACAGCAATATCTTTTTTTTTTTGGCAATGAAACCCAAAACACAATGTGTCGTGGTATTTGCTGCTGGGGAAATTCTAAAAGAGCACGGCTTTCGTCATCGTCCTCAGGCAATTCCCAGTAATCGATAACAATAATCGATTATAAAATAAAAAACGCCCAAATTGAATTAAAAAACTGTTTTTTCTCTTGTCAACATGATTTTTGTTTGTTTTTTATTAAACCGTATTTGATTTGATATTTTCATTTAAATATCGTACATTTATTTGTTGTATTTACCAATTTAATGTTTCTTTGATTTTCTTATGTGAATGCTTGATTTTTTCTTGTTTATTATGCATATAATATAACTACTATCTGTGTAATAAGTATGGGTGTATATAACATTTAATATGTAGTATTTATTATGTATGTTTTTATTTATATATATAGAATACTTTGTAAATCTAGATATGTGTGTATTTATTATATTATTTAATATTATATTTAACCTCTTTACTAATTACTATTGCCTACTTACAGTTTAGAGAGCTACTAAAAAATAAACGGAACAATTAACCAATCAGTGTAATTTATTGACTTAGCTTATTTTTGTATTCTTATTGTTTTAATGCAAAAACCAGCGCAAATCGTAATTAACTCTGCTTCCTCCTATCTGCTTTTAAATACACATGCACACACACAAAAAACGCACACGATCAGACAGGGTGACTCATGCAGGAGTAAAAATACTCAGTGCTATTATGAGCCGCACAGGGTAACTCACCGCTCACGCGAGAGCGAACGTTTGCAAAGCTCAGGTGCACAGAAAAAAGCAGGCCGATTCAAAGCTCTGCATATCAGCTATGTATGTACAATTGCCTGCATGTGTGTATGTACAGGTACAGGCAAAATGTTATCTAACATTTAATTGGCATGTAAACATACATTTTACATTTGACATTTACATTTATCTATTGCTGCTCACATTGATCTACTTATACATGTCTACATAAGTATGTGTGTGTTGTGTGTTCATTTAATATTTGATGCTTGGCAACATTTACGCTTAACTGACTTGAGTTGAGTTGAATGTTGAGCTTAGCAGATGTATGTGTGTGTGTATGTGTAAAGACATTTGCGGAGCTTTTGTCATGCATGTAGGTACATAAATGAGAAAAGTAGAATTGTTAAAATTAAACTTAAGAGTTAAGGGTAAATAAATAAAAGTGTATAGATATTGCAAAACGGTTCCACATATGCACTACTAACGTACAAAAATTCAAATAAAAAACACAGAAAATTGGAAGCATTGTTCAACTTAAATATAAAACTTTCTTTTCGTTTCCTTTCTTTTTACTAAAGCTAAATATACATACACAAGTGTGTGTGTGTGTTTGTTTACATTTGACAACTCAACACAGCTCAGCTCAGCTCAGCCCACCTCATCCGTCGTCAATCGTATTTGGCTTTTGTGATTGTGATTCGTTACGCATACAAACATACATATGTGTGTCTGTGTGCGTGTGTGTATGTATGTAAGTAATTCGTGCCGTGCTGTATTTAACAGACGTAACAGACTCATGTTATGTTATGTTATATATGTACACGTGTTTTAATTTAATATGTTACTTAACAGTCTTTTTATAATTGGCAATGGCTTAACACACATTGTTGTGCTTACATATATATATGTATATGTGTGTACGTAACATTTAAATACACTGTTACTGTTAATATCGCATTAATTAAATTCACATTTACATTTACATTTATTTATTTATATTTATACTTGTTTTCTGCATTGAATGTTTGGCTTTTAGTTTTTTTTTACATACACATTTAATAGAAATTCACAACTTTAAATGTTGAACGCTTATGCTAAATGTTAACATATCTATGTGATCACACATACATACATACAATTACATATGTGTGTGTGTGTATTCAACTACAAGCTAATATTGAAAGCTATTTTTCTTTCTTTCTTTTTCTGATTCATTCTCCAATTGGTTCACCTAAATAACTAAGCTACATGCATACACTTAACAAAAAGCAGTGACTTTTAAGAATTAATAAAATAAGTAAACAAAAAATTAAATAAGGGATTAAAAATAAAGAGAAATTAAAAAAGTATTTGTTCTTTTTCTTTTGCAGTTAAAAATGCTATACATATGTACCCATGAACAAATATACATACATATTAGACAGACAGACAGACAAACGGGTACTTAATCTGCAATGGCAGCTATATCAGGTCCAGTTATGTCAATAAATTCGTACGTTTTAAAAAAATTTTTTTTATACATATATACACACACATACATAAATACAAACATATATAAATTTTTGATACAAATTATAAATAATACTGTTGGTTTTAAGAACAATTTTTATTTAATTTGATTTTGTATTCTATTTTTTTGAATGTTCGCATGATTTTTATATATGTGTGTGTGGATATGTATGTGTATATATATACATATATATATATATATATATATATATATATATATATTGCAGCAGCATCAAAGCTTCTTAAAGTTTTAAAATTAAAGCTTTTGTTAAAGAAATAAAACTGAGCTTTTCGGTTCTAGCATTGATGGAAATGTGTACATTATTGAAAGCCTTGGAAGCAATTGGAAATACATTTTGTTGTTCTTGATGCAAATACACAAAGAGAAAAAAGAACGATAGCATTTTGAATTTTCTTAACTTGATTAAAGAAAAAAACACTGTCAAAAATAAACCAATTACAAATTTCCAAAAAAAAACTTGGTAATAAAATGCACAGCATTAAGAAGGAAAATTGCTCAATAATAGTTTTTTTTTGTGTGTATGCATGCTTAAATCTTTTTTCTTTACATGATTATGGTATATATATATATATATATATATATATATATATATATATATATATATATATATATATATATATATATAGAACGTTTATTTTGTATTCAGAGCTCTAGGTAATTTTTTAGGTGTGTGTGTATGTGTGTTTAGCAGGACTAGTTCACACTGGAATTATGTTTTTTTTGTTTTTCGTTTGTTTCGCTTACTAAATTCGTTAGCTGGCCTTTAAATGTACAAATGGTGTACCGGGTACACGGTACATACATACATACAGGGTGTACATGTAGCTTTTGGCACATTTCCAATTAATATTAATGGCCACATGTTACACGTTATGACGATGGCTTTGACAGACAAAGAGAGAGAGAGAGTGAGAGAGAGTGGTAGAGAATGTTGTACTTATTGCACGTTGATATTATTATTATGCATATTCCAGCCTGCTATGAAACGCTTATGGCGCCCGTTTCAGCTGCATTGCCACTGGCTGTCGCCGGCGGCGGATCGTTTGTATTTCGACGCTTTATATTAGTCAAAGACGTCGGCGCATCGATCGCTGGCACAATGACAGAGTTGTTAACTGAGCTGACGCTGCTGCTGTTAACGTTACTGTTGCTGCTGCTGTTAGAGGCTGCTAACAGCTGTTGCTGAAAATGTTGACTCAGACTGCTGCCGAATAATGAGTGATGAGCATGCGCGAGCGCATGTTGATGTGTATGCTGGTGTGGAAGCTGATGTGGAAGCTGATGTAGATGTTGTTGTGCATGTGTATGCTGGTGTGCATGCTGTTGATGATGCGCATAGGGATTGTGTCGCAAAATTGACTGCTGTTGTTGCGCCTCAGCGATTAATGCAATATTGTTGTGCTCCTCTCGCCGCTTGGTCAGCTGATTAATGCTCAGCGGATTATTTATGTCCCGCGGATTCGCACCAATTGGATTGCGATGCAAACTGCTGGCAGCGGCGAGCGGCAGTGAAGTCGCTGCTGTTGGCGCTGTTATTTTTAAGCAGGCGTACCCGCTAAAACCGTTCGTAGGTGGCAGGCTGCTGTTATTGTGGTTGGCGCTGTTATTGCTGCTGGCGCTGTTATTGCTGCTGCTATTAGCAGCTGGATACAGCTGCTGCTGCTGCTCTGCTGCCTGCAGGCTAAGGCCCATGCCCAAATGGCTGAAGCGTGTGCCAAGCATCATGGCTCGCTCAGACGCTGATGTTGATGCTGCTGCAGACGTCGCCGGAGACGCAGTGCTTGTTGCTGTTGTTGTTGTTGAGGTATTCGGGGTATTGCTGCTGCTGTTAAGGCTACTGCTCGAAGAGCCGCCGCTGCTGGAAGTCGTGCCCGCCGTTGCTGTTAACCTTGACGGCTGTTGACTACTGCTGTTATTATTGCTCTCAGCCACTGCCAGTGAGAGCGAGAGGGAGAGCATATTGTTGTTGCTGCTGTTGCTGCCGACAGCTGGCGTCGCTGGACTAGTTAACATGTTCATGTTAAGTGGACTCGCCAGACTGGCCGTTGTCGAGGGACTCTGCAGACTGGAAAGGCCGCTCAAACAGCCCGGACTGGAAAGCGATTGACTCATTGATTCGTTGTCCTCGTTATCCGCCGGTATTTTATTCGTCGTCGTCGTCGTCGCCGTCGTCGTTGTTGTTGTCGTTTCGGTTTCGTCACCGCTGCCGCAGCTGATGTCGCCGGCGCCACCGATCAAATCATCATCGTCCTCATCATCGTCGCTCATCTGACTCAGATTTCCAGTGTCATCCATGCCGCTGCCATCTTCGTGGCTGCCGCCACCATTTCCATTCAGCGCTTCCATATAACGAATGCATTTCTTTTTGCGTCTGGTCATGCGAAGAAAAATGGAAATAAAACATATAGAAAGAGAGATATAGAGAGAAAATGCTTAATTAGTTGAAGTCAGCGTGGAAAATTCATTATTTAAAAGGTGCTCTATGCAAATACATATATATATATATATAATATATATATATATATATGTCTATATATGTTTCAGGCATTCCACACAACAAATGCACAAAATGACCATTGAGATTTGATTGATAAATTAATAAATAAATGCATGCTTAAATAAATAAATTCAATCGTGCAACAAAAAAATGCTACGCCAAAAAAATCAATTAAAAAGCGAGCCGTTTTTTGGGCTTTCCTTTTTCAAAACGTATGTGGGTGCACTCCAATGCAATACATGTTAAAACTCTGCATTGACTGTCTAAATATATATTTATTATTTCGCGATTTCTCCCGCATTTTAAATTGAAATTTAAATGCCAAATAATAAAATATATATCAACTTGTTTTCTATCAATTATTTGGGCCCTCTCTCCATATATATATTTTATATATTTATATATATATATAATTCCTATGTTTATTATTTTAATAACTGCATGCAGAAATTTCACATATCACATAACAAAAAAAAAAAACAATAAAAATCTCAAAACAAGAAGGCAACAATATTCTTTCTTATGATTATTAGAAAGATTAGCCGAGAAACACATAATAAATAAACCGGACTGCATTATTCGCATCATTAAAGCAATTATTTGTATATATATAATTAAGAAACCAATACTTATTTTGTCCGTATCAATTATTTTCATTTACGTATATTTAAGAATTAATTTTCTATATTAATTATTTTAATATGTATTTGAGAAATTAAGAATTCTTAAAAATGATTTAAGTATTGAAATCCGTCTTCAAACTTGAATTAGCTATTAATTAATCCGTCTTCAAACTTGAATTAGCTATTAATTATAAATAAATAAAAGCAACCAACTCTGGCAGTTGAGGTAAATTGAAAAAGATTTGCAGTGGTCTCCAAACATTCCAATTCGAAAAATACCAGAATCATTTTTTAGACAACAACAAAACAAATATATATATATATATATATATATATATAAATAATAAAGTTAGTTGGGGGCATAAGCAAACCGTAAATTAAAAAAATATTAAACTCACTCGTAGGAATCGAATATCGAATATTAAATTAGAATAAATTGTTGGCTAATCAACAATAAATATAAAAACAACTTGTTCGTTAAACAAACAAAATTCAAAGATAAAAAAACAAAAGGCAACAACTGCAAGAACAACAACAACGGCAACAACGACAACAACAACAATATCAAACAGCTCTAGCAAAAAATTTAAATTAAAGTTCGTTGTAAGTGGATTTAATTAATTAATTCAATTTAATTAATGCATTAATTATCAAATATATAAATAATTATATAAATGCATTAATAAATCATATATATTATTTATATATGCCTCAAATAATTGCATATATAATTATATAAATATATGTATAGGCCTCCATTGATTATATATAAATACAACAATACAACAAACTTTGGTTTATAAAACAGCAAATAAAATTTGTATGTACATCGAAGTAATTAGGAATCAGTTGTATATATATACGACATGTATATAAAAGTCATATTTAAATGCCGCATCAGCACAATTTAATGAGTCTAATTTAATTAAAATATTTTCCTTTTCGTTTCCTTATTTTTTTAACTCTATCAAAAAAATAAAACGAACTCCGAATTAAATTGCAAATTGAGAAGAAATAAATAGAAGTAAAGATTTGCCTACAACCAAATAAATAAGTTGGCTTTAAATTAAAACAGCTGAAATTTTTAATTAAATTAATTAAAGTCTCAAATGTTAAATTTAAATAATGAAAGCTGGAAAAAATATCTTTGCTTTTAATTTATTTTTGAAGATGCTGAAGCTTGTATTTAAATTAATAAAATACGGAAATTTGCAATTAAATAAAACAACTGCATTCAAAGATTTTAAAGTGTGTGCTCTTGCTACAAACTGTATTAAATGAATATTAAATAAATATTAAGTATATACACATAAAATAACAAATAAATAATTGTTGCTAATGCGGCTTACTTATTTTGTTTGGCAAAGAACATAACCATTTTTTTATATATGCAATTGTTTTTTTAGTTATTGGCATACAACAAAAATTGTAATTGTAGAGTTAATATTTTATTTATTTACTGGCTTTTTAAATGCTGATTGAGATACGCCAGCCTCGCTTCGAGCTGATTTTTAATTAGGTGTGCAATGCATGTTGCATGTTGCATGTTTTCCGTCCACTTGAGGGGGGCGGGGCAGGGGGGCATGGGCGGGTGGGGGATGATGATGATCTTCTTTTATCTTTTGTCTCTTATTTTTTTTACAAATTTACATAAGTTGGCGGCGCTTGGGGCGAGAGCTGTTGATTGCTGGCAGAGGCGCCACTCCCACCACCTCCCCCTCCACCTCCTCCTCCCCCATTTAAAGGTGCTGCTGTTGTATTGCCAGTGCTGGCCATCATTTGGAGATGCGTCGTATGCGAAGAGGATGTCGATGAGGATGAGGAACTCGACGACGAATTGGGCAACATGACCGTCGTCGTTGGCGTCGTCGTTGGCGTCGTCGTCGTCGGATTGAGCATGCCTATGCTACTTATGCTATTCATCACATTGACACCGACTCCGATACCGATGCCACCAACACCTACCATGCCACCGGCTGGGGTGTGAGTGAGAATGCCGCCAATGTTGCTGCTGCTGCTGTTGCCCAAGCCAACACTGGGACTGAGAGTGGAGGGTGGACAGTTTCGAGTGGAGAGTTTATAATTGGAGATTTCACAGTTTGTTAATTGCAGATTTGGAGAGTTTCCAGTTGATAATTGGAGAGTTTCCAGTTGAGATTTGGAAAGTTTCCAGTTGTGATTTGGAGAGTTGACAGTTGGAGAGTTTTCAGTTAATAATTGAGGTATTGGTAATTGGAGAGTTTCCAGTTGTAATTTCATAATTGGAGAGTTCACAATTAATTTTGGAGATTTGGAGAGTTTCCAGTTGAGATTTGGAGTGTTGACAGTTGTACAGTTGATAATTGCAGAGTTGAGAGTTGGTAATTGGAGAGTTTGAGAGAGCAATTTTTAAGTTGGTTCAAACAGATTTGTTTAACAATTGAATTGAGTAGTTAAAGGATTTAGTTTATAGCAAAAGAGCGCTCAAAATAGTCTGGTTTTTGTTTCAGTGTAGCTGTGTGTATATTGTGTGTGTGTGTGTGTTTAATTAAGGATCGTTTTAATGCAAGCATCATTTGAAAATGGGCAAATTTTCAACAATTCATCCAATAGTTAGTTATTAGAAGAACAACCATCAAATTTATTTGTTTCTGCGGATAAACATTTGATTTGAGACGTAATTTTCGAAATATAAACTGAATGCCTGCAGGTGTTCCACAAGAATTAATTCTCGTAGAAACATATTCCAAAAATCTTTCCAAACCAAAAAAAGAAAGAAAACTAAAAAGTTCCTTAGCTCATCTAACAATAAAAAAAAATTATATTAAAAATACAACAATCGAGTGGAACATCCAGCAAAGCAAAGCTATTACTACAAAAAAATTCAGAGAGAATTATGTGTAAGTAGACTATATTTCTACAGTATATAGAAATCGTCTCAGTACAGTCCGCAGTTCCCAACTTTACAACTTTATAGCTTTAGAGAAAGAACTCTGTAAATTTGAGCTATCCTAGAAAAACTGGAAATTATACAAACTCATATTATCAATCAACAGTTCCTATAACATATATAATATATATAATAATAATATGTATATAATACATATTATGCAAATTTAAAAAAAATAGCTCAGTAAAATTGGCAGACTTGGCTGGCAAAGCCAATAATCAATTTACTCTGAGGGATCTAACAGGGATTTACAGCTTTTTTTAACTATTGAATGCCTGCTACATTTAATTTAAATTTTAAATTTAAAAGCTCATTGAATTATTTAAATTTAAATATTCCTTCCCATTGAAAAAAACCCTTATCAGCAGAAGTCAAGGGGAAAGTTGCTATATTCACTTAAAGATTTACTCTTCAGATATCAATATATATTTGATATATATATATATATATATATATATATATATATATATTTTTTTTTTTTGACAAATTATAATAAGATATTTGGTCCTGTGCAGGGGGAAGGAGCAGGGTGGCAGGTAGGAGAGAGCAGGCACTTAGTTTTTAATTTTTGTTTTGCATGCAAAATGACCTTTCTTCGTTAGTTTTACCGATTTATTTGAATATTTATATTGTTGTGTGTATGTGTATTTCTGGTACGACTTAAAAAGGTATGTGGTGTAGATAATGGGGTGTGGAATACTTATAAGTGGTGTGTGTTTTCGTCTACTTTATATATATGAAATACAAAAATTTAAATGGAATTATTTAAATTGAAGGGATTTAGTTTGGGCCTTCGCCTTTATAATACGTATATATACATACATATTATTATATGTATATATATATATATATATATATAAATATATACATATATATAAATATATATATATATATATATATACATATAATATATACATTTATATTAGAGTTGTAAAAGAATTGAATATAGTCGAAGACTATGAATATTTAATTATTGAGCCAGAGTTTTAATATTTGCCGATTTTAGATATATGAATTTAATATATATATTTGAATTAAACCTGATTTTATATATTTGAATTTATATTTATTATTTAATAATTGTATTTATTTTATTAATTGTATTTATTGTACTTATTTTAATTATTTATTTAAATTTTACTGCTCTGCAACTGCTCCCACTAAAAACCCTACTTTTAGCATAAAATAGCACAGATCAGATCAGAATGGTAAAGTATATAGAAATGTTGCCACAAATTGTTAATTTTCCTAATTAGTTGCTTTTTGAATATCATTTCAAATAATTAAATTATTAATTATTAAATTATTATTTATTTTTGAAAATGCTTTCAAGGAGCAAATATTCTTGATCAGTAATTTATTGAGCATAATCTATATAAAAAATTGGGTGGCTTAGGCGATATGTGTATATATCATAGATCATATATTATTTATTATACATACATATAATTAACTTTTTAGCAATCAGAGAGAGAGAGAGAGAGAGGGACAGTTGATTTTGGCTTATTCACATAATTGTGAATATTCAATTATGAATTTTTACTTGTAAACTTTTAATTGTGAATTTGAAAGATTTTAATTTTAGTTTTTACCACGTTTAACTCTAATATAGATGTAAGCTTGAATGTTTTTTTATGGTATGTACATAGAGGATTTCTTACTGCGCTTATGATTCATGATTGATTGGATGGTTAAGACTAATTTGAAATTTACATGAGCACATTTTATTTAATATTTAATTAAGACATAAGCGCAGTAAATGCAGTAAATAATAATAATAAATAATTTTTTTGTTTAAACAATAGATAATTTACCTGCAGGGTTTGCACCACTGATTTTGCTGATCCAAACCGAAACGCGCTCGACACTTTTTCATATTGTTGCCTGGTAGAATATATAATATACGTAGGTTTAATATAATAATAATTGAATATAATATTAATTGGTTAATGGGCATAATATGGTAGTTGTTTTGTTAGTTTGTTGTTGTTTGGGGGCAGCAGAACATTTACTCGCAGATAAGCATTCAATACAATCACTGTAATCACTAAATTTAATTAAGTCTTAAGCACACACACATACACAGTGAGAAAAGGAGAGTGAGAGAAGAGATATGCACTACAAGAAATGAAGACAGAAAAACAATTGATCAATATGTACATATATTAGTAATTAATTTATAGCTGTAGCCTTTTCTTATTACACACACAACTCCACAAATTAATTTTACATTTTAATTACGGCAATTAATAATTAATTATTTATTATTATTATTATTTTCTATAGCTAGTTTCCACTTGATAAATAATTATTTAGAATTTTATGTTTAATTATTATTTTGGTACTTATTTGTATATTTATTATTTCCTCTAATAGATGTACAATAAATAATAACATAAAGTTATATAATTTAATAAGCAATTAAAACTATTTATGCATAATATTTAATTGTTATTTTTGTATTTATATTTATGAATATTAATTATAATTTATTTATCAGTGGAATTTAGCTATTAATTATTTGACTAATACACGCATCAGCTAATTACTAATTAAGCGACCGTTAATTAGTTAGTTAATTATATATTATTTTTGGGCGTATACATACAATACATATACGCATGCACTAAATGATGTACTTAATTAAATACAAATTTATATTGTATGTATGCCATATTCATGTTCATTTTTACATTCACTTCATTTCTAATAGAAAATAGCTCACAATGCTTGATGAATGATTAAGCGATTGATTGCATGATTAATGCATGATGTATGATGTATATGCATATGTGTATTATTTTTTTCTTTTTGCATGATTTTCTTTCGACTGGTGCCGAAAACAAAAACTGCCCTCACACACTCATCTAGTATATAAATATATATATATATATATATATATATATATATATATATATATATATATATATATTTTTTTTTTTATAAATAGGCAAAAGTCGGCTAAATCATTTATATATTTAATTATAAATTTTGCTAATCGTTTCTGATTTTATTCTTATTTGATTTCAATTGCAAAGCCTGGACCACAATAAGTATTTCTAATTATTTCTAATTTATGTACATAATTTCATTTTTATATATATATCTATATAATAAAAAAAAAACAAACACAGATTAGGATGATATTTTGTTGGATCAGATTCCTTTTTCTTCTTTGGTAGTTGGTATATATATTTATATATATATATATATGTTTTTTTCTTATACAGAGGGAGAGAGAGAGAGAATATTTATAGATGTATATATAGAGAGGGAAATCTAACCTCCGCCGCCTGCATCGCTGCTGTTGCTGCTGTTTGCGTCTTGTTTCCGTTTCCGCTTCTTGCCACGTGTGGCATTTGTGCGCGAACTCCAATCGGGATACATTTGCATGTGCAGCTGACGCTCCCTTCTGGCCAGCTCATAATATTTCGCCTGCTCCTCGCGGCCCAGCGCATGCCACTGCATGGGCGGGGTTTCAAGGGGGGGGTGGGGCGGGAGAGGTGTGTCGAAGGGATTTACGCGACAAATATATATAATTTGTATATTCGTATTTTTCGATTTGTTTTCGATTTTTTTTTGCGATAAGCGCAATTGGAAAATATTGAAAAAATAAAGATAGATATAAACAAATTAATCAAACGATGGTTCAGTTTTTTGTTTGCTGTTTCTTTAACATGCTAATTTGATATAGTTTATTTTATCTGACGACTATTTGGTACTGGTAACGGAAAGTATCGGTTCTTAAACGTTTTTACACTGCGCAAAATATAGTAGTAGTAGTAGTTATTGTTGTTTTTGTTGTTGAAAAGCTTTGACGGATCGATCTGGTAGACGGTTTCGGGTATGCATGCATTCGCCAATTGAAAGTCCACACAGAGAATATATATTCAGTTTCAGTATATATGTATATACATGTATATACATATATATCTGATTTCTATGGAAATGAAAGCATTAAATAAAATGAAGTTTTCGTTTTCGTTTTGGTTTTTTTTTCTATGTTTTCCCGTTTTGTTTTTTGGACTTTTGCTTGCCAATCTGAATAAATACAATAATTGTATATATATATTTTTGGTGTACATATCTTTTTTGTGTGTGAGCGTGAGAGTGTGTTTCATTATTATTATTATTACTATTACAATGATTATAATTGCCAATTGAAACCCCTTAGAGATATATAGATGTATGTAGCCCTACATAAATAAATATTAACTGCTCTCTTAAATATATATAATCAAGAGTTTATCGAACGAAGATGAAGAGTGTAATTTGATGGGGTATTTCTCTTTCAGATTCCCTTCTTATAGATGTTGTATGCCAAGTAGGAAAATATACAAAATTTATTACCTTTAAAAGGAAATTATAATGTCTATTCCTTAAACCCTAAGCAGCATATTAGTTAAATATATATGTATAATTTTTATTCTAAAGAATTCAAAACAAAATCATTAACCAAAACCAAATACAAAAAAAAAAATATATTATTAATTATAATTAAGTCTGGAAAAGAAAAAACAACCAAAAAAAAAACCAAAATTTAATATAATAATATAATAATTTACACAAGCTTTGTTCTAAATCCAAAAAATAAACGAAGAAGCAGCTAAATATTTATATATATATTAACTATAGTCTGTGTCTAGTCTAAGTCTAAGTCTAGTCTAGTTTTAATTTTGTTGGTTTTCGAGGGTTTTTTTGTTGTTATTTTTGGGGTATTTTACAAGTGTTAAATTTATGCTAATTATTTACACAAATTACAATAAAAATAGTTACATTTTTTTAGTTTTAAATTTTAATTTTTAATTTGTTAGTTGTACTAAATTTGAAATAATGTGCTTGTTTTTGCTTGTTGTGTGTTGTTATATTTGTTGTATGCATGTTTTTTATGTAGTTTAAATGGAAATCGAAACGAAAAACATAAAATTTCAATGCGGTTAGAGAGAAAGAGAGAGATTGATAGAGAGAGAGAGAGAGAGTGAGATAGAGAGTAATATAATAATAATAAAGAAAATCGTTTTACAAATTTGAGCATAATTTTTGTTGGTGTTTTTTTTATTTTTTGTTTTTTTTTTTAGTGCAATACCTCCCGAATCCGCTGTCGATCTGTCTTTTTTACGCTTTTTCTTTTTTGAGACGTAACCGTAGTTATCTCGTGCGCTCCACCCCGGATACAATTCCATATGCAATTGGCGCTCTTGTCGCGCCTTTTCGTAATATTTGCTTTGTTCTTCGCGGGATAGTTCGTGCCACTACAAAATTAATCATCATCATTATCATCATCATCATCATTAATTTTCCATATCAAAACACAAAAACAAAACCAAAAACACTTAAAAATTGATTTTGAATTATTAGTTTTGATTATTTATACAAAGATTTTTTTGTTTTGATTGTTTTTTGTTTTGCAAATGCTGTGTTTCTTTTTCATTTTTAATGGGAGCCCTCTAATCCGCAAGTCCTTCAGTTAGTTTTGTCATTATTGAGTGAGTTGATCACTGAAACAATTGAGAAACACATTCGCAAAGCTTTGAATATTTTTGTTTCCCCCCTCCCTCTAAAAACTATATGTTTTTTTATTAGATCTTCATTTCATTTTGTGAATATATATATTATATATATATATATATATATATATATATATATGGATTGGTCTGTCGGTTAGCTTACCCGTCGCCCCAGTATCTGATTGATCGCCGCCGACTCCTTGAGGGTGCACTCGGCGACGACCTTGGCACGCATCTCCTTCATGTAGAGCATAAATGCATTCAGTGGTTTCTTGATATGCGGCTTCTTCTTATCGCTACTGGAACTTTCCTTACAATCGTTGCTATTTCCCTGCGAATTCGATGAGCTTTTCATATCCAAGTTTCTGCAATTAAAACCAGCATATCAATTATATATATATATATTTTGTTTTTGTATTACTAAGAATATTTGCATATATATTTTGTGCATTTTTATTACAAATAAATATTTTATAAAAAAATTCTTTATTTTTAATTTTATTATAAATAAATAAAAAAATTAACTAAGATATACTATTTAATCTGAATTTGTGAATTCGAATTTTATCAAATCTGAATTGCCGAATTCAAATTTAGTTATTTCGAATAATCGAATAATTGAATAAGAATTCTATTAAATCTCCATTAATTAATTAAATTAGAATATAAGAATAATACATTAATCTGAGTTTGAATAGTATTTAATATAAATTACTGAATTAGAATACTATTTAATCTGAATTATTGAATTATGAATTAGAATACTATTAAATGAATTAATTTACTAACTGCATTAGTACTTAGGTTGTGTAAAGCATTCCAGTTTTATATATATATATACATATATATATATATAAATCTGCACATATATTTATATTAAATTTAAATTTTTCAAGTCTGCTGTATATATAAATATTTATGTATGTGCTTATATTCAATTTAATTTTTGATATATATTTCAAATATTCTCTAGTCTATACAAATTAAAATTTTTATTATTGATTTTATTATTCAAATATTTATTAATCAAGTCTGATTAATATATATATATATATATATATATATATATATGTTTGCTAGTTTGTTATCAAATTGACATATAATCATATATTTAAAATATTATATTATATATTACATTTTTTTAAGCCTGCCGCCAATGCTCAGATCGTAGGGTGCATCCGAGGACAAGGACGACAAGGAGGAGATGCCGTCAATACAGCTGTCCGCCGGATTGGCTTGGATTGGATGAAGGACACTTGCTGCTGAAGCACACCCGCCGCCGCCAATGCCCGCTGCTGCAGTCAGTGCATTAAACTGTGCCTTAAACATGTCCGAAATGGCCCGTTCCTGGAGAGCAGCAACTGTCGAGGAGGAGGCAGAGGCGGAGGCAGAGGCATCTCTAAAAACAGGCGGTGCCGTTGTGGAGGAGCTGCTTGGCAAAATAGCGAGCACCTTGTAGCTAGTAATGCTCGGACTCAACTCCTGATTCGCTGTCAGAGTTGAGGCTGAGGCCTCGTTTGAATTTGCATTTTGGATTATGTTTGGATTATTTGCGTTATTTGTGTCGATGCGTCGCGCATATCTCGATTTGCGACGATGATGGTATTTATGCGAGGCACTCGTTGCCGGTACGGTTGCGGCAGTAACGGTGGAGCAGCTGCTGTTGCTGCTCGTCGGAGGTGTTGTGGGTGTTGGCGGGAATTGTATCTCGGTTAAATACACAGAGTCATTGGTGGTAGCAGTGCGGCAACGATTCTCTGGTATTTTGCTGGAGTGCTGTAGTGCAGTTGTAGTGCCTGCCGTCGTGTCCTGCAGCTTTGTTAGCGTTGCATATTCGAGTAGAATTTCAGCGGCGGTATTGCAATTTTCTGGCTTGATTTCCGCTGGATTTTTACTATTATATTTACTATGCCAAATGCAGGACGGCGTTGAAGGGGAAGACTGCTCCAGTTCCAGTTCCAGCTCCAGCTGCAGCTGCTGCTCGTCTTCTGTCTGCTCCTGCTCAGGCTGCTCGTCTCCCTCCTCTGTTGGGTTTGAGTCACTGCTGGCTATGCTCTCACTGTAACCATTCTTCACCACAGCTGCTGCTGCCTGCTGCAATATTAAATTCTCAATGTCCTGCAAGCTGCGTGCTGGGTTTTGGTCCTGCTGCTCCTGTTCTGCCTGCTGCTCCGGCACATCCTCAGCTGTGCTTTCCGCCGACAAGGCAATTGCTGCCAGCGCCATAACATCATGCGTGGCTGTGTATTGCTGATTGCTCCTGGTCGTAATCGGATTCAAGCCCAATCTCTGCAGACTGCGCAAATAGTAAAGTTCCGCGCTGCTCCACTGCTGATAGAGGCGACGCACTTGCAGCAGCATCGCCTCGATCTTACAACGATTTGTGGCCAGCTGACGTTGCACAGTCAGCTCCAAGTTGCAACTGGAACTGGAACTGGAGGAGTTGTCCTGCAAATTCAGCTGAAATTGTGTGGAGAGCATTGTTAATTGCTCCAAGCCCTTTTTAACATCAAACAGCACTTTTTTTTGCGCCTGAAAGAAATAGGATTTTGAACCGTTTGCTACTGTTTGAATATCCTTTTTCGATTTGCTTGTTGTGGGCTTGATTTTAGTTTGCCAGTTGGCATTTAAGGATACTATATCCTGATTGGAACGTTTCTGATTTGGAGTCTGATTTTTGCTCTCATTTAAATTTCTATTATTATTATTATTATCTTGTTGCAAGGATGAAACTGTAGCTACTCCTCCTCCTCCTCCCTCAGCTCCTCCCCCTGCTCCAAATGCAGACTTGCTCAAGCCAGAGAATTCTAAGATATGAACTCTTCTTTCTCGCTCCTGTTCAAGATTTAATTGCGGCGCTTGAAGAAATTGCGCATACAACATTTGTGTGGCTAAAAGTTGTTGTTGTTGTTGCTTCTCCAATTCCCAGTTGCGTTGTGGTTCTTCCAATTTAGACCATTGTTGCAACAAATCCTGTTGTTGCCTCAAAAGCAACTCGGACATTAAACTTGAGCTGGCAGTTTGCGGAGTGTGGAAAATGTGATCCTCCATTCTGGCATCCATATTATTACTATCAATATTATTATTATTAATATTATTATTATTATTATTATTATTATTATTATTATTATTATTATTATTATTATTATTATTATTATTATTATTATTATTATTATTATTATTATTATTATTATTATTGTTATTATTATAATTATAATTATAATTATTATTATTATAATTATTATTATTATTATAATTATTATTATTATTATAATTATTATTATTATTGTTTATATTATTATTATCTTCTATTAGTTTGCCAACTGGCTTGGAAAATTCCTTGGGCTGTTGTTTTTCTTGTTCCTTGCTATTTTCAATCGTTGTTTTTTCATTATTATCTGCGCAGACCTTTCTATAATCCAAGGATCCTCTTCCTAAGTTGAGAGCAGTTTCTGTTTTATCCTTCGCACTCGCTCTATCCATAACAGCGCTACAGTCGAGATAATAATCCTTGTTTTTAATTTTTTTGTATATGTCACAATTTGTTTTTATTTTTAAGTCAATGCATTTTTTTTTTTTTCTTGACCTACACTATTCACATTAAGAGCGTACAGTCCTACAAAGAGTAGCTGATTATTTTGCGCTTATACTTATTCTTCATTTTCACATATACACTGCGGCTATTATTATATTAAGAGCAAACAGTCCCGCATAAAGATACTGCTGCTTATTAATTTGCATGCCTCTCTTTATGCTTGCTTACGCTCTCTTTTAAAAAGTTCTCTCGCACACGCATTATATTTTGCCCTTATTCTTATTTCCCACTTGCGAGATTAGTTGCGCGAGAGAAAGCGACAGGCGCAGTAGCCTTAACCATATAACCCTGTTGCCTGCCTGTTGCGGATTTCAAGCATATTTTTGAGAGCATGGTTACACACACACACACATACATACATGTATACAGGCGTGCATACATACAAATGGTTAAACAGTGTGTACAATGCATGTAAATAAAATGAAAAGTGTTTGCCTAATTGTTGTACTTTTCAGCTAATTGACATTTATATATTTAAATAAAAATAAAGCAATTATAACTGCATAAATAGATAAAAACAAAAACTGCATTTATACGCCAATTCCAATTTCACAATCTACTTTACAGACAGCATTCAGCTGTTATGATTGTATTACGATAATGTCTCTTTGCCGCTGTCGACTAACTATAAAACGTGTGCTCGTGTTGTGTGTGTAACTTTGTTAGGTATCCCTGTTGTCTATGTAGATATGTGTGTGTGAGCTGATTTATGGCTGACGCTTTAAACACAATTAATATGTGTATATGTATGTGTGTGTGTGTGTGTGTATGTTAATTTAATGTAGATACATTTTCTCTAATTAAAGCAGACAAGTCGTATTTTTTTTTATTAGATAAAATTAAAGGCATTTTTGTATGCATTTCACAGTTATGCAATTTACAATTAAATAAATTATTTCACAGTAGTACACACACGGACACTCATAGAGGCACTCACACACACACACACTTGTGCATCGAATGCATTCAGAGCCAAATTTCGTTTTGCTTTGCTTTGATTTTCAGCATATGTTGAGAATATTTTTTTGCATTGCAACATTTTACGATTTTAATAGATTTATTATAATTAGTAACTGTTGTCTTTTCCTTGCACACAGCTTATATTTCTATTTGTATTTGTATTTGTATATATTTTTTTGGGTATTTTAGCTAACGAGTATAAAACTGTCTGCCCATCAATTTGACGAATTACTTCCGACTTTGGGGGCTTTTAAAGCTAACAATTTGCACTGCTATTCGAGACTCTATTCGCCTGGCACTCTTTCTGTCCTTCTCTCGCTCGCTCGCGCTCTCTTGCAGAGAGAGAGGGAGAGAGAGAGAGAGAGAGAGAGGCCGGCGGGCGCTAGTACAGCAAAGGTTCGCGCCGTGAGAGAGCGTTTGTAAGCGAGAGAGAAAGCGTGTGTGTAAGAGTGCCTTAGAATTAGAGCAGCGGCAGGTGGCGCCATCTGTGACGGGGAGTGCAACGTCGAATTTGCGATTTATTAGTTAGTCTTGTGTCCAGCAAGCCTCTAGCGGCAGCTGAGAGAGCTGCTCAAGGAAGACAGCAGACAAAAATGCATGTAAAAGTAATTTTATTATAACGTATATTATTATAACTATTAAAAAGCGCTCAAATGAATTGCGTTCTTTATTAATACTAGCTAATAAAAAATACGGATATTTATTTATTTATTTACAGCTCTAATTCAACTACTAACTGTAAACTAACAATATTTTACAAACTTCACCAGATCAGAGAATGGAGTAATTGCCGTTCGTTAAAGCAAACAGTTGTGGAACTGTTGCTAGAAATGCACTGGCAACGCCATCTATTGCGCGAATTTTTTCCATTGTATTAAGGGAAAAACAATTGGAAATTTCCCTGTTTATGTTATTTACGTGTGTGTTATTGTGTGTTGTTTTATTAAAGGAAAAAAACAGATAAGATAAAATCTAAATTTCTGCTTTCAGCTTTGATAACAGAGCCAAACATTTTTTATGAGTGCAAAAAAAAATTGCAAGAGACAAATGAATTAATTCAATTCCAATATGAAATTATGGAAATAAAAAAACATGTTCAAATCTAAATAAACCAAAAACTGTATTTGGATTTTAAAAATACAACACAAGTCTTAAAATAACTTTACAAAATATACTTGGGGTTTTCTTCTATTTTTTTTTATATGCTTAAATTCCATCTTGCAATATATTAAAAGGGAATGATTCCTTTCTAAGGGTTGCAAGCTTTGAATTTTTAAAGGCGCAGACGCAAACCAATCGACAATTGGCCAATGGCAAACTTGATATTTATGTAAGGGTGTACATATATCCACACATATTCATACATACACATACATAAATACGCACATACATACATATACATATACATACGTACTTATGTATGGGATAGTGTGAAGCGGGGGTTAAAATTAAATATGGCGTCTGTAAGCAGAATGCACCCACACATTCAAATGTTGGTGTGTGTGTGTGTATGTATACATGCATGTGCATGTGTGTGCGTATTTGTATGTGTATCGACGTTTTAATGACCGAGTGTGAAACTAGCCGATTGGGGATCAGAAAAAACAACAGAAAACATAAAATAAAAAACAAAACAATAGTAAATAAATAAGTTAGCAAAAACTAGAGTGCAATTATAAGCAGAGTGTACGACTTTAAAATAAACAGCAGCAACCTTAACTTCAATTTGTATTTAATTTAATGTAATTTAAGCTGTTGCTCTAAAAACATATAATTATAGGTTAAGAATTATTTATATAATTACTATTTAAGTTCAAGTTATTTCCTATTTTTATTTATAGCTTAAGAATTGTGTATATCTATTTTTAAAAATGTAATATTTTCCTTTATTTTTATATCTATATTTGATGTATAAATATCATTTAAATTGAATACATTTCTCTATATTCATTTTAAAATATAGAATACATAAGCAAATTAATCTCTTGCTCTATATTTATGTTTTAAAATTAAGAATTATATTTATAATATATGCTCTATATAATCTAAGGATTACGTAAGTATATAAAATAATATAGATGTAATTTAATCTGTTGCTCTATATTCGAATTAGTTCGTTGTAAATATTTAATACATATTTAATTTAATAGATATTAATCTGTACATTTGTAAATTAATTATTTTGTATATATATTATTTAAATTTCATTTATTTCTCATTTAAGTTAAGAGGATTATGTATATAAATCTATATAAAAAAGATAAAGTTTAATCGCCTTCAGTAAATTTTTATTTAATTAATTAAATTGAATTTCTAACTCTATATTTATGTTTTTCTATAGTTTATATTATATTATATATGTGCAGATCTCACCTTGAATATCGATTGTTCGTTGTGTTATCCTGTACGCCGCAATCCTGTTTAGAACTAGACGTCACAATTGCCGGATGTGAACTTAAAACGTGATGCGGTGTGGCATGCACAGAAGGCAACAAACTCGGTGAGAATCGAAATGGGAAATCGCTAAAAGTTTAAAATGTAAATATATATAAAATAAATATATATGTATATATCAGACATATATATGGCTAGTTATAGTCACCTGGACAACGTTGTATTTATCGGTAATGAGGAGGGATAAGGTGTTCTAAAACTAGATGCTGAGTAAACCGACGGTGTGTGCCTGAAATTAAATAATAACCACATTAATATTGATATTTAATATCTAAATAAATATAAATCAAATCAGATGCAGAAGATAGTAGACAACATAATAAATATTTATATCTACATATTTTAATAAGCCTGTACATATTTGAATAAGTCTATTAATATTTATTAAATATGTAATTTAATACGAATTAATCTGTTCATATTTAAATAGGTATATTAATATTTAAGAATTATATAATTTAATAAAAATGAACCTGTAAAAATAAATAAAAGTCTTATAATATTTAAAACATTTTAAATGTAATAAATATTAATCTGTACATTGCCTATTAATTTACGTAATTTAATAAATATTAATCTGTACATTACCTATTAATTTATGTAATTTAATAAATATTAATCTGTACTTATATAAATAGGTTTAAAATTTTAATTGAATAAATACTAAACTGCAGATATACATAAAGTCTGTTAATATTTAATATATATTTAATTTGAGAAATATATTAATTATTCATCTGTTTGCATTATAAACTCACCAGGATGCTACTTGAGACATGTCGGGACTTAGCATCGGATAAGGATATTGACTGGCAGCAAATGGATACAAAGCTGGACGTGTAAGACCTAAAACAAAAATAAAAACAAGAATAAATATTAAATAAAGTTAATTTAAAGTGTAATTAAAATGAAATTAGGCAATTATATGCTGAGAGCTGAATTTAAAAGTTAAAAATTAGTTTTAGTTTTTAGTTAATCATACAACTACTATATATAATTTAATTTAATTAATATATCAAATTGCAAAGCTTATTTATACATTAAAAACTGAATATACTCAAAATAACATTTTTGTGAACATGTGTTTATCTAAAGGAAAAATCAGAGAGCGAGAGAGAGATGTATATATATATAATATGCAGATAAGGCCGATAACACAAACAAAAGGGGAGGAAAACCTGTCCCCTTTCTGCTGGATGTCTGCTTGTCTGCAGATAGAGCTTAAAATAGTCGTGTAAATATCGGATTATTTAGCGATTTGTACTTTCTTCATTCTCTCTCTCTCTATATATATATATAGCCTCGTCTCGTGTCCTTTTCATTTTAATTGAAAAATTGTTGTCGCATCTTTCGCTCCCCCTTTTGTTATCATTTGTTGTCATTTTCAAGTTTTATTGTAGTAAACCAAAGTTGGTTGTATAAAAAAAAATGAAAAAAATAAGCGGTTGTCACATGAGAAAGGACGAAAGGATGGGTTGAGATAGGAAAGGGGTGTACAAAACGCTCTAGGGTTATATTCTGTTCTGGATAGGGCGACTATTCCCAGCAATCAGCCGCGGGCGAAGTGCGTGTGCCGCCTCAGCAGGATTGAGGGGTGAGTGGGTAGGGGTAGGGGTTACGGGTTTACAATTCTAGTGACGACAAAAAGGATGTCGTCATCATTATTATGTGGTTGTGTGCAACATGTTTTTTTATTCATTAGGCGTTTTTTCTTATATTTTTTTCTCTGTTGTATTTTAGATTTCAAGTTGAATGAGTCGAGCCGTATTAGTGATACTGATATACTATATATGTAAGGGAATAGGGAATACCCTTACTGTCAGACAACCCTCAACTGTGTTGCGATATGGAATCTGCTGTTTTTCTATATTCGTAAATTTTGTTCTGCTACAAGAAATGATTTTTCTATATTTATTAAATCTGCTATTCTAAAAAAATATTTTTTAAATATTTAATTATCCTGCTATTCTTTAACACTTTTTTATATTCATTAAATCTGATTTACTACAAAAATCATTTTTCTATAATTATAAAGTCTACTCTGTTGCAAGAAATGATTTTTCCATATTTATTAAATCGGCTATTCTATAAAATTTTTTTTTTTTATAATTATTAAGTCTTATTTAGAACAAACATCATGTTTGTCTATTTATTGAATCTGGCGTTCTTTAAAAATGATTTTTATATATTTATTTAGTCTGTTGTTCTATAAAAATTATTGTTTTTTATTTATTGAATCGGAATATTATATTAATCTGCTGTTATATAAAAATGTTTTTAGTATTTATAAAGTCGACAATTCTTTAAAACTAATTTTTCTATACTTATAATTTACTGTTCTTCTATAAAAATTAATTTTTTTAAAAATATATGGAGTTAAAATAAATAACTAAGTAATATTGAACAAATTCTTTTAAAGTTTGAAACTTAATAACTAAAAATTAAATTGTTTATATACCATATAAACGCTTTTATATTATTATTAAATTTTCAATTACTAAGTCTGATATAATATTTAAATATAGAGTATTATTTAGTCAACTCCACAATTCAGATAACAATTTGGCAGCTTTAAATTGTCAACCCCTCACTGAAAAATGTCGTATTAAGGCTTATTACTTTAAAATGGGCAGAGTCCGTTCGAAATACCAAACCCAAACCCAAACCCAGGCAATGCTTGGGTAATATTTAAGCTGAGCTGCGCATATCATTACTATTTCATCTCTTAGCTAAAAAGAGGCATGTGCCGATTGCGATTGCGATTGCGATCCTGAGGAACCAGAGAGAGAGAGAGCTCAGTATTCAGGGTCACGAGGGTTGATTACACACACACAACACACACCACGAGGTCCTTTTCTGGAGTGGCGTTCAACAGACAAAAGACAAAAGGGAAAATCGAAGGGGCGTTCACAGTTCCAGTTTGAATAGGCTGCGGGGTGAAACCTGAAAGAAAAAACGCCCCCTTTTCAGCACTACTAATAGTCCAGCAATTAGGCGTTTAATCATAATGTAGCGCTAACAGATTTTGTCAAAATACACCATTTAAATATCTGTCTTCTTTCTGAGTGGAGTTGTAATAGAACGGTGAATGGTAAACGAGTATTTATATTTATGTATGCGTACATGTTTATATATGTTACATACATACATATGTTTATATTTATATTTATTGCAACTCGACTCAGATGCTGATCAAGATTTTTCTAGCTCTTGCTACAATTAATATTTTATATTAATTATTTATATATTATTTATATTTATCATTTTCTATTTACACATTAAAATTTATTTATTTTTATTTATATATTTATATTTGCTTTATATATTTATATTTGTTTATATATTACAAATTCCACACTTCTCACTCAACAAATGGTTTTAAATCTCTAAAAAACAGGTCATTTTGTCAACGCATAATCATTAAAATAATCATAATAAATTACACGCCACTCGCATAATTACATATATAAAATCCCCCCACAAACATATGAATTATTATTTGGCATTATTCAACTCCCCCCTCGACCAACAAGCAAACAAACCAGTAGAAAGAAGCTGGCTGAGATTTTATTGTGTTATTCAATTATTAGTATGGCAGTTTGGCATTGTTAAGGATCATAATGCCGTGTAATCCGCCAGGCCGGCTCTTAAGTGCATGCCTTTTATTTACGCCGTTGGTACTCATTAGATCCGACCAGACGGACAGACATACAGACGGACCATTAACAGAGCCCTTAAGCGGCCAACCACCAAAAAAAAAAAAACAGAAAAAAACCCCATGAAACATTTTTGAAGCGAGGGAAATTTTGCAGAATGAATGCCGTATGAATTTATTCGCCGTAATCGAGCATAGTAAGAAAAATCTCATCTTGTGCAATTATTATTTCATAATTTGTTTGAATTACGTATCTAGAGAGAGCGAGAGAGAGAGAGAGGGAGAGAGAGCTGCAGAGGTGAAGGGTGAGAAAGTCAATAGCTTTGCGGTTGGGTTACTTTTTATTGTTGTTTGTTAGGTTTGTTGGGTAGTTCTTCTTACCCTATATATAAAAAACTGAGATCCTCAACATATTAATTGCTTGTTGCGAGTGCTTTTTTAAGAGGGCTTAGCGTGTGTGCAATTATTATTTAAATTACGCATGCATAATTTATTAATACATATATATTTATTTGTCGTAGCAGGCCACTAGTGTAGTACTACGACTGTAACATAACATCTGTAACTTAACATACAACTATCTTCTTAACATATAATATCGATATCGATCATTGGTGTGATCACCAGCTTGAAGAAGAAGAAGAAAGGAGTCATCAGTATTCAATATGGTAGCATCAATTTATATATGTATAATATAAATTGATGCTACCATATATATATATATATATATTATTTATTTTATTTATTTATGTAATAAATATATTTAATTTCATTTCTGCCCTTTATATTTAATTTATATATTATTTTATTTTATCTATATAATATTTAATTTATTTTCTGCTTTTTTATCTTTATTTATTTATTAAAACCTTTTACAAACATTAAATATATGTATAATTAAATACATTTAAAGGTATTGCTTGGCATTTTCAAGGTTCTTATCCACATTTACATAAGATTGCCCAAATACATATTATATATATGTGTGGATTCGATTTTCAAGTAAGTACTTAAAACAATGATTGCAATTTTCCACACAATTGCCAAATAATTATCATATTCATGTCATTTTACGCTGAGTCTGACGAATTCGAGGTGGAATAAAATTTGCATTGTAATTATTGGGATTGTGGGGGGGGGGGGGGGATAGAGAGAGAGAGAGGTTATAGAGACAGGGAAAAGGAAAAGCATTCCGATTATGATTAGCCTTCAAATTCTGCTTCAGAATTGTATTTAACAGATTACAAATGTATTTAAATACTGTGTAAAAAAATTTTAAGAGCAGGAAGAAGGTATTAAAATATAGATTTCTATATAAGGATGATAAACTAAGCCCTGTCTAAGACTATTATTATATTTATATTATTAGTATTTTCATATTTATCTTTCTTTATGTGATTTATTTTCGTTACTTTTTTTTATTACATTTATCTTTCTGTTATTATATTTACATTATTATTGGTATATTTTTTAAATTTATTTATTTATATATATTTATTTAAATTTGACTTATTTTCGATCTTTTGAATAATAATTATAATAAGGCATGCAGGAATCACAACAGCAAGTTGTAATTATTTAAGGGTATTATTTTTTTGCTTACCAATTGCTTTGGGATCCAGCTGATAGGGAGGTATTCCACAGTGGGCGGGCGGTGGTGTTGTAAGCGGATCTCCATTGTGGCAAAAGAAAGGAGGCAGCCCAATTTTATTTGCCTGCAAATAAGAAATAAAAAACACATTTAAAGTTAAATAAATAATTTGTGTAAATATGTTAGAAAAAAAAATCAATATAACATTTCGATAATATAAACTAATTATGTTATGTTTAATAACAGTGATAAAATTCAATAATTGTGGTGAATAATATGTAAAAGACACCAACAGAGAACATTTCGATAACTTAATTAATTATGTTATATTAATAAAAGCGATTTCGATACTGTGCTAGATAACTGTCAAGTCAAACATAATGAGTAACATATTTAGCAATAAAATTAATAGATTAAAGCTTTTCAAGCTTCATTGAGAGTGTGTATAAATTATGGAAACTGTAATGAGAACATTTCAACATTACAAACTTTAAATAGTTCGAGTTCGAGTCCGAGTCAGAGTTCATTGGACTTTTGTTGACCTCTAGCGGTGACTTCGCTTAACCTGGCAGCAACTGCAGCCGACGCAGGCAATGCAGAAATGCGCACAGATAAACAACGGGTGAAAAGGAGTGGGAGTGGGAAAGAGATAGAGGCTGAAAGGAGAGCGGACAATTGGTAAACAGAACGGAGTATGCAGTGTACTTGCCCACCCCTCTCCCTTACTTATGCAAGCAGCTTCTATGCCTCTCTCTTGCCTTAGTCCTTATCATTAAGCAGGCATTGTTAACAAAGTACACATTATCAATTTAAAGTCCACATTAATGTACTATTTTATATAATCATCTATAATAGTTTCGAGCTTGGGCAGTGAATGTAATCGAAAATCTGTCCATTCAATTTTGCGTTTATTGATGGATTAAAATTGCAAATGCTCTCCATTCCTTTGAGTTTCTGCTTTACATTTTTACAGCTTTCTAGATCAATTAGTTTGGAGCTCGGCATGAATAAAATTGGTAAAAGCTCTTTCTCTATTAGAGCTCCCTGGTCCGCAATATTCTCTTTCCGTTCATTCGTACAGCTTATTAGATCACATATTTTGAGCTCGGCATGAATAAAAAAGGTCAAAACTCTCTTTCTCTCTCTATATATATCTACTTAATTTAATTGTTTATTTTAATTTAATTAATTATAGTATAATCATCTATAATAAATTGTTTCGAGCGTTCTTTTGACAGTTTTCAATTTATAATGTCGCCATAACACAAAATTTATTTAAGCTGTGGGTTTAGTGAATATATAAAAATAAATAATACAACAAATTAAAGCTCTCTTTCCCGTTGACTAGAGCTCTTTGCCTTTCTCTATTCATTTAAATTTAAGTGCAGCCTGCTAGATTATTTAGCTAGAGCTTAATCGCAAAAACTGTCTCGCGACTAGAGCTCTATTCGTCTCTCACTCTTTACTTTACATTTACTGCCTTCTAGATCGATTAGTTTGATCTCTGCATAGATAAAAATGGAAAAGGTTCTCTCTCGAATTGAGCTCGCTGCCTTTTTTTACTCTTTTAAATGCAAGCGAAAATAGTTGTATTGCATTTGTTCATGCAACTTAAATATGGCTAAAAATATCCAAAGAGCGCTCTTAATTAGCACTCTTCTCCTCTCTCCCTCTCTCTATATTTTGTATTGCTTTAAGTATCCCCGTTACACTTTTGCCACATAAAAAAAAAGAACAGCTCTCTCTCTCTACTCATAGATCATTTGGCTGAGCATGGCTTAAAAAAAGCTTTCTCATAGGGGTGTACACAACAACAGTTGCCTGGCGACTACATACTCAGCTTTCAAGTTGTTATTGTCAACTTTGTATGTTCAATGTAATTAACAAAAAAAATTCAAACTGACAACAATACAAACATACATACATGCATACATACATATACACAAATATGCAGTTAGATAGTGAAATGTGTGTGTTTAATGCATATTTGTAAGTTTGTTGCGTATTATCACCAATGTTTGTGTTGTTGTCGTACTTGTGGCTTGATGAATAAAACTACAAAAACAACAATAACAAAAACAAGAATAATAACAAGCGACGGCAGCAGCAAGCAGCGGCTACAAAGCAAGCGAAACCGAAAATATGTCTTTAATGTTTGCCGCCGCTAAACGAATATAAAAAGTGCCGCCAACGCTGCTGCCGTCGCTTTCCCTCCACCCGCTATCCAACACTGCCAGCCCCCTCCCCCTGCTGCGTTGTCTCGACGCCTGCTTGGGTTTTTATTTTTAAATATTTTTTGCGTCATTTGTGATTGTGCTGTTATTGTTTTTTTTTTTCGTTTTTAATTTAAGGTTAAAACTAACTCAGCTACAATTCCAATTTTTAAGCGTTTATTGTGCGATGATATTTATCTGCATCTATATATATTTAATATTAATATTGGTGCAGTGCCAATTTTAATTTACAGCTTTTTGTTAATTGGACCTCTAAATAGAAAAACACATTTTACATGCTGTTATTAGCAGATATAATAAATAAATAAATAGTTATAATTTAAATCAACTATGTTTGCATTTAATTAAAAATACACATAAATCAGCTTTTGCTTTAAGTGTACATATTTATATAGACATAATTTTAAAGCTAATTAATACATACATATTGATTATTTACAGTTACTTGTTGCTCTCATCATAGCTTTGCGAAATGAATGAAATGGAATTTTGAAAGAGAAACTATGCAAAGAACGAATGAAGAAAATCACAAGACGAGGCAGAAGAAGAAGCAGATTGCTATTGATCATAAACATTTAACAGTGTATTTACATTTGCAGAGGGAAGCAGAAAGCTTTAAATCGTCCCTAACTATTGGTATTAAACTTTGAGCAATATAGTCAATTTTTAAAGATTTGCATTTTTACATATATTTTGGTATATTATTTAATACTCTTACTTGGCTATGTTTCTTATCTTATCTTTTAACTATTATTTTTAATCAGAAAAAGCATAGATTTATTTATTTATTGTAAATCATATATAAATATTATCTTAACTATTATCTAATATTTTTATACCCTGAACCCATGAAAAATGGGTAAAAAAAGTATAATGGTTTTGTGCAAATTTATGTAAAAGGCAGGAGGAAACACCTCCGACTTCATAAAGTATATATATTCTTGATCAGGCTCAACAGCCGAGTCGATATAGCTATCTCCGTCTGTCCGCCCGTCCGTCTGTACCGTCGTTACCCCGATACGATTGCGTGTACGTATATTTGTATGTATGTATGCATATTCACGTGTTTGTCGGCAGAGCGCACTTGCAGACCTGCTCACATTTTGGTGCAAGACTTTTAAAGGGAAATTTTCCAAAAAAAACTAGAAATATTTAACAACTGGGTTCAGGGTAAATCGTAGTCGAGTGAGCTCGACTACAGTACTCTTACTTGTTTTATTAGAAACTGCATAAATTTACTTATTTGTTTAGTATTTATTATTTACTATAAAATTAATTTGAATTTGCAACTTTAATTAACTTATCTATTATCTAATATTTTCATCAGAATAAATAATAAGTATTAAATAATAAACAATAAATAAATGTATATAAAAATGCAATATTTATTACAGATATATAATATAATATGTATTTATATTTATTCTTGTATTTATTTTTATATATGTATTTATTTATTTTTATCATATTCATAATACAATTATTTAGCTTTAGCCCTTCTGTTTTTACATCAACAAGAATTGAAAACGTTCTTAAAAATACAGCAAAATATTTCATTAGAAAATTCATATTTTCTTTATTTTCTTAAATCATATTCAGCATTAATTATTGTGCTTTAACCCCTTTTTGTAAATGGTTTTAAAAATTACTTGAATGGGGAGAAGGAGACGCTGTAAGAATTGGAATTGGAATTGGACGCCATTGTTTAAAATTGTAAAACTGCAGCGCAAGATGTTTGTTTTTTTTTTGGGGTTGTTCTTTGTTTCTCTCTCTTTCTCTTCCATTAAAAAAGGCATATCAACAGCAGCACTCGGCACTCACTTTTGGGTGGTTGTTGCTTGTTGCTGGTTGCTGCTCAGTTGCTTCTTCTTCTCTGTTTCTGCTGCTGCTCTGCTTTTCTGCTGCCCCTTCTTCAATCTCTGCTTCTGCTGCCCCTGCCGTGCTGTAGTTCTGCTGCTGTTTTTTCTTTCGCTGCTGCTCTGCTGCTTCTGTTGTTCTGCTTCTGCTTCTGCTATGCTGCCGCTGCTTAGTATTTGTAGTTGTATTAGTCGGCGCACGCTTTTTTATATTTTTGGATTTCTTGGGGTTTTTTTGTGCGGAACAAGGCACGGACACAACGACGTTAGTTCTCTGTGTCTGCATGTGTAGTAGTAGGAGTAGTAGTAGTTAGTGTGCATGTGAATCCGTTGATTATGTTTACACACACGAACGAGAGCGTGAGTGAGAAAGGGAACGCAAGCAAAAGAGAGTCAACGACGTCTGTATGTATGCGTGTATGCATGTGTGTGTGTGTAACGAAGGAAAAATGCTAAAGTACCAACAACAACAACAGGCACCACCACCAACGACGTACAGCGAGCCGATAACTACCAAGGCGGAGGAGAGGGTGGAGCAAAGCAAAGCAAAGCTCATTCCTCTCTTTTTTTGGGGGTGTTGTGTGCTGCACTGTGCAACACTGTTCGTTGTTCGTCGTGCATCGATTAAAGAGATTTAAATTAAAATACTTCATTTTGTTGATGTATTTTTTCCAAATAGATGTCTCAAAGCTAAATTTTTTATTAACTGAATTCAGAGCGAACTAACGAGTAAAATCGATTTTTAAATGCATAGTTCTTAGTCTTAAAGCTGACATAAAAAAAATGTAATTTATATTTAAAATTGAATAAAAAACTGATAGTCCACACTAAATACAAAATAAATATTAAAATGTTTACAACTATTCACTTTTAGGAATTGTGCATTATAATTTATTTTTAGTTTTAAATCATTTGAACAGCAACTCAAACTTTAATTTAAAATTCCATTGACAAACCACATTTAATAAAATAACTCAATTAAAGTATTAAATATAAATAAATATTCACATTAATACATTGTGAAGTTAAATTTAATTAATAATTTTTAATTTTCTATCATTTAAAGTGTAAATTTAATTTACAATTGTTTTGTAAATCTTTTTTAAATTTGTTGACTGTTTTTTTAGTTTACATTTAATAAATAATTAAATTATGCACTAATAATAATTGGATTTCCTATTCATTTCTAAACGTTGTGCATTTAAATATAATTAATTTTCATTTTATATAATTTTAAGCGCAACTTTAAATATAAATTTAATTTTCGTTTGTTTTCTAAGCTATGTTCAAAATTAATGCAGTGTTTTACATAAAATAAATAAATTGCGTTAAAATGAATTATAGCTATAATTAATATTAATAATAAATATAATTAATGTTCCACTCCCAAAAATAAATGCCAAAGTAAAAACTAACTACAGAAAAATGTCCCTACATTACATAATATTATAAATGGAAAGGGAATTTTCTACAAGGGCAATATCTTACCAAGAAAAGCCCCCTTCCAGTCAATAGAGTGAACCTGTTGCGGGCTGGAAAGGCCTTCTGCTTTTCCTGCACGTTTTTTTCTTTTTTTGGTTTAGAGGATGTTTGCTGCCGGTGTTTTGTACTTAACCTTTCTTTGTTATCATTGTCTGAAATGGCGCAAAGCTCCACACAAAACTAATGTTTGACAACAGCAACAACAAAAAAAGCGCTCTGGCGCTCAGAAGATGATGAAGAAGAAGAAGCAGCAAGCTGCCCATTTGGATTTATTTGTCTGCATGCGTAGTTTTTGTTGTTGTTGTTTATTTCTAGTCGTTGCCTTCGCAAATACATTAAATGTATTTTTTGTTTGTCGCTGGTTGAACGCCCAAAAATTAAATTGACACCAACAACAAATTGTCAATTGGCATCAGGTGGTTTGGCCATAATCGAATATATATCCGTTCCTAATCCGAAACCCAAACTCAAACGGAAAGTGCTTCATCGACAACGGTTGTGGTCAAAATAATAGCACCACTAGCCAAAAATTAAGTGTTGATTTTTATTTCAATTTTTAGGGTATACTCGTATGAATTAAAGTTCTTTCCAATATATTTACATATGTTTCTTTTTTTGACAAAAAGTAGCGCAAAAGAAAAAAAGCACTTTCTAGAAATCATTTATTTATTTCTAATATTTATAATTATAAGTTATATTACTTTAATCGTTAATTTTCAAACTTTTCACTGAATTTAATTTATTTAATATTAATTTTAATTAAATTTAAATAAGTTTCAAGTTGTATAGGATTTTTTTTGGTTCTCACTTTTTTTTAATAAGTTCCTTAAATTTAAGAAGACACCTTTCAAGTGGTGTTATTATTTTTTCGACATTGGATTTATTAAATAAAACGAATACCAAAAATAATAAAATTCGAAACTTAAGTTTTTCTATTTTTAAATTATGCATAATAACTATTAAAACAGTTTATTTTAAAAATCTAAGCCTATATTTAACAGTAATATTAAAAGAGCAAAAGATTTATTTTGTCTTCTATTCATACTCTAAAAAAATTGCAAAGAATTGTTATTTTTTAATCAGTACAACAAATGCTGTTGATGCTGATGATGATGGTGATATGATACTGACACACATATGAGTAGTTTTAATTTCAGGCCAGGATGGGCAAATGCCGTAATAAAAAAATATATAAAAAGGGAGACAAATATAAAACGTTGAGAAAACCCTCCCCTAATTCAAAGAGGACTTTAAATGTAATTACCCTTTTTTTTGTTGTTGATAATAAGTAAGTATAATGTAAACTATATAATAATATCATCCCTTGACATTTTTATATGGTCGCAGCCCTAAACTTAAAATATAAATATGCAATGTAACATTTCCAAAAAAAGGAAACATTTTATTGAATATTAATTAATTATTAAATTGAATATATTTTTTTAAAAAATTTAATATAAAACAAATGTCGAATATTTAATATTAATAATTTAATTGAATATATTAATAATATTTAATATTAAAGAACTGTTTTTAATTTTTAATATTTAAAATTAATCATTTAATTTAATATATTTGAATAATATTTAATATTAAACGACTGTTTATCTGTTTCAGTTCTAGGGTATTTCCTAGTCGTTATTTAGTGTCTGGAATTTGCAATAGAAAATCAATTGCTATATTCTTTATATTTATCTTCTATTATATTTTTCGTCTCAATAATAATAATACTTATACGGTAAATTGATTACTTGTATCTGGCTCTTTTTGTTATTTTTATTGTCATTCATAAATAAGAATTTCTGTGGTTGTTTATTCTTTATTTTAATGCTCTTACAGCGATAAGTCTTCTTATGCTTTTTTATGGTTTTTCTTCTTTTTCTTTTTTTGGCAATGGATTTGGGATAAGCTGTCTTGAATTTCATGCAAAATTTGCGTATATCATTTGAAAAGCCGCAGGAATGTGCGATTTTTATTTTATTATTATTTTTGAGAGGGAAAAGAAAGCAGTTGGGTATTTGAGACTGGAAAAGAGTCTATTTTAGACTACTTTTAATTTTAGTTTGACATTTTCCTTTGTTTTTTTTTTATTAATTTTTATTTACTTATGACTGGTTGGTTTGGTTTAAGTATGACTTTATTTATTTTTTTTTTTATTTCCTTGTGTCAATTTAGAACATATTTAATTTATATATGAGTTTCTGTTAATTTATTTATTTAATTTATGTGTATTTAGACTATTTCTGATTTAAGTATACATTTTTTTTTCAGTTTTTGATTTATTTATGACTGGTTAGACTGTTTTACAATTTTTAATGACTTTATTTTAGTTATTTATAGCTATTTATGACCGTTTCGACTAAATTTTATGCTGTATAACTTTTCCTTTCTTTATTTATTTATTATTGATGACCATTTATACTTTTTTTTAATGCATATATGGCATTTTTTTATTTATTTATGACTATTTAGTTCTTTTTAGACAATTTTTGACTTATGCATGACCATTTTTTTTATTATTCTATTTAATTTAGATTGTATTTGATTTCTGTATAACTTGTCTTTTGTTTTATCAATTTATTGATGTAATAATACAATTTGTAAAGAGTTCTTACCATTGTTACGGGCATCCCACCCGGTGCACCATTAGCATATGAGTAGGGAGACACCAAATATCCCATATTGAAGGTAGGTGTATGCGGCTCGAGTTTATCTGAAATTTGGGAATGAACCAATTAAATGTGTAACTATTAAAAAAAAATTAAAAACAGGAAACTAAATCTTTTTTTCGATAATTTTTTAAGGCAGTAATAAACGCATATTATTAGAAGAGATGAATAACATTAATGAAATGAAATAGAAAAGGGAAAGAGAGTGGCGGGGAAGAGGAAGAGATAAACGAGGGCAATTTGTGTGGAAGCGTTGATGTGGAGTAATCTATCTCGCTCTCGCTCTCTTTGTCTCTCTCTCTCTGTCTCTGTGGCCTTCGTTCAGTTGTATGCATGTGTGTATTTATATGTGTGTATTAGTTATAGCTCGCACTTTAAAACAATTAATAAAAGCATTCGAGAATTCAAATTAAGTTGCTGACCGACATTTATTTCTCTATGCTTAATTCTACAAACTCTCCCTATCCCACTCTCTCCTCTATCTTTCTCTCTTTTGCTTTAATTTATTAAGCAAACTGGCAAAAGAAGAAGCACGAATTAATAGGGATTTTTTCCAGAGCTGATTGCCCTTCTTCTTATATACACACATATACATATACAAATATACATGCACACAGAGAGCAAAGATAATGTTAACATTGGGAAAATATCACAGTCGTATCATTAAATAATTCACAGCTTGTTAGAAAAGCAAGCACAAAAAACACGCTAAAATACTCAAAAAAAAAGCCAAAAACACAAGCAGCAATGCACAAAACACAAGCAAAAAAAAAAAGATATATCTTCTTAAATCAAAATGTTAAGCAGGAGAAGTAGTTGGAGGAGGAGGAGAAGGAAGCCGCAAACGCGAAATGAGAATCAGCCAATATACACACACAAGAAACAAAGGTACGAAAGGTACAAAAAAAAATAGTGGGTAACAAAATAATCCAGGCGTTCTGGAAACAACAAGCGTCTGCTAACCATCCAGGCAGCCATCCAGCCAGCAAGAACTTCCAAACACACATACAACAATTTCGACGCCGGCAACGGCGGCAGCAGCGGCTCGTCGATTCTACGAAAACTCATTAATTTCCAAGGATACACAATACCCAAGCAAGGCAGACGTACTTCGGAATATGTATATGAATACAAACACACACACACACATGCATACGCCAGTCGCTTATAGAAGAAGAAGCAGAAGAAGGGCTACAATCATACTTGCATGCAAGCAAACTCGGTATTAAGCTGAACTGATCGACGCACAGTGAGCAAAGTAGTTTGAAATTGTCACGTAATTTAATAAGGTGTTTTCAGGCAAGACGAATGCTGTTGAGTAAATCAGCTGACATTTAATATATTATTAATCTGAATTATATTTATTTTTATATACATATCTAAAATACAATTTGCTGCAATTGTATTATATAAAATTAAATTCCAATTAATGCACACAATTCCAGTGTGCGACTTGCATTTGTATGTAGGTGTGTGTTTATGTGAGTTTGTTCTCAACAAAACACATACTATTTGCGCTTATATGTATGGTTTTATGTATTTGTGTATGCATGAATAAAATGTTTTCAATGCTCACACACACACACACACACACGCATACAAACACACTCAGACGTTTTCAGGGTCGTCGCGATTTAAAGTGCAATGGATATATAACAAATTATAAAGTTTTAAAATTTAATATACATAAATATTTAAAAGTGCTCATGTAATTTTATTTAAATATTTTTTTTGTATTAATTTTGGCGCCACACAAAAAGCAACCCTTCTCAAATAAGCCACTGGGCTGATTACGCCCCTTCTTCTTCTGCAGGTTCTTCTGCTTAACATTGTTCCGCAGAATTCTCCTGCAGAGTGTGGTCAAGGAACCAAAGGTAAAAAGCTCGTTAACTGTTTTGTTATGGGCTTTAAAAAAAACAGCAAAAACAAAAAAAATGTGTAGACGGCGGCGTCGGGTTGTTAACAAGTTATGCATGTCTGTCTGCCTGTCTAGCAGTCGCAATCGTCGCTTGCTGCAAAGTGAGCACATAAGTGTGTGTAGATATGTTTTTATAAATGTACATGTATAAGTTGGTACAAATGTACATAGGTGCAATTTATGTGCATGTGAACTGTGCTGTGCAGTGCTAAGTATTGATCGTTGTATGCAGATGCTTAAAGCATGCTTATGTTAAGCATTACGTGATTATGCACTGTTAATAAGAGAGTACAAATGTGAACTTTGCGGTGGTAAGTAGTGATCGCTTAAAACATTCTTATATTAAGCATTATGTATGTAAAACATTTACTGTTAATAGAAAATAACAGATTAAATGCCAGGCAAAGGTAAATAATTTCACACTTGTCACAATCGTCATTTTAGAAAATAAGCTGGAATGTATATGTTCAGTGTTATATTTGTGCACAAATCAATAATAAATATCCAAATTTTATGTTGGCAGTGGTTACTTTTGTTTAAACAATCAACTGCAAACACAAATTAACTTTAAAGCGCTTGCAAAAAAATCATACATACAAACATGCACTAACACATGCATATACTGATAAACACATACAAACATTTACTCGTTCTTTTCAAAAGAACAAACACACATACACACAGACACGCTCCGAATAAGCCGCGCTGACGGCAAAAAGAAAGCAAAATATAGCAAACAGAAAAAACAAGAAAACAAGAAATGAAGTAGCGTGTCGACGAGGCGATCTGCATCACCTTGTTAGCACCAACCATGGAACGAAAACGAACGCAAAAAATACTAAAAAGCTAAAGCTACGCTGGCAGCAGCGCTGGAAGTAACCGAGGCAACAGCAGCAGCAGAGGCGTCGGCAGCAGCAGCAACAGCCGGTTATTTATCCGCCCCAACAACAACTGTGGCTTCAAAATGTAAGCACATGTTTGCCTCCTGTCTCATTTAAGTTTGTTTATAAAAACAGTGCATGACGAATGCGTTGCTCGTTCATGCCTGTATTTTATATATATATATATATATATATATATATATATATATATATATATATATATATATATAAATTAATATTTATGTGTATATATTTGTTTTTATTACAAGAAATTAAAACACAGTCATGCTCTCCTTGCTCCTCTTGGCGCTTCCATGTGATTACCAAGAAGTAAGCTGCCCTGCTCCTCTCCAATAATTACCGCCTGTTTAAAAGCCAAACTAACCTCAGTGTATTACAAAACAAAAACAATTATGCGTCTGTGCTCCTGCTTCCAATATTTGCCGCTTGGACATGTGGTTGTCAAATTTACCTCTCAGCTCCTCTTGCCGCTATATTTTCTCTTTGCCCGCAAGTAAAACTCAACTTGATATATTAAAAAAAAAAGACAGCTATTCTCTCCACAAGCCAAATTCTCCTGACACTAAAGCTTCAATTAGTTGTCAATGCTAAGCAATCAGCAGCTCTTCGTCTGCTTCTTTCAGGTTGCCTGCCAATAATCTTTTTGCTTAGTTCTAATTAGATTTGTAAGTTTTTCTACACTATTTTCTCGCAAGCCGCAGTCGGTGGCAAATAATATGTACAGACTACTGCCGATCAGCTTGCATTTAATTTTATCCACCGAATAAAAATAAGAAATCAAGTAGCAATGGGCAGTGCAGCTTTTACTCGAAATGGTCAAACAAACAGTTATGTTACTTATTTACATAAATATGTGTATGTATGTATGTATATTTGGGTGGGTGTATTTAGATGTATAGATAAAAATAATATAAATATTAAAATAAATTAATGGCACTTACTGAATACGGGACTGTGATCCGGCCTCGTCACTATTTTGCTGCCCTTTTCCTGTTAAAAAAAATATATAAATAATAAATGTAATTTATTGAATTTAATATTCGATCAATATTGAATATACATAATTAATAAATGTAATTGAATTAAATTTAATATTCTACTAATATTATAATATATATAATTAATTAATGTAATTTAATAAAGAAATTAATTTTCAACAAGTATAATTTACCTCACTCTCTGTTAAATCGATAAGGCTTGATTTCTCTTCGACTAAAAGGTTCTCGGATGATATTTTCTCATCTTCGCGATCGCCTTCATCTTTGAATATCTTCACCTCGTCGGTGCTGCCTAAATCATCACCGGATGCACCATGACGCGAATGTGTATGAGGCATGTTTTAATACTCTTCCCACCACCACCAGCAGCAGCAGCCAGACACTTTCCAGCCACCTTCCAGATTGTTTAGTAGTGCGAGCGAAATTTATTTTAATATTGCCTTCGGGAAGCTGTTGCTAAATGCTGCATAATATGACGTCATCATCAGCGTCATCATCACAACTACTATTCCGTATTTAAAGTGCTTCAGTTGGATTATAACCGGATTGACTAATTTGCCGGCCATATCGCTTCAAGCGCATTTACCGGCGGATTTACAAAATAAAAACAAACAAAAAACAGAAACAAACAATTCGTTAATGCGCCTTTACATTAAATTCCGTCCACATATGCACGCCTGTAAACAATAAAAAGATTTCCATTAATATTTGTGTCTTATACCACAACCTACAACATCTTATAAGTTATTAATTCTCTTATACGCTTATAATTATATTCTTATATTAATGTTCTGTATAAGCAATGCTTTTTAAAATTACATGACACACATAAACAGTCCTTTTAGTGACGCTTTTCTTCGTCTTTCATAAGTTGTTTTGTGCTTGAATATTTACCGCTGATCAAAAAAATTACATGTAATTAATATGTTAATGTATACAGGGACTATTAAACGGACAGAGCTATTACACTGTCTTATTACAAAAAAATAAGCGATAATTGGTAACATTTGCCACTTCCTTAATGTTAATGGAGTAGACTTCCAATTGAAATGCTGTAATATGCATTCCCATTATGCAGATGCACAAATATATATAATTTTGCTGAGCAGCGGCAAAAGCTCAGTTAGTTGTCCCCCTCAAGAATAGTTCAAAATGTGCCTAAGACAATCAGCTGTTTGTGTATGTTTCTCAACTAAATACATATCAAAAAAAAAAAAAAAGTTTTAATCACTGCACAGAAATTTTTATTTATTATCAGTTTCTATGCTGGCAGGTATAACGATCACTTAGTAAACATATAAAAGCATGTGTTTGTATGTGTGTATGTATGTATTTTCGATGTCCTACTTGTCATCATTTTCGTTAAAAGTAAAAATGCACAAGGCCTTTTTGCGCCTTTGCCTGCGTCTTCGTCTTCGACTACGGCCAGTCGATCATGAAACGACTTCCTAGAACAATCTCATCACTGTTTGCATTTGTATTTGTGCATGTGTGTTATGTTTCTTCTGCTGTTTGCTTTTAGTGTGTAGAGCCGAGGAGTCATGCGGATCCGAACGAAGCCGAGTCGAGCCCGAGCCGCCGACGCTGCTTCTACTGTCACTGTCTCTTTCGAAGAGGCAACGAAAGAATGGAAAACGAACACACACAAGCGCAAAATCTGCAGGTATGTATTAGTGAGTGTGTGTCTGTGTTGCGTGTGCGCGTAGGGCTTATGCTGAAGCTTCGAACATTGCTTCGTCTATTTTCATACACACACATACATACAAACAAACATACGCATGTACCTGATGAGGTGCGGGTCTCTGCGTATGTGTATGTGCACAGCAGGGAATAAGGTTAACTATTAGTTCAAGGTAACAAGCGAACCCAAAACAACAACATCACTACTGCTAATGACACAACGAGTTTCTATTTAGAGACGTGATTGTAGGATAAAATATCAACAGGTAGACGAACACAGAAAAAAAACAACTCAAAATCAAAGAGCAGAGAATATGAAAAATGTTTTGTATTTTCAGCAAATAAATCCACACACAAACACACACACACACATAAATAAACAGCATTGTGTGAATTCAAAGAATTACAATTTGGGCTAAGAATTTAGATACAATATAAAAAAAAAACTTACGGTTTGAAAATTGTAATTGCCGTCGGTAAAACAACAGATGCGTTTTTTATTTAACTGTTAATTGGCACTCGTTTTAATATGTAGATTTATATTTAATTACTTAGATTTTTATCTATATTTTTTGTGTATGTTTCATATTCATTCGCATACACTAATACACTTGCACATTCATATGTAAATTGTTATATCTAAAACAATATTACATCTGATTTGTAGAACACACTTTTTTTATATTTATTTTTATTTCTGTTACACACAATTTTTTTTATTTTGATTTGATTTTAATTTATCGCACTTTTTTTTACTTGTTTTGTATTTTATTTTCTTTTTTGTCAACTTTTACTCGTCAAACGCACATGCCACCAATACATTGACAGAACCAAAGCATATATATATAAACAGACACACAGACGCTGACGATGACGACGATCCCGATCAAAAACGCCACACGTTACACACACATTGACACATACTCACGCGATACGTTCATATGTGTGTATGCATAAGTATTTTCTGCTGTTTTACATGTGTGTACATTCACATTCACATACATTTATATACACACCAGTGTATATATAAATATGTATCTTGATTTCGTCAAGAAGTAAAATTTCGTCGGCACGATCCTTCTTTCTTTCGTTACTTAATTCGTGCATATAATCAATTATTTACCTCATTTTGCATATAAATTTTAATTTTAAATTACCATTAAAGAGTTACGACTTTTTCTGTAGTAAGTGCAATTTTTGAAATGCGGTAAATTTAATATTAAAAAACGCTTGAAAATATCACACACAGCCAGCTCGCCAAACCTCGCGCAACAAAAACTGAGAAATTAACAGAGCTTCGAACGCTTCCGTAACACAACTGAAAGCTGTTAGGAATAACAGCCAGCGCTGTGTACACATTTCAAAACGGCACTGTTACTATGACAGACGAGTTGCTTCAACTGTTAACAAGCATTACTCGCTGCGGCCCAGAAAACAGCTGATATTTGACAGCTGAAATATCGATAAATTCAACTTGCACAAGCTACTTGCTATCGATTATATCGCGCACATCATAAATGTGTTAGTAGCCAAAACGAGCTGAAATTCATATTATCGATATTTAATTTGAAGCCGAAAATACAAGTGCTTCAAATTTTTCCATGACATTTTCTAAAACAAAATCTGGAAAGAAAGCCAAACATTGTACATGAGTATATGAAAGAGACCAAAAATGAATTATCAGTCGTTTTCTTGTAATTAAATATTTATTCATTTACTATATCGCAGTAGAAATTGTTTTAATTGTTTAATATTTCATTTCAGCTTCCCGGATGTATTTTGCCTGCAAATAAAGTATTTATTTTAAATAAAAAACTTATGTAAGCCATAATAATGCCATTTTAATTTCAGCACATTGGGTTTTGTCATTTATGGTATAAGTGATGGGGAATCCGTAGATAATCATAATTCAAATTATTTTTATTTTATTTATTAGTTTAATATTAAAGCGTACCTTTTTGAATAAGGTAAATTTCCGCTAGAAAGAAAATAGCTTCCTTCATGCTATAAAAGATAAAATTATAAAAAAAGATAAATTAACAGATTTTTGTAAAGGAGCTTATAATACTTTTTATAAACAATATCAGCAATTAATTAATTTGCGTTGGATTTGGAACAGTTGTCTTCATGGTTTATCGAAGCGAGCTGGGTAAGTTTGTCATCATAATTTGTATTGGATTTAAAACAATTATAAAACGAACCTTTCTTTCCACAATAAATGTTGTCGTTGCTAAAAAAAAATTGAAAATAATGCTCATTAAGATATTTTAAATTAACTACAACTAACTTAAACAATCAATATGCTAATCAGTTCTACTATCTTAAACAAAAGCGTGTTCATGATTAATTCAAATATGATTAAATGTTCATCATTAATGTAATACAGTTTTTTAATAGTTATTTATTTTTACTTACTTTTTTAACAAGCAAATAACAATAAATTTTCAGAAACCAGAAGTTTCCAACTGCAAGCAAAAGAAAATAAATATAAATAAAAATATAATTTATATATATAAATTGATAAATAGTAAACATTTAAAATTTTATTTCAGTAGTTGGATTTGTCATTAATTGCACAAATGATGGGGAATCCGTAGATAAATCATCATATTTAATATTCATATTCATAGTTCTTAAATATTTATTAAAAACTTACTTTTAAATGTAGGGATTATTTTTCTCGTCATGCCACACACTGCAATTCAAAAAGTGTATAAAGCGCAATTAGCAGGTTTTATTTTATTTATTTATTAATTATTTTAAATCCAATATCAGCAATTAATTAGTTTGCGTTGGGTTTGGAACAGTTCTCTTCATGATAAATCAAAGCGAGCTGGGTAAGTTTGTCATCATATTATAGTTTTAATTATTATATATTTCATTTTACTAACCTTTTGGCTAAATTAATAAACGTCATTAGAGTAGAAAGTTTTATTTCAACTGCAGAACAAAATAAATTATTATAAATTTGTATTTCAAAATATAAATTCATAAATAGCAAACATTAAAATTTTAATTCAGTAGTTAGATTTGTCATTTATTGCACAAATGATGGGGAATCCGTAGATAAATCATCATATTTAATATTCATATTCATAGTTCTTAAATATTTATTAAAAACTTACTTTTAAATGTAGGGATTATTTTTCTCGTCATGCCACACACTGCAATTCAAAAAGTGTATAAAGCGCAATTAGCAGGTTTTATTTTATTTATTTATTAATTATTTTAAATCCAATATCAGCAATTAATTAGTTTGCGTTGGATTTGGAACAGTTCTCTTCATGATAAATCAAAGCGAGCTGGGTAAGTTTGTCATCATATTATAGTTTTAATTATTATATATTTCATTTTACTAACCTTTTGGCTAAATTAATAAACGTCATTAGAGTAGAAAGTTTTATTTCAACTGCAGAACAAAATAAATTATTATAAATTTGTATTTCAAAATATAAATTCATAAATAGCAAACATTAAAATTTTAATTCAGTAGTTAGATTTGTCATTTATTGCACAAATGATGGGGAATCCGTAGATAAATCATCATATTTAATATTCATATTCATAGTTCTTAAATATTTATTAAAAACTTACTTTTAAATGTAGGGATTATTTTTCTCGTCATGCCACACACTGCAATTCAAAAAGTGTATAAAGCGCAATTAGCAGGTTTTATTTAATTTATTTATTATCTATTTTAAATCCAATATCAGCAATTAATTAGTTTGCGTTGGATTTGGAACAGTTCTCTTCATGATAAATCAAAGCGAGCTGGGTAAGTTTGTCATCATTATAAAATAGTTTCAATTTAAAAAAATCTAACTAACAAACCTTTTTTTTTCAATGTAGAGCGAGCAGATGTACAAAAGAAGTATATATCTGAAAAAATAGAGAAGATTGACTTAAATCTTGTAGAAAAAGTGAAACTACAAAAAAATGAATTTAAGCTCAGTTGCAAAGGTGAAAAGTTTCATCAGAGTGAATTTTCAAGAGTAGCAAATAAATAAAAAATCATCAGTAGAACTAAAATAAATATTTAAAAATATAAACAACTCACCATTTGCAGATTTAATTTACTTAAATTCAATTTGAGTGCAATTCTGTAAAAAAAAAATGGAAGACAGTTTTAAATTTAATAATCATTGTCAATAAATAGAAATATTTAATTCAAATAGGGATTCATCAGTTACAAAGGTGAAAAGTTTCATCAATTTAATTATTCAAGAGTAGCAAATAAAAGATCATCAGTAAATGTAAATAATAATTAATAAATATATAAAAAGTCAGCTTACCATTTTTAGAAGAAAATGAAGCAATTGCTGCAAAAATAATTAAAAACACTTGAATTAATATTAAATAAAGATAGATAAAAGATGGAAGATCAAAATTGCTGTGTGGCTTTCAGCTTAATTTTAGATTCTCATCAATTAATTGTACAGAGACGAAAAATAATTTTAAAAACATCATGTTCAAAAATAAATATATGAAATTAATAAATAAAAATTTTAAACTCACCCATTTTTAAAAGGCCGTCAAATTATAGAAAAGCCTGACAAAATAAAGAAAAAATAGACGCAAATAAATAAGATGTTATAAATAAATCATAAATTAATCAAATTTCAAAAATAATTAGTCTTACTCACCTTTCCAAAAGGCCGTCAAATTTTAGAGGCAATGCCTGAAAAGAAAAAATAAAAAAAAACCCGAAAAAATGCCCAATAATTGTAAACAAAATATAATTTTTTTTTTTTAATTGTTTGACATTTTGAAATGGGAATTCAAAGTGTATAATTTAGTTATTTAAACGGCCTCCTGGACAGGTGGCTCATAGCCCTCGGGGCGATCGATGACGGCACCCTCGGCGGAGACGACGGCTTCTGTGGTTTTGCCACCGCCATCGTTATGAAGTTCGAGCAATTTGGAGACATCGAAGCGGGGCTTCTTGAGCACCTTTACCTTGCGAATGTAGACATCGTGCAACGGATAAATGCGCTGACAACTCTTCTCAATGTCCTTGGCAATCGAGTCCAAGGCCAGCTTATTGACCAGCTGCTTCAAATCGACTCCGCTCACCTCGTTCGTAATAATGTCAGTCATGCGGGCGCGAATCTTGCGCACCTGCGACTGCTGAGCGTAGCACGTTTTACGCTGCGACTGTTGGTCCTTCGATGTGAATCCGATGCAGAATATACGCAACAAATAACCGTCGCTTGTTTTGGCCTCGACAATGGCCTCGATGAGCGTTTGCCATTTCTTAACCATCGACCTGTGTTTGCAGAATGGAAAATGTTAATGTAAATGGTAACAGAAGGCATGCACATGTTTGTCTTTCGTATGTTTTATTATACATGTATAACCATTATTATACACTGCCATACACACATATACTTAAATACTCTACACACACACACATACCTGTATTTATCGGTGGTCAAATCCATGCCATGAAAATTGCACAGCACATTTCGATCCTGCACATCTTCGGCAATCAGGCGGAACTTGCGGAACGAGCGCTCGGGATCGATGTCTTTCTGCAAATCGGCCAGCGAAACTTCAAAAACGCGACCTTTCAAATAGTCGGACGCAATGCGTTGGCCCTGCGTACGATTGACGAGAGTTTTGCCAATTTGGCGTGTTTGGAACATGTTTGGTGCCTTGACATCGTACCAATCCTTGCGCGAGAAGGGATCGATCACCTTCTTCTTGCCACCTTTCTTGCCGCCTTTGGAGAGACCCTTATTTTTGCCGACCGCCATGGTGAACGCCTGAACCGGAAAAGGTAGTCACGTTGGCACAACTGTCAAAAGATGGCAGCCTGCAAACAGTGTTGTTAGCTGTCCAAAAAAAGACATGCCACACTTTCCGATTTATAATTAATACAAAGGCGTAATTGGAACTTTGGGAGAAATGGAACAACTTAGATAAATTTAATTTTAATATGTGATTTTAAAATTGTTTATGATTCTTAAACACTTATTAAAATATTTATAAATTAATCGAAATAACGAGATTTAACAATCAAATACTGTTTTGTTACAGTTTTTTTTTATATTTTTATGTAATAAAACAAATATTATAATAAATGAATTATTTAAAATTAATGAAATTAACAAGATTCTACAATTTGTGATAGTTTTTATTATTTTAAATTAGTTAACCATTTAACATTACATTTAGATTAATCACTTACAGCCCCTATACATCATTTTTGTTGAATAGCTTAATAAATGTAGAACTTTGTATTTAAATAATTAAATAAATGTTGCCAACCTTTTGCATCACAAAACCACAATAAACAAAAGCATTAAATTCCTTAATTAACATTTAATATTTAATGTTATTAATAATAATAGATCTCTAATAATTGATTATAGCAGTTTCGTTTGTGATAATATCGCAATTGTTCCATTAAGCAAATAAACAACCAGCTTATCAGCACCGTTTTTGTGTAATTTGTGTTGGTAAAAGAGCGTGGTATTTTACGGCGTTAAAACTCTGGTCACACCGTCAGTTATTCATCGCATCCATTTTTGTTCGCTTAGTTACTTTTAAATTATTTTCGCGATCGAAATAAAGTTCACAATTGTTTGTCTTCTCAACACAAATATTTTACAATATATTATTGTTCTAATCGGCTCCCAACAAGGCATAAGCAAAGCTACTTTTAAAAACCCTGCCAAGGACACAGACGGACACAATAACAGAGCATCGTATTTTTCTGTGGAGTGTTTTGCATGAATGTGGCTGGCATTTTTGTCTCTTATGAAAATATCTGCAACTGGATGGACCACATTTAATTACTTCTCTTGATCTCGTCAAATGCAAAAATGTACAAATTTAGCAAATTAATCTAAGAAACGAGCAATAACAACAACCATTAATAAATGTAAGCGAAACGCTTCAAGCAAAACGAATAAGCGCATAACATATGTAAATAACATAAACACATATGCATATATGTGTATGTGTAGCGAACAACGCTCAGGAAACGCTGCAAGCATTGCGAATAGGCGCATTACATATGTAAATAACATAATCAGTAAACTGTAAGGAGAACATATGTAAATATAACATATGCAAATATAACATATGTAAATGCACTGTACAATTAATGTAAACCAGCCTGTAATGGATCCAACTAATTTTGCCTATGAACATTATGGTATATTGGTTCAAAACGATGACGATGATATTTCAAAGGCCGATGAACTAAACACATTAAATGTACAGCATTTAAATGATGGTAAGTAGACAGATACATATGTTTTTTATGAAGTTTAATAACAGCTTTAACTTATTTCAATTCATCGTTTTTGATAAAAATCTCAAAAAGAAAATTTTAATTGATTTTAATTAATTGATTAATTATTTGTTTTAATTATTTAGCACTCATTTGTAGCAGTCAAAGAAAGCAAAACGAATCCTCGAAAAGATCCGAAGAAGACGACGAAGATTTGGTCAACTGCATGCAACAGTTGCAACAACAACAGCAGCAACAACAAAAGGTGGAAATTAAAGACGTTGATATAATGGATCGAAAGAGTGGCAAATGTCGACGCTGGGAACAGAAACTCGTTCAAATCAAGACAATGGAGGGGGAATTTAGTGTCACAATGTGGGCATCTGGGACATCAGATGATGAATATTCTGGTTCCGAGCAAAATGCCGATGAAATTGATTATTTAAATGCTGCCGCAGAACAAACAGAATTACGAAAAACAGAGACAGTATTAAATCAACAGCAGCAAAATCAACAGCAACAGCAGCAGCAGCAACAATTGCTATTCCAGCAGGAGCAATTTCTTCAATTACCCCATTTGATACTACCCTTAACTGGCACAACTCTAGCAACAGCAACAACAACATCAGGAACAGATAAATGCAATAATCGACAGCAACAATCGAAGCGAAATTCAACAACACCTTCGTCAACGTTTGCTGTAATTTCGTCGCAGGATTGTCAACTAATTAGCAGTGATCCCGGCGGAATTCTTCCAATTGGAAATCAATCCATATTAAGCAACAATAATGATTGTGATCTGATCAGTCAGCATAATGAGACGACTAATTCTGGAACAACACTCTCTAACTATAGCATAGTGCGTTCAGGTAAGTCTTAGCTATTAAATATAAGTTATAATTATGAATTATTAAGTATTAGTTATTGTGATGAGCAGAATTAATTTCTCTTAATCAGTGTACTATTAAATATTCCTTGCTTAAATTTAAAATTCAATTTAATTTTAAAATATAAGAAATATTTAAAAGATTTTGTGCGTTTTTTGATGATACTGATTTTAAAAAAGTCCTAAAATTGATTTAATTTAATTCAAACCTTTTTTTTTTGGTTGTCTGATTGAGTTTTTCTGGGTTTTCCTCAATTTATTTTCATTTAAATACCCCCAGAAATTTTATAACTATTTCTTATTTCTTTTTTAATTTAAGTTACTTTTAAATTTTATTTATCAATTTAATTTAATAAATTTATTACGTTTTGACTTTAGTTGACATTAACTAAATTAATAAATAAAAAATAAATTATTGTATATTTTCAACTCTCGATATATATCTAAATATATTTTTTTATTTCGACTGACCTTAGTTGACTTGAAATAAACATAAATATTAAATTATTGTATTATATTAATTTATTTATTAATTTTAGCTACAGACTCGGCTGCAAATGGAGCTGCTGCTGTTGCTGCTGGGGATGTCTCAGATTTCTCTCAGTACAGCAATGATAAGAAGATCGCCTGTCCGCACAAGGGTTGTCACAAATACTTTCGGGATTCGTCCGCAATGCGCAAACATTTGCATACACACGGGCCGCGGGTGCACGTTTGTGCCGAATGTGGCAAGGCATTTGTGGAGAGCTCCAAGTTAAAGAGGCATCAACTGGTTCACACGGGCGAAAAACCATTTCAATGTACCTTCGAAGGCTGCGGGAAACGCTTCTCTCTTGACTTTAACTTAAGGTATAAATCATATATCTAATATATATATTTATATAAATTTATATATATGTTATCTGTTTCTCTGTAGAACGCATGTCAGAATCCACACGGGAGATCGTCCTTTTGTTTGTCCTTTCGATGCCTGCAATAAGAAATTTGCACAGTCCACTAATTTAAAATCACACATTTTAACCCATGCCAAGGCCAAGTAAGCAAATATAAATATATATATCTATATGTATAATATATATAGAAATGTTGTTTTTTTGCAGGCGTAATACGGGCACTCCGCGCCATAATAATTGTCTCAACAACTCAGAGCCTCTGAGTCCCGCCGATAGTTCTAGAAATTTAATTAAAGTCGAATTGCGTGATACAAATAATACTACTACGATTTCAGATAATACCCATGCCGCCGCCTCGTTTGTAATGTATGCCGATTAACATCCTTATTCATTAGCAGTACTACATTTAAGTATAATATTATTAATAATTATAATAAGTACATAGTGTGTGTATATATTAAGGTAAACTATCTGTGTAAGTTAGTTAAGAGACATTTTTCTCAAAATATGATTACTATTAAATAGAACACAAATTTATATACAAATTTGTGCATTTTTCCGACTGCTGTTCCTTTCATTATTTTAAGATCTTTAAAATGTATATAGCACTTATATTTGAATCTTTAATTTTTACAGTTTTATTTTATAGGGTGTTTATTTGATGATTTGTTCTAGGGAAATCATATTTATAGGTTGTATTCAGTTGATGCTCATTAATAGGCAGCGGCGTATTTTTGCGTAATGTAAAATCTGTAAAGAAATTTAAATCTATATATATATATCTGCCATATCAATTACATTGCATATCTTATATATTTACCCCGCATATAGACTTGCGAGCTTTTAGTTCGTTGCAGTAACTGATCATTTAACTTACGATTTGGTCGAAAGTAATTTTTTAATATATTTGACTTGTAAGTTTCGGGTGATTCCTCAGTTATTAACTAAAAAATATTAGAAGCATTAAATTAAATTAGATTCGCAAGAATAAAAATAATACTTACTGTACTATCTTCCGATTCTGTAGAACCTATATCTTTTCCATTGCGTGCCTCCAAGTCCAAATTTTTGGGTTCGATAAAGTTGATTTTTTTAAAAGCTACTCTCAGATCCGCTGGTGGTAATTTGATATTATTTTCTATATCATTGGGTAGCTTCCACGACTTAATATCATCATTCCACAAAGAGTTTTCCATAATTTTCTCTGGATTCCTGATTAAAGAAGTTGGAATTAAAATATTGAGCATATTTATACGATTATTATTATATTTACCAATTTTTGCCATGTTTGCGTAAAATTGGTTGCGCTTTAAGAAGGAGTAATTGATAGAACTTAAGATTACGACCCAAATGCCTAATTTCATCCAAATAATCCTCCCTATCCAATTGGAACTCGGAATTGAGATCAGCTACTTCTCGTTCCAACATTTTGATTTTCTGGCTGGATATTTTAATGCGTTCATTTTTGCTATTGATCTCCTGTTGAATGCTGGCATAATGTCCCTGCAACAGATCCCGATCTTCGGTCTGCATGCGGCTCAGGGCATGGGCAATGGCACTCAGATGACGTTGTGCCTCCAATTTGCGCATTCTGTGCCGCTCTCGCAGCTGTATATCGTTGACTCTTTCCCCACCAATGAGTGCATGTTTTATTAAATCGATGCGTTTGCGTGCATGCAACTGAAAATCGTCATCTCTCTCCTTGATCTCCTCTCTTTCCTCTCTTTCCACTCCTCCCTGCTCAATTTCCGTTTCTTTGTCGTTTATCTCGTTCTGCATTTGTTGTCGCATCTTGGCCTTTTCCTCCTCCAGCCATAATTTCCTATTTCTATCGTTTAGTAAAATATTCTCTTGTTGATTCTCATCTAGCATGCGTTTCAGGCTCATAATCTCCTCCTGATATTGTCGCAGCTGTGCATCCTTGGGATCCTCGTTAATTGTGGGTATATTTGATATACTCTTCGCCCGGCAGGCATATCGTAGAGTGGATAAAGTCTCATCGTAGCTGTTATCGGCTGGCGATACACAGGATACCATTAAAGTTTTTGTATTACCACCCAGGGAATCCTAAATATTTATTTAAATTTAATTTATAATATATATTTTATGTAAATAGATAATTAATACCTGTAGTAGTCTAGTTAGTTTTGAGTCTCTGTATGGTATATGCTTTGATTTGCCATCCACCAATGCTGAGATTACATTTCCCAGCGCCGATAGGGATAAATTAATTTTTGTTGCCTCTTTTAATCTCTCACCAAAAGCGCCCGTTTTACACTGTCTCTCGGAGCCCGCCAGATCGACAAGGTTTAATTTCCCTCTACGTATACCCCCAATTATTGGATTTGTTCCTGGCGAGCACGTTTCTTGAATCTGTTCCAAACTTATGGTGAATATTGTATGAGATCTCGAGCTCTTATCATTCATTAAGGTGGCAGCTGTGATCCGATTTTTATTACCAATATTTAGCCAATTATAACAATCCGTTGCACTCATCACTGCTTGAGTGGTTAATGTTGGAACTATGACTCCCAAGCCTGGCACATCTTTAAGAGGATGGTTTTTAATGCTTGTCGGATTATTAGCACTCAACAGATCCCTTATACTCTCATTGTAAATCTCCAAGTAGCTGACCAATGCCAAATATCTTACAGTTGTTGCTATCGAAATGGTTTCAAATATATGATCAAAGCAACGCTGAATAATGCCATTGTTTTCAACAGCCCCGGAATATCCGTCACCCTTTTTAAAATTGGAAATTTATTAATGATATGTTATATATATTTTTAATTAATTAATTACCTACCTGCATTGTGTGTGTTTTGCCGCATCCAGTTTGGCCATAGGCAAAAATTGTGCCATTATAGCCTTCCAAGGTACTTTCGACCAACGAATAACACATATCATTATAGATTGTTTCCGTCTTTGAGTGTCCATCGTAAACGCTATCGAATGTAAAAGATTTTCTTGGTGCACTACGCGCCGAGGGATTTAACACAGAGACAACGTAGTCACCAATTTCCACAATGCTCTGGGAATTAAAAAAATATAAATTATATATGGAATTAAATATAAATTATATATGAAATTAAATATAAATGGTATATGAATAAACTTGTTTTTTTTTTCAGGAGGGTAATCGATACTAAAGAGCAGCTTAATTTATCGGAAAGAATAAGACTAAATATTTGCAAACTTATTAATTTTATTAATTAATTATTATTTATTTATTTTAAAAAACAAACATTTTTTTCTTTATTATTATTGTTATTACAAACTTGTGTTTATAAACTTAACTGATTTATTTTATTTTTATTTGTTTTATTTATTAATTATTTATTCACTTACTACCAATTTTCTTTGTATTAATTTCTCTGATGTATAATATGTAGGCAAATGTTCACAAACACAAGGTTTATACAATTAACTTATTTATTTGTATTTATTTATTATTATTTATTTATTAAAAAAGCCAATTTATTTTAGAATAATTTCTCTGATATTTATTAATATATATTTATTAAGTTAATTTACTTCATTCATTCATTTTTTTTGATTTATTTATTAATTATTATTTATTTACTTAAAAACACATACATTACACTTGCTGCCGATTTCTTTTAGATTCATGGGACGACAACGCACAATGACTTTAACATTTTCGCCCATTTTTTCCCCTAATATTGTTGACCGTGTTTGCAATGCGATAATGTGGAAAGGACATTTTATACTAACTGGCCGTGTTGAGCAATCAATGACCTGAACTTGAACCAATATTAAAACGTGCTACTTACCATACATCTATACTTTATACACACACATTCAGACAAAAATCACAATTATGCATGCAAGTATAATAGTTGTAATTATACTCTGTTGTGTTAAGTAAAAGAGTATATTGTTCGAACTGATCACGTTTTCAATTTTGAATGTAGGCCCTTGTTTTTGTAAATCGTTCTGACAAGGTTATGGCATTTTGAAATTTTACTGTTCGCAAATTCGGACAACAGCGTTTCTGTGTTACCTCTTTTGTGTGAGGCAGCTGTTACTGCTGACAGAGTATCATGTGGCAGCTCGGTTGTCAGAGTATCACATAGTGACATAGTTGGCATAGTCTTTTAACAGCTGCCCTCAGATAGAAATGTTTTCAGCTGTTACTGCTCTGTTGAGGTGTATTACATGGTTAGCAACTAGATTTGTAGAGTATCACGTAGTGGCAATGTCCAGCTACAGCGCTTTTATTTATTTTAATGTGTAGTTGAATGCATAATAATTACAAGGCCATATATATGTATGTGGGTATGCATGTAAGTACAATTAATTGTATTGTTTAATTTTTCTTCGATAATCGATAAACTTGAATACTTAAGCACAAAAATCTGTAGTTAAACATTGCACGAGGCTCTTTAAATAATACAATATTAATAATTATATGACACTCTTATAATTTGGTATAAGAGTGCAAGTAGTGTAAAGAACTGTAATTTTACCGTTGCTTCAGTGGCTGAGCTTTCGAGCATGCGCTTTGCTTAGTGAGCGCACTGAAGGCTTTTTAAAGCCATATGAAAGCTTGCCCAATAAAATAAAATGTGACACAATTTACAGTTTTGTGGCTGCATAAATTCAATTTGCACACTTAATAATATATATTGAAATAATATATATATTATATATATTGTAGATTTCAACTTATATTATATATGGAAATGGCGTAAGACAGTTTGAAATTAAGTTTTCAGAGTGAAACAGATGAAAATATGCAAGATGGTTATACCAAAAGCTTAGCTAATATTAATGGACAGCACAGATCTACCTTAATGACAGGGGAGCCCCTTAATTTGAACGCATCCTACGGGATCTACTATATGATCTATATAGTTTTGCTATCAATGCTTTTGGTTGCCAATGCACTGCCACCAGTAATACGAGTTGGTAAGTAAATTATTTATATATTATGATAATATTATATTATATATTTATTTTTTATATTTTATTTAGGAGCTGTTTTTACAGAGGAAGAACGTGAGAGTGGCATTGAGTCGGCCTTTAAATATGCCATTTATCGCATCAACAAGGAGAAATCTCTGCTGCCCCACACTCAACTTGTCTATGATATTGAATATGTGCCCCGAGACGATTCGTTCAGAACCACTAAAAAAGTCTGTCGCCAGTTGGAGGATGGTGTCCAAGCCATCTTTGGACCCACAGATCCACTGCTCGCAGCCCATGTTCAATCGATTTGTGAAGCCTTTGATATTCCGCACATTGAAGTTCGGATTGATTTGGAAATGAGTGTCAAGGAGTTTTCCATCAATTTGCATCCGTCCCAGAACATTATGAATTTGGCGTATAGGGACTTGATGATGTATCTCAACTGGACAAAAGTTGCAATTATTTACGAAGAAGACTATGGTAACTATTTCCTAAATTTACATTACTCTACTAACAGTCTAAAATGGCTTTTCAGGACTTTTCAAACAGCAGGACTTGATTCACTCATCGGCGGAGATGAGAACTGAAATGTATATAAGGCAAGCAAATCCGGAGACTTATCGACAAGTTTTACGCGCAATTCGCCAAAAGGAAATTTACAAAATCATTGTTGACACAAATCCAACAAATATCAAAGCATTTTTTCGATCTGTACGCAACATGCATCAATTATTATTTTTATATATTATATATATATATATGTAATTACATATTCGTATATATGTATGTATGCATCTGTGATCTAAGAAACTTATTTATTAATATTAATAAATAATTAACAGCTGCTAAAGCAATTTTTAATACCCGATCCATTGATCGCTTAATTTTCTTTCTTAAATTATCTACATTTTATTTGCAATATTATTATTATTATTAGATGCATACATATTTATAAGCCACATATATATATAGATAATATGAGAAAGTTTAGACATATTTCGGTATGGTATTTCAGATTCTACAGCTGCAAATGAATGATCATCGCTATCATTATATGTTTACAACATTCGTAAGTAAATGGATAATCATTATAAGGATATGAGTTCTATAAATTAAGTTCATAGGATCTGGAGACGTATGATCTTGAGGACTTTCGCTATAACAGCGTAAATATCACCGCTTTTCGTCTGGTTGATGTCGGCAGTAAACGTTACCAGGAAGTTATAGATCAGATGCAAAAGCTGCAGCACAGCGGTCTAGATATTATCAATGGCATACCCTACATACAGGTTAGCTTCAGAATCTTCTTCTACAATATATATGTATTTATAATACTATTTCAGACGGAATCGGCCCTGATGTTTGATTCGGTTTATGCATTTGCCTATGGCCTAAAACATTTGGATAGCAGTCATACTTTGTCTTTCAAGAATCTTTCCTGCAACTCCGATCAAGTCTGGAGCGATGGACTCTCACTATATAATTATATCAATTCGGTAGGATATATAAAAATCTTTGTTTCTATCTTATTTGTAATTTGTAATTATTTATATTTTTGTTATTTAGGCCACCGTTGATGGCATGACTGGCAGGGTTAATTTTATGGAGGGGCGACGCAATAAATTCAAAATTGATATACTCAAATTGAAGCAAGAAATAATACAAAAAGTTGGCTATTGGCAACCGGATGTGGGTGTTAATATATCAGATCCCACAGCATTCTACGACTCGAATATTGCAAATATAACACTGGTCGTCATGACTCGAGAGGTTTGTTTAAATAGTTTCATAAATACATATGTATATGTATCTACATATATATTGGGTATTTTTAGGAACGGCCGTATGTAATGGTTAAGGAGGACACTAACTTAACAGGAAATGCCAGATTTGAGGGCTTCTGCATTGATCTGTTAAAGGCCATCGCACAGCAGGTGGGATTTCAATATAAAATTGAATTGGTGCCAGATAATATGTATGGGGTTTATATACCGGAAACCAATTCCTGGAATGGCATCGTACAGGAGCTAATGGAAAGGGCGAGTATTTTGTTTATATATATTATATATATATATATATAGTAATTTCTGTTTTTTTAGATTGTGAACTACATTAACTAAGAATTGTAATTAAATTAAGTAAATTTAATTTTTTATTTTGTGAACTAAATTAACTAAGAATTGTAATTAAATTTAGTAATCTCTGTTAATAATTTCTGGTTTTTAGCTTAATTAATTAATAGTAGCTTTGAAATTTCAGCGCGCAGATTTGGCTGTGGCCTCAATGACCATAAACTATGCGAGGGAAAGTGTTATTGATTTTACAAAACCATTTATGAATCTCGGAATTGGCATACTCTTCAAGGTAAATAAGTTCAGCTCTTAATTGCTATGTAAATACCCATATATGTATATATATATGTTTATATATATGAATATCAGTTAATTTAGATGCAAGTATTTCAAATGTGTGTCGCCTGTAATCGTTTAGGTACCGACAAGTCAACCCACACGACTGTTTTCCTTTATGAACCCATTGGCAATCGAGATATGGCTTTATGTGCTAGCTGCTTATATCCTAGTATCGTTCGCACTATTTGTGATGGCTCGTTTCTCGCCGTACGAATGGAAAAATCCACATCCCTGCTACAAGGAAACCGATATCGTTGAGAATCAGTTTTCTATTTCCAACAGTTTTTGGTTTATAACGGGCACATTCTTACGACAAGGATCCGGTCTAAATCCAAAGGTAAGTTCAGCTACTGAGATTTCTATAAATAATAAGGTTCGTATTTAAATTTAAATAGAGTATCGTATATATATTTTACCCATGGCTGAATTATGCATTTATTCATTATGTATTTTTTTTATTCTTTTATTATTATGAGTTTTGTATTGTTTTTCAGATCTCAGATCGTGCTCAAACGAAGTTTTTCTCTTTTATGAATCCGCTTGCGATCGAAATATGGTTATATATAGCATTTGGCTACATTCTAGTCTCGATCTGTATCTGGATTGTGGCCCGATTGTCCCCAGTCGAATGGGTTCGTTCCAAACCAGCCTGTTCCATGGCCTGCGATCATATGTTGCATAAAATACGAAAAGCCAATTATATATACGATCAATTGGAACTGAAGTCTTTAACGAGTGCTAATGAAAAATTAAATAATGATTATAAAGATAATACTGATACTGATCTTGTGGATTGCCTGACAACAACAATAAGAAAACAGCCAGTTTTTCCTGCCGACAAGCATAATGATGATAACGATAACTATAACGATAACGATTTCGAGGACACTTTGGAACTAGTTAACGTCCAAAATGATTTTACACTGAAAAATAGTTTCTGGTTTGCAATTGGCGCCCTAATGCAGCAGGGAGCCGATTTATATCCTAGGGTATTAATTTATTTAATTTCTATCTCTATTTATTTATTCAATGTCAACTAAAAAATACAAAAAGAAAAAAAATTATTTAAATTGAATTGAAATTAATATTTGAAATTAAATCCCAATTAATTAGTAATATGTATTCCATCAAATATTAAGTAATTCAGCGAAAGCGAGGGGAAATTGGTTGGCACAATAAAGATATATGTATATATTTCTATATATATATTTACTGATTTATATTTTAATCAAATTCTTTTCTCATTAAATTTTTAGGCCACATCTACGCGAATCGTTGGCGGCTGCTGGTTTTTCTTTTGTCTGATTATAATCTCGTCATATACAGCTAATTTAGCTGCATTTCTAACTGTGGAGCGTATGATAACCCCGATTGAAAGTGCGTCCGATCTGGCAGATCAAACGGAAATATCCTATGGCACCTTGGAGGGTGGTTCGACAATGACTTTTTTTAGGGTGAAGATTTGTGGAAAGTAATTTTAGACATTATTAATATTATTTGTCGCAGGATTCCAAGATTGGTATATATCAAAAGATGTGGCGTTATATGGAGAACCGTAAGTCGTCTGTATTTGTGAAGACCTACGAAGACGGCATTAAACGTGTTATGGAGGGAAATTATGCCTTCCTCATGGAATCTACTATGTTGGATTATGCTGTTCAGCGGGATTGTAATTTAACACAAATTGGTGGTTTGCTGGACTCCAAGGGTTATGGTATTGCAACACCAAAAGGTTCGCCATGGCGCGATAAAATATCATTAGCAATATTGGAGCTGCAAGAAAAAGGCATAATTCAGATATTGTACGACAAATGGTGGAAAAATACGGGAGATGTTTGTAACAGAGATGACAAAAGCAAAGAATCAAAAGCCAATGCGTTGGGTGTGGAAAATATCGGTAAGTTATCGATATCTAAATATATATATATATATATATTACTTAATATAATTAATTTATATCTTGTATTTTGTTATCGATAGCTTAAAAATATATTTATTTATATTTATATATATTAAATAGTTAATTTGATTAAATTATATCTTTTATTTTAGGTGGCGTATTCGTTGTTCTACTTTGCGGCCTGGCGCTGGCTGTTGTTGTGGCCATTTTTGAGTTTTGTTGGAATTCCAAGAAGAACTTGCACACCGACAATCAATCCTTGTGCTCGGAAATGGCCGAGGAGTTGCGCTTCGCGATGCATTGCCAGGGTTCCAAGTCCAAGCAGAGACCAGCCATAAAACGGGATTGCTTAAAATGTGCTCCTGGGTCCACCTATGTCCCCGTTTCAACAATGCCAAATTTGGGCGTTCATTACAACTATTTTAATTGAGAGCATTGATTTTGGAGAACGCTTTTAAATTCTAGTTAATGATATATACATAACATCATAAACATAATATATGTGTAACTGGCTTAACAGAATCAATTATTTTTGTATCGGATCTTTCAAAAATAAAAAGCGAATAATACAAAATAAATAACTAGTGCTTTAATTATTATTGCAGATTTCTTATTTCGCAACTATTTCAGAGAATCCCTTAAATAGTGAAAATAAATAAGAAGCATTTTAATTAAGTGCACAAATCACTAATGTGGATTGAGCTGAGAATCCGGATAATTCCCTAATAATTGAAAAAAAATCTTGATTACGTACATTTGTACACAGGCGATATTTATTTGTAGTGCATGTACATTTTGTTAATTGTGCTAAGCAGACTTTAATTTCTAAAACTGTATATATATATATATATATATATATATATATATATAAATTAAAAACAATATTACCGTTTATTCTTTTTATGAGACTTGCTAATTTTACGTCGCTTTAATATCATCTCATATAGAGCATCGAGTCCTTCTTGCAGACCCTCGCCAGTTATAGCACAGGCTGGTTGGATATACCAGCCCTTTAACTGCATCGACGAGGAGGCGGAGGAAGAGGCGCTGAAGCTATTGTGCTTTATTGTAAACTGCGAGGAGGAATTTATTCCCGTTGCGGCTGTTGCAAGTGGTGCACCGTGTGGCAAACTGGCAGCCTTGTCCCTGCGCTTATCGCTGCCCTCATCCAGATCGGTTTTTGTATAACTTTGGTTTGACGTACAATTACTACTACTACTATTATTATAGCCAACAATGTTGCCTGTCGATGTTGAGTTGGATGTTGATATATTCGAAATTGGATTGTGTAGTTCCTGCAAGCCCAGCAACTTTTCAAGCTGCTTGGCGCAACAAGCATTTGGTAGATCTTGTTTATTGGCCAATATCAGCACCGGCACGCCCTGAAAATTATATAAAAAAAAATACATAAATTATATGTTATTTATAGACTTACCTACGGGCCAAATATGGCCTAAGTGTGTCAGCCCATCGGGCTGACAGCCGATATCACCTATAGACTTACCTGATTATCTGGACATTTGGCAGTGCGCATTAGCTCCATTTTTGCCTCCTCCATGCGTTCAGTGTCCACAGAGTCCACAACAAATAGAATGCCATCTGTGCAGCTACAAAATAAACAATATAAATATACATTTAAATTTGAAGTATAAAAATAAATATAAACTGAACTAAAGATATTTAAATCGCACCGTGTATAGCTTCGCCAGAGCGGTCGTAGTTTTTCCTGTCCGCCCACATCCCAAACGAGAAAGTGAACCCCCTTCGCTTTTCCCAGTGTGCCCTGTACCTGCAAAATATAAATATTTATCTCTTGATTTGCATTTTTTTGGATCGTTTACCTTCTCACAATTGAAGCCAATTGTGGGCACTGTGTTTAAATACTGATCGAATTTGAGTCTGTAAAGCGCTGTTGTTTTGCCAGCTGAATCCAGGCCCAGCATGACTACGTGCAGCGTTCCCTGTAAATATCAGATTGCTGTACAATTTATATATGTTAAGTTTATGGTAATGACTGACCTGTGAAGGCAAGGCATCCAGTAAATTGCCATTTTTTACCATCGTTGCCCCCATTTTTTTTTTGTTATTTCTTTTTTTTTTGCTGTTTCTGTTTTTCTTACATTATGTTTCCACAACTTTGTTTAGGGATGCTGCTCTTGTATCGATACATCGATAGGTGTAAAATCTACTTCCATTGATTTTATCAGATATGAATTTTAGCAACCAGCTGGCGCAATTCAATGTTAACATAAAGCTCAAATGTATAACGGCCCGGGGCGTTATATGTTTTTTTTTTAAGTCGTTTTTATTTTAAATTTTAATTTAAGCTTTTAGTGGCTATTTCTATTGTTGGCAAAATATTCCCAATTGAAAACTCGCTTTTAAAATGCGAAAACATGTTTTGTTTATTGCTGCACATTGCGCTCTGTTGAGAGCGAATAGTTCACAGCTGTTAGTTTTCTTTTTTTCTAGCAGATTGCTTGGAAACTGTCAACTTACATTTAAAATGTCATACGGATAAATTAATGGGAAAGTGTTTGACAAAAATTTGAAAAACATCTAACAATTTTCTACGCTTAAATAAATAGGAGAGAGTAATTCAGTAAATTACGCAAAAATATGCCGTTAAAATTATTAATCGAGTTATGCTGTCAAATGCAAACCAACAATGCTGACATATGCGCTGTTAATATCATTCACCGTTATTTTGAGTTGAATTAAATATTCTTATTGTAACAGCCAGGGAAAAGAGAAAATATAGAATAATTGTTTTCAGATGCTTTTCAATTATAACAATTTATGCAGAATTTATCCTTCCATCTTGTCAACTAATGCCAAGTATAATGCGGCAACTGTTTAAATAGCAGCATTCATCTATCATATCCATATATATATATTTATATATTAATGTATATATGTATTTTTGTAGCCAGATTTTTTGTGCATGTATTTTTAAATGGGACTGTATTAAATGAAAAATGATTTACGTGTGTGTGTGTTCGATTTGTGTGTATGTTTGAATGGATACACACACACACATGCATACATGATTTGAATACGATATTGTGAATGTGCGCGGAAATTCTGGCTGGCAATGTAGTAAATAAATAGAATGTGGACAGTGTGGACGCTATCTTTGATGTGCACTCATATTCTTTGAATCGGCATATAAATCGGCAATATATATATATACATATATATTTCTTATATATTTTGTACTACATACATATCTATACACATATGTAGCTAGACTTTATTCATTCGAGGTCATTATTTAAATAAGTACGGTCCGAATTTAATTTTATTTCGTATCTTAAATTTAAGTTGCAGCAATTCACTTGCAAATTTCATAAATTTAAAAAAATATTAACTGTGGTAAGTAAATAATGAAGTACATAAAGTGATGTAATATATATGGATAAAAAAGTAGTGAATTAAAAATATATGCATTAAAATAAACAGGGATTATGTAATGGACAGTGGTAAACATCAGTCTTTTTTTTACCATTTACATTTAAGGGCATTAAATAATTAAAATTGCACATATATTTCTATAAATGTTTTTAATATTTTATAAAAACTCGTACAAATATTTGTATATAAATAGATACACCCATTAAAAAAATTATAAATATATACACAGATATACGTATGGATATATATACGTATGGATATTATATATGGATATATGGATTTTAATATAGACTAACAGGTGTCAACAGGTGCTAAATGCAATGTTTGAAAACACGCAAATGTATTTTCTAAAACATGCTTAAAATAATATGAATTTATACATTATATATTATATTATATATATATATAGATATATATATATATATGTATATATATATATTTTTTTTTTTTGCTATGCGATGCATAATTAATTAATTTTATTATTATTTAATTATTATATAATTATTATTGTTTATATATTTTGTTATTATAATTTGCAAACATTTTATTTATTTTTTCAGAGAATTATACTTGATTTTATCGTAAGCAATGGAGTCTGAGGGCGTGGTAAGTTTAAGATAACATGATCAAATATTATTTGATATGATATATTATTTATATCATGATTTATTATTAATTTAATTTAATATGCTCAAGCAAGTTGCTTTACTGCTGAAAATTACGTGCTGTATTTATATTATATTTTTACAGCTTTCTTAGGAGGTATTTTTTTTTCTAAACTGAATATTTAATTGAATGTTTTTTTGTATGTTGTCTCAATTCTGGAATAAACACACTTTAACAAAATTCCCTATTCTTTTTTAATAGAAATTAACTTTAACTTTATTGTAGAATTAATTGGGAAATATTTAATTATTAGTTGTATTCAAATGGGAGTTTAAACAGATTTATACAAATGTGTTTCATTAAGTTCCATATCCGATATAATCTGATTGTGGTCCGAGTTTTAAACTTTATTCTGTATTCAAGTAAATGCTGCTTCTTCTTGCTTACAACGAATTATTTTTTTTTTTTTTGTATATAACTATTTGTTATTGTTTTTTATTCCAACGATAAAGACAAAAGTGAATGAAACGGAAAGTTTGCCAGTGGCAAACGAGTCCAAAGAAAATGCAATTGATAAAACAGGTGAGCAACAGACAGCTCAAAAGGAGGAGACAAGCGATTCGAGTGATAAAGTCGCGGAGAGTGTTGCCAGTGAGGCAGACACCGTTATTGCTGCGACTGCGACTGTCGTCGCCGCTGCAAGCGAGAATGGCGAAGAAGAAGAAACGACAACAGCAACGGTGACAATCACTAAGAAGGAGAATGTCGAAGCAGAGCCCCAAACAGAGACAAAAACTACAACAACAGTTATTGTGACGAAGAAGGAGGACGATGCAAACGAACCAGAAGAAGAAGCGAAGACAAAAACCACAACCACAACAACAACAAGTACAGTTATTGTTATGAAGGGCGAAGCGGATCCAACAGAGAACGAAACTGTGACAACAGTTGTCATTTCGAAAAAGTCGAAAGCTGGGGAGGAGGAGGAAAACGAGAATGAGAAAGAAGAAAAGGAGGAGAAAACGGAATTGGAGAAGAAAACGATTCCCGTTGCAGCTGCAGTTGTCGCTGACGAATCCGAGGAAAGTGAGAGTGAAGAGGAGGTGGAAGAGGAGGAGGAGGAGGAGATAGAGGCGGAAGCTGAGATGGAGCCAGAGCCTCAACCAGAGCCGAAGATCAATACGGAAAAAGTATAAATATATTTTAATTAACTATGTAATTAATATGCGCATTATCATATGCCCTAATGCAATTGCTTCAATAACTATTTTATTCATTTATTTATTTATAATTCTGATTATTAATTTAAATGGAAAATATTTATTAAAATTTTAAATGGAAAATAATTAGCCGGGAAATCATTAAATTATTTATTTGCATTAATTGATTTTAATAATTATTTTTCAATAATAGATCGAAGATGTGCACGTTCAAGCTAAGAATGTTGAGCAACCGGAAGTTAACAATACGGAAGTTGAGACAGATGGGAAAGCTCATGTTAGTAATCGTATATTAAAACTACTACTGTAATAAATATTATATATACATATATTGCAAGTACTTAAATATTGTACTCAATTTTTTTTTCATTTGCAGAAGGATATTAATAATCAAATTGAAAACATTATATCTGACATTGATATTAATATAAAGGCTCAAGAAAAGATAACTCAGCTCAAGGAGCAGGAGCTTCAACTCATACAGACGCAGCAGGAGTTGACCAATCAAATACAGCAGCAACAGTTGCTGGCTCAAAGGCTCATTGCCCAGAATCGATTGCAGGAACAAGAGTTGCAACAACAGCACCAAAAACAGCAAATGCAACAACAGCAACTGCCACAGCAGCAGCAGCATCAGCAGTTTTTGCCTCAGCAGGAGGCAGCTCCAAAACTAACGCAGGACTATACAAAATCTTATAGCCGCCAAGAAGATTTCTACGACTCAAAGGTAAGTACCAAAAAAAAAAAAAAATATATATATATATATATATATAATATTAATAATAATATAAAATAAAAAAAAAAATATATATATATATATATTCCAAGTTGGTCCCTTTTGAAAACTCCCTTTAAACCGTTCCTAATATGATACGTTAAATTTATAATTTGTTTTTATACTATATAAGCTATCAGCTATAAGCAATTAATTATATCTATCTATAAGAGATATAAGTACATGCTTATGTACACTTCTCCTATTTATATATAATGAATATTTTGGTTTCTGTTTATACGCATACATATATTGTATTGTATTGTATATATATATCGTACTATCCGAGTTCATTTTACCCACACTCTCTCTCCCTCTCTCTCTCTCTCTCTCTCTGAGTGTCTCTATAATTAGCATCTAAGAGAGAGAGAGAGTCTATTCCCAACAACTACATTCAAATTTCTTAATGTGTGTGTGTGAATAATTCGGTTTTTAAAACAATTTGATCTGTACGAACGGCTAGTATCGAAAAAATATAGCAGATTTTATGATTTGCTTGAGGCGAGTTCCACAATTTAATTGACTAAAATGCAAAAAGGCTGCACACCCAGCCATTTTAGGGGGGGACTACCCCAATCTACATGTTTCAAGAACTCGTCAATAGATCGGAAACGTGGTTTTCGTCCCAGCGATCGTTACGACGAACATAAAAAGAGAATTTTACTCGAGCTAAGCAAAAAACTGTGGCAAAGAAAAAATGTACGTAGCTCTGCTGCTACCAAAATCAAATTAAAGATACACAAATGTTTATGTATATATATATATAGAAATATATATATGTGCATGATAAATCATACAAAATTTGAATTAGAAACCATGTATGTATGTATGTATGTATGTATGTAATTAATATATAGGAATCATCAAACATGTCGAGGACATTTGATTTGCGCAAAATATTTACTCCAGCTACCGATGCACCCCAAATATTGCCCAAGAACCGTAAGTAACAAACTACAACAACAAAGGGTGATACGTAAAATAATAAATACAAAAAAGAAAGATTCAGATTATAAACATAAATGCAAATGTTTATACTTTGAATACCCATCAACATATATTTATTGCTAAGCCTACCCAATTTATGCCAATGCCTTTTACATTGTTTTCTGCTATTTTCATCATTAAGATAACCCAAATCCAACTGCGATCAAAATAATAGTAGTGCACACATATGTTTTTGAAAAATCTACATATACTTAAAATAGAGTTGAAAAATTATGAAAATTTTATTTAAACAGAAGCAGTAAATACTGGAATATAAGTTAACATTAAAAGTTGGCATTGTTATTGAATTTTTAAACAAAAAAACAATTGAAGTTTTATATTGAATAATTGTTATATATTTAATTTAATGAAATTTTTCTTGAAATGGATCATTATAGTAGTATTGGAATAATAATGAAGATTTCTCTCTAAATAATGTTTCTATAAACTTGATTTGATGGGTGGTTATATTTGACTATGTTTAATATTTGGAAAATTAGTCATGTTCATTATTTAAAATTTGAGAAGCAGCATTACTCTGATTATGACCGCAACTGTATATATAATAATTACGTATATTGCATGCATTCTATTTGCAATTCACTTTTGCTTATTTAGGCCTTAAACAGAGTGGATTACGTATCGCCTTTTAACTATCTACCGATTACTTTTTTGAATTGATGTTAAATTTGTTTCAATTTGTTAGGAAAGCTATATGCCTCATCGGCATTTTATTCGCCAACACTGCATCCCACTGTGGAGGACCAGGTTGAGCTCGCTCGCCGAATCTCACATTCATTGAGTGACATTAGCAATCAGAAATCAAAGGGTCAATCAATGTATGTGAATCGGAAGAAACGCTCTGTTAAATGGGTACACGAGGCTAGTGGTCAAGGTAATAGAATTGTCAATGCATGCTTAAGGACCTATCCTATCCTATTATTATTATGATGTGATGTAAAAATTCCATATTCGCATACAACAAGTTTGGAAACTGAGTCATTGAAAAGGTAGACTTCTCAAGTGTTGGACAAATTTCAGATAATACAGTTAATAATAATAATAAAAAATCACATTTAAGCATTTGTTTTCAGTACAATTATATTAAGTATAATTTATGAATACAAATTTGGTCATTTGCTTTGTTTGTTTTGTCTTAAATTTGGGTACTATATATATAAATATATATATATATTACATAAATTTAAAAAAAAGTTATACTACTCAAATTTAATATATATTATATAAATAATTGCAAATCATTAAACTTTTTTTTGTAATTGCATTTAAAAGATTTAACTAACTAAAATCATCTTCTCTTAAATAGCTTTAGGTCTACCGACTTAAATGGAGTTCAAATAGCATAAAGACTAAATTTTAAACTATAAAATTGATTACACTATTCCACTTGCACACTTAAGTATTTTATTAAGAAAACTTCTTCATACATTCAAGGTAAATGTTTAAGATAACTTAGAAATTCATTGTGATTTATTAAATGTTATGAAAGTATTATATAAAAATCTTTAATTAATGAATACCGGTATTGCATAAATATAGGAGAAGATGATATAATTGAAACGCAATCATTAAATAAAGAAAATGCCGAATCAAATTTGATGATGACGGAACTAACCAAGCCGCCGGAAAAAACGCCATTAAAACTTGTCATGAATCCACGGGGTCAAATGCGTGACTATAACTCACTGAAAGAATCGATAAATATTGAATCAGGCCTCTTATCACCTGACAATTGCGCTGAGCTAATAACTGCGCTGCAACTGCATAAGGGCCGAGGTAATAATTATTAATAATAACAACATGTATCATTTAAAACATCTAGTTCAATAATTATTAATATTTGAGTTATTATTTTTGTTACTATAATACTTAATTATTATTAATATTAATTATTAAAAAGCTATTATTACTAATTATAGTATTAAGCGTAAGCAGTTTTCTTTCTTGGGACTCTCGTAAGGTTTATCTGTCAGTCTTAAAGGTCAATAACTGCTGCCGTTTTTCCGTTATCGAAGTCGATTAACGATAAATAGAAGCGCCAGCATTTTCACGGTTTTAAATTAAGTAGTTGATTGCATATTAGTAATTACCGATTATAGAACGAAATTAAGAAATAAATTAAGTAGTTATTTGCCTTTTTAGTATTTTAATTAAGTTAATTAATTGCTGACAGCCTGTTGTTTATTTTTATGAACATAACACTTTTTGACAAGAAATAATTAATCAATCTGTAATTTCTTCAAACATGTACCTCACAATAAATCCGCTTTACCTGCCACTGCCTCGGTCTGCTTATCTGCGCGCTACTCTCAACAATAATCAAATAAATACAAAATCAAATATAAATAAAATATCAAATCGCTTTCAAGGAGCTGAGCTCTTTGCCAAACGTCGTAGAAAGGCGGAAAATTGGGTAGTCGATGAGACAAATGCCGGCATTTACAGTCCGTCTGGTCTTCCAGATTACCAACAATATCAGGCAAGACCCCCAACTTCTCCCAATCTCCTACCCGCCTATTCGGATGCGGGCAAGCATCGTGTCCAGCTAAATCTGCATCAGGATCAACTGATTGAGAAATATTCAAAGCCCGGCGTTCAAGTTGTGAAATCCCCTTGGGAAGCGGCTCTTCAGACCGGTTCGGCAAGCACAGCATTTTTGGATGGTTCCAAATATCGTAGCCAGACACCAACAGCTTCGCTGGCATCACCGGTGAACTTTAATCAGGATGTCATCGATTACCAACAGGGCTTACCATCGGCATCCCAGTGCAGTACATCGCCTTGCATTGAACAGAATCTCTATAATAAAACGGTTAGTCTTTGCCATTTTGCAAGTCTCCCTTTATTTATTTATTTATTTTTTAGAAATTTGATACACCAATTCAGGCGTGCAATCCCCAGAGGGAACTGGCTTATAAGCCAACTGTGGCCCAAGGCTGGGGCGGTCGAAATGTTGAATTACCAAGAGGTAAATGTCAAAGAACTGTTTTTTTTTTTTTAAATATTATAATTAGAATAGTTATATAGTTATAGTATAAAGAATTCGTAAAAATTAACAAACTTGTTCTTAAGCAGCTATTTATTGTTTCCATTTAATGGCAAATTGAATATTTACAGAATATTATTCTCAAGAGTGGGAAACCCAGAATATCGATAATATAAATGAATATTATTTTGACTCAAATGAACAAGTTCTAGCTCGGAATTTCAACGATGACATTCAGCAGCGGCTACAACAATTAGAACAATTTCAGCTATGCTTTATGCAACAGCAAAGATTGGCTGCTCTTAATAGGGATTATAAAAATATAATAACTATTGATAGAGGTCAACAATCTAAATATATTAATCCAATAAATATAAAAAATACTCTTTCAAATACTACAACTAAGCCAGCACCAAGTAAAGTAATATTAACAGAGAGTGCAGCAGATACAGACGATGATATTAATGAACCAGTTAATGTTCGTGAATTGATTTATTCATTTGAGCAACAATCGCTAAAAGAACAGGAAGAATTGCGAATAAATCGATGCCAAAAGCGAATGAGCGAAGACAATTGCGAATTGGAAAAGGAATTAAATCAAAGCGAAGGCACGAATTTCAAGACCCCTGAACTCTTATTCAATGTCTTTGATAATAAATAATAAATATGTGTTCCTATTACTAACATATATATCTCCTGCTACAGTTAAGAGTTGTATGCTGGAACGTCTAAATAAATACTAAAATATATCTCCTGTTAAGGTTTAGAGCTATGTGATGGGAAAATCACAAAATCCTAAATAAAACCAGTTTAGTTTCATCTCTGCGTATATCTAATTAATGTGGGATGTTTTAACTAAATTAACAAATTGTCTTTAATTCTTAACATATTTTTATAAAACGATCTCATAAATGTAAATGTTTATGTTTATATTTTTATCACTCCATTAATTCTTAAACTTTCTTTTATTTTCTTTGGTTTTATATACATATAGGCTTATATGTGCCCAAGGAAATCTCATTATCGAGCTATGCAGCTCCGCCCGTACAGTCGAGAGATCAGCAGCAGCGCAGCTATAATTTCCCGGGCTCAACAAACGTTGACTATTCGCAGGGCTATCAAAATTCGCCGACTGAGTTTCCCATATCGACCACAACGAACCCATATTCATCAGTGCCACCCAAACAACAATTGTACGGCCCACAAAGTTACCAGAAGGTGCCGCCCATCTCGATGCACTCAGCGCCCCAGGTCAATTTCAATCCTTCACCGTTGTCCTCTGATAAGTTGGCGAAATTTCAGGAATCGGCTCCAAATCAACGATATCTGAATGTGAACAATCAGATGTCAAGATATGGTAGCGGTGTACGCAATGCATCCCCAACTCCCTTTGGATCTGCTGGCAATATTGATCATCGATCAACGCCAATAAAATCGCCGGAACAGCATTTTGGCGGCTATGGTCAGAACATTACACACAGCGCCCCACTAACAACGTCGCCTCAAGTGCGTTCCGCTCCTGGTCAGTGCTTTAATAATAGCGCACGGGGCTGGAGCGCAGGTTCGACGGTGCCCCAACGAAATATCTATTGCCCAAGGGTTCCAGTTGTTGCAGAGGGTCTGCCCTATTCTGACTTTTAAAGTAATGAAAGTTTTGGAAATTTTTCAAGCGATTTACGAATTACGACTTGCTTTCTATCTTTAGTTGAACAATAAATCTATATACCATATATCAAATACCTAAAGGTTTATGTGTATATGCTCTCGTTAAATACATATGATAATATATATATATGTTTATATTCATTGCGATTGTTTATTTGCGTCTTTTAAATAATAATAAATAATTATGAAAACAATTAGTGCGTCTTCATTAAACAGAGAGGGAGAGCGAGACAGGCAATATTGTTTGTTTAGCTTTAATTAGGCATTTGCTCAGACTTTGAGCGATATCTTCAGCTCTGTATGAAAAGTATACCTAATACACACCAATAAAAAACTTTTGCCCCTTTACAGAAACTTTCTAGAAAAGCTCTCTCTCTCTCTCTCTCTCTCTCGGAAATTCCGAGTAGGGCCCGATGTAAATTTGGTGGTTGAACAAAGCCGAGTTGCGCACTAAACCCACCAAATAAATTGTGCATACAAATTGCAAGAATAAAAAATTATATTGAACAAGTTTTTCCTCATCCATTCAAAGCCAAAAAATTCCTTAAACATTAAAAAAACACAGAAAATGTTATTAAACTTTATAAGTGCTCAGAAGCGTTCGTTAAAATCATAAAAGGAAAAAACATGTGGATCGAGAATGCAAAAAAATATTTTATAATATATATCTCATAAAAAGGATGGTTAGGGTTTCAAGCTATTGAAAAAGTAAGCAAATATCAACTATAATATTATATTATCAAGTTATATTTCTAAGAGATTTTCAGCTAAATCCAAGCAGCTTTTACTAATGTATTTCGAAATTTCACATGCCCATAATTTGTATGGCTTGTTTATAAGCAACCAAAAATGTATATACCAAGTATATGTATATATATATATCTATACATATGTACAATGTGAATTTAAACTGAACGCCGAAAATTAAAAGTCATTGTAATTTGAGATTGTATTTTGGATATATTTTTAAAACAAATAAGTTTATATTTTTTAAGAAGAGCATTTTCTGTTTTGCAGATTTAAACGTCAATATAATATTAATAGAGGAACTCACGTGAACAAAAATAATGGCTTCGTATGGAAATCAAATAAAACAAATCATTATATTCATTTTGCATTTTAATAGTCGTATCCAGCATATCAGCACATCCTCCTTCTTAAATGTCAATGGTAATATATTAATTAACTAGAATTAATTATCAACTAGGCTTAAAAATAAGTCAAACACTTTTTTATAGACTTGGTCAATATGGATCAACCTTATTTTGATGACATAAGCCCCAGAAATATTTCAGCTGTTGTCGACGAAACGGCAATTTTGAGATGCCGCGTTAAGAATAAAGGCAATCGAACTGTAAGCGTATATATTTCAAAGAAGATCTTTCGCATATCTATGGTATTAATGAGTTTAATGAGCAGGTTTCATGGATGCGCAAACGGGATCTTCACATTCTGACTACGAACATTTATACGTATACCGGTGACCAACGATTCTCTGTAATTCATACGCCAATCAGCGAAGACTGGGACTTGAAGATCGATTACGCCCAAGCCAGGGACAGCGGCATTTACGAGTGCCAAGTAAACACGGAGCCCAAAATAAATTTGGCAATTACTTTAGAAATCACAGGTAAATAAAATTAAAGAGAGTATTAAGGTTTCTGGCACTAAAAACTGATTGCTTTTTCGGCGGGTTGCATTTTCTCGCATGGTCGAAAAATCGTCGGCTGCGCTTCGGGTGCTGAGTTTGGCGAACCGAAGGTCACGCGTCGAGCGTTTAGCAGGCCTCGTGTGTTGAGCAGCTAACGTAGATCATTCTTCGTTGTGACGGCATGTTCTGGGGGATTGGAGAGAGCCAGCAGTTTTTATGAGTATGACTTCCATGGCAGATCCTTGAATGTGTGCATTGTCTTGCTTGTCTTTACGTGTCTTTCTTCTCTTTCTCTTTTGCAAAGTAGGTAGCTTAATTGTTGTGAGCATAGAGCGCAAAATGTTTGCTGCAAATGTAACAGAGTATCATTGTATCCGCATTGCACATTCTTGGTTCTCTCGCGACGGACACAGATGCACACGCATGCAAACAAAGCTAGGCATTAGCTGGATCAGTTTTTAATAAACTTGACGCCTCTGGATGAACTCTATCGCCTAGATCATTCATTGTTATTTTGTTTTATTTGCAGCTGAAAGTGATGTGAGAGAAAGAAACTCGGAGAAACTCTATTATGACTCAAAAGGTTTGATTTATGCTTATTAAACTATAACAATTCCAACTTTTAATAATTATGTAATATATACTTGAATAAATTAAAGCGGCACGTGCCAAAATACTGGGTTCTACAGAGATACACGTGAAACGAGATAGTACAATTGCACTCGCCTGTTCCGTCAATATACACGCCTCATCCGTGCTGTGGTATGCTTGCATAAATATTACTTTATTTTTCGCCAGTGTAAATAATTATAATCTTTAAAGGTATCATGGATCGGCGATTGTTGACTTTGATTCGTTGCGAGGCGGCATCAGTTTGGAAACGGAAAAAACCGAAGTTGGCACAACGAGCCGATTAATGTTGACACGTGCATCGCTGCGAGACTCCGGAAATTATACATGCGTACCCAATGCAGCCGTGCCGGCCTCTGTGCGTGTTCACGTGCTCACTGGTAAATGATCCTCGGATTTTCTATACATTTTTTTAATTAATTAATAATTTTTTGGAATTTATTTAAATATGTTATAGGTGAGCAGCCGGCTGCAATGCAAACGAGCATTGGAAATATTTTAAGTGTATCGATTGCAATCCGAATTACGTGTTGGATTATCATATCAGAAGAAGTATTGTTGTTGTTTAACACTTCAAGCCTAGCTGAATACATACTCGTACATCGAAGTTCAAGATGACTAACTTAGTTCATTTAGCCATAGACCCAAGATGTTCTTTAAAAGGTATACCATTCAAATTCAAATAGCTATTATATTTAATTAAATTGAATTTCTTTCTATTACATTTATATACATATATAGATAAGAGAAGCATATTCCAATGGAACGATTGTAAAAGAACAAGTTTACCGAAAGTTTAATATACAATAGATACTACATATTAAGTATAATTCCTATAGTCTTATGTAATAAAACTTACAATAATAATAAATACTTATATACGTATACAGATACAAAAATTTCTTGTTAATAACATACATATACATATATCCAAAAGTATGTTCCATTTACAATCTTGACTAAATCGTGTGCTGTTTATAAGTATTTCTACTATTACTTGATTTGTTTCATACATATATATATTATATATATATACATTATATATATATATATGTACATATATATTTAATGTAATTAATGTATTAATTTGTTCGTCTTGCACTAGGTATTAATTGCTGCCGTTTATAGAGTGGTCTCGCTTTGGATGTTGGCATTTGTGTCCCATTATAAATGGTATTCTTACCAGGCGGCGTTTTCTCAAATTCCGCAGTCTTTGCATGCATTGTTGCCCCACCAATATTGGATATACTCGCTGGTAGTTTGGGTTCCGTAGTCACACTTTGTAGTTTACTCTCTAGATGATAAATATTTAATTTTGCAACCTAGTTGTGTTTTATTTACATAGATGTATTACCCTTGAGAGCGGCTGGCTTGGCTATTTGTAGAGAGGCCTCTTCCGGCACTGATATTTGTAGACGGGCTGAGAATACATTCAAATGATCAAGTAAAACTGGAGTTGATTGTCGCCTTTCATCAGATAAAATAGCCGAATTATAGCTAGCGCCGTTTAAGTGAACCGGGCTTCTAATTGGCGTAGAGCTTTCAATTTGATTACTGCACATGGGTAAATAATATTAAAATATAAATATAACATATATAGCATATATGAGAATATAAATTTTATACCTTAATGACTGATCCACTTTGTTTGTTATTAAGTCGTACAGTTTTTCTGGACAAGTATCCAGCATATGAGAATAAAGCACATCCATAATTTCAACAGACACTTTAAAGATTTCCTCACAGTGATCAATCATTATTCTGTGTAAAAAATGTGAACAAGAGAATTATAAATGTATTTCGATATATATTAAGAGTATTATACCTAATAACATTAATTGCGTCCCCCATATTTCCCTGCTCTTTATATTCAGCTGCTTTTGGCGTCGAGTCACGCAAAATATTTGGCGCAAAGACTGTGGACAAATTATTGCTATCCATTTTGTTGCCGATCACTTGAACAGTTCCATCTCTAGCACAGATATCATCACAATGGGCTGCAACATTTCCCAGGAACTTGAGCAAAACATATAATGTGTCACGATGCACAATCGGTAGCAATTTAATAAGATGTGATATGGCTTCCAGCTGCAGGCGACGATTCCGTATACCTAAAAATAGATAAATAAAAAAATATCACTATTTATCAGTATTTATTCAATCTGTCATCCTTACGTTGAGTCTCCAAAAATGCTGTATATAATCTTTTGCAGAGCAGGGGTTCTGGTAGATCCCTTAAGAACTCTTTGAGCAATGTTGCCACATCATGTGGACAGGTATTGTCAGGAATACACATGCTATTATTCCTATCAAATTCATCACGGAGCTGCAATACGCCAGTACAAATCGTTATCAATAATTATACATAAATATATAAATAGATTTAATAAATTAAAAATTACATTTAATTTTAATAAAATAAGATAAGATAAATTATTGGTTATCTTATTTAGTATGCTCGACTTACTTGCTTAACCCGTTTTTTGGATGTACCAACGCGAAAGAGACCGACTTTCTGTAGTCCGTGCTCCTCCAGATATTCTATGCAGATCATTACGAATATCGGCACATTTAGTATGAAACTATTTTTAGATTCTTCGAATAAGATTCGATCGAGATCCAGTTCAACATGTCGCATATCAAACTGGCTACAGGACATTTTTTTTGATATCGATGATGATTTCTTAAGCTCCATAAACTGCTCGGAGGGACTACTGCGACCGCAATCCAAGGATTTCGTTGGTAAACTTTCATAGGAACGTATCTATAAAATAAGCAACTTAATTAATTATATAAATAAAATAAAAACTAAAGAATTTCTTACATTATCATTGGATTGATCAGCTCGACGACAGCGGTTGTCGTTGTTACTATGAAAGACTGAAGTCAGCGAATGTTTTGAGCCGCACTCTGAATCTCCGGCTCGTTTTTTATCCCTCGACAAGCAATTTTCCAGCGGGGTCCCAAATAAAATATCACGTCCATCTTATTTAATTAAACATACGTTAAATAAAACTGTATGACATAAGAATAAATTAAAGCTAAGCAGTTATTATGTTTTAGTAATCATTAATTAATTAATTCAAGAAATATATATTAAAATTATTTTATCGCTTACTGTTTTCATCCTTTTTGCCAATATCAAAGAAACTTGTTGTCAGAGCTCTTTTCTTTGAGATTACTCTTCTTTTTTGAGCTTTGCGTTGTAAATCTATGAAATTTGAATTTATTAATTAACATTAATTTTATTTAGCTTAATAAATTTACCAATATTCATTCCAATATTAAGTTCTTTAATCTTTTCTAAAGCAATGTGCATAAGCATCTCTGCTTCGACATCGGATAGTTTTTCCAAGGATGTATCCGTTAATTGTAGGATCTGTCCTTGCGTCGATATCCATGAGCAGTTCTCCTAAAAAGTCCGAAAAGATTTATTATAAATTCAAAGAAATAATAGATTAGTGGGTATTTATTTCTTACCGATGGTGCCCATTTTTCACGCTGCGCCAGAAAGTCCTGGCTGTGATCCTGCCTGCTCTGACATTTGGAGCGACTTCCCCAAATCTTTCTTGAAACGTATTGCCCAACATTTGACAAAGATTTTGATTTTTGCATATTGGTTGTTTCATTTTTAGAATCTATAATACATATATATATATATATATATATGTAATGACAAAGAGTTTAAAGTATTAAAAAATAATTACAAAACATAAAATTTGGAAGGAGATTCATAAAAATCAAATCAAAGCAGGAAATTAAGGCACGGAACGATTTTGTATTTTTTAAATTGATGAAATGTCGATAACCCTTCTTATTTTTTTTTAAATTTGTATTTAATTTTATAGGTTTTTTTTCCGTATATTTTTTTGTAGTTTTCTGCGACGACTGACTTTAGTTGTCATATAATAGATAAATAAATAAATAAATCTCTTTATATAAATATATTGCCCACAATTTAAAACATTATTGCTGTGAATGAGTTTTATTATTTATTACATTCTCAATATAAAAACAGTTAAATTTGCTGTAAGCTAATTACTATTTTGTTAATAGTATTACTTACTTAGATATGTCTCATTTACATTCCCGTTTTTATAGTTTTGCGAAGTGGATTGTTCAGTTGGGTTTGTGTTCCACAAATTGGATAAAAACTGGGAACTCGAACTGAGTAAGGCGCCCGCAGTTTTTCCAGTCTTCTCCTTGGGACTGTGCATAGATCTCGTTGGCGAGGTTGGAGCCGAGGTGGGTTGGAAGTGATTCTTGGACTGATTTGCGACTTCATTGTCTCGCTCCTGTTGCCGGTTCATTTCCCACTCGTTCCGCTTGCGAATGCGCTCGTCGAGCTCCTTTTGCCAGACGATGTGTGCATTCTGTAAGTTCCTTGGATTCTCATTGCCCCGAATAAAGTCCAAGGCGACCAGTGCCCAAGCATCCAATGTTTGTACTGCCTTATGATTATCCTCATCCATGCCCGGGGGGTTTATTTCCCCCTTTGCCTTGATATTTCTCAGATTCCGATCATAGTTCACCGACTTAAAGCGACTCGCATCGCCATCGTGTACGCTTTTCTTCCTCGCCATTCTCAGATATCGCTTAATTGTATCGCTCACGGATTGGGAGACATCCTCGTTATCAATGGAACTTCTTCGCCGACTCAAATTACCTCCCGCCGCCGCCCCCTCTTCGGCCTCCGATAGCTCGGAGTTTTCCAGCATTAATTCATAGTTTCTTGCCAGTATTTTAATTTCGCTTAGTTGTATAAAATTTGTTTGCGTTCCACAGGAATTGGTGGATTTTTGTACTTGCCTGGCATATCCAATTGGAGTCTTGTTAGATATATTTTTTGTACTGTGAATGAGCTCCAGCGATTCTGGGGGAATTTGTTGGCGTTTTTTTGTTGTTGTTGGTGTTTTTGTTTTTAGGCTTTGTAATAGTTTTGCACTAAGATCATGGTGGCCTTCTAATATGGGGTTTTGTGCCTTACGCTCCTCAAAATTGCACAATTCTGTTGGGTTATTTTCGTAATTAGTGTTAAAATTGAATAGACTCGAAAATGATGTTGCTCCGCTGAGGTTCGACTTTGTTTTTGGCTCTGAGGAATGTAGAATGCGATGCAGTTGCTGTTTCTTTAATATATTATAGATTTTCCTTAGATGGGCTTTATCTTCTAATATTTCCGGTGTCACATTGCCTATTTGGATGACGCTGAGTGTGGAACTTTTTAGAAATTTCAAACGCTCCAAAAGCACAGATTCGATTTGCTGCTGCTCGTTCGAAATTGAATTCGAATCGAATGCAGCCGAGGAACTCGACGAACTCTTCGAACTCAATAGTGATTTACCGTAATTGGGGCGCTGAGAACTGGGCGATGATGTCTGATCGGGCCGAACCGTTTTGGTGCCCAGCAGCGTTGTTGTTTTATAAGAATCGCGTATTTTAAGATAAGTTTGCAATAGTTCAATTGTTTGATCTACATTCTCATTGAGTTCGCTTTCGCCCGACTTTGTGCAGGCCGCATAACTACTCCGATGTCGCGATAATAATTTAAGTCGTTTCCTGGAATTTTTCGATGCACCCGGAAAGGAGGACTTTCGCCGCCATAATATAAATCGTTGCTCCGAGGAGCAGACACGCTGAAACTGCTCCTCGATGTGGGGCAGACTATCCGCCCCATGTTGTATGCCATCTGGTAGCAGTTTTCGACCAGCATCTGTCATATATCGCCATGTTTTGCGCGTTAAAAGCCAACGTTCCCGTTTCTTCTCTTTTTCCTTGGTATGGCAACGCCGACGTCCAGCTGAAGTTGGCGAATTTCTGCTCGAAGCAAGCCACGTTGTTGTTGCTCTCTCTCGCTCCATCTGATTACTGTCACTTACGTTCGAGTTGAAGTTCGAGCTGGAGTTCGAGTTCACGTTCGTGTAGGCGTTGGAGTTCGGGTTCCGGTTCGTTGTCGAGACGTTTGTGGTAATTGTTGTAGTTGCATCCTCAGCACGATTGAGCTCATCGATCATACCATCTAATGGACCCGATCGTTTTTTTATCACTGTTACGGGTCGACGCAAAGTAGTCGTCCCCTGCCCCGTCGAACCAATCATTTTATTCGCTTGTTTTTTTGTGTTTGATGATGCCATCTGAAACGAACATAATCCATGAATAATATTACCAAGTTCGATATGTGTCCTATGCATTTAATAGGCCACCATTGTTATTTATTATGGCTTAGATACCTTTAAAATATGCATAATGGTCATTGAATATATATAGCCTTTAAAACCAAATTCAGCCCAGAAACACTTACTTTACTTACCTTGTGCAATTAAATACTCAAAAAGAAATCACTTATTTAAACATGCTCAAAATCAACACCGATCTTAAGTATCCGTATAAGGAATACGCTTAAGAATTGACAATGCTACACTCTTTTCTAAGCTAAACTTATTTCAAATTGAAATTCACAATTAATTAAGCGATGTCAACAATTTATTATTTCATCCACAAAATACGCTTGAGTATTTAATATACGTTTAATTTTATATATATTTTTAATATGCATATATTTAAACATACGCACAATCTTCAAAAATACATAATTTCACTTGGATTTGATTTGATTTTCTTCTCTTTTAGCATATGTACAAATGAATGTAGAAGTATGGTCGTTTAGCATATATATATATATATATATATATATATATATGTGTTATTTGTATTGAAGTTCAGAAAAATTGGTGGACTAATACTTACAGTAGTTATTACGTTATTATATCCAAATAGGAGGGATATTTTTATGCCGACTTTGTAATTTGTTATTGTTGTTCATTTAAAATTTAATGCAACACATTTTGGGTTGGAATGCGTTTGTTTAAAACCCAAAAAAAAAACAAAATAAAACAAAGATCTCTGCAAGTTGATATTTCTTATTTTACAAAACTTAAAAACACAACGATTTAGACTGTTCAACAAACTCATGTCTCGAGAATAACGTAAAATATTTTGAGAGCACGCATAAAAAGATAGAATACATAAAAAAAAGAAAATCAGTTTATTCTTGAGAAAATATGGCTGTATGTATACATATGTTTATAAATACATACATACACTCGCACACACATATAAGTATATATGCGGACATGTGAGTCTACACACATACACAGGCATTAATACACTCTCTCGCAGACATTCTACATATATATATGTAAATATTTGTGTGGACTTATGTTCATACGTTCATTAAGTGAAAATACCTATGAATATATTCGTATATTGATGTATGTGTATCTATATGTGTATTTAAATATAAAGTGATAAATACAAATGTTGAAATATCTGCATACACATATTGTAAGTGAGTATTTTTGAGGTGCTTCTCTAGTTTATACTAATAGATGATTAATTTATGAGTATATCTTCGGCGCTTCATACGAAATGTATTTTCGCTCATCCATTTTTTTCCAGATGTCTTTATTTTAGATTTCCTTTTTTTAATCGAGAATCGTTCAGATTGTGTTGCCCTTTCTTAATTGACAAAGCAAATTGTCGTTTGTAAAATACAAGCTATATATATAAAAACTGATTAAAATAATATAAGAATATATTTACCCGTTTATTTAAAATTAAAATTTTAGCTAAGTTTTGATCACTTTTTTAGTGTTTGAAGTGTTTTCTGCGCTGATCCCATAATCCTTAAATGCAGTTCGATAGAATTGATTCTTGTGATTACAATGCTCTAAGTCTTTTCAGAATTTAACTAATTTAGAGCTATTTTCCTTCCCCAACCCACAGCAGAAAATTTGCAAAGCCTGTTTATAAAATATGGTTTGTTTGCTTCTATTTTAATTTGATTTATGCTTTTATTTAGCTTTACAATTTTGTAATTTAAATACATAGAATTGTCGTTTAGCTATGTACTAACAAAGTAACTGATAACACTCGTTTATGTTGTATTTTGAATTTTTTTTATAAATGATAGATACATAAGCGACTTATGTACAGATGTGTAATAATAATGCCTTCATAAGTAAGTATTTTACTTACCAGCATTTTTAGCAATAGACTATGCTCACAGCCAATTTGTCAACGTACAATAAATGTTTTTAAAATGTTTTGCACATGCCCTTTGCCATTTGTCTTACGACTATTATTGTACTAAGTAACTTTGTTTTATTTTTAAACAATTAGTTAGTTAGTTATTATATATAGCATACGAGCATATTCATACATAGATAGTCAATATATATGTATGAATATGCATTGAATGCTTATGCAGTAGACTGATAGATATTTAAAATTATTCCATGACTATCAAAATTCGATTCTTGTATTAAATATAAATATATATATATATATATATATATATATTGACCATTGTCTGTAGGCTTCAAGGCTACTCGAGTATGTTATTTAAAATCAGTATATTGTATATAGTATATATATGTCAAATACATATGCATGCAAATACCTACAGACTATTAAATTACATGTGTATGAGTGAGTATGTATATTTTTACATTGCAAACTCACAGTTATCATGACATATACATACATATGTATTTGCACAAATGTATCTATGTATGTATATGTTTTTATTTGTCACAATTGTTACTATGTCTAAATATTGTCGCAATTAAATCTACATTCATTTCTTTGCAATATGCAGCTAAATATCTATATATATATAATATCTGTATATATATTTGTATATTGCTGTGCGTTGTTAGTCTTCAAATTAAATAAATTACCCTACTTAAATATATTACATTATATTTATTTCTCACATGTTTTCATTTACCTTTATCATTTTATCTGTTTTAAATAATCTTATCCTAAGCCCAACCGTAAGAAAACATAATTACATACATAAATATGTCTGATTAACTATAGATAAACATCCAATTAAGTACAGTAATTAAGTGAAGTAAATTTGAATATTGGAGACGCACGCGAAAACAATCCAGATACATACACAAAAATAAATTAATATATAAAATATGGGCGGATTTCCTAGAGTTCTTATAATTAAATAGGTATAGTCTAGAATAAGGTTTTAATTTTCTTTTTTAATTAATGTATGTACATAAAAATCATATTAATATTATGTATTTTACAAAACATTTAATTGGTGTGCCTCCAAAACATCGAATTTTGTATATTGCTGTTGTATTATTAATGTCATTTCGTCGAAATTATTAATGAAAGTGTACATCCCATATTCTACATCTGTACTTATTTATGTATGTAATTTTGACTTGACCTTAATATATATTCAGTCATTACTATATTTCAGTTTATTTTGAAATATGTATGCATGCGAATAATAAAGCACACGATCTTAGATGTATTCCGAAATACATATATATATATATATATATTTATTTATATATATATATATATATATATATTACAGATATATGAAAGCATGTCCTTGTCGTTAGACCATTGACAAGCTCATGCATATCATGTATCTGCCATATCTTTATATTCCATATATAAGTAGCTAATGTAGTATGCCTTCATTTTTTTATATATTACTTACTTTAAATATTACTATGTACAATTCCTTAAGTTATCAACTTAGCAACGTATAATATGTGTAAATATTTATATTTATATATATATATCAGTAATCGCTTGCCTAAAGCCCAGATTTTCTAATATTAAATCACGATACGTAGTCCCGATTCGGATTTGTAGAGTATTCATCAGTAAAACGGCCCGTTGCTGTAGTTAAATTAAAATACTTGTGAATCTATATTGTTCTAAATAATAATAATTAGGGAATAATACTTACAATCTTCCATTAATATAACTTGTGTATTTTCTATATTTGTACTAGTTACAGAGTGCGGAATTAAGTTGAACTCGTCTTCTGTAAGTGTAGTGTTCCAACGGGACCTGCCACTACTCGAACGGTGCGCTGAAGTCACAGCCATTGTTGGTGTTGAGTACAGGCTTAGATTTGTCGGACTTATGACACCCGACATTGTCGATATAGATCCAGCATAGCCCAGTAACTGCAAGTTCAATATGAGAATACAGCTTTCAGGTATATTTAATTGATATTAGTAAGTACAACTTGACTTACCGATGAGGATTGAGTGTGAAAGTGATTGAAGTATTCCCGACTATTGGTTGAGGGATACATTGGTGCTGCGATGCGTGTGAGAGCATTTGAGCCAATTGGTGGTATTTTACAGCGACCCACTTCAGCAGAAATATGTGGACTCGTTGAGGGATTTGGTTGCGGCGAAGTTCTCGCCACAAGTGTGGTGCAATCCGTATTTGTATTTGGATCCACTTCGGAGCTGTTAATTGGGCTATGAGTGCTCTCCATGGTGTTACCTGGTTCGTTGCGATTCTCATCGTCGACTAAGGTGGCCTTTGGCAGGCAAAGGCTCGACGACTGATTGGCTGTCGATGTTGGAGGCGATTGAACCATTGACAGATCTCCACTCGATCGTATAATGGCAACTGGTCGTGCCATCGGCGGCAACATTGGTGGCAACATTGTGCTATGATAGTGGGTCGAGGGAGCTGCACTCAACTTCGAGGTCCTCAATTGTGGGTGAATTTGATAGTGCGGTGAGTGACTGTGCGGGGCCAACTGATGCGAGTGGGTATGCTGAAATCCTGGATTCTCTATAGAGCCCCCACCAGTTGTCAAACTCGCCGAATGGCCAGCATCCTGGCAAACATAAGTCACAAAATCAGATATATCATGGCTGTCAGCATGTTGTTGCTGTTGTTGTTGCTGCTGTTGTTGTTGTTGCGTTTGTGTCTGTGTTTGTGCATGCTCGTGCTCCTGAAGTCGTGGACTGCCATGCTGTGGATAATATAGAGTATTCACGGGGCTAACTGAAGTTGCCAGCAGCGTAGAACAGTTGTGGTGCAAAATGGCTGAGAAAAAAAGAAAGAAAGAAATAATGGGGTATTTAAATTAATATTTAATGTTTATAGATATATTTTTAATTATATATTTGTTTACTATTATTTATATATTATTATTATTATTTATATATTATAAGCTTTTGCGGTTATTATTATTATTTTTATATATTATTACCTTCTTCACTTACACTTGTTCTTGACCACGCCACAATTCACACACTCACTTGCCGCACACACTCACTTGCCGCACACATTCACTTGCCGCAATATTAGGCTTACGCAATGACAAACGCACGCTGGACGAAGCTTGTAGCAGTGCATGTGTAAGCGTGCGTGCGTGTGTGTGTGGCCCGGCTTAACGCAAGTCGATCACGTGATTTAACAGTTGCCGAAAATAGAAAAAAGGCAAATGCAAAGAAAAAAACTATGGCTTCAGGTCGATCTCATGATTTTATCGTTACCGAAATGTAGGAAGAAAGAATACAGAATTGTAAATTGGCGCTAATTGAACTAACCAATATGGGTTCCGCTTTTACCATTCTGCTATTTTGCGTTATTACATTCTGCTGTTATTATTATTATTTATATATTATTACCTTCTGCGGAACGAATTTGGGGCATGGTGGCTGCCAGCGGCCTGCTATTCAACGGTGTATACCGATGCAACGATATTGGGGAGTCGGCAACAGTTGCATCACCGTTGGAATTGATGCCGTCCGCCGGTCGCAGAATGACAGAGAAACTGCCTGTGGCACAGTGTTCTGTGGCTATCGATGTACGCGAAATAACTGGCGGCGATGAGCTGTTGTCGATTTTGCAACCATCTGTGGAGCCATTTGTTACATCAGTGCGCAGCAGCGGAGACTGTGATAAATGCACACTTCTATGATTCTGATCGACGAAATCAACTGAAATTATGAAAAGCACAGGGCGCTGTAGTTGTGTTTTATGACGAATTGAAAATAATACAGTGTAAAGAGATCTACTCAAGCTACTCACTGCTATAACCACCTGGAATTGGATTGGCGACAATGGCGCCAGCCTGTGCCTGGATCTGTGAGCTGGGAATTGGTGAATCAGGCGTTAGTTGATATGTTGTGTTGCAGTCGTAAGCAGCGCCCAGATTTTCTCTCTTGATGATGTTCGTATGCAAATTGTTGTCATTGGCCTCATCTAGTATTGAATCTGAAATATCATTATTACTTAATTTAAATTAAAATAAATACTGGTATACCATTGATATACACAATATTTATTATTATTATAATTAATTTTTTATAATAAATACCGGCATACCATTGATAAACACAATACTTATCATTATTATAGTTAATTTATTTCAGTAAATACTGGTATTTAATTTAGCTCATTTAAATAAATAATGGTATTTAATTTGATTCATCTAAATAAATACTGGTGTTTAGTTTAATCAATTTAAATAAATACTGGTCTACCTTAGATATACACAATATTTATCACTTACATAATTAATTAATTAAAATAAATAATGGCCTACCTCTGGATAATGTCCACAGTTCTTGCGAAGAAAATACCCCAGTCGCTAGAATAATATCATTGCAAACAACGCCATTGTATGGATTGTGTCTGAGTCCTTTATTTTTTGCCTCACTCTCCGTGTCCTCTTTTCTTTCAATTGACAAATTATTGTTGCGATTATGACTAAAAATAGCAAGTTGTGGCGATCTTGCAGCTATCAGCGTCGATGAGTTATGCGTATTGATAAAGTTTGCCAAATATAAATCCAATTCTCTGACAGAGACATTAATATGATATGGATTTACACAAAGGCCAGGATGAAGGCATTCCGGATTCTTTTCTAGGCGCTCCCCATCCGTACTCTCCAATGGTATGGCCTTGAACAGAATAACCATAACCAGATCCAGACGCCAGACCTTATCGGCTTGTCTCAGGCAATCTATGCGTCGCATTTTGCCTTTTTGATCGGGATTGGAGAGAACACAAATCGATTTGCGTTTACCGATTATCGATTGCACAAAATCCTCCCTGCTCTCCTGTGTTATGTCCTTTCTCAGCTTGCCCAAAAGGCGAGACGCCCATTTCTGTTTCACTTCTGTTTTCTCATTCTGTCAAATATATATAAAATAAATATAATTTAAAGATTTATTTTATATTGCATTTATATACATATATACCTGTAGCTCGTCTTTGCAATGCCTTTCTTCCTCCAATGACATACGCTTCTCGTGTTTCTTGTAATACTTTCGTTTAGCAGCTTGCAAGTTAAACCAAGAGTACGAGAATGATTTGACGTATGGTAATAATGCCTCAATGAAGGGGTGAAATTCATCCTACATTAAAAAGATAATCACAAATACATAGTTACATATATATATATATATATATATATATATATGTATATAACAAATTGTATTTCACTTTGTTTACACAGCATTCGAAAGTATTCAAATTATCAGCACTCTCAACGAAATCAATTCAATAATATTTACGAAAAGTGAAAACTTCTGTCTGCTGCTGCTGAATAAATGTGAGGAATATCTCTATAATAGTTCACTTTAATAAAAAAAATTGTGATACACCGAAACGCATTTCAATTAAAGCATTCATAAATAATTAGTAGTACACATACAGATAACAAATTAATTTTGAATGGAGCAAACATAATTAGAATTGATTGGGAATAAAACTCCGATACAAATACACATATTAATTATATATATTTGTATATAAATATAGATATATATTTATATATATTTATATATATATATATATATATATATATATATATATACGAATGTATAGTTCGTATATTTGCAAATGTTTAAGTGACTTAGCTATGATGTTTGTATACTAGTGATAAATATATATGACACAAGGCTAAAAGCTACTGGTATGTTTTACGCGGAAACATGTGTGTTGTGAGTTCAGCATGATCAGCAGTTTTTTCAACGATATATTATCTATAAAATTTGAAAGACACCTCCGATTTGTGAAATGCACAACATATTTAATACATACATATACACATACCCATATACATTTATATACTAACTTAGGACGTTTTCTTGCTTTACTAAATAATTACAAGAACAAAATTTTGGTATTATTTATTGATTTATCATTTTAAAAGAGTTGAATATGGAGTAAGTTATTAAAGAAAATGTCCTTGAAAGTCGGTCCCCGACAAACAGCAACAGTTTACTTTATTCTATATAGGTGAAAAGGGTAAAACATACATAGTAAATGAGAACGGTTATGATAATGATGAGAAACACTCTTGCACAATGAAAAAAAAATATATGTGAAAAGGCGACAAGATGCAGTCAACATACACATGTGTGAACTTTTTTTTAAATTTTAAATGTATACATATATCAACATCAAGAGACACCAAGAATTTGAATTTAAAACCCAAAGTATCATAAAATTTGTTAATTACATTTGAAATATTATTGATTCATGATATTCGGAATGCTTTTCGTAACCATCCAGAGCAATTTTTATACCTAACAATAGAATTAGTTAACTTCGATTAGTTGCATGTTATCACACTTATGAGAATTATGTAAGTATTGTTATTAAATGACTGCGTAAAATGTAAATAATACATTTATGATTAAAATTAGAAACTCCTTTAAAAATATTATACTATTAATTTTATGGCAAATTAATTTATTTTTTATTTTCATTATTACGATTAATAGCTAGATCTAACGAGAAGCTAAACCACCTGCGTAATTATACATTTCTGTTTTATGGACCTTTGAACGTATATACAGAATTTAACCACTTTGAGTGTTATCTATTTTTTTATTATTAGCAACATTGTGTTTATGTCGAATGCCGAATTCCTTACCTGTCCAGTTGACGATGTTTGTAAATAGGAAGATACGTCCGTCTCGATCATACAGCTTCTCAGTGTATCTGGTATAAACATACCTTGCGCAGTTTAATTATCATTGAATTTCTTATAAGCCCGATTGCATCGACAACAATCTAATACAAATACAAATAATATATGAAATAAATAATCTGAGGAGTTACTTGTTTTTAGAGATATTTACCTGCATATTTTGTCCATTTCTCGCATGTCTGTTATTTATTTGTGATATAACTCATTTTTGTATTTTTATTATTTGTTGCTTGTTTCTTTCGTTGGTTTCTTTATATTCTATTGTATTGCCAAATTGAAAGTCATTTTGGAGCCGTATTTGCTGAAATGACAACAAAACTGAATGTGAAACAATTAATTGCCAATGACTAGCTTTTGTTTCCTCTCCCTTTATTTATGTATCTAGGGGCTTTAAATAAAAGTCTGCAAAAAACATAACTTATTTGCTTAGAAATATGAAGGCAAGTTTTGAATTGTTTCTTTAATGCATTGATTGAATAATCATGTGTATATATATATATATATATATATATATATATAGATATATATATATGTATGCCCTTAAGGAAATAAAACAACATCTTCGTGTTTTATTTGGACCATTACACAATTATTACACAATGCTCACACATATTTAATGATGTCTATGTTTGCGTAGTCAATTATAAGCTGATCCACCTATTTAATTCACTTCATACATATGCACTTATGTTTTGGTAAAAAACACATACATATATATATATACATAGATTTAGAACATGTACAGACGTAACCGGAAAATGCACTGGGGCTATATAGGAGACATACATATACATACATTATTCTGAAGCACTCAGCACAACCCAAGTAGTGACAGACTAGGTGCGTTGTGCAAAACGGATACCTTTCGACTAAATTTAAAATTAGACATTTCTATCGGAGGAGCCGCACATGGTAAATATATATATACATATATCTTTTCCCTCTCTCTCTCACTCGCTCTTTTTATTTTTAATGGTGTCTCTTCGGTTTACAAGACGTAATTGATGTTTTTTGTAGAAACCGTTTGTTTGCTAGCCAAATGTTTTGTGCTAAGAAGTAAGCAAGTTCAAAAGTTCTAAAAATGGAAAATTCTCCACTCTGTTGGTGGAGTAACGTCACACAATCGGTTAGTAGTGAACCAGATGACATGCGCAGACATTTAAATTCACAACGCGCATGCGAAAGAATGGCCCTAGAGAGAAATTTTGTGAGAGCTCTCTCTCTCTCTCTCTCTCTCTCTCTCAGTTTATCTCTCTCCCACTATGTCTTTCTCTGCCTGTCTCCCTTATAAAAAACAGACAAGCACCCAGTAATAATTAATATCGCAGTGAAGGCTTTCGAAATTTTCACTTTAAGCTATCAATATGACAAAATTGAAAATTCAATTGTATGAAATTTAATCATGAAACTAATATTAAAATTTTAATTCCAAAATGGAATTTGGAAATAATTTATTTGCATACATACATCTGTTACTTAAAGGAATGAAAACTGGAAAGTTGTTCACAATAATAATAATAAAAATAATTCATAAGAACTAATATAAATAAATAGCAAATCAAGAGTGTTTTCAGGTCGACTAGTTTGGGAATAGGGTTATCGGTATACAGGATAATGCGGCATGCGCAGTAAACCCTTACAAAAAGGAGCTTTCAAGTGATGTGTTTTACACAGTTAGAACTCTTATAATAAATACTAGAGGAAATACACATTCCTATTCGTACGTCATATTCACAATGCCAGTTGTTAATCAGAGCTTTCTACCAGTTGGTCAATTTCAATTTACACTAAGCACTTTCATAAATTGGGGGTAACTATTGACATATTGTCTTTGTTATTCATATATATATATATATATATATATATATATATATACATATATTTATGTATGTGTGTACTGTAGCAAGATGTGTCAGTATTTTCCGATATCAACTCTGACTCTCATTGGTTTGATGAGCTTTCAGTTTTTTCAGTTTGCTCTTTACAGTACTCTGTTACTGTCATCGTCATCCCCTTCTGTTTTACATTTACTTATACATACATAAGTCATCGAAGTAAAGTGTTTTATAAAAATAAAAATGGAGATAAAACTAAAATGAAAACACTGTTTAAATATAAATAATAATAATAAAAAAAACAGAAAACAAAAACATAAAAGTATTGTTTTCATATGTGTGCCTAAAACTGTTATTATTCCATGAGCTAATGCGTATAAATGGTACAGTCGTAAATCCTGCTTCTTCAAAAAGTTTACACATTCATATGACCACATTAAAAAGGTAAAAGAAAAAATACAATACTATATATATGTAACGGTTATAGCACAGTCAAATTCTAATTCTTTTCAGTTCTTATTTAGTCATATGTTTTTTTAAATTTATATGTATATGTAAATGTGTATATATACATATATATATATATATTTGTGTATGTATATCCATATGTATCTTATATACATACATATAGATTATATAAATGTATAAGTTTATATATGTATGTACATAATTTACAATACTTACAAGCTTTGGAACCTATTTTCAGATATGGCGAGCATAATATTAATAGCTTGCCTAGCGATATTGGGTCTAATCATTGCGATAGCGCTTTTTTTAGCCGGTGGCTACCTTTGGTGGAGGCATAAAAGGTCACAGTTACAGTTTATTGAACCAAACGAAGACGAGGAATCTAGCAGCTATAGTTTAAGGTTAGTTTCAAAACAATTCTTAAGTCTAACTTTTATACCATTTGGCTTAAGCAATAATTAATTAATTAATTAAGTGGAATTGAAAAAAATGTCCCTATTAATGACTTACTATAATTAAATAATTTTAAAATTTTTTTTGTGGGTGGAAAAGCTGGATCGGAAGTGAAATTTACAAATGTAATATATTTAAAATGTGCTTTAATATTTTACAATAGGGCAACGCAGGACATTGTCGACTCTGGAAATCCGCCAAGTAAGCCACAAGTGCCAGTTGCTCAAGCGATTACGACTCCTCTACAAAATAATATTAATCGAAAACTGAATGGCTTTCTCAGTCTCAGGACGCCTCTTATTGGGTACGACTCTTTATTATATTAATAAAATATATATACTTATATTTGAATTTAAAAGAATAGCTTTGCGATTTACCAACTATCCATAATTTCGTTTTCTCGCATATTAAGTAAAGTCCTTCTTATAGGAGCGGTTCAACGTCTACACCGATAAAACCTTCCAGTGCTGCTGCAGGGGCAGGTGCAAATGACGGTACATCTAAGGATTCCGCGGTGCGTATCCTAAGGAAATCATTATTTTGGATCACAATTTATAAATATTTTAATATATTTAAATGACTTATAACTGTGAAAGGCATTCACATTAATTATTTACAGGCTTCGAGTATTTATTATATAATTATTTAATTTATTATTTATATTTTACTTAATTAACTGGCATATTTCACACATTGTAGAATAAAAGCATCTCAATGACCGACATGTACCTCGATAGCAATGATCCGAGTGAAAACGTTGGACAAATACATTTCTCTTTGGAATATGACTTTCAAAATACGACCCTAATCCTAAAAGTTCTACAAGGCAAAGAACTACCAGCCAAAGATTTGAGCGGCACCTCCGATCCTTATGTTCGAGTTACATTGTTGCCAGACAAAAAACACCGTTTGGAAACCAAAATCAAACGAAGAACCTTAAATCCACGCTGGAATGAAACATTTTATTTCGAAGGATTTCCCATTCAAAAGCTTCAGTCGCGTGTAAGTTGACAAATATTATAAAATTATAATAAAAAAAACTCATATTTGAGGAATAAATCTCAATTTTTAGGTTCTGCATTTGCATGTCTTTGATTATGATCGTTTTTCAAGAGATGATTCTATTGGAGAAGTGTTTTTGCCGCTATGTCAGGTAAATAATCTTAAAATATAACAAAGTCTTATGCTGATATGACTTACTTAGGATATTTAGTATATATATAATTCCTTATATATTTATATGCCTTAAGGTTGATTTTGCTGGAAAACAGTCATTTTGGAAAGCTTTGAAGCCCCCGGCAAAGGATAAATGCGGTGAACTCTTGTCTTCGCTATGCTATCATCCTTCAAATTCAATTTTAACATTGACATTGATTAAAGCACGAAATCTAAAAGCTAAGGATATTAATGGAAAATCAGGTAATTTTTCAGATCAAAACTGTTAAGTTATTTCTAGTATTTTGCAAAAACAGATCCGATTTTGCCCTATATTATAAATATTAAAAATTATTTTACAGATCCTTATGTAAAAGTCTGGCTACAATTTGGAGATAAGCGTGTAGAAAAGAGAAAAACGCCTATTTTTACCTGCACATTAAATCCAGTTTTCAATGAATCATTTAGCTTTAATGTTCCCTGGGAAAAGATACGAGAATGTTCTCTGGATGTCATGGTTATGGATTTCGATAATATTGGACGAAATGAGCTAATCGGTAGAATATTGTTGGCTGGTAAGCGAAAATTGCTATGAAAAATGCTCTATTAATTGGTTTCAGAGAAAAGCAGATGATGGAGAATATATAATAATACTTCTTACAGGTAAAAACGGTTCAGGTGCCTCCGAGACGAAACATTGGCAGGATATGATCTCGAAACCCAAGCAAACTGTAGTACAATGGCACCGCCTAAAGCCAGAATAAATATTGGTGTTAATCAAGTCGATCTCGGATATAATAATAATAAATTCATACATATGCATACGTAAATGCATATGCATATTTAAATATGATTCTGAAAGAAATAATAACTGTTTAGCAGAGTTTAAACAGGCTGCGCACAGACTAAGACATCGCACACATTGCGTATATTAATATTTAAAAGAAAAAAAAAAAACTATAAAAAATTGATAAACGCACAGCAATAGATTAGCATATTGCTTTTATTTGTGCATAAATTATACAAACACATCTCTATATCGCTCCCTATGCCTTTGTAATCAGAGCTTGAAGCTGAATCGACAATTAAGATAAGAAAAGATAGAAAAGCAGAAAAAAAGAAAATCGAGAACATTGTTTTGTAAGCCGTGCTTATCTTAAATGTTGTCATACCATGTGTTTGAGTGTTTTCAAAATTCTGGGTTACATCAGACCTTACATGTCAGTTTAGTTTCAAGCTCAAAATTGTACTAACAAATATCGGATGGGCAGTCGCAAATTATATTCCCAATTACAACAAATTGACTTAAAATGCTAGTTGAACAAAAAAATGGAATGTGCATACAATCGAGCCTATTCATTTTATCGGTTGTATGTCCATTTTTTGTTGTTGATGTAGTTCCCAGTTTACTAAGGTTTATTGGTATTTCTGGTCTGCCACATGCGATATATGCTAAATGCTAATGGAATGACCTCAGTATACTGGCAAAATAGTAGAAGAAATATGAACTGTCTCTAAATCTCTATATTTATTTAATTGCATCTCTGTACTACAAAATTAGTTGAAGTCAATAGGAGTATAAGTTAGCACAATACTCTGATCTGGAATGAGAGCAAAAATAACAGATGAAAAATAGCCCCCTTTAGATTATGGATTTAGTAAGATTGGCGGATATATATATATATATATATATATATTAGGCTGTTTCGTTGAGAAGAAGCCACCTGGCAGGAAGTATTAGGTTGCAGTTGGATTGCGTAAAGTTATCAGGAGTTTTTCATTTCGAAATAAAGGATTGTACAACACCAATATTATACTCTGCTAGGAAGCTATTTCACTATTTGATTTCTATGTTAAAGTGTTTTTGCATATATGAACACATAATTGATTAGCTTAATTAATCTGCAAATTAGTGTAACTTAAAATACGTGTATGAAGAATGATAAAAATTTCACGCAAGCGAAATAGGTTATCGACATATTAAAATACATGTAAATGATGAAAGTTAATTGTTATTATTAGATGCTAATATTAACTCGTAAAACGACATTGTTACAAGTTACTTAAATTGCGAATTGTTGTTTCTTTTATAATAAAAGAAAATAAAAGTGTGAAAATGACATGTTAATCTTAAATAAACCTAGTTTAAACCGAAACTATTTAGAATGATAGGCTGTAGGTTATAATATATTTATATATTAGAAAAGGCAATTAGAGAATAAATATATTGAACAAATTAATAGTAACTGTAAAGAAATTAGCCAACCATTGCCGGAACAAGCGTCTACTGAGATGAAAAGTGCAAACATAAAAAATGAGATTAAAAATTAAGAGTTAAACAATAAAATAAAAAATTATAATTGATGAAACTGAGTTTAAAAAACGAAAAATCGAAAATTCAACCCACCTTGAAATTACATATTTGTTATATACCTGTTATAATATTATTAAAAATCAATTTATGATAATTAAATAGCTGCAAATAAAGCATTTTTAACCTAGACCACGATTAGTGCCGTTTTTTATCTGCGTATTTAATTTCTTGGGTTTCAGCACCAATCAGACAATGACAGCGAACGCTCGCTGCTCGAGTCCCGTAAAGTTTTCGACGCGTTGCCTTCGGGTCGCTACTTCCAAGACGCGAAGCAGAATAAGACCCACGGTCATAGAAAAAATATGCAGCAGGTTTTTAGTCGGTTTTAGTAATTACAGTGATATATTTTATATGCCCTCGATGATGTTTAGCTACATATTCCGTAAGGTAAAGTTAAGTCAAAATAAAACACAAATGCGACAACAGCTATGGTTTTTTTTGCTCTCTTTTTAAAACATTATATTTAAAACGGGTTTATCATTTCCTCTTTAAATTACAAATATATTGATAATCTCTTAGAGATACAAATATAAACGATTAGGCAATTAAGTCTATAAAATTTTATAAGATTACTTATGGTTTGGGGTTGGATTGAATTTCTGCTTTTTGAATCGTGTTTCTTTTGCTTTCTCCACAATTAAATTTTGCCTACAATCATTTTTTATGTGTCTTCTTTTATGCCATTTTCCATTTTCCATTCTCCATTTTCTTTTGATGAGAAACTAATAGCTTCATAGCTAGGCTGCCACCCAAATCAACTTTAAGGCGATCTTCTCAATAATATAAGCATTGACAGCAACCAATTACAATTAGAAATTTCCTTCAGGTTTGCTTTATTTCATAGTACATACATGCATACACAGTTGTTTATATACTAACTTATTATTGCATATATATCGTACTGTAAGATCGCGCAAAGTAGCTTATATGCATACATATATTGTAGTAGAATATATTTTCTCTGGTTCTAACACCCGATCTTCACACTTCTTTCTTATTATATATGAAAGTATAATATGTTCTGCTTCAAAGTGCAATTGTTTTGTTTTCTTTTGTTTTTAATTAGTTGTGTTGTTTTCTTTTGCCCTAACTCGCTATGTCTGTCAGCTCTACAAGTATAATGACGATTTAATTGCCATCATCATTTAATGAGTTAAAGAAGGTATAAAGACTCTTCACAGCCACGCCTGGATAGGAAAAAAAGGATTATTGCATAAATTAAATAAACAAATTTAATAAAAAACAGAACTGTACCTTTGCCAGCTGACTGATCCTTTGAATCGCGCCATTTGTAGAGTGACTCCTTGTGTATTACAAAGCCATCGTAAAGCTCACCGAAGAGTTCATTCAACAACCCTAGAGTAAGTATAATTAATTATTATATTTATTTTTATTAATTGCTAAGTAATGACAAACCTCTCGGATGTTCGTAGCCGTGGACAAGTAGTTGCACTCCATACAAACACTCGAGCTGAAGGTCTTCATTGGAATCAATGTAGCGCTGAAAAACTGGTATGCAAAACTTCTGAAAAACTTCGGGCTCCAGCTTATAGCTTATATCATTATCCTTGTAGACAATGGCGAAATTGCTTAAAATTGTTGTCAGGCCTCTGATAAATAGCTTATCGGCCAGCACAATATTGCCCTGCAAATTATATTATTAAATACTTAGACTTTGAAATCAAAGTAACGTATTTGAAATATCCTTACATTGCAATAATCAATTATGCAATCTGCAGTTGCTCCTTCCTTCAGCAGGTGCTCAATATGATCTATCACATTTTTTACATGCTTTTCGTGTGACTCGCGGTCTTCAATCACTGGCGCCTTCGACTCATTCTCCACATACTCTAATCTCTGCATAATATACATAGATAATAATATAGAAAATATTAAAAACACAGTGAGAACTTACATTCGATTCAATAAAGGCGATAGCTTCGCTGTCGGGCATAAAATCGGACCAGTGCATGTTAAATTTCTTCCACATGCTGCGGGTGAAGTTCGGTCCCACTTCCCTAGTACAATATGTCAAGTAGGCTTTAAGGAACTGTTTACCCATGTGGTTGTCTCTTAAATTGTTGTTCCACAGATCGGACACAGTCAAAACTTTCTTGACTATTAATGGACCTAAACAAAATAATTTATATACGTTTTTAGTATATCGCATAGGAGGATATCGCATAAATAACAAATATAGAATATATTTACCAGCAAATTGGAAAATATATAGCCACATTTCAGGAACATCAACAAGTAAGTCGTGGGCAAACACGCTAAACTCCCTGTACGCCAGCTTAAAGTGATCCACAGACATGTAGTTCTGCTGTATGAGGTGGGCAATTGTGATGGCCAGGTATCTCCTGTACTGTTTGCCCACCTTCGATAAATGCAAATAATCAGTTAATATATAGTACACGAAGCCGCAACGCTGTGGCTCCGGTATTCGTTTGATGCATTCGACCACCGTTGGAGTGACAGATTTCGAGGCCGACTCCTGATCAATGATATCCGTGACGACTGTCTTAAACAGCTTAATATCATTATCTTGGGGCTTGATGTACATGGTCTGTGGCGCTAAGCTTTTGGCAGGCGGTGTGGCAGAGATGGAAGGTGGCTGCTGCTGCTGCTGATCGCCGCCTCGGTAAATGCCGCCAACACCAGCGGCCGAGCTGCTCATGGAAGAACCCATAGCCTGTAAGGAATTAGACTATTAAGAACACTAATTCTTATATATATATATATATTTTAGATAAATACCTTGTTGGAAAGTCGGCTTGGCGGCGCCTGTTGCGTGTATTTTGAGTGACTAGCAGATTTTTGTAGTGAAGCGTTCATCATGCCACGACCCTGTTGATTTTGACCAACGCGCGACGAAGAGTTCTCGCGCGATCCTTGCGATGATCCCGTTCGCGAATGTATACCTATTTTTTTAAGTTATGATATCATTTTTATTTATCCCTATATATAAATATCGCATTAACTCACCTCGATCACCATAACGATCACGCTCCATGGAACCCTTGTTAAATGAGCTCTTGTTGCGGGGCCCACTACGGTCGCGATCACGATCCCGATCTCGATCAATGCTGTTCTTATCGTTTAACGATGAGAGCACGGCAAATGAATTGGAAGGTGTTGTCGTCGGCGTCGAAGATTGTCTATTCGTAGTGTGATTCCAAATAAATTGATTAAGTCCGCCCATCTTCTTCGTATCCAAATTTTGATTGAGCTGTAATGACTATGAATAAGAATATAAAAAAAATAAATAAATGAAAATATACAGTTTAGAGATGAGGGATAGTTTACCAAACCCTCCAGTTTATTGGTGTCCACCGCCTGGGAGCGGCCGCCTTTGCTGGTCTGGACGTGCCACGTGTTATCGTCATTGTTGCCATTGGAGTTGGCATTGGTGCCGCCGCCACTGTTGCCACTGCCGCCGCTGTTCGGTTGCTGGTGGCGCACATTGTTGCTACCATCGCCGCGCTGACTGTGACTGCCACCGTATCCGGCGGAACGAGAATCGCTATAGCGAGCGCCGCCAGTGCGTTCATCCCGCTTGCCGGCACCCGATTGGGGTCCATTTGGACTGGATGTGGACAGGGAGCCGCTGTAGTTCATGTATTGCGCGGACAGCTGCTCATTTTTGGCCTCTTTCTCGATCTGGCCCATCGTCTTGGGCGCCTCATTGCGCGCCGATTGCCACTTGTTCTTGCGCAAATCGATGACATCCTGCAGCATGAATCGGACACGAGAACTGACCTTAGCACCATCCTTGTCAGTTCGCGAGGCAATCGCCTGCATGCGGGTTATGGGCTTATCCAGTGAGTAGCAGCGACTCGGCTCCTTGGTATTCACTTGTGTTTGCTCGAACTTTGCACCCACCGTTGTGAGTAGCTTGCACAGGCATTCGAGCATGTCCTCCGAATGCGGATTTAGCAGTGTATCGATGCAAGAGTAAATGATTTTACCAGTTAACATGGAGATTTTAAAGAGTTCGCCAATGAATCGCACTGTGCCGCCAGAGCGACGCCGTATCTTGCGCTCCTCCTCCTCAAGGAGAGCTTCGATCTCAGCTTTTTCATTTGGATCTGTACACTTTTTGATCTTCTCCACAATGGGCTGCAATTTCTTCTCCTTCGCAGCGCCCTGGGACACATTCTGGGTGAACTCCTTCTCCGTTTTGTCGAGGAGTGCATTGCGGAAGTGTTGCAGATTGGATTTTGTGCCACTCTCCATGCGTTCATCGCGTGCCTTTACCTCGCTAATCAGACGATGGCACAGTCGCGCATAGGAAACGGAGAAATTTGGCTCATCGATCGCTTTCTCGAAGACAAGCACAATCACTTCGTCCATCTTATCTGGCGTATCAATCTTCAGTTTGACTATCTCCTCGACGAGTGTATCAAATCTCTCTGGCGTTAGTTTATTTAGAATTCCACGCACGCGACGCACAAGTTCATCTTTCTCGTGAACGGACTTGCCATCAGAGCTGGCATCCGCTTCCGCTTTATTGGTCAGTCGTGGTCGCCACGCATTCTCCGTCTCGTTGAGTTTAACGTCCTGGTTCAGCGATAGATTCACATGGATCATGCCCTTCATGCTGCTACGGCCGCCGCCCTGCACCCCGGACATGGACACCTGTTTGCCCACGAAATTGCTGGACGCATCACTGTTGCGATTACTACCAATCATGCCCACCATCGACTGGACACGCTTATTGTTATTGTTGTTGATGTTCCGCATAAATGTTGGCATCAGATTCGGATGTGGCAAGATCGCCACGTTCTTCACCTCGGGCAGCACGCGGGAAGCTATTGCTTCGCGCAACTGCAACAATTGCTGGCGATCATATTGCTTCTTGCCACTCGGATTACTCGGCGACCATTGACCATCGTTGTAATTGATAAGCGATGAGATCGGATCTGTTTCTATGACAGGAGGTGGTGGTGAGGCGGCAGTTTGTTTTTCAACTGTCTTTGATCTAGGCTCCTTTCCATCTCCTACTGATTCCTTGAGCTCCAGCTCCAGCTCCAGCTCTTGTTCTTTTTCCTGTTCTGTTCCATCCATTTTGTTATTTGTTGCCAGTTGTTTACTGTGCATGGAGGTGTCTACTCCGATATCAACATTATCATTGGCCTTTATAGGCGCTTCATTGAATTGGGTATTCCCGGCTCGATCAGTCTCATCTGGGGTGCTCTCGTGTGTGCTATGTGCTGTTGGTGTAAGTGCAACAGACGCAGGCGACTCTGTTGCCTCAATTTCGCTGCTTTGATCCACTATTTGCATAGCAGTCGATTCGCCTTCAGATGAGACTTCTACATTGGTTTGGGTTTGGGCTGCTGTTGCAACCGTTGCAATATCTACGGTTGTCTCTGGCTCAGCCTCAATATTTTGCAGTGGACAATTTGTGAATAATTCGCTCTGCGACGAGGACACAGAAGCGTCATCCACAGCGTGCTCAAATTCAGGCGTTGGAGTTGCCACATGCGCCATGTACTGAGAATGTTGCTGCTGTAAGTGTATCTGTGACTGTTGCTGTATCGCTTGTGGATGTGCCAAGTTTAACTGATTCTTTTGCTGTAGCACAGAGTCCGTTTGTATCTGTTGATTAATCTCGACAGTCGCTTTAACGTTTGCTTTCGCTGCTTCTGCATCATCCAATTTGACTACAGTTAATAGAAAATCGAGATTAGTTATAAACATATTATAGCTACCTATAAAACGTATACGAACGTCTACATGTATTTTTAAAATCGATATTAGTTGCTCAGCCGTTATCGCTTTTGTATTGTATTGAATTTGAATCTTTTGATTTGTTTTTTTATTTTTAGAAACACCTTGAAAGCATTATACAGAACTATCCTTATTGCCTTTTAATTATGTACATTATTTAATAGTCCAAAATATAGGTCCTTTATTAAATGCCAAATTCTTTGCATTATTTGGAAATATTTGTACAAAAATATGTATATATATATACACATATAAAAACATATATATAAGAAATTAATTAACTTATTTGTATATAATTTTTGCCTCATTATACAGAACTATCCTTATTGCCTTTTAATTATGTACATTATTTAATATTCCATAATATAGGTCTTTTATTAAATGCCAAATTCTTTGCATTATTTGGAAATATTTGTACAAAAATATGTATATATATATATTTATACAAAAATACATATATAAACATATAAAAACATATATATAAGAAATTAATTAACTTATTTGTATATAATTTTTGATACTGATTATTGTGGAGTAGTTATTAACCTATAAGTGGTATTATAACTTTGCACATGTATTTTTTTATTTTCGAAATATTTCAAAATGCACGTGGGCATATATAATATTTATTTGACTCTTTTTTCAATTTTTATCTCATCAAAAGTTGTCTGTGTGTGTGTGTCCGTCCAAGCAATTATCGCTTTGTTGCCTAGCGCTATAGATAGACACATAGGCATAGACACACACACACATACACTGAGCTGATATCGAATCGCACAAAACATCGCACTAACACTAACACAACAACCAAAAAAATGATCGCATCGAGAGGCTAGCGACGTTTGAGCATCGAGCATCGATCGAACAGCGAGCAGTGTCCACAACTGAAATTGCTGCACAAACGAGGCAAACAGAAATACGGACAAGCAATATCGGCCAGCCAAAAAGCAGCGTCAAACAACAAGTCACACACACGCACTCCCAATTTCTCGCTCTCTCTCCACTCTCTCTCTCTATGTGACGCACGCACACATGCTTAATATATCCATGTACAGACACAGAACACAGTGTAGAAAGCACGTGTTTGCATCGGATCGATTTAAAAACATACATCTGGGAAGCAAACGCAAGAGCCACGCAATGTGATGTGATCATTCACAACTTGTGAGAGAGCCAACAAGACAAGTGAGGGATAGAGTGAATGAGCGGTTCGTCTATAATCTAACACGCATGCACATACACGCACATCGATCGAGTTCGACAAATACATATGCATGTGTGTGTCCGTCTTATGGTCAGCACACCTACACATAGATGAACATCGTACATCTACACATTTATAGATAAGTGGACAAGCTTAAGCGCAATATGCACACACACTGTTTTTATCGAATAGATTTGTAGAAGAAAACAAAAACGCAGCAGCTGCCTGGAATTTTGACATAAGTCTTCTATAAAATGCATATTTCCGATAGAAATTTCGGGCAAAACTTTCCTTTTCATATTCCGTTTTCGCTTTTTGGGTGCTCCGTATAACGTTACCGATTTGAGTGCAGTATGCGAGCTACAAGTCACTGCTTTTTTAATGTGTTTAACTTATAAAAAATAAATCAAAACAAGTACAAATAAACTTAGTTTAAATCTGTAAATATTAGAAAAGCTTTGAGTTCCGGAACAACATTTTCTTCTTTTTTTCAATGTTCGCCTATTTGGCACTCCGCATAAAAACAAAAGCAATCTTAGAATATATATATAATGTATTTATAAAGCTTTTGCCTACATTCTACATCAAAAATGTATGTGCTAATATTAAGTATAATTTATATTATATAATAATAATGTGCTGAACTAAAACCTATATCTTTTGTTTATTTTTTTTGCAGAATAACCAGTTTTATTTATTTTTTGAGATTGCTGACACACTTAATTAATAATATTCAGCCCAGTAATATTTCTTACAGTACTTACCAGATGAAAAAGCTGTAGATGAATCGGAGCTATCTTTTGGAGAGACTATAGGGATTCTAAGGAAGAAGGGAAGGAAAAATATATAATATAACAATACAAATTAAATATTGATTGTGTTAGAATCACTTACTTTTTACTCTTGGTCTTCTGGGGCGTCGGCAATATTTCTACAGATGGGGCGTCCGACATCGCTGAAACCACTGGGGTCTGACCCATTATAATATCTGGCCGATGAGCGGGAATTTGATCTAAATACATATTGTGACAAGTAACAAAATTAATTACAGTGTATATTAATAAACATTTTGGATGTTAATTAATATACCTAATTTGTACTGGGCATTGGCCCTTGAGTCCGGGCCTTGAATTAGCATGTTATTCGCTAGACAGATGCCAGCAGCATCTGGCTGGGAAATGCAGATTGGGACATCTGGGTTTGGTTGGACAACGGCGGCTGTTGTCGTAGTTACTGTTGTTCCAACAACAGCGCCTGCTTGTTGCTCCTGGTACTCATTGTCCAAATTCGAATTGCTCTATATATCGAGAACAATCAATATATATATATATATATAGCAATAAACGTACCTTATCCAGCTCATCGAGAATATTCTTTTTAGTTTCGGGATGAATGATCTGCAAACGGTGCTGATGGCGACGCCTACTCGCCGGTGCTACCACTTGCACCGGCTGTTGTGCCACATTCGGTGGCATAACATTAACCATTGGCGGTACACCGACCTGCCCGCTACCAGTGGCGCCAACGCCAATTACGGTATTCGCGCCGGGCTGAACACTGCCCGTGAGCAGTTGCAGTTGGGACGTTGTAGCCCCGGGACCAGCCAGCGGTCCATTTGGACCGGTCTGCACAGGCATCGTGTTGCCACCGATGTTGACACTAGCGTTTGCGGCAACACCGCTGCGCGAATGCTGTGGCGGCGGCGGAGGCTGTTGCTGCAGCGACGGCAGATATTGATACGGATAGTAGGGAATGGGCGCAGGTCCATATTGTATGTGTGGCGTTTGGAACGTCGGCTGTCGCTGGCCAAATTGTGGGTACTGTTGCAGCACCACATTCGGATACATTGCCGGCATGTGCAGGTGGCGAGGTCCTCCGGCGCCCGTGCCACGTGGCGCATTTCCAGTCGGCGGCGGTCCCCGAAATATTCCACTCTGTTGATTTGAACGGGTGTTGCCAGCACTGTTGTTGCCCGATGACACGTACTGAAAAAATCCACAAATCTATATTAACATAACTTACCAATAGCTTTGACTTATGCGAAAATTACCCTTACCAATTTTAAATCTAAGGCTTAGTTTATAATTTTTTAAGTTTCTCTGGTTTTTAATTTGATGCGGTCAAAACAATAATAGTGCTGCTTCTCAAAGCATTTCATAAATTGATATAATAATTTAATAGAAGTAAATATATATAAATTATAAATTTTTAACTTTTAACGTTTAATTTTGTTCCATTATTTACTACTTGTGTTAAAATTAAGTTTGCATAACTTTTAACCATATTTTAAGTATTTTTTTGTTTTTCAATTTTTTTAAAACATATGCGTCTACTATTATTTTGACCGCAGCTGAACATTCGGACAATTTCAGGTAGCGGAACAAACGTAATCGATTAATCGAGCAATCGATTTATAAAATTCGTCCAAATTTCTATAAACTTTTAAATTGTTTTCGCGAGCAAAGTTTTGTTCTTGTTCTTTGTTGATTTTTACCTCTTGGGCTGTTTGGAAGCTGCTGTTTGACAGCAGATTATTATTTTTATAATCGTATTTTCTACTATCGATACAAGTGACGCCAACGCCAACTCCAACGCCCCCCAACAAGCTCTTCTCGTGCATATAGGGGCCACTGCTCGAGCCCAATGTTAGCGTCATGAGGCTCTGATTGTTGCTGGCACCGTTAATGCTGCTGCTGCTGGCATTGTTGCTATTTGTGGCACTTGCGGCAGCGCCACCACAACCTCCTACTTGTGTACCATTATTGGAAACTGCAACACCTTTCGACGACAACTCCGCTCCCAAATAGCGACAATTGGAGTCGATGCCAGCCGTCAATTGTGGTCTGTGTCCAGTCAGATTATAGATGGCAGCGGAGCTCAAATCGCCCGTATTCAATTGACAACTGCTGACGGTCATTATGTTGCCACCGCTACAAATAACAGTCGATTGTTGCTGCTGTTGGGTTGCAGCTGAAATAGCTGGCGCTCGATTTACAACATTTGCGTAGCTTTGTTGCTGCTGCGACTGTTGCTGCTGTTGCAGATGATGTGGCTGCTGCATGTGTGTTGAGGACTGTTGTTGCGTGACTGATGTCGTTGCTGTTTTTAGTATGGAGACAACGTTGTAGGCCTTGTTTATCTGAAACTGCGGCTGTGTAGTGCTGTGTTGTGGCAGCGACTGTTGCTGCTTCGTTGGCGGCGCTTGCGAAACATATTTTTTGCTCTTTTTATTCGAAGGCAAAATCTACAAACAGATTGCAAAAAAGTTGGAAGATTTTTTTTTTTTTGCCTATTAAGTATAGCACAAAATTTGAACTTTGGCCGAAATAGAATACGAAAACGAATAACGAAATCAGCAACTAAAATGAAAATCTATAATTAATAAACTAATAACTCAATAATAAGTAAGTTGAGTTCAATATTTGGCCAAGCAAATAAATTATAAAACTGGAATCCAAAACTTGCTTCTCTCCACTTATTTATGTTAAATGTGTGTGAATATTTTAAACAATAAATTTTAAATATAAATTTAATTGGGATTAAAAACTAAGGTATGTTTTAAAGTATTTTATGCTTAAACATCTAATTAAAATGAAATTAAACAAAACTTGCCGAAATTAAATACATATTTTGACATTCGACAAACCGAATACTATTGATAGAAACTAGAACGAAATACAAAGAAAAAAAGTGGAAACATACCAAATTTTGGGGCTGCATGTTTTTAGCGATATCAGATTGTGTTGATAGTGCTGAAGCAGCTGGTTGCATTACGAAAGGACCGATCTAGTTTACGGTTAGGCGTTTGTCAAACGTCAAACGGTTGCTTTTCCCCGTTTCGTTGACGAATCTTCGTTTTGGGCTATTTTTGACCCGCGTCCAATCCGTCACACAACCATCGGATTCGTCTTCTGTGGAAACTGTGAATGTTGAGAATGTTGCGAGAGTTGGCAGGCTTTCTTACCTGCAAAAGTTTAGTTTTATTGTATAAAAAATGTCTGCGAAGCAATTCTCGTAAGTTGTAAATAAAAACCCAACCTGCAAGTCAAAAGGAAAAATACAATTTAAAAAAACCATTTAAAATAAGTAACATATGTATTATAATAATTAACTAACATATTTAAATATATAAATCGTAATACACATATTAATCAAATGCATTTGCTTTCTAAAATTTACTTTATGATTGCATGCACATAATATGTATGTATGTAACTTATATATATGTATATATATTATTATTAAATATTTCTTTTGCCTATTTATTTGTGTTTTTTTTGTTTGTTCACTTTATTAATGCATTTGGGGAGTTATTAAACAGGTGCAAGCCTCAATTTATTTAAGTAGAGCTCTTTTTTTTATAATCATGCTTTCTTCAACCATTTGCCGACGTTGCGACGTTGACGTCGTATTTGCGAGCGAGAGCAAGTGAGAGAATCTAGCGTAGAAGGTAAGAGAGAGAATGACCGACCAACCGACCGACCGAGCGAACGACTCGCCTCGACTTAAGTCTTGCACAAAGAAAATGTGTGCACAAAAAAAATCCGCATTAACTTATTTTTCAACATTCACTAACTTTAACAATTAATCGAGAAATGCGTATATCGTACACGTATTTCTCTATATATTTGATAACGCACAAAGAGCAACGTCAAAGTCAAATTGCATTGTCGTAGTAAATGTCATCATGTAATTTTTAGTTGAACTCCGTCTCGTTCTCATTCTCAACATTATTTTACCTGGAGCATTCGAGACCAGTATATATATATATGTATATATTAGCTAGCAATTATATATAATACAGCAGAAAACAATTGCCGCACTTCACTATACTTGCACAGTCGTTAACTAAGCTATACTCGACTTTCTTTATGTTTATTTCCAAAAACAAATTTTATATCAATTTCATTCCACATGCAATGTGCTGCTTAGGAATGGTAACATTGTATATCGATACACATCGATATATCTATTTAGCAAACCAATTTCATCACAATGTTGATGTCTTCGGTAATCGATGTGTCTTGCGATAAATATTAATAGTTGATTTATTCAAAGTTAGTTTTATAGAATAATTCCGAAGTTAACTATTACTAAATGGCATATGAATCATGTTTTGAAAGCAAAAAAAAAAACGTATGGCTTTAACTTTCTAGAGCAGAGTTAAAATACATAGATTGCACATGGTTGGTTTTCGATTTGACACCTTATAGTATTATTTTTTTTAGTATTTTTAACATGTTATCCTTACAAGCAGGCTTCTAATGATTATTCCTCTTAACGCAAAATAATAATAAATAATAACTAAAATCAACAGATAAACTTTAAATAAATTGATGGCTGGATAAATATAAAAATCGAATGTAAATACGGTAAACAGTAGCAAGTAGTGCTGGATAATCGGCATTGATAAATCGTTTTAATTAATATCGAATACAACGATAATATTCAAAGAAATAAATTTAAATTTAAATTGGGCAATTATTTATTTTTGAGGGTAGAAACAAGATTTAGTTTCATGCAATTAATTATTTTTGATCTTAATTGATTAAATTCACCAGATAAGTCGGGCAGTCAATAATTCCAGCCATATATAATTAGATTTTCTTTAATTAAATGAATTTCTGAGGTTTATTCAAATTAACGGTAAGGTTTATAATTAAAAATGAAGATAGCATGTTGGGAGCTTCATAATTATATTATACTATATATATATTTATTTACTTATTTAATAATGACAAATAAAGTCAGATGACACAAGTAATTCAAAAAGTGTAAAATTGATTAAATTATATCAAAAATACCATTTAAAATTAAATGTAAAAATGAGCAACACAGTTTTATATTTACTATATATAATTTAACTAAAAATGGATTAAATTAAATCAGCGATAAATTTACATGGATCATGCCCTTCTTGCTGCTAGGGCCGCCGCCCTGCACCCCGGATATGGACACCTGTTTGCCCACGAAATTGCTGGACGCATCACTGTTGCGATTACTACCAATCATGCCAACCATCGACTGGACACGCTTATTGGTATTGTTGTTGATGTTGCGCATAAATGTTGGCATCAGATTTGGATGTGGCAAGATCGCCACGTTCTTCTCCTCGGGGTGCACGCGGGATGCTTTTGCTTCGGCGATCATATTGCTTCTTGCCACTCTGATTACTCGGCGACCATTGACCATCGTTGTAATTGATTAGCGATGAGATCGGATCTGTTTCTATGGCAGGAGGTGGTGATGAGGCGGCAGTTTGTTGTTCAACTGTCTTTGATCTAGGCTCCTTTCCATCTCCCACTGATTCCTTGAGCTCCATCTCCAGCTCTTGTTCTTTTTCCTGTTCTGTTCCATCCATTGTGTTATTTGTTGCCAGTTGTTTACTGTGCATGGAGGTGTCTACTCCGATATCAACATTATCATTGGCCTTTATAGGCGCTTCATTGAATTGGGTATTCCCGGCTCGATCAGTCTCATCTGGGGTGCTCTCGTGTGTGCTATGTGCTGTTGGTGTAAGTGCAACAGACGCAGGCGACTCTGTTGCCTCAATTTCGCTGCTTTGATCCACTATTTGCATAGCAGTCGATTCGCCTTCAGATGAGACTTCTACATTGGTTTGGGTTTGGGCTGCTGTTGCAACCGTTGCAATATCTACGGTTGTCTCTGGCTCAGCCTCAATATTTTGCAGTGGACAATTTGTGAATAATTCGCTCTGCGACGAGGACACAGAAGCGTCATCCACAGCGTGCTCAAATTCAGGCGTTGGAGTTGCCACATGCGCCATGTACTGAGAATGTTGCTGCTGTAAGTGTATCTGTGACTGTTGCTGTATCGCTTGTGGATGTGCCAAGTTTAACTGATTCTTTTGCTGTAGCACAGAGTCCGTTTGTATCTGTTGATTAATCTCGACAGTCGCTTTAACGTTTGCTTTCGCTGCTTCTGCATCATCCAATTTGACTACATTTAATAGAAAATCGACATTAGTTATAAACATATTATAGCTACCTATAAAAGGTATACGAACGTCTAGATGTATTTTTAAAATCGATATTAGTTGCTTAGCCGCTATCGCTTTTGTATTGTATTGAATTTGAATCTTTTGATTTGGTTTTTATTTTTAGAAACACCTTCAAAGCATTATACAGAACTATCCTTATTGCCTTTTAATTATGTACATTATTTAATAGTCCAAAATATAGGTCCTTTATTAAATGCCAAATTCTTTGGAAATATTTGTACAAAAATATGTATATATATATATATATATATATTTATACAAAAATATATATATACACATATAAAAACATATATATAAGAAATTAATTAACTTATTTGTATTTAATTTTTGATACTGATTATTGTGGAGTAGTTATTAACCTACAAGTGGTATTATAACTTTGCACATGTATTTTTTCTTTTCGAAATATTTCAAAATGCACGTCGGCATATATAATATTTATTTGACTCATTTTTCAATTTTTATCTCATCAAAAGTTGTCTGTGTGTGTGTGTCCGTCCAAGCAATTAACGCTTTTTTGCCTAGATAGATAGACACATAGGCATAGGCATAGACACACACACACATACACTGAGCTACGATATCGAATCGCACAAAACATCGCACTAACACTAACACAACAACCAAAAAAATGATCGCATCGAGAGGCTAGCGACGTTTGAGCATCGAGCATCGATCGAACAGCGCAAGAGCCACGCAATGTGATGTGATCATTCACAACTTGTGAGAGAGCCAACAAGACAAGTGAGAGATAGAGTGAATGAGCGGTTCGTCTATAATCTAACACGCACGCACATACACGCACATCGATCGAGTTCGACAAATACATATGCATGTGTGTGTCCGTCTTATGGTCAGCACACCTACACATAGATGAACATCGTACATCTACACATTTATAGATAAGTGGACAAGCTTAAGCGCAATATGCACACACACTGTTTTTATCGAATAGATTTGTAGAAGAAAACAAAAACGCAGCAGCTGCCTGGAATTTTGACATAAGTCTTCTATAAAATGCATATTTCCGATAGAAATTTCGGGCAAAACTTTCCTTTTCATATTCCGTTTTCGCTTTTTGGGTGCTCCGTATAACGTTACCGATTTGAGTGCAGTATGCGAGTTACAAGTCACTGCTTTTTTAATGTGTTTAACTTATAAAAAATAAATCAAAACAAGTACAAATAAACTTAGTTTAAATCTGTAAATATTAGAAAAGCTTTGAGTTCCGGAACAACATTTTCTTCTTTTTTTCAATGTTCGCCTATGTGGAACTCCGCATAAAAACAAAAGCAATCTTAGAATATATATAGAATGTATTTATAAAGCTTTTGCCTATATTCTACATCGAAAATGTATGTGCTAATATAGTAACTATATTTTATATTATATAATAATACTGTGCTGAACTAAAACCTATATCTTTTGTTTATTTTTTTTGCAGAATAACCAGTTTTATTTATTTTTTGAGATTGCTGACACACTTAATTAATAATATTCAGCCCAGTAATATTTCTTACAGTACTTACCAGATGAAAAAGCTGTAGATGAATCGGAGCTATCTTTTGGAGAGACTATATTGATTGTGTTAGAATCACTTACTTTTTACTCTTGGTCTTCTGGGGCGTCGGCAATATTTCTACAGATGGGGCGCCCGACATCGCTGAAACCACTGGGTCTGACCCATTATAATATCTGGCCGGTGAGCGGGAATTTGATCTCGATGCAACTTGTGAGAAGTAATAAAATTTATTACAGTGTATATTAATATACATTTTGGATGTTAATAAATTTACCTAATTTGTACTGCGCATCGGCCCTTGAGTCCGGGCCTTGAATAAGCATGTTATTCGCTAGACAGATGCCAGCAGCATCTGGCTGGGAAATGCAGATTGGGACATCTGGGTTTGGTTGGACAACGGCGGCTGTTGTCGTAGTTACTGTTGTTCTAACAACAGCGCCTGCTTGTTGCTCCTGACACTTATTGTCCAAATTCGAATTGTTCTATATATCGATAACAATCAACAATATATGTATATATATATAAATAGCAATAAACGTACCTTATCCAGCTCATCGAAAATATTCTTTTTAGTTTCGGGATGAATGATCTGCAAGCGGTGCCGACGGCGACGCCTACTCGCCAGTGCCACCACTTGCACCGGCTGTTGTGCCACATTCGGTGGCATAACATTAACCATTGGCGGTACACCGGCCTGCCCGCTACCAGTGGCGCCAACGCCAATTACGGTATTCGCGCCGGTCTGAACACTGCCCGTGAGCAGTTGCAGTTGGGACGTTGTAGCCCCGGGACCAGCCAGCGGTCCATTTGGACCGGTCTGCACAGGCATCGTGTTGCCACCGATGTTGACACTAGCGTTTGTGGCAACACCGCTGCGCGAATGCTGTAGCGGCGGCGGAGGCTGTTGCTGCAGCGACGGCAGATATTGATACGGATAGTAGGGAATGGGCGCAGGTCCATATTGTATGTGTGGCGTTTGGAACGTCAGCTGTCGCTGGCCAAATTGTGGGTACTGTTGCAGCACCACATTCGGATACATTGCCGGCATGTGCAGGTGGCGAGGTCCTCCGGCGCCCGTGCCACGTGGCGCATTTCCAGTCGGCGGCGGTCCCCGAAATATTCCACTCTGTTGATTTGAACGGGTGTTGCCAGCACTGTTGTTGCCCGATGACACGTACTGAAAAAATCCGCAAATCTATATTAACTTAACTTACCAATAGCTTTGACTTATGCGAAAATTACCCTTACCAATTTTAAATCTAAGGCTTAGCTTATAATTTTTTAAGTTTCTCTGGTTTTTAATTTGTTGCGGTCAAAACAATAATAGTGCTGCTTCTCAAAGCATTTCATAAATTGATATAATAATTTAATAAAAGTAAATATATATATTATAAATTTTTAACTTTTAACGTTTAATTTTGTTCCATTATTTACTACTTGTGTTAAAATTAAGTTTGCATAACTTTTAACCATATTTTAAGTATTTTTTTGTTTTTCAATTTTTTTAAAACATATGCGTCTACTATTATTTTGACCGCAGCTGAACATTCGGACAATTTCAGGTAGCGGAACAAACGTAATCGATTAATCGAGCAATCGATTTATAAAATTCGTCCAAATTTCTATAAACTTTCAAATTGTTTTCGCGAGCAAAGTTTTGTTCTTGTTGTTTGTTGATTTTTACCTCTTGGGCTGTTTGGAAGCTGCTGTTTGACAGCAGATTATTATTTTGCCACCGCTGCAAATGACAGTCGATTGTTGCTGCTGTTGGGTTGCAGCTGAAATAGCTGGCGCTCGATTTACAACATTTGCATAGGTTTGTTGCTGCTGCGACTGTTGCTGCTGTTGCAGATGATGTGGCTGCTGCATGTGTGTTGAGGACTGTTGTTGCGTGACTGATGTCGTTGCTGTTTTTAGTATGGAGACAACGTTGTAGGCCTTGTTTATCTGAAACTGCGGCTGTGTAGTGCTGTGTTGTGGCAGCGACTGTTGCTGCTTCGTTGGCGGCGCTTGCGAAACATATTTTTTGCTCTTTTTATTCGAAGGCAAAATCTACAAACAGATTGCAAAAAAGTTGGAAGATTTTTTTTTTTTTGCCTATTAAGTATAGCACAAATTTGAACTTTGGCCGAAATAGAATACGAAAACGAATAACGAAATCAGCAACTAAAATGAAAATCTATAATTAATAAACTAATAACTCAATAATAAGTAAGTTGAGTTCAATATTTGGCCAAGCAAATAAATTTTAAAACTGGAATCCAAAACTTGCTTCTCTCCTTTTATTTATGTTAAATGTGTGTGAATATTTTAAACAATAAATTTTAAATATAAATTTAATTGGGATTAAAAACTAAGGTATGTTTTAAAGTATTTTATGCTTAAACATCTAATTAAAATGAAATTAAACAAAACTTGCCGAAATTAAATACATATTTTGACATTCGAAAAACCGAATACTATTGATAGAAACTAGAACGATATTCAAAGAAAAAAAATTGGAAACATACCAAATTTTGGGGCTGCATGCTTTTAGCGATATCAGATTGTGTTGATAGTGCTGAAGCAGCTGGTTGCATTACGAAAGGACCGATCTAGTTTACGGTTAGGCGTTTGTCAAACGTCAAACGGTTGCTTTTCCCCGTTTCGTTGACGAATCTCCGTTTTGGGCTATTTTTGACCCGCGTCCAATCCGTCACACAACCATCGGATTCGTCTTCTGTGGAAACTGTGAATGTTGATAATGTTGCGAGAGTTGGCAGGCTTTCTTACCTGCAAAAGTTTAGTTTATATATATGTATATATATTATTATTAAATATTTCTTTTGCCTATTTATTTGTTTTTTTTTGTTTGTTCACTTTATTAATGCATTTGGGGAGTTATTAAACAGGTGCAAGCCTCAATTTATTTAAGTAGAGCTCTTTTTTTTATAATCATGCTTTCTTCAACCATTTGCCGACGTTGCGACGTTGACGTCGTATTTGCGAGCGAGAGCAAGTGAGAGAATCTAGCGTAGAAGGTAAGAGAGAGAATGACCGACCAACCGACCGACCGAGCGAACGACTCGCCTCGACTTAAGTCTTGCACAAAGAAAATGTGTGCACAAAAAAAATCCGCATTAACTTATTTTTCAACATTCACTAACTTTAACAATTAATCGAGAAATGCGTATATCGTACACGTATTTCTCTATATATTTGATAACGCACAAAGAGCAACGTCAAAGTCAAATTGCATTGTCGTAGTAAATGTCATCATGTAATTTTTAGTTGAACTCCGTCTCGTTCTCATTCTCAACATTATTTTACCTGGAGCATTCGAGACCAGTATATATATATATGTATATATTAGCTAGCAATTATATATAATACAGCAGAAAACAATTGCCGCACTTCACTATACTTGCTATACTCGACTTTCTTTGTGTTTATTTCCAAAAACAAATTTTATATCAATTTCATTCCACATGCAATGTGCTGCTTAGGAATGGTAACATTGTATATCGATACACATCGATATATCTATTTAGCAAACCAATTTCATCACAATGTTGATGTCTTCGGTAATCGATGTGTCTTGCGATAAATATTAATAGTTGATTTATTCAAAGTTAGTTTTATAGAATAATTCCGAAGTTAACTATTACTAAATGGCATATGAATCATGTTTTGAAAGCAAAAAAAAAACGTATGGCTTTAACTTTCTAGAGCAGAGTTAAAATACATAGATTGCACATGGTTGGTTTTCGATTTGACACCTTATAGTATTATTTTTTTTAGTATTTTTAACATGTTATCCTTACAAGCAGGCTTCTAATGATTATTCCTCTTAACGCAAAATAATAATAAATAATAACTAAAATCAACAGATAAACTTTAAATAAATTGATGGCTGGATAAATATAAAAATCGAATGTAAATACGGTAAACAGTAGCAACTAGTGCTGGATAATCGGCATTGATAAATCGTTTTAATTAATATCGAATACAACGATAATATTAACAGAAATAAATTTAAATTTAAATTGGGCAATTATTTATATTTGAGGGTAGAAACAAGATTTAGTTTCATGCAATTAATTATTTTTGATCTTAATTGATTAAATTCACCAGATAAGTCGGGCAGTCAATAATTCCATCCATATATAATTCGATTTTCTTTAATTAAATGAATTTCTGAGGTTTATTCAAATTAACGGTAAGGTTTATAATTAAAAATGAAGATAGCATGATGTGAGCTTCATAATTATATCATACTATAAATATATTTATTTAATTATTTAATAATGACAAATAAAGTCAGATGACACAAGTAATACAAAAAGTGCAAAATTGATTAAATTAAATCAAAAATACCATTTAAAATTAAATGTAAAAATGAGCAACACAGTTTTATATTTACTATATAAAATTTAACTAAAAATTGATTAAATTAAATTTAAAATGCAATTTTGAATTAAATTTAAATTAAAAAATTAATAAATATTTAAAAGATTATGTGTACCATAGATGCCATAACTAATACATATACAAATGTACATACACACACATTGCATTTGCGTGGTCAAAAATCGGGAGAGCATAAAGAGAGCTACGCGAAAGCTTGAAGACGAGCTTTAGTCAGCTTTTTTTGGCGCTCTTAAGTAATGCTGCAGGCGGACCTACGATATATATATATAGAGGACGTAAGAGTTATTAACGTTTTTTCTTTTTTTTAGCTGCTAGTTTTCATTCTTACTCTTTGAGATCCGTTGCGGCTGCTGCTGCAGCGATGCTTGCGCTCCCGAAAAATGGCCATTCAAGGAGAGATGGACAGTTAGATGGCTGCTGTGGGTGTTGTTGCTGCTGCTGCTGTTGCTGTTGTTCTTTTTCGTGGCCGCTGCTGCTGCTGCTTGTACAAGAACTGCTGCTTGGGCTTATCATGAGTAAATCAGTTTATCTACAGTTAATGCTATGAACAGATGTGTGCGCTCCTCGCTCGTTACTAAAATAATTTGTAATTTAAAAAAATAACGTCAATGTAATCAAGGACTCTACAAATACAACTACACAATTAAATGATGGTATGTAAATGCATGTTTTTTCTATTTTCTAACATACTTAAATTAACACTTGCAATGCAGACTTACATAAATATGTATGTGTATATTTAAGTACTCGCTGTATGTATATATGTCTGTGTATAGGGTACATTTAACATATATCTCTGTGTGTATGTATTGGTATTACTGTATTGCTGTATTGGTAAGTACGTTAACACCCACACAGTTACAGTTGCTCAAAATCATTTGGAAAAAATATATGTATATATATATAATTGTAGTTATGTCGGGCTTTGGAAATTGAACAAGTCTTTTGTACCTACACACACATACTTTTCTCGTACATCTATCATGCATATGTGTAGGGTACTCCTGTTAATAATATTTGTGACTACTAAATATCCATATATATTCTCATATATATATATATATATATATATATATATTTATACATATGTATATTATGTATTGCAGATATATATATATATGTGTATATATATGTGTGATGCTTGCAGATTTCGGTCCTTTGCGCCGCCGTTGCCATCATCATCATCGGTACCATTCTTGTATTGGTACTTCTGGTAAAGTTCTTGCATCGAAGCTTTTTCTGGGTCGCCATTGTTACTTTCCACACATAAACACACACGTACACACAAATATATGTGTGTGTATATAGTCGGACTCTGGTTCTGCATGAATATTAAGTTTGGGCAAAATTTTCTCGTGTATTCTCGTGGAAAGCATCCCCTACTTGTGATTCTCTTTTCCTTGTCCTCTCTCATTTGCCAACTTTCTCCCTCTCCCTCTCTCTTTCTCTTGCCATCTCCCTCTGTCCCTCTTTCAATTAACTTAAGAGAATCGTAATTTAAGCAAGCATCCTTGCCAACAGATGACTTGTCTTAGCCATCTTAAGTTGCTCGAGTGTCACTGACCAAATGATTTTAAGTAGCTTTTTAAATAATTAAAAGTTTAAATAAATTAATTCATTTAAGTATATTTATTTGATTTACATATTATATTTAATAAAAATAAAAATAATGCTATATAAATATTTAGAAACCGCAATAAATGAAAAGATTTAATTATATTTATTCGGCTTACATATTGCAATTAATAAATTAATAATAATAAAATACATGCTAAGTCTGGTTATTAATAGTTTCATATCTATGAACATAAAATATCTGCTTACGCGTTTCCATTGCAGATTATTTAAAATGGCCATGGACGGCTCAAAACCCAAGGATTATTATAGAGTCTCAAAGCTCAAAGACTAACCCAAGAAATCCAAATGAATAAATCGTTGAGATAAATGTGCAATTGACGATTTGATAAATTGACCAATATGCGGGAAGCGTTCAAAGCCAACTCCAATAACTATGGCAGTAATATTCCAATTAGACTTATGCTGATGGTGGTTACTCTCTGGAGCTGTTTACCCCAACTTTCTGGTGCTGGCTCATCGCAGTCCCATGACTCGGTGTCTGTCTTCCTGCCCGGCGATATAATACTGGGCGGACTGTTTCCCGTGCACGAGAAGGGCGAGGGAGCCCCGCCGTGTGGGCCCAAGGTTTATAATCGGGGTGTTCAGCGCCTGGAGGCGATGCTGTATGCCATCGATCGGGTGAACAATGACACAAATCTACTGCCAGGCATAACGATAGGTGTTCATATCCTGGACACCTGCTCTCGGGACACCTACGCCCTCAATCAGTCGCTGCAATTTGTGCGCGCTTCCCTCAATAACATGGACACATCCGTCTTCGAGTGCTCGGACACATCGACGCCGCAGCTACGCAAGAATGCAACATCTGGCCCCGTTTTTGGTGTCATCGGTGGCTCGTATAGTTCGGTATCCTTGCAGGTGGCCAATCTCTTGAGACTCTTTCACATACCGCAAATTTCGCCAGCTTCGACAGCCAAAACGCTTTCCGACAAATCACGCTTCGATTTATTTGCACGCACCGTGCCGCCAGATACATTTCAATCAGTCGCCCTCGTGGACATTATCAAGAACCTGAACTGGTCCTATGTGTCCACGATTCACTCGGAGGGCTCCTACGGTGAGTATGGCATCGAGGCCTTTCACAAGGAGGCCACCGAGCGACACGTTTGTATTGCCGCCGCCGAAAAGGTGCCCAGTGCATCCGATGACAAAATCTTTGATTCGATTATCAGTAAACTGCTCAAGAAGCCAAATGCTCGAGGTGTCATCTTATTTACCCGAGCCGAGGATGCACGTCGCATTCTGCTAGCAGCGAAGCGTGCCAATCTCTTGCAGCCATTCCATTGGGTGGCCAGCGATGGCTGGGGCAAGCAACAGAAGCTGCTCGAGGGATTGGAGGAGATTGCCGAGGGCGCCATTACTGTTGAATTGCAATCGGAAATAATCGAAGACTTTGATCGATATATGATGCAATTGACGCCAAGGTCCAATCAGCGCAATCCCTGGTTCGCCGAGTACTGGGAGGATACCTTCAATTGTGTCCTATCTTTAGGCTCAGTGGACGCCAAGTTGGCAATAGATGGCGAGGATGGTCATTCAAAGTCTGGAAACGAAAAGGAGAAAACCATTTGCGATGATAGTTTAAGGCTCTCGGAGAAAGTTGGGTGAGTTTATTTTTATTTAGAGAGTAGAGTTGCATATATGTATTAATTATTATTATGTGTGTTTTAATTATTAATTATTATTAATCTTATAGATATGTCTTATTATTTCGTAATTTAAATGTAATATAACATTTGATTTTTAATTGAATTTAATCAGTTTTGTTGTTCACATAAAATAAATACATATCGCTTATATACTTTAGATATGAGCAAGAATCGAAGACGCAATTCGTTGTGGACGCTGTTTATGCCTTCGCCCATGCCCTGCACAATTTGCACAACGATTTGTGCACCCAAAACGATCAGAATATTGGCCAGCAGAAGCATCATCAGCACAGCGAATCGGTTTGGTATCGAAAACCAGTCGATAGCCATTCTCAGGCCTGTCCCGATATGGCCAGCTACGATGGCAAGGACTTTTACAACAACTACTTGCTAAATGTCTCCTTTGTGGGTACAGTATCTAATCGAATCTATATTATATAAAATCTTTATCAATTACTAACAAATTAACTGCTCTGTTTAGATTTGGCTGGCAGTGAGGTGAAGTTTGATCGACAGGGCGATGGTCTGGCCAGATATGATATTTTAAACTATCAGCGCCTTGATAATTCATCGGGATATCAGTACAAGGTACCAGTACTAGTTATTAACGTTTGCAGCCTTTTGTAAATTATAAATATATAAAAAGTTTATCCCCAAATTACTATGTAATATACATATTTATTGTGCTTGTAGGTAATTGGAAAATGGTTTAATTATCTGGAACTCAATTTGGAAACCGTTGTGTGGAACAAGGAACAAGAAATGCCGACCTCCGCATGCTCACTTCCCTGTAAGGCTGGAATGATTAAAAAACAACAGGTAATTCAAATTATAATTTCTATATTACATTTATTTATATAAAAATATATTATATTTACAGGGTGACACCTGTTGCTGGATCTGTGACAGCTGCGAGCCATACGAATATGTCTACGATGAGTTTACGTGCAGAGATTGTGGTCCGGGCCTGTGGCCATATCCCGATAAGCTCTCCTGCTTTGCCCTAAATATCCAGTATATGCGCTGGAATTCGCTATTTGCCCTGGTGCCATTTGCAATCGCAATTCTCGGCATCACGATGACCATTGTGGTTATTGTGCTGTTTGCCAAGAATCACGATACTCCCCTCGTCCGTGCCTCGGGTCGAGAGCTGAGCTATACTCTGCTATTTGGTATTTTAGTTTGTTATTGCAACACATTTGCCCTAATCGCGAAGCCAACGATTGGTTCCTGTGTACTTCAGAGGTTTGGGATAGGCGTTGGCTTCTCAATTATTTATAGCGCTCTGCTAACGAAAACAAATCGTATATCGCGAATTTTCCATTCGGCCTCAAAATCGGCACAACGTCTCAAGTACATCAGCCCGCAGTCGCAGGTGGTGATCACAACCTCTCTAATTGGTAGGTATCTTAATATTTATATTAAAGATTAACGATTAAAGCATAATACATATCCAAAATTTGACACCCTCTTTTTGTTTTATTATTTTGCTTTTAAATTTGTAAATTTATAATTAAATTTATTACTAGTGTGTGTAGTTTACCCTTTAAAAATACGTTTATCTCTTTAGCAATACAAGTTTTAATCACGATGATTTGGATGATTGTGGAGCCACCGGGGACTAGATTTTATTATCCCGACCGTACCGAGGTGATTTTAAAATGCAAAATACAGGACATGTCCTTCCTCTTCTCCCAGCTGTACAACATGATACTCATTACGATATGCACGGTGTATGCGATCAAAACACGCAAGATACCCGAAAATTTTAACGAATCCAAATTTATTGGCTTCACAATGTACACAACATGCATAATTTGGCTGGCATTTGTCCCAATATACTTTGGCACTGGCAACTCATATGAGGTAAATACGAACTGACATTAAACTGTGCAGTATGTGCGACATATATATACGACTTTCCCATGCAGATCCAAATAACCACGTTGTGCATCTCAATTAGCTTGAGTGCTTCGGTGGCATTGATTTGCCTCTACTCGCCCAAGGTGTACATTTTGGTCTTTCATCCCGATAAGAATGTGCGCAAGCTGACAATGAATAGCACGGTGTATAGACGATCGGCGACAACGGCGGGCGCACAGGGTGTGCCCACAAGTTCCGGATATAGTCGTACACCCGTCGGATTAAATGCCACAGATGTTGGTGTCGGTACGGGTGTTGCAGCCACAATTGCCACACCCAGCGATCGACCGTCTCAGAATGGTAGCCAAAATGGCAGCCCTAGCTCTGAGCTGGACCAAAATCAAACAGTTATTATACATAAGAATGAGGAATGCTTTAATGGTGCTGCTCCCACATCGGGCAAATGCGGCATCGTTGAACCATCCTGCATCGCTAAGACTCAAGATTAAGAATCCAGAAAATATATAATGATGCAGTCAACATTTCATCAAATTACTGAGCTGCATAAAACTTTCTAGGAAATAATACAGAAATGTATAGGTATATATGTGTGTGTATACACAAGTATACTAAAAATATAAAGCTTTATCGCTTCTAAAAATGACAAAAACGTTAATATAACGGACCTGCGTATTTAATCGAATTATTATAAGACCTAAATTTTTGCTGCATTCGATAGCACATCGCTTATTATGCACCCAATCAACTCACTCAAATTGTTGCATTATTTAAAAAAAATCTAAAATCATTGTAATAATTAAAGAGAAATGGTGTAAATAACACCAGGCAAACAACGTTAAGTGAATAATCCCATTAATACCACAATACGAACTGTAACTATGTTAAATAATTAATTAGTAAATATATAGCGCTGTCACTAAATAACAAATGTACATAATATGTATGATAATTGACTGTTTCACATGGCATGCGTTTCTTCATAGTTTAACAATGGAAATTCTAATAAATATGCACCATTTCCTATAGGTAGTATAATTATCAGTGTTATTTATTATGCGGTCAACAATGGTTGTTCAACGATCAATAATTACGAGCAAGTAGAAAAAATATAATATTCCACATAATAAAAAAACTGTTCGGCAGATTAATTAGAAATCTTTAAGCATTAAGATAAATGTTCATGGGCGCTGTCGGAAATCATTTATGTTAATTTGTGAATGTTATTATCCGTAGTTAAGAAAAGCTAGCTTTAAGCCAGCGGGACCTATTGAGATTTACCGCCCAAAATATGACCAAAACTTGTCTGACATTGATTAAAGCAAAATAATCTGTTACCCTTACGATACAAAGAGTTTACCACACATTACGTTGCTAGTATCCCTTTGTATTTCTTCATTAATGCATACGAACACATTTAAGTACATATCAAAGTATGTTTTTAGATTATTGCGAAAAGTCTAGTCGCTCAGCTAGTATATTTGATATTATATAGAATTAGTTACAGATTACCCCACCTACAAATTGAATTAAATGCATAAATACTATACACATATGAAAAATACAATTTGAAACAAATATTCTGTGCTGAAAAATCTAAATATGTGTGTATATATATAGTGCAATTGGTTCTTTGAATTGATCGATTATTTATTCCCAGGGAAAGATTCCAATTGAATTATTTGATGAAATTCTTATAAATTAAAAGCCAATGTAACTACGTATAATTAATATCTAAGCATTAAATAAATTAAATACAAATAGTACCTAGCTCAATATTTGCATAATCGTGTATTAATTCAATTTGATTTTCCAGAAAACGTGTTTTATTAATTTTTCGATTAATAAATAAGGATTTTCTTGCTATAATTTTGTTTATTTTCTCATTTATTTATTAGTATTATGTACAGAAAAATGTTTTGTTTTACAATACAATCTACGATTAATAATTATTTTAAATATCCAGAGTTTTATTTTAAATTTTTACGAAACTATCAGAGTGTTTATAAATATATGCTGTTGTGAGCATAATTTTGATAAAAAAAAAAGAAAAGTCCTGTGCAACGAACACACAAATGAAAATAACTGCTTGAAATCATTTTTAAAAGAAACTGCAGGATAACTTCTGTTAAATAATACAGCATTCATTTCAACTAGTTCCATTTAAGTCTCTTTTAAAGTAGATTCACTCTTAGTCTTCAATTGAGCACTGTGGCTGAGGAATGTTGCATACTACGTTCGAATTCTTCCAAGCTCAACGCCTGGTTCATATTTAAAAGCGGCAATTTACCAGCTGATGCTCTGGCAAGCAATTCTGGGGAAAACCATTGGGCCAACTGATTTGTTGTCGGCGATAAGCGTTCATCTCGATGACAGTTTATGGGACCGAGGTTATTATTTTTCATTAAATTAGTAGATTCGGCGCTGTCGGGTCCTCCTGTTGATAAATTCATTTAGTAGATAATTTATGTATGTATTTATATATAATGTAAATATAATTAAATTACCGGCCATGTTACTTGACAACTGCATCGGCATATTAGTTTGCCTATGCGTGTCCCCATGAAATAATCGATGTCGGGGCTGCGCTCGTTGCTGCTGCTGCTGTTGCATATAATGATGCTGTTGCATCTGGGAGATTCCGTCAGTATATGGAACATTTTGTATAGGTGGTTGTCCTCCTCCGTGAATGTTATCGCTATTTATAGTTTCTGTTGGTTGCATGGATTTAAGTCTTTGCTGATGGATCTGTTGTAATTCATTGTTTGTTGAAAATGTTGCTGGGGCCATTTGCTGAGAGCCAGAGCTGAGAGTTCCTTTCAGAATTGGTCGACCTGCAAATTTAGATAGATATATTTATAGGTACTATGTTTGTCTTTAATGTATCTATAATTACCAAAAGACTTGGGCCCGTGCAACGCTTGCATGTTGCCGGGCGGCCATTTGTTCGGCTGACTTCGCTGTTGAGACAACTGTGGAGGTAATTTAGGCGACATTTGTGGACTATTTGGATTTAATTGATGCTGATGCTGGTGTTGCATAGCGTAGTTGCCGCCCAAGATCATCCTCGGTTGCAGTTGGTTAATAGCAGGTATTACCGGTGACTCATTCATTAGATTGTGTACTGTTGGTTTCGGATACTGCGTGGATAGTTGTTGATATTGATGATATTGTTGGTTAATGGCACTGTTATTTTGCGACGGTGTTGATTCCTTATCAGCTGTCATTTTCCTTAAAACAGATGTTGGTGTAAAGGCCAACGGTGTCGGCGAATTACTGTGCCTCAGGTGGTGTTGGCTTAAGCCAGGACTTGGTGTGTTCTGACTAAATAAATCTGAAAGACGCAATTAAAAAAGAGGTCACCAAACAATAAAAAAAAAGCGAGAACGGACGTACCTTCGGAAACATTCTTATTAAAAAACTGATGATTTTTAATAGCATTATGGGGATTTAAGTCATTCGGATGAATTAGTTTCTGTTGCACAGCGTTTCGATTGGAATTGGAACACTCATAAAGAACTGCTCCAATAATCTCCCTCGACTGAGCTGTTGTGTTGGGATTGCTTATTTCCTTTTCCAAAAATTCAAGAGACACATCACCGCGAACAATGCCTGAAATTAAAAGAAAAATAAATAAATTACATTTTTAATTGCCCATGCAGCACCTGATAAATTAAATTAAAGTCGTACTTAAATCAGATATTTATTTAAGCTACTTACCCTGAAACAAATGTTGAATTTCCATTCGTGTTTGCGTTTGCAAAGATAGGAGTGCAGATACGTTTGGATCATGGATGCCCGGCGCCAGTGCAGAATGTAAAGGACTTTGGGGAACCACATCCATATGCCTGTGTGGCAAAGAGTCATTCTTTTTATGACGTTGTTGCTGGTATTGTTGCAGATCATCTTCCGGACCTCGAGCCATGTGCTGATGGCGGTCATGAGGATTGGCACGTGGCTCGCTGCGCACCACGGACACATTCGGAATTAAGGGATACGACGGGGTTGGTTGCGCATGGTTTTGGGAGCCCAACTGCTGCAAGAGTCTTTTAAATCCTTCGGTATCTCTCGTAACAGAGTTGTCTCTTGGCTCCACTTGAATTGACTGCTGTGCGTTTCGCATTGTGTTGATAATTTCATATTCAGGTCGCAAATCCACTTTTTTCATTTGTGCTTCCAAGTCCTTAACACTAGGAATTTCTAAAAGACAAAAGAGTGAACATTTTTATGCAGTATACATAACATATTAATATAACGTATAATAAATTGGATTATTTCTTACCTTGCCTGTCTAATGTAGTAGAGCTGCCATAAGATCCGAGCTCGCTACCACATGTTGGTTCTTTGGATGCAAACCAGCGGCTAAACCGTGAAGTTCCCTTTGCCTCGCCTTGCACCTCGCCATCATTGCCCTGTAAATAAAACAGACGGTACAGTTTTTAATCAAAGTGGAAGGTAGATCGGTATTTTTAGCACTTACCATTGGATCCATGTTAAGGAACGCATCAAAATTGAACTCAACTTCAGATTTTGGAATGGGATTATCGTTATTTCGTTTGCTGGGCGGCCCATTTGACAAAGTCATCTCATTGCTGCCATTTTTGCTACAATTCGACGAATCGATAACGTGTAGGCTGGCAATGCTGCTACTTCTCGATGTGGGGCTACCTATTTGGTTTGTCATCGCAACGAATTCCTTATTCACATCCTCCTTAGCGGGTTTTACATCGGCAGCACTATCGTTTTCATAGTCCTCGAAGCCGTGCAAATCGATAGTTTCATGCTGGGATGTGGGACCAGCGCTGAACCATTCGGGTTCGTGTCTATCATGTGTTTGATACATGTTCATGCGTTTGCCTCGACTCTGCATTGTGCTATCACCAAAATTTAATTTGTCTCTGTTGGTTGCGCGTCGTCCGCTCTGCATATTCTTTTTGCCCTCATTTGGGTCTCGACTACGTTCGTTGATACGACGATCGCGATCACGATCTCGCTCTCTATCCCGATCCCTATCGCGATCTCCCAGAATATCGTTCGATCTTTCGCTGTGTTTTGTCGAACATGTTCGCTGTCGCTGCTGAATGGCAATGCCACCATTTTGTGGTCTGTCCTTCTCCAGATTGGCTAATGAAGAGTCCGCATCCTTATTCTTATATTCCCAGTTATCGTTTCGTGGTAGAAGTCGTCCACTGCCAATCCGTCTCTCTTGAACATTTAAGTTTGTGCCCTGCTTGCCCGACAAGAATGTTGGCGACAATGCCAACAACTGTTCACTATCTGGCTGAATGTTTGAATGTTTCTCATTGCGTTCCCACTCCGCAGATGCAGCCGGAGTCCGCCGCATGGGGGAACTCAGCGTGGAGCGTGTTGAATTCTTCAGATCGGCATTGGCTTGACACGAAATTGACGTGTTCTCTTTAGCACTCGAGCCGAAGCCATCTTCATAGTTTGCCTTCTCATTTTGTGTTTCATTTGGACCAATTGCAACCACAAAGCGTCGCTTGGCAAACGCGGGCATTAAATGCGATGAGGAAATGCTCCGATGATCTATGTTGGCTGACTTGTATGATGCACTGCATGGATTACCGCCACTCAATGATGCTAAGCTGGCCTGTGCATCTTCGCCAATCTGATCGCCAGCAGTGAAGCGTTGATAATAATTGTGAGCTCTTTCCCGATTGCGCAACGCGCGCCTCGAACTGAGTAGTCCATTGGAACTGGTAAGGGAAACGTTTTCCCTTTCAGGAGATAGGCCAGTTTTATTCCCGTAGCTGCTGCAGCTGTTGCTGTTGTTGTTACTCAAATTCGATGGAAGTCCGTTGATTTTCCAAAAATTTAACTTTTGCAGCTCTGTCCGATTCGCACAACTGGGACGTCGTCGCGAACTATCCTCGTAGCGTAGCGCCAGCAGATCAACCCGAGAATATCTAAGTATAGAAGAAAATACAGCGTAAAATTGACAGAATGCATATATAATTAACATTTTATTTGCATTTGTATGTAAATATTATTGGAGAAAGTTTGACACTATTTGACCCGCTAAAAACAACAATAAATACATATTTCTATGGAGTTTCCCTTTCGATTTTCAAATACGAATTCTCTTTGCGAGTTGAATAGACGTGTTTCTGTCCAACTTATATATTTATATTGAATAGAATAAAAATATGGAAATATATTTGTTACCTTGAGTTATCTTCAGTTGTGTCCATTATGTGATTTTATTAACGTTTAGTCCTCGCTTGCTTGCTGCACTTTTACAAACAATTTTGGAAATACACATATACGTACATACATGCATACAAGCTCATATATATACATACGTGTGCTGTTTGTGTGAATTCGCAGACACACATTTATACCATTTTTTTCTTTAGCAACTCTTAGCAACGTTTATATACATACATATGTAATTTTTGTGTGTGTGTGCTTTTCGTGATATGTGCACAATTAAATGAAATTGTGTATATACTTAATAATCCAAGCTGATTAGATTAAATATGGTTTTTAACATGTTCAAAAAATATATGTATTTCAAAGCGTACAATCGTTGTTGTTATGCCTCTCCAACAGATATATTTATATGTATACATATATATATATATATCTATATATCTATATATATATACATACATTCGTACATACACGTATATGAATGTATGTAACTCTGTGTGTATATCGAAAATTAGTGATTCAAAAAGGTACTACTGATTTTGTTTACTTCTATACGGCTCACATCTTCTGCATATCTATGTAGATTTTTTACCGATTTTAATTATGTGCTTTATGCTGGGGTGCATTAATATTCGCTTTTCATAAAATATTCACTTTTTTGAGACTTATGCTTAACATTGAACTCGTTCAATTGAACATGTAAACTCAATACATATCTAAGACATTTTATATCGATATGTACGCAAACGATAGTTTGAAAATGTATTTAAGCAAGCCTGCTTATTATTATTCAGCTGGTATTTTTTCTGCGTGCAGAATATGTGTGTAAATACACATAATTGTAATACTTAAATATTTATTTAAATATATATATACTAATTCAAATGTGTATCTTATTTATTTTTTTTTTTCATTTTTTTATTTCATACTTTTTCCGCTTTGTTGTCCAAACCTGAAAGTGTGACCAGATACGCGACCGGCCCGCTACTCGGCAGAGACAACATAATAAATACCAAAAGGAGGGTGGAAATTCCTATTTTGATTATGCTTAAGCGGCTTGTCTGTCATGCACCGAGCTCAAATTTGGTGACTCCTAAGAAAGGCCAAGAAGACTCAGATAATTAGATAACTTAACTGCCAGAAAATATACCAAGTAGCGGTGTAAACAATTAGATAACCTAGAAGCTAAGTTCAAAAGAGTGATATTATTTATATCTCGGGAATCTGCTAAGGAAAAAAATTATATACAGTGTCTCACAGTTGAACTGGAACAGCACACAGCAAAAAATTTAATTGCCTGCCATAATCTAATTATCCAATATTTTTCAAAAATTCCAAAGACCGATGGCAGGTACATATATTAGCCACCATAATGAATATATGATCCCAATTATCTGGGGGTTTCCCACCGGCTAGGCTGGGTTATGTAAAAAATACATTAATTTATGGTCACATAGAATTTGGAACAGGGGCGTTATGGACACCTGGGTGCCATAAAACCCGGATTTTTTACGTTAGGTTGATTATTTTCGGTGTAAATAGACCAATCCTTCGTAGTCAGTTGAGTTATATCCTGCATCTCGGGTGCAACCAGCCAACATGGACTATGGCCAAACGGACTTCCATTGAACAACGGAATCTCATCCTGGAACACTTCAAGATTGGATATTCACACCGCCAAATAGCTAAAATTTTAAATCTAAGTAAATCAAGTGTATTCAACATCATTCGGCGCTTCGTCGACGAGAATCGGATAGAGGACAAGCGCAGAATGGCACCAAACAAGATTTTCACCGAACAGGAAGAGCGGAGGATCATCAGGAAAATAAGGGAAAATCCCAAGCTATCGGCTCCAAAACTGACTCCACAGGTGGAGGATGAAATGGGAAATAAGTGCAGTGTGAAAACTGTGCGCCGGGTTCTACGCAACCATGACTTTAATGCCCGAGTACCACGGAAGAAGCCCTTTATAAGCGCAAAAAATAAAGGGACTACGATGACATTCGTCAAAGCCCACTTGGACAAGGATTTGGAGTTCTGGAACACATTCATATTTGAAGATGAGCCCAAATTCAACATTTTTGGCTCACGCGGACGGAATTATGTGTGGCGACAGTCCAATACTGAGCTGAATCCAAAAACCCTAAAGGCAACAGTCAAGCACGACGGAGGAAGTGTCATGGTATGGGCATCTATCTCGGAAGCCGGTGTCGGAAAATTGGTGTTTATTGAAAGAACAATGGACAAGAATGTGTACCTCAATATATTAAAGTAAAATTTACTCCAAAGTGCCGAGAAGCTAGGAATCCGACGTACTTTCCGGTTCTACCAGGACAGCGACCAGGACAACAGCCAAGCATAAGTCCGGATTACTACGGTCCTGGCATATCTGGAACTGCCCCCACATGATAATTCCACCGGCACAGTCTCCAGATTTAAATGTTATTTAAAATTAGTGGGCTCTGCTGGAAAATAACGTCCGGAATCATAGATCCGATCTCAAAATTGCTCTGCTGGATTAGTGGAGCAAAATCAGTCCAGAAACTACCCGGAAGCTGGTATATTCCATGAATAATAGGTTAAGGGATGTTGTTAAGGCTAAAGGATATCATAATAAGTATTAACATCCTTATTTAAGTTTTTATACGCCTAATATGTTACTTTTCTAAGATTGTTCCAAAAAAACTTTGACATGTATTTTGGATATGTTTTTTTTAGTTTTTGACTAATTTTAGTTAATTAATTAATATTTTAATAAAAACTGAAGTTTTCTTTTCAAACGTGATATAACATAAAACAAATTGGCAATTAAACATTTTGCGTTTGTTTTTTTGTTTAAACCTTATAGCACTTTAAATTTTTTGCTAGGCGATGTTCCAGTTCAACTGTGAGACACTGTATATTTATGATGGCAATGCAAAATAAGTACAAAATATAATATTAATAATAAAAATATATAACAAATGATATATATAGATAGATAATATATATAGATATATTTTGTATATTTTAAATAAATTTTATTAATTGTGGATAAAGTGGATAAATCTGTTATTTATCCTAACCCAGTATTAATTGTTAATTTATTAATAACTTAGGGATTTGGAAAAAATATATATTAATAGTCACTGCGTACAATATGTACAAAAGAGAATATCATATTAATAATATAAATAAATAGGAATTGTACAATTGTATTTTATATAGTTAAATTAATTTTCATTAATTGTTAATCAGAACTGAAAAAGAAAAACAATTACTCTTTTGGTTTAGTCAATTTATTGAACCGTGAATTTCAATACCGGAATATATGTGTTATTTGCAACTTGACAAATAACTTAAATCTGTATGTTATAAGAATATTTATTTAGTCAACGCTATTCTCATTAGTTCTTTGTGACGTATCATAGCAATATAGCTGTCTAGGTGTACTGGGACTGGGTTGTCGGTGTTGGCGCTGCCGAAATGAATTAAGATGAGCCTTTAAAAATACTGGAAATGAGACTCGTTGCTGAATATGTAAGCTGGGTTGGGCAGAGAAAAATGTATCCTTTTCCAGCTTGGATCCGTTCTTTTTTAAGAATTGACGATGTTTATGTTGATTTGAGCACTTGCGACGGGACAACCTTTTTAATCCATTCACGTCCTGAAAATAATATTATATTTTAAATAAAATTAATACTTTGAGTATACATTTTTAAAATAAATATGCCGATCTTTGAATGACTTAATTATACACTTTTTATTCATTTAGGGTATAGAAAGTTCTGTAAATAAATCGCATACACTCATTTCGCACCATTTCTTACCGCACTATTTTTCTTTTTGTAATTTTGAAGCAGTTCCTCCTCCGTTGTCGATATCTTCTCCTTTTCATTGTTGTAAATCTTAAAGTTTGAGCGGGTGATGTTGATGTCGTATGAGCAAATGTTTGACTTTACATCAAATTGATCTTCGGTATCGGTTGTAAAACCATCGACATCAACATCATCATTGGGACTCGCGGAATGGGAATGGCTTGCACTGCGCGAGGATAAATCCCCATCAACTGGCGAGTGGGGGGGACACATGTTGAGAGAAGCATTCATGGTTTGGACATCATCCTCGGTCGTTTCAATGTCGACCACTTCGTCATCGTCGTCGTCATCCTGATCATCTTCATCGATATTTTGGCAAATATTCGAATTAATGTAAATTCCGTATGACGAAGTTGATTTATCCGAATTATCAGTGTTTACTAAATTTACTGATTGTGGATTATTGGCATCTGCTGGCGTCGACTCGGATTGCTCGCTTTCTGTGCACAATTGGATGGAGTCTAAGATCGGTGGAAATGCACTCGATGCTGAATTGAATATTGCTCCATGGGATTCGGCTGTCGTAATGCTGTTGTGGGTAAAAACTGTGGTTGTTCTCGTCGGCTGTGCCGGACTTATGTAGATGTTGTTATTCGAATAATTCGAGCGCGTTGCATACAACGACGTGGACACAATCGCTGCCGAGGCGACAACAGGCTTAAATGCAGAAGAATTTAGCAGCGATGGCATATTAAAATCAGTACGATCTCCATCGGGTAACTTTCGACTCTTTGGCACGCCACAAATGGACGCGGAGATGGGTTCGTTTTTGATTATATTAAATGGATTATGCTCGACCAGCCGAATTGAGTTTCCACCTGCTGCTGTTGCTGATACAGTAATTTCCGGTCTGCCCCATGGCGTTGGACACGTTTCAAATGAGTTTATCGTTTCGTTAGCATTGAGTTTTTTTGTATGCTGATTATTCTGTTGCTGCCACATGGTGTAGTCAACGACAAAATTGCGCGAAAGCGGCATTATTGACAAATCGTGCTCGTTACGCAGTGATTGCAATGGCGATATCACCGCCGACCGGTGCAAGTTGAACGGCACCCCGACGGTAGCAGCCACTGCGGTGACTCCAACCACGGCAGCCGCGGCTGTCACCGTGCTGTAATTGTATGGATGATCGAGTGACGTGCGCTTTAAACATGGCGGCGATATCGCTTTTGTCTCACTTTCACAATTGATTAATGGCGAATCGCACGTGTTATCGATAACTGCACTTGTTTTCGATAATGTCGCCAATGAAGTGCTGCTTGTCGTGCTGTGATTTCGATTGCTGCCATTATTATTGGCATTGCAGCTGCCTAGTCGCTTTCTGGTGCCGCCATTGAACATCGCCTTGACATCCTCCCAAGCATGGATGATTTCCTCGTCCTGGCCGTGGCCACTGAGCGTCATGTGGCGTCGCCACGAATTGAAATTGGCCGCATCGGGCTGTATATACCTGTCGTTGGTTGTAATGCGATGCGAATGAAATATGAATTTGTTGGGTGAGAAGAACATGCCGCAATAGCTGCACTTGATACATTTGGCACGCGACGAATTGTAGCGGGAAGGCAAAAAGGAGCCGCGACAGCCCCACGCGCACTTGTGCTGCACATTAAACGCGAAATCGTCTGGCAACCGCGGCGGCGTATTATCGCCCAAAAAACTCTTGCACAGCCGCTCAGCCTCGCGGCGCGTTATCATGCCGCAGCGTCGCGAACTGACTGGCATTGCTCCGGCTCTTCGCAGTATCTCCAACTGGACGGGTGTGCACTGAACGCAGGTTATTCCCAGAGCTACACGTCGATTGTGAATCTCATTGTAGCTGAATTGTTTTAGGAGAGTATTGGAGATTTGAGCTAGACACAGACGCTCCTGCCCCTCGATGTACAATGACACAATGGGTATACCGTAAAGCAGTACTGTGCTCACCTAAAAAACACATGCAAATTATCTTGTTATATTTAAATCCAATCAACATCGACTTTCTTAATTACGCTCTCAAAACAATATTCAATAGTTGCTTGTTTTGTCTTCAAAAAATTAATATCCCTTTTGTTGTCTATTATTTCTGTTCCTCACATTCTGGTAATCGATAGTTGTCAGTTGTAAAGCATTTTTTTCTTTTTCCATAATATATTTATTCTCGTAATGACAAAAAAGGCGAATCCCGTCATTGACAATTTGTTGGCTATGTCGTTTTTGTTTTTCAAATAAAATAAAGAATCAAAGCACGTAAAATTCAATATCTCAAGGGAAACATTTGTCTGTTTTCGATTTATTTTCTGTGTGTAAATAACAACCCCTCCCCTTCCAAAATTCCTAAATCTTTGTTTTAGGTTTTTATGTTTTTATACCCAGAGCCCATTGATTATTTGAATTATAAGTGTAAAATTATCCGTGTGCTAATAATATAATTTAGGGCTATATTTTGTATCTTTTATTTAAAATAAAATCAAGTTTTAACGAGTTTATTTTGTTAAAGGCAACGTACGTGATTTGATTTTTGGGAAACGGATATTTGGCTGTTTTCCATTCCATTAGGTGGAGTTGACGGCCGAGTAGATCTTTGAATAGACTCAGCGAATGCCATTTAGTGCAATTTCTGGAAAAGAAAAAGTAGAAAACAAGAAGATCTATTATGTGTACTCAGAATAATTTAAAACATGTTTATTTGCGCTCTTGATATATCCTGTGTAGAATATATATATATATATATATATATATATATATATATATATATATATATATATATGAGTAAAATATATATATATAATTGTTATATTTCACTCTTGTACAAATTTATTCAATCTGTGCAAATCCGCCCCTTATGCGAACTCCCGCACATTCAATTATATTATGCGTGTGAATGGCATAATTGAAAAGAAGATTGTCCCTGGAGACTATTCGTTAAAGATAATAAGGTTACAAAAAAAGTAACAAAGCACAATTGTTAAGCTTAATGCCAATGTGTTCCATACCTTTGCTGCAAACACAAACCTAAAGCGAAACAAATGATTACGAGACTTCTTAACTTATATAAGGGGAGAGAAATCCACCAGAGGGTTGAACGAATTACAAACCAGTGAGGTAAATAATGACAAAATTATGTTAGTATTTAGAAAAACAGCAGATTGTTAACAATCTGCCAGATGTACTTAGTTAGTCAGTAAAAAATAATCGAGGGATGTTTGTTCAAGGCATATTTTGAACGGGGTTGATTCTTATATCAAAATATTAATATATTAATATATTTCGATTTCAGTGGCAAAAACTTATTTTTCGATCGATTGTTATACATATATCTAATAAAATGATGAATACAGTTTATCTCCTATTCGGGCACTTTCCCTAGTTTGTCTAATTTTATGAAATTTGTTATCGAAAGTATTAATACAGGTGTAGAGAAGAATTAGTTAGTATTTCATTGGTTAATTAATGAATGAATGAATTTAGGAAGGAGATTACACATCAGGTCTGCAATGCGAATGCAATTACCGTAAATTAATTTAAGTGCTTTGTTTATATAGGGTGTTCTGCCCGTGTCCACGCCTGGATCTTACCCACTTCTCATATTTCCCGTTAAAAAACAAAAGTATGACATGCACATGGGCAACAATCTAAATACAAGCACATCAACATCTACATATAGGCATTTGTCTGTATGCGATAGGCTATTGAAATTGAAAACGATTACAGTACGGCAATGCCCGGTCGCGGTCCCAATCCCAAGGGTGGTTGAAATTTGAAAGCATATGTCCTTTGACGAAAGCAGCGGGGTACAGGGGCATAAAGGCAGATAAAGACTAAAATACCCACTGATGAGTTGGCAATAATTCGGCTGAGTGGTTACTGTCAACAGGCAAATAATAGTAGGTGTTCATTCAATTTGAGGGCGGGTAATCATTATTACACTGATGCCGTTGATGGTCTTTTGTTTACACGTAAAACATCATGCATGTTTAATTGGGTTAAATTGCCGGGCGATTAACATTTAGAAATGAAATGCTCGGATAATTGAGTTTACTTTGTCTAATTACAAGTACTTTTCCACAGGTAATTCTACTTGTTGCCATAGAAAAACAGAATTAAAGAGCTACACAATTAACTTGATTTTAGTACAGTAAACAACGCCTTGCCCGCATTAACAAGAAATAATATCGCTTCAAAAACTACCGTAAATATATTCTAGTCTTGTTGTTAAATTCAATCTGATCATTTTGCGATTTTATTTGATTTTATTTTGGATTTGCATGTTTGCATTTTTCAATTCGCAACAGGTGCAGCTTCATTATAAGTCAAATTTAATTTACATGAAATGCAGTTGTTTTCGTTGCGCGTTGATCACTAGCTGCGCGCTAGTACCTGTTTCGAATTCTTCGCAAGCACACAAGCATATATGTATTTGTTTGATTCTTATCCTCTTTTTGAATTTGATGTTGACTTCAGCATCTTGCATTTTACAATTCTCAACAGGAGCTATTTTTTTGTGACTTTGTAATTTAAATACCCAACCCAATTTTGGCTTTGCAATTTTGCACTTCAAATTTGCAATGGGTTCTATTGAGCAGCTTAAGAGGAAGAGAGTGACATAAATTAATAGCAGAGGAAAATGTTGAAAAAATAGAACAGGCAAACATTAATTCAAGTTGGCTTACGCGAACCATGTTCCAGATTTGGAGTCCCGAGCTGTTATGGTCTCCATTATACCCTTTTTTATACCCAGTTTCAATTAGTTCAGGGTATAATAAAAATCGATTTGTAGAAATCCCATCACAAACATCACTTACAGACGACCATTCGTTTTCCTTAACAATCTCTGTTTTTTAACAGCCTTAAGAACTTTATCAACATCGAAATACTATATAATTTAGCTTTTAAAGGACAAAGCGGTTGTTTTTTTTTTATTAATTTATAGTGAAATTTATATTTGTTGGCAAATGACTCCGTTCTTTCTTTCTTATTTTCTTGTTTTGATGGGAGTAGATAGAGTCGATTCTCAGGGCATGCGTTATTCTGAGAATCTGCCTTTATTTTAAGATTAAATTACCGAATAGCTTGATCACCTTGTTTGATTTGTAAAAAAATTATTATTAACAGCTGCAATAATGGTGGTTGAATTATATATTATTTCTTTATTTGCATTGTAATTTTTCTATAACATTGGCTTTTTTAAGAACCATTGTTTAAATGTTTGGGAAATCCCAAATTTAACTACTGAATTTTGCCAAAAATTCACGAAATCTCGCGTCACGAATTAACTATGAAGACTGAATGGGAAAAGCTTTTCAATTGCCGTTTGTCCGACTTTCTTGAAGTCACCATTTCAAATATTGCAAGAGGACTGTCCAATAAATAGACAGCGGATAGAAATATCAACCAATAAGAAACACGCTGAACCACTGCCTGTTTAAGAATTCTGTGTATCCGGAATATTGCTCACCAATTGGAGCAAGATTCACAGTGTGGGCGTGTTTGAAATTCGATACGCATGCGCAATTTTCGAGACAACCCTCAAAAAGCACACAGTAAATTCCAACACTCACCCTTACTTTTGCATCTCAGCCCATAATTTGCCAATAACACCTATTTTGTATTTTGTATTCAACGAACTGTGAATATTGCTTTTAATTTAATTAACTTTTCCAACAAAATTGTAGCATGAAAATTAAATTAAGCCATTGGGCAGGAGTCGAGGCAGTGTGTTAATAAATTTTCTCGTGTTTATATGACACATATAATATGATTTTATACATTATTGTATTTGTATGATATGTGAGACTTATTACGCATACGTATTTACGTATCATTAGTATAAATTTGTTTATGTAAATATGCTTAGAAATCTACTTTTTACTGTAAAGCTTTAACACACATTAAGATTATTATACAATGGCATAAGCTGCATAGTTTGCGATCCCACATAAGTTAATACCCTTGCGTATTCTCATAAAACCGGATTCACCCCATAACTCTCCCCACCAGTTCTTCAGAATCCAAAAGTCTTTGTCAAATCCAATCAAGAGCATAGCATGATTTACAGAAGTTGAACTACAAGCAACGTCGTCATAAATTCCGGCACTGCGAAAAGTTAAACAGAGTTACTGATTACATAAGACAGTTTATTATATGCCTTACCTATATAATTGAAATGTTTTTGGAGTTGCATTAATGGAAACGGCAACTGGACCAACGTGAACCACAGCTGCTTGAATGGCGTTTTCATCATTTGCGGGTAAAATCGCCCAGGAGGTTACATTGACCACGGCCAGTTCCTTGACAAACTGACAGTCTTCTTTCTGGAAGAACATATATTTCTGAATATATTTGCGTATGCTTAGAGAATGGGAAAAACAGAGGTGAGTTCTTTTTCTATGTGTCTATTTATAGAAATTGATCGTAATGGGATGCAATTTGATTACCTTTGCCGCATATTTGTAGTCAAGTGATCTCATGAGACCACCGGTGGCCTGTAGATATGTCAGGGTGTTTCGCAATGAACCGCCTATGCAACCATGGTTACCATGAGATACACTGCAATCGATAATCTGTTGTTCACTAAGTCCCAGTAATTTTCCGGTGCGCTTGAAAACTTGTCCTTCAATACTCTGAGCTACGCTGAATGCATAACAGGACCCACAGCTCTGTTGATTATACGGTGGAGTATTAAAGCCTTTTTTACGCCAGTCAAAACTCTCAGGAACATTATTCATTAGCGGAGATCCTACAATATCAGCAATATTATCCGCAGTAGAATTCGGTGGGCTCCGCAGTAAACGTAAGAAACCTTTCAGATATGAATCGGTGTTCTGTGAAAAACAAAATATACAAATTCTGTTATACAAAAGTGTAAACATAAATACCATATCTGCCATTGTGTTTGTTGATAATCTAAAGCTGCTCTTTCCAGTTTCGTAAAATTTATTGTGTTCGTTGACAATTCTTATGTTTTCTTCAAAGGATTTATAGCTGCGTATTTCATCATGTAAACGCATATAGCTTTTGTTGTTTATTTTCTGTAAACGAAATAAATTACTAGAAATAATCAAACCACTGTGTTACTTATCATACCTTAAAATTTTCAAACTGTTCATTGTTTATTGGTCTTAATTCGTTTTGTTGGCATTTAATTAAATTAAAATTTAGCAAACAATAAAAGCAGTGTAATAATAATACATCGGTCTGCATTGCTGCAATTGTATTACAGAAGTAAACTTTGAATATGCAGCTCATCACCATATTCATTCTTTTATTACATTGTCAAATTGCAATTCAGCAAAATTTATTTATTTATTTATGAGATTTAGAGGCGTTTATAAAACTCCAATATTGCATATATTTGCAATTTGTGCGGAACAATTAAATACTTATTAATATTTGTTAAGCTAAGCGTTAAGCTAAGTGTCAATAAGACATTATTAATGATGTGCCACAGTCTAAATAAATTTAAAGGATAGTCACATTTAAAAAGTAATTTACATTTAATGAATGCATATGTTAATATTTTGCTGTACAAGCGCTTACTGTAACGCATAATAATGTATATAAAAAGATAAAAGAAGCACAGACGTTGCTTGTATCTAAAAGTTTAAGCTTCAATTAAATCATTTTTGTGTGCAGGTTTATTTATTTGTGTACAAATGAATATAATACGGGACTAGGGTGCTTGAATTCACTGTATTTCTTAAATGAGAACTCGCGACTAGAAAGCTTTTACATGATTTTTTGGTCTCGATAAGTGTGCATGACAACTAAATCTCTGTGAAAAGAATGCGGCATTTCGGGGTAGTTCATTTGATTATATATTTGTATGATTTAAATTACACGCAGAACGTGAATGTTCACATAATTAGCCTGGTAATAAGTATCGTTAATTGGTTATTAAATTTATCTTTGACCGGCTGTTGAGCATTAAATATGAACAGAATCCCTCCAACCCATTTGCAACATTGTAACAAAAACATTATAAGCATTTGTAAAATAAATTAAGGCAAGCAATTTACACACCAAACACGCAACAATTTATTTATGTTGTAGATAAACCAGCCTGACTGTTGTCAGACATGTTCGTTGACATTTTTTACGAAAAAACTCTGACAGGTGTTTCCTAGTATCTGGCAGTGCTTTTGGCGCGTGTAAATACGTTGGCTATAGAAATTAAATATGCAATCCAATCAAGTTGTCTGTATGGGAACGCCATGAGATGTAGATTTTACAACCGTTGTCCCCGTAACTGTTGTACAACGGTTAAAGTCAATACTCCATATTTTTTTGTACAAGCCCCCAAAGCTTTTGTCAGCAATACGTAAAGTTTATACTTCAACCACAGTTTATTATTTGATTATAAGCAATGCTTTATCTAAGCTATTGTATTATCAATGGATTCCAATATTTGGTTTGTGTCCATGCCTTGGTTCGTCAAGTGTGGACACAGTTTAAGCTAGTACATTTTACTTCCCGGTTTTTTCTAATTTTGGTAATAGAAGCCATTATTTTTTGTAATCTTTAAAACCTAACTCCGCCACCTATTGTCCATATGTTGACTCATACTGTGCTGAGGCGTGTAGCTGTTTTACAAATCCTCCAGCTTTTGTCAGCAAAGATAGTATATTAATTGGCTAAACGCTATTTGGTTTGTGTCCCAGCTTGAGGTTTACATGCCAGTTTTCGTAATCTCGGAATAAATTCGGAGTGTCTGTAGATGGTTGTATTGGTGAGAAAGTGGATGGAAGGCAGCTTCCCACATCTCAATTTAGATAAACATTTATGAACAACTTATTATTTTCAAATAGTGCACTTTTATTTATTTGGCATATTGAATTAATTAAGTATTCATAACAAATGTATGTGTAAGTCTTCAAAAAATGAAATAAATCAGAAATGAACAAGTGGAGAAACTCCCATGATGAATTTGTTGCGCATAAAATATTCATTTTTGTGGGGTTATTTATAAATATAGACCCAAATGGCTTACCCTAAATTATTATCAGATGGGGTTGCTTTTTAAAAAAAATGTAGCAGATCAGTTGAAAACTGGCAACGTTCCTCTCAATAGTATTTTGTTATAATTTCTGTTATCCTAATCCATTGACCTAAAAGAATTCCTTAAGCAGAATGCTTGCTGAAACTCGAAGCAGGTTAAAGGGAATGAACTGCGACAAGGGAATCAACTACGAATGTGGCCCACACTACACATTGCATACACTCCACAATGTGAGGGTATTGAGATTTATCTTGAAAATTCTTATCACATGTCAATTTAGTTCCACTTGATGGGTTGATGTCGAGCGCAAAGCGTAAAGCCAAGCGGGATCAGCTGTTATTTTTCACGTTGCGGTTCGTTCGACTCGAAAATTAATGACACACAAATGAAATGTGGAAAGTGATGCTGTCAACAACACTTGTTGGATTATAGACATCAGCAATATTGCGACCCAACCAACAAACAAACAAACAAAACAATGAAACAGTGAAACTCTCCAAGCCATAAACAAATTTAAACAATTTTTAATCGATTTGCGCGTGTTTACGATTGAAACTATGCAATAAATTTTAAGCAGCTCGCTTCTGGTGCAGAGTTTAAAATAAGTTTAAGTTTAAAGCACAAGAAAAAAAAAATAAACTCGCTTTAGCTTAATTAACAATAAAACAAGTAAGAAGGCAACATTTTAATATTTGAAAATTAGTTATATTATTATTTATTTATAAGACGTAGGGCCTTAATTATTAATAAGAATATTTAGTAGGAGTGGTTTAATAATTATTAATACTAATAGTTAGTAGTAATAGTTTAACAATTATTAATACTTAGTAGTTAGTAGTTGTTTGCTGAGTTTTATTAGTAACAAAACCAATCGTAGAATATTAATTATTAATTATTGTTAGAGATTAAAAAGCTATGAGTATGCAAATCTAATTAATTAGGTGAGAGGAATTCACAGCAAGCCGCTGAATCTTTTTGAATATAGTCCTACAAATATATATGTTCTAATTTTTTGGATATATTTTATATTTTTCGTTTTGTTTGGAATTGGTGTCGCATTTGATCAGCAACTTAAATCCCTATTTCGAACTGGCAAACTCAACATTTTATTAGCGTCAAATATTTGACGCTTCAGCACAGCAATAAAACGCATTAGCTCTGCTTGACTTGTTAATAATCCCGATACCAAACTTATAAATATATAAAAAAAAAAAAAAAATATATATATATATATATATATATATATATATACACGACCCAAACAAGAACTGGTTTGCATACATTCATTTATATATATTTATATATATATATTTATATATATATATATATATACAACGATTAGCTGTCGAAACTGATTTACCTGCAACTTTTTGTTAACGTGTTATTGTTAGAGTGATTCTAATATTAATCTAGACCTACAAATGACAGACAAGACAGGCCTGCTTATAATTACTCTATGCTAAGAGCCCCAACTACTCCCAACTATCCCCAACTATCCCCCATTCATAAAAATAGTGCCCGTTGCAATCTGAATCTGAATGTGAATCTGCCAGTATGTCTGCCAATTACCAGGGCGAATACCAGGAGCGAGTGCGAGTGCGCATTGCCTGGAATTCGTTGAGGTTAGGTCTAGGGTGCAGAATTCACAAAATTTACTTTGAGCAGCTTTGTGATGCTGTTGGTGAAGCTCCCTTTTTCCTTTTCCAACTCAATGGTTAATTGCCCAGTCAACTGGCAGCTCCCAGCTCTGAGTGAGAGAGAGCGAGTTGAGCTGGAGTTATATTATAGGACTCTTTGGTCTCTGGGCCACGGTGATGACGGCCATCCACCGCAGTCGCGACCAAATCCTCATTGTAATTGTCGTCATAGCCCATCGTCATCCTTATACTCAGTCTGGGCGCATCGCATTGTTATTGTATAAGCGATTGCTGTGTTGTTCATTATTGCGTTTAAAGAAAATAATAATAATGAAACGAAGCATTGTTCGCAACTCGCTTACTTATATATATATATATATATATATATATATATATATATATATATATTTATATATAGTGATTAAATATATACTTAATAATAGTATAATTAATAGTATAATTCGTACAGGGTTGGACAAGCATATGCAATGTCCGACTGCTAATTTAACTTTATCAACAAAATTACGCCTTTTTCTCGATATGATGAACATTAGTGTTTAAAGAACAGGAATTTGTGTGGCTCACCAGCAAACACGCACGCGTGCACAGACACAGACATAGGCACAGACACACCCCAAACAGGCGCAGGATCAGGACCATCTGCGGTGGTGGGCCAGTCGGCGATAAACACCTCATTCGTATTGAATGCTCAGCATTTGCCGCCCTCCAATAGATGGTAAAAAACGTACCGCTATGCATTCTATGGAGTGGGTATCCTTTTGATTGTTTTTGGGATTTCCATTATTTCATTTCAATGATTTTGAATTCATGAAAATTGGCGTAACATTTGTTATACAATAATTTAATTTTTTTCAGCTTTGTCCACTGTTCACAGGAATATCACATGCTGAAATAATAAAACCTGAAGAGCAGAAAGTTCTTAATTCAGAAATTCATCCTTCGACAAGTCGTTCAGACGATTACTTTGCATATAAAGCGAGAAATATATAATAACGAAATATGTTGATGCCTGTTATTTACAACTGCACAACTTCAATCGGTAATCGTTCATCGTACTAACAAAATGTTACCACAAAAAAAAAACACATCTGTCTCTATGCAGAAACGCAGTGGTAGTCTTCTTGTAGATTCGACCGTCAAGACGTCAACGTAAAAGAGCATTCCAGGTGTATGTAATAGCTGGCGCTCCTCTCCCCAGTTTCCCATTCAATCATCTTGCAAGGTGATAAGAATCAGTTGGATGTGTCAACGTGAATCGCATCAATGATCAAATATTTATTGAGAATGTTTCTCTCTTTACTTAATGACTTAAATTATTTACTGGTAAGCAGAAACGGGCAGGTGGCCAGACAATTGTCCCAATTTTTGCCGATCCACATTTTTAATATTTTACATATAGTTTTATACTCTAAGCTTATTACAAATATATAAAACGGATGTCATTAATTTGATTTGATTATTATATTCTTTATTTTATTTATTTCTCTTTAAATTTTGACCTGTTTTCAGTTCACATTAAATAAATAAGTTCAATATTTTCCTACTAATCAAAACATAAAATAGGTAACTTGGCCTAAAATATTGTCGAATACACAGGCAATTAAAAGAACTCGTGTTATCCTTAATTTCATGTCGACCTACAGCTTAGCTATGGTGACCACCTACTAATCCCTTTTACACGTGCATGTTTCGAAAGTATTTACATATTTACATACATACAATGTATGTGTATATATACACATATGTATTAGTTTGTTTGGGCATGTATTTGATGTTTGTCATTGAATTGGGGGCTCAAAACAAATATGTGTGATTATCATAGCCAGCCGTCCATATAATTAATTGCATTTTGTATGCTTGATATATGTAAATTTTGTTGGGCCTTATCGGTGATTCTTCATCTCGACTGGCGGGCCTAGTCATTGGACTTTTGGCCTACCCCGTTCCACCCCCACACCTTGCCCAAAAAAAAAGAAGAAAAAAAAAGAATGTCGATATGTCTGATTAACACAATTGGTGCTTGTCTGCTCTGGCACTTGATAATTGGCAGCCAGGCGACCATCGATCGATAACAATAAAATTGTTAAAAGCGCAAAATGCCGCAAAGTGTGTAATTTGTCGAGAACAGGGACTGGGACAAATGATTCAAACGGTAGTACAGAGCAGCCCAGGCAGCCCCGGCAACCCGGGCAATGAGCGCAACAACTCTATTTGAATTCATCAACGGCGTGTTTAAGCAGTTTGTCAGCGACACGTGGCCGAACGACTGTTCCTTCTAGTTCGTTGGCAACAGCAGGCGGTTGTTTCTTGGAGTGGGTTGGGGACCGTCGACCGTCGGCCGACGACCGACTGTGCCGGTGACGTGAAGTCTCAGTAACAGCAGCAGTATCATCATAAGAGCAGAGTAACCCTTACCGCTTAGAAATAGTGCTGCCAGTGAGGTGCACTAAATAGAGATTTACACGCCCGTACGGGCTGAAAATGGTCAGTCTGCTTGTGGTTGTCAACGCGATGGATAAACGTTAATATGCTATTATTCGATCTATATTTATTCATATACTGCAATTTTTTCTTTCTCTTTTGTGAGAGGAGGAGCTCATTTCAACCGTATGCCACCTTAATTTCTCCTTGGAGAATTGTCATTTATTTTGACGATGCTGAACCCTTTGACAGGATCCAACTCCAACTCCAAATGGTGTCTCGGCATGTGCCAGATTTTTGCACATCCGTTCGTTGCGCACAGTTGGAGAATGGCTCCTGCTCATTTTCACAATGCTGTGAGAAAAAAAATATTTTAATAAGCCATTGAAATTTGTTTCAATTTACTGTCGATAGAAATATTATAAAGAGGTATTTTCGTTTGATTTAGATGGATCAGAAAAGCTTCGAAATTTGATTATTTTTTTTAGAAAACATAGCTAGGTTTCAAATCAAACTATTGACCATTAGTAGAATGCTTGTTTTCTTGGCTTAACACATTGATTCAAACACAAATGGCGCTGAGAGCTCTTCTAAGACATAATGCAAGCATCGTGTTCAAGAGTTTCGAGAAAAATATGAAATACGTTGAGGTGTAAACCTGTTGTATGATTAAAATGCCAACACGTGGCTTTTATTAGATTTCAGTAAACACAGAGTATCAAATATTTAACGCCACCCAGAACAAGGGAGGTTTGCTGATTATTATTGTTATTACTTTTTTCAATGCATTTATTAATGAACCAATTAAGGCGTATATCTCAAGTTTGATAGTTTCTTATTGGAATTACATATACATATACTTGTAAAGTAGCATTTATATATTATACATATAAAAATGTTGGGCAGCTGACTAGTCTAAAGTGTGTCTACAAAAATGTTTATCCTCTGCTTTTTTTTGGAATTTTGGTTTGCGAAAGTTAAAAGGCTCGTGAGCACGGTATAAATCCCAGCAATAAATTAATAAATTATGGTAGCTTTTAGTAAGCAAATATTTCGAATCAGATTCGGCACGCTTCTTTGTTAATTTCCCGTGCACACGCACACGTCCACCCCCGAGTCTGAATACACTTCACGGACACAATGCCAGCAATCTGACAAACTGTTGTGCACCATTCCATTCCTCTGGTAAAATGGCGTGCAGGACGTCGGGCCTCTATGATTGTGCGCAGTTATTTAAAATAATATTTCCGTATCCGGCAAGTAATAAGCGACGCGTGCAGACCGACCTACTGGATCATTCAGACCCAGAAGCTTGGGCCGGTTCACGGTTATCATTGTCATTGTTCGGAAGAGCTCAGATAGCTAACGAGAACGAATCTTCGATATACTTAAAATTCAAATAGGAGCTCAGTCAAGCAATGATTTCGATTTACCGATGGTAATTTTCGATAATGTCAGTTCAATATATATACAAACAAGTCTCTGATTCTGTTTAGAAAAGTTTATATATAAACAACATAAATTGAACAAAATGTAATTAAAAAATAAATAAATAAATATGTTAAGGCGATATTTACGAGTGCGTGAGAGACGAATGAGAATGATTTGAGCCTCAGGTATGTAAAGGCTGGCGTTGACACATCCCCATCCCGCCCTTTCACAATAATAACAATAACGGCAATAGTAGTATGCATTTTTAGTCAAGCCGAAGTCCACACACAATGGCATCATTTCGCTTAATTGTTTACTTCAAGGGTAGGCTTGGCTCGGATCGGCTCGGTTCGGCTCAGCTCAACGCACCCCTAAGTAGAGGCTGACTGTCAAAGCGAGTCTGCCCTACATCTGTCTAACAAACCGCCGACAAACTGCATTACTGCTTCACGGCGAGTACTCAGAGTACTCGTATCTCTATGTCTGTATCTCTATCTGTATACTGTGCAAACATATATACTTCTATAGAGAGTATGTAGTGTAACTACTTTGACCTCTATTGTTATTAGTTATTATACATAGAACCTTGCCATCACCATCAGTTTCTGTTGTCTGTTGCCAGCATCGGCTGCGGTTTTTTGGTCTTCGTCTTTGTTGTCTAAGCTAAATTATACTCTTGTCCTCCTCGCTCCTCTTGTCCCTCAATAGATGCTCTGGATATTGCATTTTCTATTCATACGGTTTTTTTTTCTTTTCTAATAAGCCTCCGACTTACGTTGACTGTAACTGCGGCTGAGTCTGTGGCTTATGTTTCAGCCTGGGCCATGAGAGAGAGAGAGAGAGGTCTTCCTTCGGATCGGGGTCGATATACCGATGTTTGGTTTTTGGCCAATGTTACGCATATTATCTTTTGTTTGTTCTTTTCCGCAGCACAATGAAAATCATAGTGCACTGTTGTTTGGAAACTCGTTTCTATCGGCACCTCTGGATCGTCAGCGATTTGATGTCAGAGGTAATCAATAGGCCAGCCTCCCTGCACACCAAAAACCCAAAACCCAAAACCCTTACTTGTGCCCCGGTGGCCGACAGCCATTCGACTTTTGGCTTCGGCCTCGGAAATAGTGTTTTGTCGTACCCCATGAATGAGAAAAAGGAACAAGTGTGTCTTGGGGCAGATAGCTCTCACCTAACTTGTATACACTCGTAGCTACAAAAATTGAGACTCCTGTTTCTACATCTGGCACTATCACAGTACATATAACACTTGATAAATATATGTGTTTCTTTGGATATTGTCTCAAAGCTATAAAGTACAATTTCCCCTATTTGTTGGGTTTTTTTTTTTATAATGTAATATGAAATAAATTAAAATGTTTCACACATTCCAGATAAATCAGATTCGTCACCTTCACAATTCTCCATGAAATTTTCACCACACTCCAGGACCGTGCCAGGAATTTCGCTTTGAAGAAACCCTCGACTCTTTTGCTGGTCTGATGCCGACAGTGTGGGCGACAGAGCGACCGTTGATGCGTGTGACTTCAAAAATCCCAAAAACGTGTCGGTCCGCATGTTAAATTTGACGTTCTCGTGGCCCAAGCCGTAACTGCCGCCGGTTCAGAGATAGAGTGAGTATTGCGAGTGATTTTTACTAAGGCTGGCGCAAGTTGTACTGGGGTTGGGGTTTGAATTGTGCTATTTGGATGCTTCCGCAATCGTTTTGGGGGTGGAAATAGCTTATGATATGGCACAATTTGAAGATGTAACTGGGGATTTTTTTTTTTTTTTGTAGTAACTAAAAGTATAATACGATAAAAACGCATTGTATAACAGTCTGTGATCATTTTAGTAGTTAGCTCCTGTGAAATATAAACAGTGCTTAGCTCTCTCTGTATGTATAAAGAATAAAAATTCTCAAATTATCGACAACGGACAACGCAAGTTAAGTATTTTACAGGAGTAGAACAAGATACATTTGTGTAAGATGGAAGTGTTTATTAGAACATCCGTTGCGAGATGACTTTTATTACTAAATTATTTAGAAGGCCCTATTTAATTATAATTATGCGGTTTCCAGATCTTCTGTTGCTCGATTTCTGGTTCGTGGTCTTCAACAATGTTTGTAAATGTTGGTCATTACAAACTCTTTTACCAAATGTGTGTGTATACGTACACAATGTACACGTATGCTTACGTATGTATTGGCATTGTGTGTGTCTGCTCTCACTCACATATGTGCACGAACATTTACAAAAATCCAAACATTTACACAAATATATTTACTGCACGAAGATACGCGTATGTCAGTGCACTGTAAGGGGGAGGAATGCTTATGAAATAATTTTATAAAAGTAGAGCTCAGTGGAAAAGTGGTTGTGTTCTCGTTCTAAATCGAAAACGTCCATTTTAGAATCTCTTTTAATGTAAAATCAACCATTATTTTTTAATAAAAAAAGATGTTTAAATCGTGCCACAAAGTTTTATTTCAGTGTATTTAAATATGTGGCTGCACAAGCAAAAAGCCAGCTACAAGAACAAGGAGTATGAATACTGTAATCAACAGGCTCCGACTAATAAATACCCTGTTCTCTGATTTTAAGTAGAAAAAGCAACGCAATAACAATCTATCATTGTTAAAGGTATTTTTATTCTATAAGCCAATTCACACAGCGTTAAAGCATAAACATAGTAAATTATTAAATAAATATAAAGAAAATAAATAATAAATAAAATAATAGAATCCTAACCTGTAACGAAAAGGCTTTACTTTAAGAGCAAAGCTCAAAAAACTAAGACAAATATTATTATTAGTTGCTGTTTCTATTTGCACTGACTGCAGTCAGCATGAGATACGCCTTTTACATAGTCGAGTGGGTACAGGGTATTCGAAATACAAATTTAAAAGTCCATGATACTACAGAGGAACCCTCAACCTCAACGAATACTGCTCTGCTCGTGTTCACTGCATATATATATGGATGTGCGAGAGCGTATATATATTCGTAAATATGTGTGTATGTATATACAAATGTTCATATGTATATACGATGTATGTATGTATGTAATTCAGTTTCCCAACGTTCTTATAAAATTTCCTTGCGACTTGTATATTGTAAATGGCTGCGAGAACTGGGATGATTCTGCGTCCTGCTATACCAGAAAGCACATTCTACGGTCATCCCTCTTGTACTCGGTTCGAGCTACTATCGCTATTCCTCTCGGCACTCCAGCCAGTAAACATACAGTTGTCCCGTTCGCACTACGGCAAACATCTACTCAAAATGGCCGCGCTGGCCGCATTTACTGTTGCCTCTGATATGCGCTACCCTGTTTGTGCAGGTTTGGTCTTTCGCTTGAGAGCTCATTATCGTTTCGCTTGGCTAACCAGTTAGTCGTACACTATTTCGTTCAGGGCACACTAACACTGCCGCCGCAATTCTGATTATTTTGCATTTTGAAGCAAACAAATTGTTAGAGAAGTGACGGGCACGCAATCCGTGGCGTTGCCGCCGGATCGCTGGCTGCCTACGGCAGATCGGCACCGATGTGCATTCCTCAAGTTCAGGAGTAATCGACCAAGACACGTGGCAAAACTTAAACGTAGTCGCAAATCAAATAAAAGTGCAACTAAATACAAATACAAAATTGGAAAAAATAAAGAAAATTAAATAATGGATACCATAACGAAATCGATAACAAACCCGCCGAAATCCGATGATGCCTCTCAACTCGGAACTGTAACGTAGTGTAATTTCTAATTTATTTATAAAGTGGAACATACAAATACATAAATATTTACAAGTACAAAATCTAACATCGAAATGAACATTAAGGCTTAATGCATAAGGATACGACTTTGTCAGTGCTTTCTTCAATTTAATTATCGGAGTAAATCGAAAATATTAGCTAATGCAATAATACCAAAGCAAATAGAAAAAGAAAAAAACTGAAAAAATTTCTCAACTCCAATACCAATACCCAAAGAAACTCGACACTCGACAATTGAGAATCATGATGCTAACAACGGAGCACATCATGCATGGACATCCCCACTCATCTGTGGGAGTGGGAATGGGCCAAAGTGCGCTATTCGGATGCTCGACAGCTGGACACAGTGGAATTAACCAGTTAGGTGGTGTGTATGTTAACGGCAGACCCCTTCCCGATTCAACACGCCAAAAAATTGTTGAGTTGGCTCACTCCGGCGCACGTCCATGTGATATTTCTCGAATACTTCAAGTTTCTAACGGCTGCGTTAGCAAAATCTTGGGCAGGTGAGACAATCATGGCTACAACCATTTCGTTAGCTATCTTGCATCTCGAAAAAACAGTTTTAAGTCAGCGAAACAAAGAAGACACTTTTAATTCCATAACGTCAATAATACTTTATAACGGAGAAACAAATAACCGCCGGCTATATTACAATCAATAACGCCAAATAATGAAAATACACTTATAAAGTAAAGCAATCAAAGTCTTTCGCTAAGTAAATATATATTACAATTAGAAATTGTGAAGAGGAGAGGAAATTATCTGGAAATAAGAATCTTATTTATATACGTAATATATGAAAAATGTCGAATTATATAGTTATATTATTTTTATTATTATTGTAAGGAATAGTTGAATTCAGGCAACTTATATAAAATTATCAATTAATCCGTATTTTAATGTGATTTTGAGATACAGCGCTTCTGTCAATTTGTCAATATTTACTATATTCCTATTTATAGATATTACGAAACTGGATCTATAAAACCCCGCGCGATAGGTGGTTCAAAGCCACGAGTAGCTACAACACCTGTCGTACAAAAAATAGCTGATTATAAAAGGGAATGTCCCAGCATATTTGCATGGGAAATTCGGGATCGACTGCTTTCGGAGCAAGTATGCAATAGTGATAATATTCCAAGCGTAAGTGTTTTGTAAATGCTATCCTATATAAAAATTAATTTATATTTTTAAGCAGGCGCATTTTTAAGTGGCTTGCAAATTTATGACTAGGTAAAGCATTAAGTATAGTTTCTGCTATGATTTATTTATATAAACACACTAATCCGAATACTACAACTTTGATGAATGGAGGGTTGATTTTCTACACATACAAAAGAGAGAAAGAAAACCGGGTGCTATCAAGATTCTGCCAAAGTAGAACCAAACGCAAAGCACCTAACGTTGAACCGGCGGACACAATGGATTAAGTAATTTCAAAACAATGCCGACGCAGCGCTTTAAAGTGGATTAAAATGTAGATAGTTTCATCCACTGTTTCTTATCGAAAAAGGTATTTTCATTATTCGATCAGGTAAACAAATGATGTATGTATGTAGATCACCTAATCCTAGTTCCGCAATGGATATTTGGTAACTGTGCTTAGGCCTGATACAATTGAGCATATCAGCATATCGCAATAAAACAATAAAGAAAATTATTTAAAAAAAACAACAACTAAGGAGTGTAGATATACGATAAAATATATTCTAGTTTTAGTGCCAAATTTCCTTTAAATTGCTCTCATTTCTTATGTCAGCACAGATAGTGCAGAGTAAAACAAAATACAATTTTGCAGTAGGGCGCAACCGACTGCGATATACTTTAATACCAAAAGTAATACCAGCCGATAATAGGTAGCAAATAACAGGGTGAGTGTAGCCAAGAAATACAGTCAAAATTTGCAATTAAAATTGCGGTTTATATAGGCTTTCGTGAATTTTGGGGACGGGAGTGGGAAGAATTTCCTAGTATCCTTCCTTTCAAGTTTGGTAACTGTAGCTATTAAATTACGGGAGATATGGGCTTCGGAAAATTTGGGGGCAGAAGTGGGCGTGGTCCAACTTTTATTTCTGGATTTTTTAAGGGTGTTACTAGCAATGTACCTTTCGAATTTGCTGAATTTAGCTTTCAAATTGTGTGAGATATATGGTCTTTTCGATTTACATTATCAGGTGTATCAGTTTAGGGAGGCATAGTGGGCATCCAATTTTTTATCGATCTCGTAGGGGAGTTACCAGGCCGAAGTTCCTTGGAGCAGCGAGTGTGGGCGAGGTCTGAAAATGTATACGCCGATCTTTGAAGGAGGATTCCAGCAAGTTATCTTCCAAATTATAGGAGATATGCGGGCTTATCAGGCGTAGGTGTAGGCATAGCCATTAAAATTTGTTATGTTTTTTAAAGGCGGCTACAAGTAATATACCTACCAAATTTGCCTAACTCAAAAACTGTGGAAGATATAGCCATTTAAAATTGTAAGGGGCAGGAGGACTGCGGGGCGGCGGAGGTGGGTCTGGCGTATGTCGATCTTTGAAGAACATCGCCAACAATATATTGACCACCGCATGTTGTTTTCATTGACAAGCCCAATAGCAATCACTGGCTAGCGACAAACATTTGCATACAAACATATGCACGCATACAAAAAACAGGGGGCGTACAAGCAATCGAAGATAGTCCGGGCGATGTGGAATACACACGCTCGCTTCGCGTAATTTTATGCATACAGAAAGTGATTGCGCCTACTGATCGTAAAATGGATTTTATATATCAGATCGTGGTTATATTTGTACAGTTGATCAACAATATATCAATGCACATTATATATCAATAAGAAGCAAATACTTCTGATATTGTGGCATCAGAAATCGAAATATATCGATATTCAAGAAATGTGTTTCTAGCTAATCGATAAAATAAAGCAATCATGATCAGTAGATTATGCCGGCAGATTTATGTGCATAATTACATGCAAAAATACATGCATAAATATGTACAAATAAGAGTGTTTAGTTGCAGAAGTGTGAGTGGGGGTTTTGCGATACGACGAGATTATGGTTTGAAAATGTTCTTTTACTCTGTTTGCACCCATTAACAAGAACATGGAAACGGCACTTTGGACTTTAAGTGTTGGCACGTGTCTGGCGCATTGGTCTTGACATTTCTTTGCATTGGATGCTCGGCTCGGTCTCCCTCATTGACGTTGGCTGCAGTGTTGCGATTACAATGAATTACGGGCTGTTTTGTATTTAAGCATAAAGACTTCAAAAGACATCAAAGGTTTTTAGCTATATATGTGGGGTCACCGCAGCTCACTTAGCCTGTTTTACAGTGTATGTATTTAAATACATACATTTAAATATATATATATATATATATATATAAAGCTGATAAAAAAAAGTTCGCTGGCGTTTTCTTCGAATTTCAATTAACTAAAATATTGGGTTTGCCACTTCAATATTTCCAAAGTCCAGCTCCTCACAATAATTAGTGTGTCTACCGAAAATCGATTTCTAGATATTCTTTATTTTCAGAAAGTTTAAAATTGGTAATTAAACTAACAAAATTCATATTGTAATGTATTCATTCACACATACTAATTTATGTATGTATTTAGTTATCTGAACTAAGGTTAACACACACTTTTGTAATATGGCAGTTTAATAATAAAACAAAAATTTTAATTATTTGCATGTCTGTATTTATGCACATATATATGTACACATATACAAACATTCATATATTATGCTCAAGCCCACAGTTGTTGTATGCATGTAAAATTGTCTGACTTGTTTGTAAAAGTGTTGTGACGCAAGTGTGAGTGCGAGTGTGTCTGTATGTATGTGTAGTACACTGCGTACGCTATATGAAATGCCCAACAGTGTTGTATCGCCATCCTGCTCTTGAACAACAGCGCGTGATTGGTTGTTACTTCATAGCCAATGGCAGCAACTTGTATTGCATTAGTATTAAGGGTAAAAATGAGAAGTAAACATGACGGCAATAAGCACGTCTAGTACTAACACTACCCTATACTCGTATACTTGTATTCACAATATGTGCAAATGTACGCCTTTGTACTTTGGCTTTAATTGCAGGTTTCATCTATTAATCGGGTGCTACGCAATTTAGCGTCACAAAAGGAGCAGCAGGCGCAGCAGCAAAATGAGTCTGTTTATGAAAAGCTTCGAATGTTCAATGGACAAACTGGCGGCTGGGCCTGGTATCCAGGAAATACAACGACGGCCCACTTGGCATTACCACCAACGCCCACGGCGGTACCCACGAATTTATCTGGGCAGATAACCCGTGATGAAGTTCAAAAACGAGGTAAAATTTTAGAACATTTTTAACTTCAAATTTCCGTTGCTTGCATTTCTATTTAATGCAAAAAACATAATTCATGTCGGATAAAACATTTTGTCATTGTATATATTAAATTTATATGCACACATTAACGGTTAAAAATGTCAATTTAAATTTAAAATTAAGAAAAAATAAGAATATTGGTATTTCATTTTCGTGAGATTAATTAACGATTTAAAACACATATATATATATATATATATATATATATATATATAAAGATTCCAGGTTATTCTCTTTAAAGCAGTAGCAGTCGCAAGGCAAGTTGTATTACACTCTGTACGGTACAGGGTTTAGGTATGTTCAGGGTTTAAGGATGTTCAAAACGATTCGGTTTCTCTGATTTTAATTTAAACAAGTCTAAATCTTTTGGTTTTAGTTTTTATCATATAGGAACCGTCTGTTGTCAAATCACAAGAGTCCAAAATTATTTCGATACAATTTGGGAATTGTTTCTAATGGCTTATGAGGTACCACTGAAGAACAGCATACCCAAATCAGAGGAAAAGAAAAAACAACCCCAAATCGTATTCGAGACATTGAAAACATTTTGTCACAGATGATCAAACATCAGGACAAACAAATAGTTAATTTGTTGGTCATTTGTTATTTGCCATTAAATCTAATTGAGAAGCGTAATTCTGAAGGCTTTGCTGCCTTGAATTGTTTTTGTTTATTCTGCGATCAATAAATAAGGCTGACATATGTCCCATTGCTATCAGGCAGCATGCCATCCCATCCCATTACCACTCCAACCACATACGCACCCAAATATTCTTCTATATGGCAGGGAAACCATAGAAATATATATAAATGTACTTACATAATTACGTATTTGTGTGTGCAAGGCAAATGTTGCGCAAAGATAAGGAAGAGCAATCAGTAGAATGAGTTTACAAATGCCACTGCACTGCAAATTAACTAAATGTACAAAAATTAAATGCTTCGGGTAATTTGAACAAAAGGATAGACCGAAAAAAAGATGGATAGTGCAATTTGGCTAAATTAACTTGGCTGTTGATCCTGATCAAGAATATATGTAGGCTTTGTTACACAATTTTAACCCATTATTTATAATAACAATAATATCAGAATTTAATATGTTATTGTGCATGTATTTGAAATTCTAGATCTTTATCCAGGGGATCTCTCTCACCCCAATTCACATGAGAGTACATCAGACGGTAATTCCGATCACAATTCTTCGGGCGACGAAGATTCACAGATGCGTCTACGACTGAAGCGTAAACTGCAGCGAAATCGAACCTCATTTACAAACGAACAAATTGACAGCCTGGAAAAAGGTGGGTCTTTAACATAAATTCTGTAACACATTACAATATTAGTTTTTTAAATATATGTAAAAACTGTAAAACTTGATATTTACTATAGAATTCGAACGGACGCATTACCCTGATGTTTTTGCACGGGAGAGGCTAGCAGAAAAAATTGGTTTGCCAGAGGCACGTATTCAGGTTTGTCTTACAGTTTTGTTTAATTCTATTTTATTTTATTTCTTTTTTTATTATTCGTTTTTTTTTTTTATTTGTTTTAAAGTATTGATAAGTTGCTAGTTCTCTTCCTTTTTTGCATTCGAGACATCCACGGAAATGCATTGTACAAGCCCTTCACTAAGGGTCATAATTATGTGCAATTCTTCTATCCCTCTAACCTCCTCGGGCCGCATCAACGGGGGTGATGAATTTTGTAACCGATTGTTTGAAGTGATTGCCATGGCTTTTAGCCACGCAAGTCAGAGTCGCAAGTCAATGTCAACCCCCAAAATACACCCCTGTGTTACTATTTGCTACTAATGCTCCTTTTTTATGCTTGGTTCGTTCAGCTTATGATTATTTGTATAAGTGAATAAAAACAATTTGACTGTAAAAACACTTGAAACTACTTGCGATTTTCACATTGAGCCGTCGCGCTGGGGAAGCAAATTTTTTGAAGAGCTCTGTCAAGCGCGCCAACTGATGAGTGGTCTCGGCTACAATAACGCAAAGTAATAAATGTCATGATGAAAAAAATATGAAGGTACAACAAATATTGTAATCCTCATTCACCCCTTTGTCACTAGAACATAAATAAGTAGTCGCAGTCCAAGCCAATGCGTCCCTCAACTGCAGCGATAAGGCTCAAGCTTTATTACATGATGAGGCTGAATATTCTTTTGAATTCTGTTCGCAAACAGAAAACGGGCATATTGCTTTTGTGATCTAGTCCATCTTCAGTATACCAACGAGCAAATCTATATCTAATACAGTTTTAAAGCAGGAGTCAATTTTATTTTAGTCACCAAATTCTTAATTAAGAAGCGACTTTACACATGGTTTTAACTATTTGACAGAGTATTAAGCAAGCGGTAGATTTAACTTATGTATTTTTTTTATTGATGTTGTATGATGTTGACGACAATTCCACGAGCATCGTGGAACCAATTCGGCTCATAAGCATTTATTAATGTCATGCCGTTCATGTGAAAATGGGATGGCAACAGCAATTGATGTTTACATTTGCTGCTACAAGTGCTTTCATTTTGTGTTGATTAAATGACCTATGCACATGTATGTATGTATTTGTATATAAGTATTAACAACCTTATAATTAGGTTTGGTTCTCAAACCGCCGAGCTAAATGGCGTCGAGAAGAAAAGTTGCGCACCCAAAGACGCTCAGTCGACAATGTTGGGGGCACCAGCGGACGTACAAGCACAAATAATCCCTCCGGAAGCAGTGTCCCTACCAATGCCACAACGGTTAACAATTCGACATCCGGAATTGGTACATCAGCTGGATCAGAGGGAGCATCAACAGTACATGCAGGCAACAACAACCCAAACGAGACCTCCAATGGGCCGACAGTAAGAATGCACACAGTTCAGCTTCAAACAATAAATTGCCTAACAACACAATAAAATATTCGTAGATACTTGGCGGTGATGCGAGCAATGTACATACTAATTCCGATAGCCCACCTTTGCAAGCTGTAGCGCCCCGTTTACCCTTAAATACTGGTTTCAATACAATGTACTCATCTATCCCGCAACCAATCGCCACCATGGCTGAAAACTACAAGTAAGTGTTTAAAAATTAATAATTTAGCATTAGGACTTCTCTATTATCATTTGTAAATTAATCACAATTTGCCCTACTAATGATATTTGTGTTTGTTTAATTTTTGAACAGCTCGATGACACAATCATTGAGTTCAATGACGCCGACATGCTTACAACAGAGGGATAGTTATCCATACATGTTTCATGATCCGTTGTCTTTGGGATCTCCCTATGCTGCCCACCCTCGAAATACAGCTTGTAACCCAGCAGCGGCTCACCAGCAGCCGCCACAGCACGGGGTCTATGGAAACGGCTCTGCAGTAGGCACAGCCAACACAGGTATATGTGGATCCATCTCTATTTACGGTAATTAACTAACGAGAATGGTATTTTGCAGGCGTAATATCTGCTGGCGTTTCGGTACCTGTACAAATATCAACTCAAAATGTTTCGGATTTGGCAGGCAGCAATTATTGGCCGCGACTTCAGTGATCCTCAATCTTTAATTTGCCAACAGATCTGCTTTCAAAAGCGGCAGCGGTGGCTGCTGTCGCTGTAGCCCATGTTGTGGAAGAACAACAAGCGCATACAGTTGCCAGTAAACCCTCTATGGATAACCCACCAATTGTATTACCACATTTGGCGCCAAGCTCACCTTTATACTTTAACATGCCAGAGACATACGTAGGGCAGAACCTAACACCACATGCCACATCATCATCTGTATCATCTTCTCCCCCAAAGTATATCGGTTCGGGCTCGACTTGTCATTCTAACAGTCAATGTCAAGTATTTCCGCATACGTTTCATTCGTTATCCCATTGCCATCCTATTTTTTAACACAGTAGCCCAACAGCAAGGCTTAAAACAATAATTCAAGGATAAAACAAGGCATCATAAGTTTATTTGCATGTATAAAAATAACTTTATGTAGATAGAGCTGGAAACTGCATTATCTTCTATCATTAATTATACTATTGTATCAATTAGCGCACAGTAACACTTTGTCCTTTGATTCTTGTCCGCGTTAGCGAGGTGCTTCTTAAGTAGTATATGGATTCACTCTTTGCATAAGAAAATCTATCTATAATTTGATACAAATAAAATCATCTCTAAGATGTGAACAACCTACTTAAATTCTTTTCTCGTCATTCGTAAACTAATTCCAAAAACACGTACAGAAAGGCTTTTGCTTAAACTTATTTAACGAAAGTTTCTTTAAGTTTATCATAAATTTCAACTTGAATTACATTCCAAATAATTTATTTATTAGAATTTATTTATTTATTTAACTCATTGACAGGGTCGTGTCCATTTGGATAACCTCTACTATGTAGATAGGTTTTAAATTTAATACCTCTGAAATCATGCGGATTCTATTTTGATCAGATAAGCTTGTTATAAATTCACCCAAATTTTGTTACGTAAACTTACAATAGACGAGAGGCTTTTAAATTATAATAAGTTTTAGGTTCGGCAAAATAATTTAAGTAGTTTCGGGTTATCAATCCCACCCATTTCTCGAAAAATTATATAAATAAAAATACGATAACATATTAAATGGCATGAGGATTGTTTTTTCCGGAAAGTTGTATCAATCCAATTTAAATAAATATATATACATTGGCTGGACTACTTTGTATTTAAATTACAAAATGTATGGCGGGGGCTTTTCCCAAGTATTTAAGCTGTGTGGAGCTTTGAAACTTAAGCCTATTTCCAGGTCATAACTCTCATACTCTTAAATAATGTTAAGCCAGAAAATATATCGTTCTTCTCCACAGATAGAATGTCTTAAAAATACAAATAATCGAAAAGAATTGCAACGAAGCTTGAATTCCAATTCCAACAATAATAACCATACCAACCATTGATCCGGAAAAACCTCCCTAGAATAAGACTTAATTTGAATAAAGCTAATTATAAAATCGATATTTATGTACCAATTGTATTTAAATTATGGTTCGAATTTACATGTAGAACAAGTCGATGTAACATTTTAGTATTAGTCTAATAATTTCAACAAAGAAAATAATAAATTCATATGCGGACACAGACACGACAAGTATAATTAAATACTTGTAGCACCCAATTATACTTAATTTTGTTTCACCTTTGAGGGTCTGGGTTAGCAACCTGTGCACATCGCTCTTACGCTTGGGATCCAATGCATGCTGTGAAAATAAATCCTACCGTAAAATTATAAAAGACTTAAGGCTACGTTTACGTTCGCCGCAGCAAATAGAGAGAGCTGAAAACTCCAATATGAAACGTTGATCACATCTTTGAGGGAAACACAAATTAAAATACGTCCTTGTAAGACATAGGTTGACAGTTTCTCACAAATTTTATTCGTATATTTTAAAATACTTTACACGCACACACACACATAGATGAAAATACAATAATCATATTCTGATACGTGTTACATAGGTTTGAGAATGACTCAGTTGCCTTAGGTCAATTACATTGTGTATAATAATTTGGTGATAAATCCGAATGAATTTAGTATAAATACACATACTTAACATACTTAATTCTTTCGGATATTTCGTATTAGAAAATACAAATCGTTATAATTAAATTGAAGTTGACTTTTGCCTTACAAAATGGTGTGCATTTAGTATTTGTTCAATAAATACATATGTAGCTATAAAATTTCACTTTAGGTATGTCAAATCCAAATAAAAATGATTCGTTTCGTAAACTAAATGTATATTTATAGAAGTACTTTTCAAATAAATGCTTTTTTATGGTTCATGTCTAACAGATATGTTAATAATAGCGGAAGCTTTATATTATTTTTGCATTTATTGTTTACACAAGTTATTTTAGCAGTTATATTTATAATTTTTGTTGTAATGGTTTAATGATTGTGCACACCTAGAAGACAGTGGTATTTTAATCTGTTATTGTTAATTTCCACATGTAGTATTCGATTGCTAGAGTACTTAGACATTAATGTACAACATTTTATGGACTATCGTTATATTTTTACGCACAACCACAAAAATGTATAAATATATTATGTATATATGTACACATATATATTTACCTATAAGTATAAGTAATTATTTGACAACTGGAAACTAAAACATGAAAACCCAAATATCTTCCAAAACTACAAACAATAACTGAGATTTTCGAATAGCCGAAGTTGGCGAAGCAACTATACGGACGGTCAGTCGATAAGACTTCTAATAAAATATATAATCGATCAAGAATAAACACATTTAACTCAATGGAGTCGGGGATGGTTCCTTCAGTGCGTTACACGATTCACGACAAAATAAAGAGTACCCCTCCGTACAGTAATGAAATCTTAATTTAAATAACTATTTATAATGTAAATTTGTCTTTATAAATATGTCCTAAGCATTGAAAATAAAATGTATTATAAGTATAAATAAAAAGGTGATAAAATAGTGTGTACCTTACACGTCGCATATTTATTTACCGTTAGTCGGATGTTGACGTATCTTTTGTGTGCAGGTCCTGTATCGGTGGTTTAATAGTACATACATACTATACGTAGATGTAGCTTACTTTAGACTTTATGCATATTCTGATGGAGTATGCACGTTTAATACCGAAATGGTAAGTATAAGAAAAAACAGAGATGCTCGGCTCGTCAAAAATCAAGTTAAATTTTATCATTAAATTAAATATGGCAGGCATAAGTACTGCCAGCAGCAGCTATTATTATTTTGTTCACCCCGGAGATGTCCTGTGTAAAATCGTGATTCACCTTAATGTAGAAATATCAAAACTAACTAACAAAACTCTGTTGTCATTTGGTTGAGGATGGACACCTTGGTCGATATAATTTCTTGAGTAAAATTATTCGGATAAAGTGCAGTGAAAAAAGGGCAATACAAGACAAAATGAAAACTAATACAATGAATAACATACACTTTACAAACATAAAAACTACACGTCGGTCTATATGCATACAACTATTGTGAATCAGTAATTCTTACTAATCAGGTTACTTAATACAAACATACATTTAATTTCTACAATATTGTTATAAATATGAAATACATACATATTTATGTCTTTATACACACATATCATGTATGTGTTGTATAATTATCAAATTGACCAGATGAACCATTATTTTAATTTAAAAAAAACTCAACAAACACAAACCCATGAAGTTGTAGGGCTTAATTAAGCCAGATCTCGCTCGTTGTATAATGGAAGGAAAGATTGCGCATTCTCAGAATACACACATACATAGACAGTAAGTATGTACCTGTTGCTTTTTATATATGGATCATCAATCACTTTGGCTTGTTTAGCAAGCTGAAAGCTGATGTTTGATGTTTTAGGGACAGTTTATTAGCTACAGATAAAAAATTTTAAATAATTCAAACATTCAAACTATAAATGAACAAAAGAATCCCCAAAGCCAAATTAAATTAAAAAAATTTATTGTAAGCAATAGTTGTCTAAAATACCCTATTTCTTGAAGTAAAAATAAATAATTTACATACAAATGTTATGAAATACACACGTTGATTAAAAGTAATCATAATTACATACAGACATTAATAAATGTAATTACATACTTATAACAATAATGCACATATATGTATAATGTATAATTAATAAAATGAAACAATATAACAGTGTTCATATTCCATCAAGTGCTGTTATATTTATGTATAAATCTATCTACGAAGAATCTGCTGACAATCGATTAAAATTCATTGATGTTTTTCTTTTGTAATACAAGTGTAGCGGATGCCATACAATTTACTGCAAAACCGTTTTGCCCCGAGTGACCTTACGGTAAGATTAGGTTAGTATTGCTACGTTTAGTTTCCGCAGGGTTACCAGGTAACATAGTATTCATTGATAGAATAATTTATGCAATACAAAATTTCGTCTGTTTTACTACACATGACATTGTAGTTGCAATCTTTATCAATTTTGATGCAGATTCATATTTATAAATTACATATTAGATATACTTTTGAAACTAAAATATTAATTAGTTTTCATGTATATTAAAATCAGTCGATTTTTGCGTTTGCGTTTGGATTATAATATATATTGAATATCGATTCTTAGACAATAATATTTTACTGGCATGCAGTATAGTACAATAAACATACATACATATACTATATCAATGAGCAAATTACACATATGACAGAAAAAAAAAAACAAAAAATTTAATCCTTTCCATGTAGTGTTCTCAATGGAATGCTGTTAGTGTAAGTTAATGAATATAAAACGTTGATCTTTTTATGGCAGTACTACTTTGCAGCTGTAAATGTTTATGGCTGCATCACATACACTATTATATTATTTAGATGAAATTGGAACAAATAACGTACGAAGCAGATTATTCAGATACTATAGTCATGGAACTTACACACACGTACATTTATATATTTTCATAGGTGGTATGTTTAATGTACGAGTAAATGTATATAAAGAATTGTCTTTCCTGTTTAATCGTAATTGGGTAACGCACAAAACTTTGATACCGTTTTTTCCTTTAGTTATAAATCATAATTTCTATCCTTTTGAGTATTGTGATTTATTCAGCCGACATGATATTATGGACCTGCTCTAATTTGAAGGCAAGTCGTTGTTTTTGTGAAAATTCATCCTCCTCCAGCGTAACCGTTAACTGCTCATTATATTTAACAGCGTAAGTGTAGAGTTCATGTAATGCGCAATTCGTATTGAACTCCGTGGTGTGAAGCTGAAATCATAAAATAAATAATATAAATAAATAAAGAAAAAAATAACGTATACTATCTAGACCATATGCCATCAAAGTTCGGCAAGGTAACCGTTGCTCACATTTCTGTGTTCAAAATTTACTCTTTACTTACCCTTGATTCTTCAGCGAGCATAGCATTCATGTCTTGATCGGAAATTGAGGACATATCCCGAATATCCCTGTAATATCGGTCAACCCATTTGCGATACTCGGGTATATCTTTAGCATATAATAGCTTTGAGCTTGGCGAATCCTTGCCTGGAGAGAAGCAAGCTCATTACTATTAGGAAAGTTAACGTTTAAAGCATGGTGTCACCTACCCAATCGATGGTCCGAAGTTGAGCAAGAATCCATAAATGTTTGAGCTACAACTGACAGGCAGGAGTCCACAATATTCGATTTATGTATATCAAATACAAAATTAGGATTTTTTATTAAATTGACCCAAAAACTGTAAAAAAAAAAGAATGGAAACAACAACATTTAATGAAGACTGATTCCTAAAGACTTTTATGATGCGTGCAACTATATACATACCGCAAAGGCAAGCTGTTGCTTTTCCAAGTGTGCACGACTTCAGGATCTGTAATTCCATGCAATAGGGCTTGGTCATCCAAAAAGTCAAACATATATTTAATTGCCAAGGGCAAGGCAGAGCCACGATGAGCGGTGCTAAATATAGTCTCAAAAAGGTCATCTACAAATTTCTGCAAAGTACCCTTAGTCGCCAGCAGTCTTGTTAAGTATATTTCGGAGACCAATTTATTAACACGTTCTCCTTCCTTTTGAACATCGCTGTCATGGTGTTTGACCAAATGCCAATATTTTAGTCCATTATCATGCATATCGTTGTTCAAAGGGCTGCCGGCGCGGCTGAATGTCGGTGAGGAGGAGGTGTACTTCGATATATTTAGAGTTTCATACCTAAACGGCAGAAATGCAAAATTAATTTGCCACATTTCAAAATATTCAACAAAGAAGCAGTATACAGTTTTCATATCCTTTCAGATTTTTAATTTTGACACGATATATTTTATATATATATATATATATAAAATATACGAATATTTTTTAATTTATTATTTTTATTTTTATTTTGCTCATCTGACACACGTCTGAAAGAATATTTCATCTTCGGCATCCTGAAGATAACTGCCCTTTCTTGTTTTAACTTACTTGTGAGATTTCTCGTTTTTATCCGATAATATACTAAAATTATAAATGGAACTTTGCTTTGGTACTAAACTCAGACCAGCTCCATCTGGCACGTTGTAGTGTTGCAATGTATTTAGTTTTTTCCACTCACTCTCCGTTTTCGAAGTAGCGTCTTCATCATACAGGATAACTCGCCCTGTTGCTCCAGTTCGCCATTCTAATTAGGTAAGACACGGATCAAAATTATTATAGTATATATATATATATATAGTAGGTACAAATACATAACTACAAATAATTGCTGTTTACATACCCAAATCCAAATCATCTTTGCGTGGCCTTTGGCTGGATGGTATGTTTCTATAAATTGTTTCTAAACATTTTTCTTTAACTTGACCGATTGTGTCGCAGTCGAGCACTTTAACTGACACGTTTTCAGTGTGCGATGGCAACATATCCAAATTGTTGCAAAATATTGGCTGCTGTGTGATGCTGGCATTCACAGTCATTGGTCGAAAATCGATGGATTGACGAATTAGTTTCTCTTCACTTAAAGAGTAGCGGGCCTCGTGGGTGCACGCATCAACAGGGCCCTTATCCACTTGGCCCTTAACTGCCCGAAATAGCATATATAGAGGTTCTCCGGCGCACTCTTTCAGAAATTTATAGAGGAGAAACGTAAACCATGCACTCAACATTTTTTCTGCTACACTTTCGGTGCGACGAAGTAATAGTTTTGGGTGACTCTTTCCTTCAATGCATTTCTCAATAAGATCACCCAACAGCGTTTTCAAAATATCCGTACAATATTCCAGTTTAGATTGCAATGTGACCATTATTAATGAAGCAACATTAACACGTTCACGCATAGAGAAATAACGATTCGACTCGAGCGTTCTTATAAAAAGAAGAAGGAACGTTTTATTCATTATCAGTTGAGCGAATAGGCGCAATCCTTTTTCTTTGCGTAACAGTTCTGGCCTTTCCCACTGCAAGACGACGTGATCTTCATGATTTGGGAACAGTATTTTCATCGCATACGACCGATAATCCAAGAATGGTATACCACCCGAAGTTAGATCGCCCGTTAAGTCTGTCATTTCCGTTTGGAGTTCGGCAAATGCTTCCTTACATTCGGCAGCCACACGTAATTCTAAAATATCCATCTGCTCCTGCATGTTGCGAAGTACACGATTTGACTCCGAAGTTTTCTTTCTATATGCCACAAGCAACGCAACAAAGAACAGCAATAGAATTACACAGCCGGCTATTACAAAAAATACAACGTTATCTCCCCAATCCGTAATTAAGTTCGATGACTCGTAACTCAGTATGCCAATACGATATTGCAATGATGATCCAATACGCACAATAACCTCTGGTCCACCGGGACTGTTACTGGCAGCCGCCGCTTCAGTGGGTGGCCGACATGTTAATTGCTGTCGTGATAGAGACGTAATATTGCAGTAACCATTACCAATCTTAACTTCGACGTCACTTTCCTTGCAAGCACGATCAAGATTGCGGCCATTTATTGTCAGATATTCGCTTTTAAAGTATTTGACTCGTTCCTCAAACGTGAAATATTCAGGATTTGGGTAAAGCTCAAAATGATTGTTATGCGTCTTTGATAAGTTTTGCACTCTCAGCACATTGTCCATTAGAAAGCCATATTCAAGCAACGTGGGGTTCTCTGGGTCTAAGATTTGACTATCAGCTTCAATAATTGGAGACGGGCATTCCATTTCCGAATCTGACTGAACTCGACATTGACTCACATACATTTGACCTTTGTAAAAGACATAAATGCTTGGTGCTTGTATGCTAGTAAATTGTGTACCAGTAACTGCAATTCGGATTCCGCCAGCCGGAATGCCCTTTGGTACTTTAATCTGGGCACTGGGTCCGGAACTGACCTGTTCAACAGTTGGGTCGAGTACATATTTAAAATTGTAATCGTTAAATTCTCGGGGTCCATTGTCAAATGACATTTTCAGTCGACCTTCAATAATACCAGGAGACGGCGATGTCCGACAAATTGCTTGTGATGAGTCAGTGCTAATGATTTTACAAGGCAAATGATCATTTATAAATGCCAGTATACGTGAACCGGCATTTAAATGTTTGCCAATTATATGTATTCGTGTACCACCTGAGGTAGGCCCAAATCGAGGATAAAAATTCGATATTTTCGGATCAACAAACTCATAATCTTCTTTTGATTCGCCACGGTAGTCACCAATTTGTACCACAATACGCCCATTCCTGTACATTTGCTCACCGGGACTATCCACCGTGCACACAATTTGTTTTGTGTCTATGTAAAACTGTTGAAAGGGCATGCAATTAATGCCAGCGATTCTAACGCCCGAGTAGATGTCGTTATAGTTTTTTCCAAGATTTATGCCCTTTATTGTTATGTTCGTACCACCTTCCCAGGGCCCAGTTTTCGGACCAAAAGAGTGAATTTCTGGATTTGGACAAATTTCGCTACGATTCAGCCAATCCGTCTTGCCTTCGTTATTTTTGTTACACTGTTCCACCACCTCACATGTATTTGTAGATGAACACCAGCCACAATTGTATTTCTCAGCCAATGCTAAGCATATCCCACAGCTGTCAGCCATGTCGCGACAGCGATAAATAACAACTGCAAATGAACGATACATATATATACTTATATATTTAATAGTGTTGGTGGATTAAGGCTTAAGGAATTTAATTAACCAAAGACTTACCATGAATATTGTGCGGGTTATCAAGAGGTTTCGAGCCGCCCCAAATGACCGCAAAAGTTGCAGTTAAATTCGGGGATCGCGATGTGTATTGAAATTCCATGCTATCACAGTAGATAGTGTCGCCAAGCAATTGGGCGTTTAAGCTGGTCACGCGGCCTTCAATGTTGAACTGGCAAACAAATCGTGTCTGCACAATAAATTGTCCAATTATGTGAACCTTGACCTTAATCGATTTGCTAGTTCCGGCAGCGACAAGCACCTCACTGCCATCTCCGGTGGCGTTAATGGTTGGACAGAAGCCAGGGCCCGAGCGATAGCTTGGACCTATTCGGCTAACGCCAGTCACAAGTATATCATTACGGCAGTTCTCGGCTGTATCGTGCGTACAGCGGTGAGCCTCGACGCACCAGTCACAGGGAAACTCCGATGATACGCAGCGTGTACACGATGAGTGTGTGCTACAGTCAAAGAACGTAAAGTCCGTTGATACAAGGTCTGGACCGTTTCTTGTACGCACAGACAGCTTCGCCGTGAAATGATGTTTGCCCTGCTCAATTTGTGGTAACATATCCGTACGTGGCGTGGTACAGTTAACACCGTTACGCTTTTTAGTGGCATTTGTGAATAGAGCCTTGTCTTCGGTGGTGAATGCACAAATTAAATTCTCCTTGAGTTGTGGTAAGTGATCGATGATAAGCTCTAAGGTGCGAGCGGTAGTACGCTGCAATTGATGGGGCACAACACTTGTTATTGTTGTACACTTTCCCGTTTTGTAGCTGACCCAGTATAATGGATCATTGGCGTCATCTTGGCAGTTCGACCGTGGGCTGCACTTATTTTCCAGTGAGCACCAGCCACAATATGGATCTTTGGCGCCCAGGCATTCGCCACATGTCTTAAAGTCGGCGCAATCATACACCTTCACTTTGGACACTTTGCGCTGGGACATGGCGTAAACATATAGGTTCTGGTTATCGAACTGCATGTCCTGTTTTATGGGAGAGCCCACATCCACTCCCAGGCTTGCATATTCGTTTGCAACGGTCGAGGACTCAACGACTACTTTCTTAATATAACCGTTGGCTGTGCCAATAAAGACCACCGTATAGCCGCTAGTGCTGGTCGCAGCCACTGATGTAAGCCTCGTATTAAACATTGCCACTGGAACAGCTGTGATTGGCTGCTCCCCTCCTAGCGGCGAATTAACGTCCAATCCGCAAAAGTCTTCACCAATTGTTTGTAGTTTCTGCAATGACATCATTAATATTACTTATTTTCAATCTTTCAACCCCAAAAAAGTCAATTTTCATTCTTCTTCATTTTCTAAACTACACGGTTGATTTGGTCTGTTAGTTTAATAATAAATCTTTAAATTATGCCTGTGGAAATAAGTTTTCTACATATGTATACACAAAATTTATATATGTATATATATATGAATATACGAATACACATTTACAAACATTTAACGCATACATACCGTTAAAACACAAGGCATGCTGGGCGAGATAAAGTCGAGGCCACGCAATCCAACTCCATTGAAGCATAATTTAATATTCTGCATAAATTTGCGACGAATTGACTTTAAGGAATATATGCAAAGGGCCGAGTTGTTGGTTGGAATGTTGCTGTCACCCTTTGAGAAGGCAGCAAAAAGGACATCATCTTGAATCGAGATGCCCAAACTTTGAGCTAAATCCGAACTAGGTTTGCCCAGGAATCCAGCCTGAACCAAGTTAAATTTAGTACCGCCCTGAGCGTCACTAATGCACTCCACCGGAATTTCAGTGTATGAATAATAGTTGGAGTCCTCTTGGCAAATCCTCACCAGCTTAGTTATATACTCTTTAGGCGACGAGTGATGATTGTGCTTCAACTGGGTGGTGAGAAAGTATGAAAACCGCTCCGAGCTGAACCCGTACACATAGTTAACCAAATATGTTTCGCGGGCGTATGAATTGATGAAGGTGCGCGTGCCAGTTGTTACAGCCGATGAGGCAATTTGAAACATTTTAGTCTTTTCCAGTGAACGAGACGCAACTGCCGGTATCTCGCTTCTGTACGGTGAATTATTGGTATAGGTTACACCCACATACATTACGTTTGTCACTGGATGTTGGGGAGGTCCAGGTGCAATAAAAGCCACCGTTGAGGAGTTCGCATCATTGGCAACAACTGCGTCTGGCACCTCGTGCTCGACTATGCTAACATTTTGAAGATTGCGGACCGTACACGTACCCTGGAATAAGGAGCCACAAGCAATAAGCCGTGACGTGGCACGATCTATAAGCAGCACCTTATTAAAGTTATCCGTGGGCTTTCGCACAGCATTAAGAGGACAGTCAAGTATCGTGCACTCGACTGAATCATTTTGTGGACCCGTCCTCACAGTTTCGTGCAGCTCTAAGTCTGGCGATAGCTGATACAGTCGATTCACACCGCCAACAAAGACTCGTCCGGTTATCGTGTCCACAAGAAGGTGATTGAGCGTCGTATCAAATTTGGCAACATGTGTAATTATGCTGCTGCTGAAGTTCCCAGGGATATCTCTGGTCAGCCCATTCAAATCATTTTCAGTTAAGTTAACCTTGGGGGCTGGTGTCTCACTGCGTCCCACCCTGTCAACTCGAAGAGCCAGTACAGATGGCTCGATTGGCGATGCAGAATGGAGCTTGTCGTTATGATTTTTGGATGTGTATTGTATTTGACCGTAGGCAGAATTTGATGTTGGATTTCCCACAATTGTTATTAACAGTAAACAAAGTAGAATATTCATTTCCACAGTCACAGGCTAATCGCCAAAATGGCGATGCGAACAATAGGTGGTAATCCCTTGCGAAGGATTTAAAATTTCTTATTATTCTTCAGCGTTATCCAATTCGCACTCAAATAACGTCTTCTTTAAATATTTGTATTTATTAAATAACAAATTGCAGCAATTTTTAATGTAGGGATATGTGATGCATTGGTTAAATAGCGAGTTCTGTTCTATCCATATTCATGAGACCTACAGATATACATATGTATACTTTACGACTTGTATCGCATCAGCTTCCACTTCCAGTTATGAGCTGCAACATTATGGTCTTATCTGCAGCTGAATAAAAATACAAAATAAAGAGGATATAGATAATGCATATATAGTCATCAATTTTCTGTATAACTGTACACAGTAACAAATAATTGTATCAAGTATATCGAATAATAAAACACAGCTATGTACCGAAAGCCGAACATTTGCTGAATAAAATCTGCCGAAGAAAGATATGATTTCTTTATGTTTTTGTTCGACTAATGGGCACAACATCTACTTTGATATTTACATTAGAGTGCAGGAGGAAAAATGCGTTTCAGTACGAATGTAAATGAAAAATAATAACAGATAGCACGGCATTTGGATAAACTTCAATCTGCAGAGTACATTATTATACAAACACATCTATGTGTTTATGTATGTATGCACGCATGAGTACTTTTTCGTATGTAAGTTTGTATGCGTTGCAATAATTGATTGGCCTCTGTATATCTTTACGATAAAGACCAAAGCAAATCAGTTCATTTTAAAACAACCAGACAATAGACATTACTATTCAAAGCGTAGGCTAATGAAGTCTTAGAATCAACTTATGCCATCTGTATATGTATGTATATCCATATGTCCAAAAAAAGGTCACGAAGATCGAAAATACAAAGTTTGCAATACGTTAATACATGTATACATACATATTCCATCAGCATTAATTATTTATTACATGCTAACAGGATCTTTTTGGGCCCCAATAGTGCATAGTGCATACGACGGGTGCGATTTGTCTACTGCGACGAAGCCTACGCCCAGCATTCATTAAGAACGGTGTGTGTGAGTGTTTGTTTGGGTGTGTGTTTGTTTGTGTGTGTGTTTGTTTGTTTGTGTGTGTGTTTGTTTGTGTGTGTGTTTGTTTGTGTGTGTGTTAAAAAGACTGATTAAAATTAGTCTGCAAATATACTGTGAAATTTAAAGATTTCTATTTATCTTCACACTAGACAGTTGTTAAAACTCGTACGAATTCAGAATTCTTTCCCATCGGAGTACACACAAATATACATATTTACATATATGCATATGCATACATATCGATATGTATTCATGTGTACATACATGCGCACTTTGCAACTGCAGTTGTTTTTTTTTCTTTTCTTTTTTTTGCAATCTAGGAAAATTACTTACCCTTTTAGATCACGTATTTTGTTCACGCTACAAATGTTTGCAATATGCAACATCTTCAAATAGGTACACTAAGATCGTAAATATGTAGTGGTAATTTTGAAATGTACTTATTTCTAATTATTTGATGCTTCGATTTTCACAAATGAACAATGGTCTCAAGTTTACATGAATTATGTATGTGTACGCGAGTTGATATGTGCGCCCTTATGCACAAAATATTTGGTATCTTTTTATAATTTCAAAGACAGACTTTTTACATTGAAAGAAACACTCAATACTTGGGTTATTGCAAATTAATGTACACTTTTTATGGCACCCGAACGATTCACGCACACACAAACATGCTAAACAAACACACAACCAACTTACTAAAATACAACCCTACCATTTTCAAAATGTCGGATAATTAATATATCGATTAGTTAGTGCATCGATGGTTGGCACATTGACCGCCTTTCAGTGTTGCACAATGCGGTTAAAATTGTAGTGCAACTCGCTGCGACGCCCCAATACATCGATATTTGTAATAAAGCAGCGTTGTTTCGATATTTTTCCATCTCTAAAGTGTGACCACTCTTTCAGTTCCCTTTTCTTCACAGCGTGCCGCGTGTAAAGTTTTTAACAAGAAAATTTTGTCAAAATGTCGGATTCTGAAGGGGAGCATTTTGGTGGCGGCGAATCGGGTGCATCCAAAACCTACCCGATGCAATGTTCGGCGCTGCGCAAGAACGGATATGTAATGCTTAAGGGACGCCCTTGCAAAATCGTGGATATGTCTACCTCGAAGACAGGCAAGCATGGCCACGCCAAAGTCCATCTTGTTGGCATCGACATATTTACACAGAAAAAGTACGAGGATATTTGTCCCTCCACTCACAACATGGATGTGCCGCACGTAAAACGCGAGGATTTCCAGCTCACCGATATAAGCGATGATAGCTACCTCACCTTGATGAGTGACAGCGGTGGCTTGCGCGAGGATCTTAAGATTCCAGAGGGCGCATTAGGAGCTTCTTTGCGCGCCGACTACGATGCCGGCAAGGATCTTTTGTGCACTGTGCTGGGAGCCTGCGGCGAAGAGTGCGTTATTGCCATCAAAAATAATACTGCTTTGGATAAATAAGCTAGCTGATCGGGGTAATTGTCATCCACCGACCTGATACTGGAAAAGTGTAATGATATATTGAAGTAATATCAATTAAATGATGAAAAAATACAAACACGAATGGCTTACATATGTACATACTTGTATATGTACATCTATACATGTACATGTTTTTTACTTTGCTTGACTTGCTTTAATATATATTTCAGCTGCAGCGTCTCGCCACATACGGTAGTTTACAGATAAATATCTCAAATTGGGCTGGGAGCTCAATTGTCTATATGCACTTTTAGTCAACTACATATATGAATTGAATTTAAAATTGCAAAATGCACAAACACGTGGATCTTTACTTATTTTTATTAGCGATGAGTCTTCAGTGTATATAGAAAAGCGCTTGTGTTAGAGCGAAAAAGCATAATTTGTCAACATGCGAATCTGAGTATTTTTCGCATATAGTAGTGTGAGATGGAAAAGAAAATAAAATATTAAATACATACAAACTAAATATGTTTGTGTATACAAATATATATATTTATATGTATGAGTACACACAATTAAGCAAATTTTTGTTCGGCATGTACACTTAAAATGAGTAAAGAATAATTCACATTTTTTGTGCGTCGAAAATTAAATACTCTTGCAGGCATTATTACCAGTAACTGATATAAAAGACGGATTTCACGTTTGGCTCAACGTAATAATTATAAATTAATATAACTAATAGGAAAAAAACTATTTGCCAACTTGTATATGTGTACATCTAAAAAATATAAAAAGTTGGCTCCACCAAAATAAAACGAGAATAAGAAATAGCTTTGCACTGATTCGTATGCTAGTTCTGAAATTGAATAGTAAAAGAAAATAGAGCTCTATATTTAACAAAATACATATCCCATACGATCGAGAAATTAATGATGCTAGGACGAAAACGTTGATAACTTGATAAATAAAAATTAGTCGACAGAAATTATGAATAGTTATAGGAACACGCACCATAAATAATACTTGTAAGCCATGTGAAGTTTTACTAATTAAAGTTCAAGCACTAGGTATACAACACAACAACATTGCAGCCTTCCTAAACATTTCTATAGGTTTAAAAAAAAGTGAACATATGTATAAAAGAAATAAACATTTAGAATTTTTACTTTTTCGTTAAACATGTTTAAATTTTCGTAGTGAATGTCTAAATCTAATGGTGAACTGAAAATTATCGGAATTATACTGAGTGGAACGAAATGAATCAGAACCATGTACAAAACAAGTTGGAATACAAATGCATCATCATTGAGAAAGATGTTAATGTATGTATTTATATATAAATAGGAAACAAAGTCCATCTTTATTTTATGTAGTTATTCGCCTCGATGGCGTGGTATTAAAAAATACTACAATTCTCATCGTTATTATATAATGCAACCCGATAGTCAGCGCAATGGTATAAAAAGTAATAAAATATATAATCAATATTTATATATAAACAATTAACGAAATGCCGGCTATATAAAATAAGATTGCTACGGCTAAGCATTATCTGTCTATCTATTGCTACAACCAAACGATATATCATAATGTGATTGTGAAATAGACTATCGATTCATAGTCTAATGCCACAGTGACTATCGACAAATGTGAATGCGACCATGATAAAAGTTATGTATTAATTTTACGACGGAAGACAATTACTTCTACAAACCTCTGTCAGTTGGTGAAAAATGTTTGCGTTACGTGCTGCCGCTAAAGCTGATAAAAATTTGCTGCCATTTTTGGGGCAATTGTGTAAGTACATAAATTATTAGGAGAATTTAAATTAGTAACATGTGAGATGATTATTTTACCGCATAAATTCTTATTTAAATATGGATTGCTAAACTGTATCGATATAGAATGAGAAAACCCGAACATAACCTAAATTGTGCTTGTAATGAATAACTGATTGCATAATAATTAAAATATCAATAGTTAAACTTGTCTTATTGTACATATGCGAATGTAAATAAGATAATTCAGATAATATAAAATCAGAATTGTATTTGTCCAAACTTTTCTTTAAACCATACATTTTTTAAAAAGTGAGATTGTACATGTAATGGATGTGCACATATCTATTTAAAAACTATTCGGTGCTTGAATTGGCTTAAAAATGTTTGATTGAGTTCATTTTACTCATACTTTATAAACACTTATGAAAATTTCCATTAAATTATTAAGAGATGCTCTTGTGACGTAATCTTCGTATACACACAGAACATACTTGAACAAAAAAGACATAGTATGTAATCAGTTATACCAAAAGTTCACATGATGCACACATTGACACTGATAAACTGATTTTCTTTTTTTTGCAGCTCGCGGTCACGCCGCCAAGGCAGCTGCTAAGGCGGCTGCTGGAGCCAATGGCAAGATTGTGGCTGTAATTGGTGCCGTCGTTGACGTGCAATTCGATGATAACTTGCCACCAATTCTAAATGCCTTGGAAGTTGACAACCGTTCGCCACGCTTGGTACTGGAAGTTGCTCAGCATTTGGGTGAGAACACCGTGCGAACTATTGCTATGGATGGTACTGAGGGTTTGGTACGTGGACAGAAGGTTCTCGATACTGGCTATCCCATCCGTATTCCAGTTGGAGCTGAGACGTTGGGACGCATTATTAATGTAATTGGTAAGTGAACTCAATTAGATTAGCAGCATTATTATTTTGAGTATGAAGTGTATAAAACAATTTAAATTAAAAGGTGAACCGATTGATGAGCGCGGCCCAATACCAACTGATAAGACGGCTCCAATTCACGCTGAAGCTCCTGAATTTGTGGAAATGTCAGTCGAGCAGGAAATTCTAGTTACTGGAATTAAGGTGGTAGATCTTTTGGCACCCTATGCTAAGGGTGGTAAGATTGGTCTCTTTGGTGGTGCTGGAGTTGGAAAAACTGTACTCATTATGGAGCTGATCAACAATGTGGCCAAGGCACATGGTGGTTACTCTGTTTTCGCTGGGGTTGGTGAGCGCACCCGTGAAGGCAATGATTTGTATAACGAAATGATTGAATCTGGCGTCATTTCGCTGAAGGATAAGACATCAAAGGTGGCTCTCGTGTACGGCCAGATGAATGAACCTCCAGGCGCTCGTGCTCGTGTTGCTTTAACTGGTCTAACCGTTGCAGAGTATTTCCGCGACCAGGAGGGGCAAGATGTGTTGCTTTTCATTGACAACATCTTCCGATTCACCCAGGCCGGTTCCGAAGTGTCTGCTCTTCTGGGCCGTATTCCCTCGGCTGTAGGTTATCAGCCCACTTTGGCCACTGATATGGGTTCTATGCAAGAGCGTATTACCACAACCAAGAAGGGCTCTATCACCTCGGTACAGGCTATTTATGTGCCAGCTGACGATTTGACCGATCCAGCTCCAGCAACAACTTTCGCTCATTTGGATGCCACCACTGTTTTGTCGCGTGCCATCGCCGAACTGGGAATCTATCCAGCTGTGGATCCTTTGGATTCCACTTCCCGTATTATGGATCCAAACATCATTGGGCAGGAACACTACAACGTCGCTCGTGGCGTACAAAAAATTTTGCAAGATTACAAATCTCTGCAGGATATTATCGCTATTTTGGGTATGGATGAATTGTCTGAGGAGGATAAATTGACCGTCGCACGTGCACGCAAGATCCAGCGCTTCTTGTCGCAGCCATTCCAGGTCGCTGAGGTCTTTACAGGTCATGCAGGCAAACTAGTGCCTTTGGAACAAACCATTAAGGGCTTCTCACAGATTTTGGCTGGCGAATACGACCATCTGCCCGAGGTTGCGTTTTATATGGTTGGTCCAATCGAAGAAGTGGTTGAAAAGGCCGACCGTCTAGCAAAGGAAGCAGCCTAAATGGCCGTAATAAAATTATTTTTGCGAAATAATATTCAAATGAATTAAGCATTGAAAGTTGTCATGAGTCAGACGAAAAAATAAACATAATTAAACATACACGAGTCTACCAATCTATCTAATGATTTTATAATTGCGAAATTTATTCTAACTCAAGGTACAAGATTAATTTTTTTTGTTTACAATTTGTACAGTAATTCTGTTTATAGCATTGCCCATAGCATTGTAGCTATAGCCTGGTGCACAGAGAAAGTGAAATACGTGGCTCGGCTATTTTTTTTGTGTTTTAGTGTGCAGCCGTTAATTGTGAAGAACTGGCCTAACGATTGATGTATTATAATGATAGACTATAGTCGACCGAAAATCACCGTCGTCTGCACAGGCGACAGTTTGGCCGCACTCCTTGTCCCTATACTTCCAGTGTTTTTAGACATGGGTCAAAACTTTTGGTTTGGTCTCTCTAGTTGTGTCATGTTTGATAAAAATATTTGAACCGCTTTATTGCCCACTTTCTGCATTCGATGGGAAATCTATCAGTGTTTAAGGCGATAAACATATAGAAATGATGATATTTGTAATAATTTTTATTAAGTATGTATTTGTAGTTCATAAATCATAAATTTTTAATAATTAATATTGGTTTTTGGAGTTATTACCGTATTTTTTTTAAACATGTATTCTTTATAGTATCTTGAGGACAACTACAGCAAGTATGTAATTCGAATAGGCAATCGTTCTTTGTGGTTGTTTAATGGTTTTCTTTTTGGAACATTCGATAAACAATTTATTACATTCTATCTCTTAATGTGCTTCATTGTTCATAACAACTCTTCGATTGATTTGTAAATTTATTTGAATTTATATGTATTATGGTTTATTCTTATAATATTATCATATCATAAGTATGTTTTAGAAGATAATTTAAGAAAACATGTTAAATACTAGAAAATCGTTAATAATAAATTTATTCCTGTTGCTTTAGATTTATTGAACAAGCATACACAACATTAACCACATTAACGTTAGTAAGAAGTCAGTTTTATAACGTTTTGTGAATTATAGGTTCATGTGAGTACTCATTATTATTGACAAATATTTATGTACATATGTATGTGTGTAATTATGTATCTAAGCATTCATTATGTATTTTAATCACTGCATTTTTTAATTTCCTTTTGTATTACAATATTTGTGCACAATAACTACATTCTTTAAATTTGTAATAATAGATGAGAATTTTGTTTGGATGTTCTTAATTCATTATGTTATTTTTTTAATATTACTGCGACGAATTTGGTTTTTTAATTTAATAAAATACTTTAGATGTATTCCGTAGTTTGAAGATTTTTAAAACAGTCTGCATAAATGATTAATTTAAACAACTAAACATTTTATCTGATACATTCATGTTTGGTATCATATGTATTACGTGATAGTGGGTATGATTTAAACATGTAACACCTTTGTATAATATTTAAAGACAGACACTAGTAAAATATTATAAATTACTGAATGCACATAATAATTAAACACTTATTTGTGTAGACTGCTTGACACAAATATGTACTCCAAAAATTATTTGTATACTTTTACATACAGAATTGTTCTAGATTTGTATTTATTAATTACAGTTTCTGTTTAAATCAGTAATTGAAATTATCAGACATTCATTTACAAATTTACATTTACTCTAACGAAAAAAACACGCACACACACATACATTACATACATAAAAAAGTACAATTTGAATTACATACATATCTATAGAGACTTAGCCTAGCACACATGCTTCGAGACAATTTCAATTTCAATAAGATAATTTCATATTAATTATTAAGATGATCATTATGATTTGATTTTTTAATCAAAGTATTCAGTTTTTGTAGTTAAATATATTGTTATTGAAAAATTCATTTTAATATGAAAAAAATTAGTATAAAAACACATAATAATAAGCATAATAAAACTTTTGTTTTGTATTTAAGTATCGGTTGCATATGGTTGTTGTGGCTGCATGGTAACCACATTAAGTATATTATACAAGAACTTAGATATTCGCATTAAAGTCTTTACCTAGGATGAGTAGTAATGTAAGCGGCCAACTGGAACCGTGATTTGTTAAGGATAAGCCTGAATCTGAGCTGGGCCAGTTTCATTCCATTAATTCAGTACTTATTTTAGATTTGGCTCAAAAATGTCAGATACCAATCATTTGCAGTTATAATTTTATTTAACAATTATCTATAGTTTTTAATGTTTTCTCTTTTGTTTGGTTGTAATTTTTGGTATAGTTTAATTTGTTAATGCTAATATTTATTCTTTAACTAATGCTTTGCAATATCGAGACTCCAATCATAATATTTATACGTGTATGCAGTTTTCTTGTTTAGATTTTTTAAATTTTTTTTTATATATTCACACTTGTAGTATCCAAATTGAATGTTAATAACATGATAAGAAGTTTTTATTATGCTTAGATAAGTACGTCGGCATGTATAACCAATTTCATATACAATTATATTTTCATTCTGATACACATATTTGTTTCTATGTATGTTTGTAGTAAGTGCGTACAAGTGGATAGCTAGCTAAAGCTTTATATGTAGGCGGCTGTATATGTGTGTGCTAGTAGAGATCCTTTTAAACAAGTATATTTCAATTGTTACATGCATTCACATTGTAAAATGTTCTTCGTATGTGCATGCGTGTGTGTTCAATAGTAAAGAAGTGTTGGTATGTATATGGATGTGGTACTACTTGTCAGTGGCATATAGTTTTAATATTTTTTCCATCTTCAGCATATGTAGTAGAAACCCTCTAGGGAGTTATTATATAAACATTGAATTTGATTGTTATAATCGAATATTAATATATATTTATATGTATATTGGGAGGGGGTTAAATCCTCTCGATCCACTTGCATTTAACGGGACAAATATTTTATTCCGCTTGCTTTCATTTTTCTTTATTTTCAAAATTATTCAAAGCGTTTAGATAAATTATTTCTGAGTGCTTGTAAACTATTTCCTGGACACGTTCATCCATTTATACAATACATATTTGTAGTAATTTCGCTTTCATTAAGCTTTTGACTTTCAGTTACACACACATGATGTAATGCAGAAGACAACATATATGATCTGTAAAGAAACTAAAGATTATTTTATAAGAGGAAACGAACACTTTTTAAGTTTCTTCTCATATTATAACTAATAAATTTTCGTTTTGTTCAATTACAAATCAACAGTGCTTACTGTTGTTGTTGCTGCTGTTTCTTATAATGTTTTATAAACATAGATCATATTAAGCTATCGGAGCGAATTATTGATGCTATATTTTAACTTAAGTGGCGCATAGGTGATCCGCCTACTTCTGTGATACAAAATCGAAAGTCGTTGCCCCGCTGATTTTGCCTGATGCACTTCGGTGAAAGTGCACATTTTGCCATTTGTTGTCGCGCCGGTGCCATACACGTGTCTCCTCCGATTGATGAGTGTGTGCATGGCCTTGCCTAATAGAATTTTAGAACGTGTTTGAAAGAAAATATATTAAATAATATATAATAACATTTTAGAGCAGATGGGTAAAAATCAATTTCAAGCCTTCATTTTAGTTTAGCTTGCTCCGACGTTTTAAACTGTGCGTAAGTGAACAACCAGTTACCAAAATAGTAACATAATTATGTAGAAATATAACTTAAACTTATAACTTATTTTTAAAACTAACATAAATTCACTCACTTGTCAATGTACTGCGTAAGTCTTACATATGCGATACAAGCGGCTTCTTCTCCCAGTAAGTGGACGTGCGGATTCAATATTGTAGTGTTAATGGCTTTGCAATTTTTGCCAAGAACTGTAGAAAATAAAATTATTGGCATTATATATAAAATACAAAAATTTCCTTTAGCCTTAGAAATATATACCATTTTCAAAGTAGAATTTGTGAAAATCAATTCCTTCGACCAAATTACCCAATGCTTCTGGCTCAAAGGCAGTCAGATGTGGATCACAAATTTTACTACACGGAAAAAATTGTCAATAATATAACAACAAAAAGTAAAAGATTCATTTTGAATAATCCACAGTATCAAGGATTAACTTACGTATATCCGTCGAAGTCACCGCTATTGATGGCCTCAATCAACTGTTCTGTGATCTTTATTATTTCCTGTCGTCTGGCTGCTTTGTATATATATATTTGTTTCCATGATGTTAAGTAATTATAGCGAATCAGGGAAGCAAGTCAGTTTATATTCAAAAGTGTATATAATTTATAGTCGTAGTTGTACAGAAATTACAACCACTGATGAAATTCGATTACGAGCGATAGTAGGATGAGAAATACAATTGAACGATCCAACCAACGCACCAGTGGAACAGCGCAACAGAACAATCATAACACAACTAAATGTATATAATGGTATTTCAGTAAACTCTTGAAAATTAAAGTACATGGCGTTTCGACAATCGTATACATATATATATGAAGTATACCTATATGTATGTCATATACAAATAGATACATTATAAGCTATAGGAATGTACATACATATACACTTATGGGCGTACGCAAATTGGTATATGAATGTATATACCAAATTATTATTGGATAAGAGCAGCTCTCCCAATTTATAAACACATAAATACAGATCTACACATTACGCAGTGTTGTTTTTAATTTCAATTACAAATGAATAAAATGTAAATGAACTGTTAAGCATTTTGAAAGCGCGTACTCTTATGAATGTAAATAAAACAGTGGCACTTGTATCTAAATAATTATCTACGCTGCTACTACATTTACTACATAAACAAGATAGAGTGCGATAGTTGAAAGCGTTTGACTGTGAAGTACCCTCTTCCCAAGTCTTAATTATTATAAATCGTTGACGACATAGATATTTTTACTCAAACATTCATCACCATTTTTATGCCCATTATATTTGAGTATTAATATTCATATGATAATAGGTAAAAACTTGAGTAGAGTATATTTTTTGTGGGCTCTCTCGACTAATGTACCCAAATACAGGCTTTTAACAGATATTGATAAATTGAATTAAGTCCATAGGTATAATAATAGGTGATGCAAGTGCCAAATGTATACACTACTGCTTAGTTTTTGTTATAATTTTTGGGCTATATATAACAAAATTGTACTTGTACTTGAACTGAATAATTTATAGTTCAAGAGGATGTACAATTTTATTAAATAGATTTTCTAATTCACAAGGAAAATTATTTCTTTCCATAAAAACGAAGTTTAAATGAAATTTTGACCAAAAGAGATTTAGACTTTGTACTCAAATATTCCATATTATATTAATTTGTTATAGTTAATTTAACAAACGAGTGCCTTCCCTCTTAGCTATACTTTCTAAATACATATGCACTTCTTACACATCTTAGCATGTAGATAATGTGGTACATCTTACTGTACAGAAGAACAATTAAGAAGGCACAAAATGTGTATCGAAATCCCTTTTCATAATAATAAATTAAAATGAATATTTTCATACGACAAGACATTCAAGCATTCATTGAAGTACAAAATAAAATGTGTAATATACACTGATAAGTGAGAACATGCAAGAAATTGATTAACAGAAAATGGGAGCTAAGGAAAAGGCACCTTGACATACGTACCTGAAGAGCATTGTGAGTTTCCTGAGATTTGCTGGCAAGTTTTAGCAGGACACACAATCCTTATTTCTAAAATTCACATTTTTATAGATATATATATATATTTATTTATAAATATATATGTATAAATATATGTGAACACGACAATAAATAAGACAAAATTCAATGTATAAATGAGGACTCGAGCTCTTCATAAAATTTGTATGTAGGTCAATATATGAATATGGCAAGTATGATTTTAATACAGATCAGATTATGTAGGTGAAGTGAATTGGTTTGCATAAAAAAAGTCTAAATGCTTTAAAATGCTCCTAGCTCAAAACGAGAGAGTCATAACCGACATTTTTAATACAGCAGTAGTCGGACTTGTTTTTAAGATATATGTTCACAAAATGTATATAATATCAATTCAATTTAACCTCATATATATAGGCGGGATGGATCACATTTACATAATAAGTTTATTAAAAAGTACGCATATGCATACGCATTCTAAGATAGAGCGCCAAGCACTTTGCTAACTTTCAACACCAACAGACTCATCAGCTAATTTGAGATAGATACACAGGTACGACTATTATGTAATACGATGCCAGACACTCTTATAAAATCTACAGGGTATGCGAGTTGACGAGATAACGATACATACGTATGCTTGCATTCGCAGCTGAATTAGAAGCTTCCGTTTTTGGATAAACAGCAAAAATTTAGCATGCGATCTGCAATAGATCAGAAAGAATAAAACACATAGATATACTTATAAGTACATACAATAATAGTAGCGATCGAATGAAATACTTATACGCCATTTATTTTTTTATTTGGTGGCCGCATATTCAACTGGCAAATGTACTGTTCAGTTTTGTAGAAAATGTCTGACATACTGGAGCATACTCACCTCTGAGGCGGGAGTTTGATTGCAATTGGTTGCTAAAATCGTGACTTTGACATTTTAAATCGAAGCCATCAATTCTATTTGTATTGGTTTTGGTATTGGTATTTGTATTGATATTGATACTGGCGTGTTTGTTGGCATCTACTCTGATGAAGCCAACGCCGAATGGTACTGGAAGCGAAGATGTACACGCTGCCCCGTAGTGGTTAATGTTGAACGAATAGTTGATCGCCGGATTTGCTTGGACCTGTGATTGGACGCCTAGTATTTACATAAATAATGTGTACGGTCAGTACGATAACAGAGCAATAATTATTGATTCACCCCGGCCACTTGTAAAATGCGAATTAGTATTAAAAAAGTTGTTTGCAGCGTGAAGCGACTAGGACTGGAGGAATATTATACAGATATGTCATTAGATTATTTTGTGTTTGATTTTAATGATTGAACCGCTGCATGGTTGTTGTCCAATTAACTATGGGTACTGAGTTAAAAATAAAACCGATATTACTCTGGAAAATTTTTTGTAGAGAACAAGAACTCGAGCAACGGTTGAAACTGAATCAAAAGGATTTTGTTCATTACAATTGCACTTTCTGAATTTGTAAGGGGAATTCCGCATTATTTGTATTAAATCTGGCTGTACTATTCAAATATTTTTGTCTTGAGAAATTGTTAAGAACAAATTTTCTACAAATAGTTCTAACCTTTTTGAAAAGTCAAGGTGGTATAAATTGAGCATTTGAGAGATCTGGTCGAATGTTGAAAGAGGCGAAGGTATGTTAAGTACCGTTTCCAATTTAATCCAAGCTTAGCATCTCCAACGCTGAAATTAAAATCAATCCATCAAGATGACGCCTTTAAGCTAGTTGCATGATAACAACAGTCTTGATTAACAACTGACAACTCTAAGTAGACCACGAAATTGTCTTTAAATCCCTTTTAATGATTACTTTAAAAGCATTCATTTAATTCATTCCTCAAACTGACTTCCAGGCTCCACAATTGGTAAATTGAAATTATACCCAAGCATTCTGATGGAAAGGGACACAAAGTTACACATAATAATGATGATGAGCATAGCGTGTTACAGAACTTAATGAAAAAAGAGTACACAAATATACATATACACGAATATATTTGTACACTCTTTTTATTAATTATAATAAATATTTTGAAACGAATAATGAAAATGAAAATTTACCTTCGGGGTCTTTTGATATGACTGTGGTACTGCGATCAACGATTCCTTTTTTATCTTCTAAAAAAAAAAAAACAAATTTCATATTTGAAAATGCAACTGTGTTGATTCCAATAGTTGTTATTATTTTTATGTTCAGTGTGTAATTGCGAGCGTAAAATAATAGCAAAATGTTTTCAAATATTTATATATATTACCAAATAACTTTATACGCACGCAAATACACAATGGGCTTTGGATTTTTTACTCCTCTTGTAATTAATAGATATGTAATGTTGGACTTTAATTATATAAGTTTAAGTTCACAATTAAGTATGTTTTTAGAGCAAATCATAAAAAAATCAATTATATCAAATACTCAGCTAAAACGTAATAAAGATTATAAGAGCTAGGATACCTAGTTGGTTGTGAATGTATATTAATTATATTTCACTTAACGGTGCTTTAAAAAAGCAAAAATACTCTAGTCGACAGGCTTCGACTAATATATACCCTGAATTTTTACCTATATTACGTCGTACACGTCTTAGATATTTAAACCAACACATTCAAAAAATTAGTGTAGTTTGGTATTTGGTATTAACCGATAACTATTAATATTGGCGAAACGGAGAAAGTATGGATTAAGTAAATATAACAAACTTGATCTACGGGTGGTATACCACGAACTTATATTCGAAAATGTGATGTTGCTATTTTCTTTAGTATTTCAAAGCCGCGTGCTTAGCCGGACCGACGGATACACTGAAATGGGTATATCGACTCGACTGTTGATGCCGATCAAAAATATATTTACTCTATGGAGTCAGATTGCTTATGTCAGTTACATACTTTTCCACAACTGTTTTTCAATATATACAGGATAAAAAAACCAACCAAGTTTATGGAACTAACAATAATATTTTTAATTTACATAATCAATAAGACTCAATGTGGTTAGCATTAATATCTCAGATGTTGAAAGATAATTGAAATATGTACAAAACGATACAATATGAAATAATGAAACATGAAGAATATGATTATATACAGGCACATTAAAAACGTGGTACGACAGCTACGAAAACGACACTGAATTTCAAAAATACAATAAGCGTGCATATTTAATAGATTATAATTCAAGTAAATTCAAAATTATGCATTAATAAAAGTACCGAGCTACATGGACTACAGAAAGCGACATTATTAAGTCATAATGTGGTAGAGAGCCTATATGTAGTTTTTATTCATATATACATCTATAAGATATATATGAAAATATGTATTCATATAATATTTATACATATATCTGTAAATAATTATTATGTATATATAGATTTAATATATTGTATGCTTATATTCACTATCTTTCTGTGTGTTTAAATTGTATTTTGGCTAGGCATTCATTCAACTATAAATTGTTACCTAACTAGTTCAACTCATCTAAATAAAAATTCGGCCTCTACTGGCATCCATGATGAAATCGTTAAAAATATATAAATCCTGACTACGTTTCTAATGGAGTTTAAGTATTTACCCTTTACGTCATCGTCCTCTAATGTTGTGCTTGAAGAATCAGTTGATTCCTTAACTTGAGATCCGTCACCTTTTTTGGTGATCATGCTTCTACCTACAAACGAATATAACCAAATATATATATATATATGTTTTTGAATAAAAGATTTAATCCACTTACTAGAAAAGTTCCTAGTTGCAAGCATCGTTGTCAGTATTGCGCCCTTAAGCTTGCGGCGAGCATTGAATTTTTTAAGACAGTCAACGGTCTCTTGACGATGTACCACAGAAGCCACACGTTCTCGTTGCTATAAATGTTAAAACAAATAAATCAAGAGATGGATAGAAATAATAAGTAATAAGCACAAGCGTACACAAATCCATGGGTGCTTAAGAGCCTCTGCTGCTGTGATTCGCTTATTGGGGTTCACAGTGAGCATTTGATTAATCAAATTTTTTGCCTCTGGCGTGACAGTGTCCCATTCTGGCGAAGGGTACTATAATAAAATATAGACAAATTTTCTACTTAATAAAGATTATCAATGTAGAGCATATTTGATCTAAATATATCCGTTAGCCTGTTTCTTTTCTTAATCTATATATTGTGCGAGATTTTCATAGCTTCGTATAATTGCATATCAACTCGACAAAGTATGGAAATTTGTTTATATAATAACATTTTGGCTTTATGGCAATAGATAATTATTCTTACATCATAGGCCCCTGCCTTTATTTGTGAATACAAGCGGTGCTGATCCTCGTCCCAAAACGGCGGATAGCCAACCAGCAATATGTAGAGAATAACTCCTGCATATAAACAATATAAATGTTTAGTTACGTATACAAAGTATGTTATGTATGAGTTAATATTATTTGAGTGTTAGTAAAAATTACATCAATATACTACATACACACGTAAGTACTTAAAATATATGATAGTTTCATCTGCTTACCGCATGCCCATATATCTACCGATTTGCCATATGGCTCCTTCTTCAATACCTCTGGCGATAGATAACCGGGAGTACCAGCAAATCCAAACCAGGCTTGGTGATCACCTTGTACTTCAATGGCTAGACCAAAGTCAGCGAGTTTCACAGCTGCACCCTTTGCCTTACTAGCTAATAGTAAATTCTCAGGTTTGAGATCTCGATGCACCACACCATTCTGGTGGCAGTGATTGACCGATTCCAATATTTGCTGAATACAATGTGATGCATCAGCCTCTGAATAAAATTCACGTGCAACAATATCTTCGAAAAGTTCACCACCAGTTACACTGTAAATGTATTTAGTATAGTCAATTTTGTTGATTGGTAGATTGCTTTCATTCGGAAATTGTAATTTAATTTTTGTTTACATCTTTGTGTTAGTACTATGTACATAATAAGTTAGTGTGCATATTTTAGGGGGTTGTATGTGAGTAAATAAGAACTCGGAGGGGAAAGGATGAACTATGAATCTCAATAAACAATAGTCAAGTCATTGCTTTATCCACAAAGAGACCCAAGAGTTTTTCACAATAACGATCAGTTACACTCTCTTTAGTTTTTGTTATTAACAATGTACATAACATATTAGTACATGTACAACTAAGAAAATATGTGAGAGTGCTACTTACAGATCAAAAACAAGATAATGATAGTTTTCCTCCTGTATGCTGTCATGCAATCGAACTGAAAATGACAAAAGTGAAAAAGTTACTTTATTAAGTATAAACAAAACTTCTTATTTCCATAAAAATATATATGTATTTGCATAACTTAATTATAACAGGTATACGTATGATGAATAACAATAAGTTTTTTGTTTGGACGTTCGGCAGACGTAAAGTTGTAAACTAGTAGCGGTGTAAGGAACATGTTTCAATATTTATCTACAGAACTGAGTTATAGAGTAATAAAACAATCAAACAGATACATAGTTAATGGACATGGCTTTAACGCCTAGAATCGCCTGGAATATGGAACTTATCGTATTATATCATACCAATATTAGGATGATGGAGTTTTCTACAAATCCGAGCTTCTCGCTCTAGTTTTTGGAAATCTGCAAGAAAATATTCATATAACACATCATATATAAGTATGAATATAAAGGGTATATATTCTGACCTCTTGCTGTTAGCTTCTTGGTATTTATAATCTTTGCCGCAAACTCGAATCCCGTTGATTTTTGGACACATCTTTTTACAATTGAAAAGGCGCCCCTGGAAAATCATAAATTCATGTCAATTGATTTATTTTATTTCTTCTGGCTGTCCGCCGTGTTTACGTACTTTCCGAGTTCCTCTTTGATATCGTAATTGTCCGAAAAACGCGTACAGGCTGCTGGAGCAGCCATCGCGATGGCACACTTGAGAAAATCTATCGTGCGTGTGTGTCTATAAAAGTGCTTTGCACTTAGCCGCCAAGCCTATGATAATAAATTTGCAAGTAAACTTTACCAACCCTTGTATCTGGTGTATAGTTTAATATGTTGTGGCTTCCTCGTTATTTACTCTTCTTTTTTCGATTCTCGTTTTTTGCTTGTCCAATTAAATGGTGTTTCTATACGAAATAAATATTAATTCATAGGTATTTTAGATTAATACACATTTATGTAATTAATTTAAAACGATAATAATTTCCTTATTTTTGTAGTAGAATTTACATACTGTAATTTACAATAAAATAATCGATTTTTTCCCATCGATTTTTAGGTAAGATCAGACAATTTTACGGCCACACTGCAAACAGCTGGTTTTGTAAATGAGACGACATTTAAGTACATGTGTACTTTGCCTATAGCATGGTCGAGGAAAGTAATTAATTAAAATGTGTTTGTTATTATGAATTATTTTGAATACTTTCTTTACAAAATATAGGTTGCTATTTGCACTTACGCTAATCGCGTAAATCATATATTCCTTTGGAATAACAATTTCTATATCCAATTTATAACATATAACATACATACAAATTCTGATTTTGATTGGGAAGTCAACTTCCAAAGAATAAGTGTGTATATGTGCGGCATCAGTTTGCTATGTCCAAACATACATACATGTATGTATATACACGTACGGTTAGTAACGTGAACATGTGTAAGACTAACGACATGCACAGGAACGGAGAAAATTTGTTGCAACGCATTTTTAGCATATTCAACAGATGGTCAAATCTCACATGTTTTCAACCAGAAAAATACTATTCAGTATTTATGTGAGAATTTATTTAAATAAGTGTACATATGTACACATACAAATTGAGTAAAACATTTCTAAAAATGTACATGCAAATACATATATATGTACATATGTAGGTAATGCATGCTTTACTCGTCGTTCATTATCGATAAATTGTTTATCACGTACAATATGTACACATACTCAAATATAGAAGCAGCTATTAGTTATACCCACAAAAATTGATTTCAACGGAGGCTTTGAATGGAAAACAGCCAAAGCAATTCATATAAACTAATGGTAACGAATTCATAGAGTCTATCACACAGTGTATTTTTTAACACAACAATTAACGATGGAGATAATGAAATGTCCATTCAAGCTTACTTACTTCTGTAAGTAAACATACGTAATTTGGCAACGTAAAAAAACGCTAAAAAAAATCCAGTCGCTGCTGATTTAAATTATTCCTCGCTGGCAAGTTAATACGTGCACTGAGTTCCACAACAATTACAAATCTGATACATATAAAACAAGATATTGCTGAAGTAAACCATCTAAAATACATTGTATTTACTATTTTATTAATTGCAATTATATTACAAATTGCAACAAGTTTTTCAGTATACACATGCACATACATAAATACGCATCTATGTTCATACATTCATATATGGCCATATTCATTTAACTGATATCTCTGCAGCTATTTACTGTATTTTAAGGCACACATGACAATTGATACGCACGTGTACATACATATGTAAATATATAGCTATATATATATATATATATATATAATATATATATATATATATATATATATATATATATATATATATATATATTTATAAAAATATATATATATTTATAAAAATATATATATGTACATACATATCTATTTAGGTATCTTTGTGTACATGTTTCTCTTGCTTCCACATTCCATTATAGCTGCGCATGAATTTTCCACCGATTTTCCAATTGACAGTAATGTCTGCTGCAGGGAGGGTATACGAATACATACACATTTACTTTGTATATGTATTTGTATACAATCTACGCATGTTTTAAGAAAGATTTATGTACATAAAGTTAAAGTACGTATTTCAATTGAGTGCATCAATTCATTTGTACAAAGAGCTTTATCATCTATATATCATGTCATAATTCTTATGCACTTTCTAGTAAATAAAACGGATAATGCTACTCACGTATGTATGGATACAATAATTACAATGAATATGTATGTCAGGTACAAAAATTGTCAAATCGACAAGTATGTTATATAGATTTATATGTGTGTCCTTGAGCGCATATATACATATACTTTAAAAGTCGCAAACATTTATTTATGTATGTATGAAATGCATAAATCTGCTGATCTCTTTGTAAGAAAATCATAAAATTGTATGTAACTTAAATACACACATATAAAGCGTAATTGTGCACACATGCGTAGATGGCGTATGTATATTATATATATACATGTTTAAGGATATTAATGTCCTTTGGAAATTGGGCGAGGCGAAAAAGTGCAAATTTTATCTACATATCTGGGTACCTTTTTGCACAAAAAACTTTTCACAATTTTAACTGGTACATATAATGCGTCATGTTAGGTTTTTTTATACATATGTACATTGATACACATAAATCACATGTACACATATTTCAAAATGTGAACGAACGAACGAATTTATCACTTTCCAGAAAACTCACGTATCGATACATATGTACATAAAATATATATAGCTATATATATAAATATTTTTTTTAATCTATATGTATGCAAAGCTTGTATCTGTGCTGTAGTCGCTCCATTAAATAGCGTTAGTTGCGTTTCAAAATTCAGTTGATTTACTATTATATGCAAACTCATAAATTTACATACGTATATACAAACACACCTCTGGAAATGCACATGAACGTATAAATATCTATAAGCATTGATATTAACCTATGTATATAAATATTTATATATGGTATATGAAGATAAGCCACGGGACAGCGATGTGATAAATATATACATAAATTGATTCCTATGAACATACATATTGTCACGAAATATTTACATACATAAACGTATATACGTGTGTATGTATTTATAAGCATATATGCATATAGAGAGGTACATTCAAACTTATGTATATATTTGGTATACGTATAAAGTTTGTATCTATCAAAATGAATTAGTATGTACATACGTACGTATGTATATACATATATTATGTTTTAAATGTGTTTCACTATAGTATATACATGGTTGACGGGACCAGGCGACACGCGACTTGTATATATATATATATATATATATATGTACTAAGTATTGTTTTGTTAAACGTCTGTTGGATAGCAAAGCGAATTCAATACTGATGGCTTTCGATACCGAGCAGCATCAGGAACAGCTATAGGAATGCATATATGTTGTATATGTATTGTGCTTCATATTTCTGTATCCCAGTTCGCCTCTTTATTCTGTATTCTCTCTGAGCGATAAATTGGAAGCGAAAGTCTCCAAAGCGCAAATTTGGAGAGTCTCCACCATTTCGACGCATGACCGAAAAAACTATTCTTCCTTCAAACAACCTAGAGCTTTTAAGCTTATGCTTGAAGTTATCGATAGCTGCACATGCTTTAATAAAGTACATGTCGAGCATTAGTTTACCCTTTCGGAGAGTATTTTAATTAAGCAGTGGAGTGTGTAACGCACTGCCATTTCGATTGTCTACTTTTATGCAATCTACACTCTTACTTTTGGGGGTTATCTTAATGATACTTATCCACTTTTAAAAATATTTTCATATGGTGGTAATAAGTTGGTTTATTTTATAAAGTATGGAATGAAATCGTTCGATTACACATATTGGAATGGGTTTGATAGTGTTTATAAGTTGCTAATTAAATGCACGTATTTATGCAATAATATAATAATAATATATAATTTGGGAGTATATTTATTACAAGCTTTTTAAAGTTCTGAGGTCATACGATTTGTTAAAACTTGAACACGTCGAGCATTACAGCTTTTACAAAGCACATGATCATCTAAAGGGTAACATCCACGACCATCCGCTTCTGACGACAATAAGAGGGCACAGTCCTGTTTAAAAACATAATAACTTCTGAGTATAACGCGGTAGTAAGTAGTTCTGTTGTACTCACCTCGCATTTATAACATTCTAGGTGGAAGCTGCGGTCGAGGGCAACTACTCGCACTGTTTCTTCTTGTCCCGGCTCTGGCATAATGGGCTCTTGGCAAACACAGCACCGAGGCGCAAATTTCCTGGAATCAAATTAATTTTTTAAAATCATATTTTTTATATTTATATGGTTTAAGTTACTTGTGAAAATCAGCAATGCAATAATTCTGATTGGTGGCATCAACTGTGAATGGGATTGCTGTAAAACGATAATAATCATATTGTTTAATTTAATAATATTTCGGTTTTAATATCTATGTTTGTATTTACCATCTAAACTGTTTCCACATACAACACAAGTAAAGCACTGCGGATGATATGGTTTTCCAGTGGCCCTAAGAATGCGCTCCAAAATTGGTTTCAAGCAAACAGAACATTTTTCAAGTGTTTGTAAATAATCATACTCGCAAAATGGTTTTCCTTCAAGTGCATAAAATGGTTTGCCTTGCAGATTTAATTGGCATTCGGTGCAAGTGAAACAGGAAATGTGGTAAATTTTATCCATGGCTGTGCACCCACTGTTCTCGCCTAATACGCGGTCACCGCATTTATAACATCGTCCTAATATTAGTAAAATAAATTAAATTCAGTCAACTATTTGACTAACTAAAGAATGTTTATGATTAATTGATTTACTGACCATAACTCTCCATTTCGCTCGCAGAATTAATGGTGGTTAAATTGTATTGGCTAGTGCTTTCGATATTTTCATTTTTTTTAGAATATCCAATACCATTTGGAAGACCATTTTCGCCTCTGCAATACAAAGGAGTTGTGGCACCACTCGTTACTAAAAGTCCATTGTCTCCGCTTGTCGAACTGCTCTGTATATTGCTTTGATTTACGTACGATGCATATATATTATAATTGGTACGCGACGATATATCAATAGGTGGGCGTGGATTTATGGGCTCATATATCGAATCATATGTGGAAGAGCTCTATAAGAAAAAAACAAATGGAAAACAAGTAATATTGCTCTAGTCGAAAGTGCCTGTCTCTGAGATATACTGCCCTAAAAAGTGACTAAGAAACTGGTACTGTCACTAGACTTCATATTGAAAATAATAAAATTCTTTAACAAGGCTAAGAAGTTTGATATTTATGCTGATCGCTAAAAAATATAAATGTATAATTTCTAGTTTTAAAATTGTTGTGTTCAACCATACCTGAGATAATGCACCATATCCATAAGAATCCGTACACTCTTTATTTTGATATCTCTATAATATACATTAAACATAAGGCGTGTGTATAAGAGAAGTATAGTGTTAGAGAAATAATTTGCTTGAAAAATGTATATCTAAGGTTTATTTTGTATGCCAAATAATAATTTACCTTAAGAGATGGCGTATGTGAAGAATAATGATCGGCGTAATTTGTATGTGATATTGATGGTGAGGACTGCTTATTTGCACTATTTTCTTGGAAATCTACCGCTTTGTTGAAGACATCACTTACTCGTCGAAGCTCACTATAAGAAGAGCTCACTGGGCTAGGTGGTGGTGGTAAATCTTCATCGAGCTCCTTTTCTAACAATGGGTTTGTACAAATGGAAAGCATTCTAGGCAAAGATTTTGAGCCAACATTAGCGTTAGCAAGAATTGAATCTGTAACAATAAGCTCAATTTAATTTATTTCTGTATTTATATTTACCGTAAGCACCGAAAGAGATTGTGCCATTAACTTACTTTGAGAGCATGTATGTTGTACATTAGAGTAAAAAATGCTATCTTCTGGTTGAGTAGATATATGTATGAATGCAGCCTTAGAGTCGTTAGTTGCGCCATCAGTTGAAGAAGAAAGATTGCTATAAAGTGAAGTAATTTTGTTCGAAATAGCATGACCACTCAGAGATGTGGAGGAAAATTTTGGAATGCTTGGGATTTGTGTCGTTGATTGAGATTGTGATCCCAAAAGCCCTTTCTTTTCCATTTGCTGTTTGTGATATGCCAAAGCCTCCAATTGCTGTTCCAATACAGCCGGGTTGTCTAAATTCGTTTGACTGTTGCCAGCCTTTTCACCAGTTTGACTTGAATAAATGAGTTGCTTACGTAAAAGACTAGAGCCGCTCGCAGCTCCTTTGTTTCCAGAAAATTCTAAACTCTGCAAGGGTTGTGAATAAAGCGGTTCTCGGGTGTCCGTAACCAGTTTGCTGAGTGGCACCTTAAAAATTGTTTAATTAAAATGTGATTTTAATAAGATGTGATATTTAAATTTAATTACCTGAGGCATTTCAATTGTTTTTTTTAATGGCTTCGGTGGAATGGATGGTGCCGCTTTCGCCTTGTTATGTACATCACTTAGTGCAGCACTCGCTTTCTGTTGTAAGTTGTCTACCAAAGCTGCCACTTTTCCGGTTCGTACATATCTATCGTCGCTCCTAATATTTAATGTTGTTAACTGCCTTAGTTGTTCATCTGAGGATTCCATTGTGTACGTTCCTCGTTTAACCAATGCAAGGTGTATCCAAAATAAAAGTGTAGTTTTGTGTCTTTTGACTTTAAATTGTAAAAAGTACACAAAAATGAACCAGAAGTGGCGTATTTCGGTTAATATTTGGAGTGCAATCCTTTTTATCGCTTTGAAATATTAATAACATGGAAATATACACAAAGTTTTTTTCTCCACCACAAATTACCCTTTGTTTGTAATTTCTATTTGGCTTAACATTTCTTGGCAAAACTTGAACTTTACCAGTATAGAATCCACATTTGTTAAGTTACTTGTTTGTTTCATATCCATAACACAGCTAACTTATAATTTCTTGCAGCTGGCAATTGATTAACAAATACACAACAATAACTGAGAGCTAGCGATATACTATCGATAGTATCGTTGTTATGTGTCATGCTCAATGGTGTCGAGATTTTCGCACAATTGCAACTATCGATTACGGTTCGCCAAGCAATAAACAGTAAAAGGAACGAGTATAACTTGATAAATACAAATATTGATGTATATTTTTTTGTGTTTAATAAGGCTTCCGTGCTGTAATATTTTAATTTTTAGACACAAACATGTTTTAATAACTTATCTGATTTTAGGTCTATAATCTAAACATTTGGTCAAAACTTCATTTAAGGATTAATGTTATATAATTTTATATGAAGAAATGGAGTTGGGTTTCATTTGGACTTCGGTTTTTTATTTGGCACAAAGCTCGTCGACTTAATAGCGCACTTGTGCTGACCATGTAATCCATGCACTGGTAGACAGCGGCAATCACTGACTGTTTCGGTTTTAAAAAGTGTGTCGGCAATGGAGGATGTGACCTGACTGAGCACTTTCTTTTGATCTGCGGGTTTCAGCTTGTTGAAGTTCTGGGTGTCGAATGCCCAACCGCCATTATTGAGAACTAAATCAATGCCCATGTCGTTTACGAATTGCAATTTCATGCGTTTCTTGTTATCCTTTCCATCTAAGGTGGCGACTAGTCGAGCGTTAAAACCTGAATACAAGACGAGTTTGCACATATGTATTAAATGTGAGTTTGAATAGCTCTAACGAAATCTTACCAACTAGCTTTTCAGCTGGCACACCCTCCAATGCGAGTCCTTTTATGGGCGCTATTAAGTGCAGAAGTGCGCCATTGAACTTGGAAACAGTTCCTGTTATTTGTGAACGAACGAACTTCAGCTGTAGAAAAACAATAAAAATAGTGTGAATTGTAATGTTTAGTAATTTTAATTAAATTGAAATGCGTATATACATGACATGTAGCTTACCCAATTATTATAATCCAGTGAGTTACTGCGAACGCCAATAATGCTTTTAGCTGCAGCTGCACGGAATGGGAAATCAAGAACCAAATCAAATGCCTTTTCATCAGATTGAGGAACAATCGTTTTTATCAAAACCTTAAGTACATTGTATATATCCAGTATTCGTTTATCAGTGATGATTTGCTCCACACAGTTTTCGCAGAAGTGCTTTGGACCGTTCAGTTGAATATTGGCTACGTTTCCCTTATAGTTAATTTTACCATTGTCGCTCGTTAACAGTGCCGGATATTTCTTTGTTTCATCAAAAACAATAACACCAACTTGGACATCGGTGAATCCACGAACTTTAAGTGATTCACGGATCTCGGTTATTGCAGGCGCAATAAGGTTGGCCATAACAACGGGGTTTACATTGACGTCCAAAATAAATACAACATCTGCCTTGTTCGTCGGTATCTTTACCGTAAACTCTTCACCGAGCTCACGTTGCCCAACTGCTCCAGCACATTTAAGGCAACGAGATGGTAGTAATACCCATTTGTTCTGTAGCTTTAGTGCTGAGCCGTACGCCAAAGCAAAGGTGCATGCCACTGCCTCCTTATCTTTATCAGGGACACTTAACATGGCAAAGTCGCATGCTTGCCGATAGGGCTTGGAGTCCAATGCCAAATAATTTAGAGCCAAAGGTGATTCGATGCCAAAGACATCGCTACATATGTCATTGCGTGCAGGGCTTTCCAATTGAGTTTTATCGAACGCCACGGGACTGCACTTGCCCACACCATATTCGTTGCCCAAACCCGCGGAGTTGGAAGCGAGAGTTCCATCGATAAGCAAGTAATCATCGTAGGGTTCGGCGTTACCATTACCTAGGAGGCCACGAGTTTTGCTTGTATAAAATCCGTTTACATTTACATGACAGACCTTAAGGTCTGTGGTACAAACTATGTTCACTCCATATTCAGAATGTAAATGCACTGTGTAGAAGCGACGCCATGCATGAATGCCTGGCATATGTTGCGGATACTCTACGGGTTTTCCGTTTACCTTAAGAGCAACAGTATCGCTGACTTCCATGTAATTTCCATCTTGATCAACAAGTGTAATTCCTTTTAGCTTGCCGTTATTAAGCTGGGCACTCACAGTAAAGTTGTTATCTACACTATCCTGGGCAAGTATATATTTGCAGTTACCCGGATAGGCATAGTTCTGCCCGTCAAATGTGAATATGTGTTGGCCATCAATAATGTGACCATGCAACTCAAAGTCTTGGAAGAATAGCCAAGAAGAAAACAAATTTTTGCTGAAAATATGCTCCCAGTTCTCATTTAACACGAAATTGATGATGCTTGATCGGAACGAAAGCAGAGCTGGCAACTTTGTAAACGCATCAACTGAATGAGGCCAGAAACCAAACGTAGTACGCAAGTCGGTAGCCGGAAGACTACTCACTGGCGTATTACTTTTGATTGATTCCCATAGGGAACGCGCGGCCTTGACTAATAATTTTGACAGCTCATCCAGCCACTTTTCATCATCGAGCGGCTGTTTTTTAAGTTTGGCTTGGAGATATTCATTCAATTTTTGTAGGAACTCGGCAGATTCCGGGGTCTGCGGTAAGAGGTTTAATTGCTCAAATATATTGTTCATGAGCTCTAGAGTTCTTTCAATAACTTTAAATTGTTCTAGTTTTGTTCTGAGCTCATTGCGAATACTTTCAAATGTTGGCAGCTTAGCAATATATTCTTTAATCTCGCTACTTAGTTCTTCAACCGCATGTACTATTACATTAATTAGGTCTTGTGCTACTTCTTGAAATGGCTTAAGTGATTCGTTTATAGCCTTCACATAGTTCTTTAATGCAGGTCCATATTTTTTGAGACAAGCAATCACATCTTTGAATGTCTTTGTCAGAGCATTGACAATCTCAATGCGAAGTTGTCCAACCAGCTTAGTCATAGCTACAACGAACTGCTCCCATGCTTTTAGTAATGAGTCTTTCCACAGATCATTCAACTTTTCATAAAGTTCGACACATGACTTGTGCAATTTCTCATAAGTTTCTGATGTGGTCTTTGTTATTTCGATTATCACTTTGTTGATCTTCTCATAGAGAGTTCGTCTAAAATTAAAGATATTTAACGATTATTAAGATTTTGGATTTATAATAGCAATATTATATATCCAGCAAAAAGGAACAGCTCTTCTAGGCACGCCAAAGATTATATACCATTGCAGACCGAAGTCCAATTGCTTCCATTTAAATTTCATATTAAGTTTAGAAAATAGATAACATTTTAATATGGGAGCTATATTTTACCCCTATCTTATGTCTGCAAGGATACATTATCTGTAGCTATCTGTGCCGACAACTGAATTTATTTTAGTTTTGTATATGTTTATTTCCACTTACATGGCATCGAAAATGGGTGCTAACGAAGGATCGCTTTCAAGCTCTTTAATTATTGTATTCATATGATCACCGTAGTTGTTTCTAAGCTTTGAGAAATCTGGGCTGCTTTCAGAGACCAATTTGAGCTTTTCATCAAATCGTTGACGAATATTTTCAAAACGTGTTTTCACATTTTCGGTAATTGCATCAGTTTCTTTTTTTATTTCCGTTTCAACTGAGGTCTGTAGTAAGATTAGAATAAAATCAATGTATTGATGATGGATCAGTATATAAATAGTTATCTTACCAAGAATGCTGTAACATCATCGTCATTGGTTTTGTAGGTAGTTTGTAAAAAGTTAGCTGGATCTAGAGCTATACGTCCATTAAATATTGGTTTACCCGTGCCTACAACGTCAAACTGGAATTCTTTGCCTAGTTTCACTTCAGCATTAGCATCAATTAGATTTTGTCGCCTTAGTGTAACCTTGGCCCAGTTTGGTTGTACCTCGCCATTAAGTTCCACAGGTTTTTGGCCAAACACTTGTAGTTTCGAGTTGATCTTTGCAGCTCGCTTTTGCCAGTCAAAGTCGCCGGCTATATAAAGTATTTTCTCGTTCAAGGCGTTAACTGAAATTTCTAATCGATCTTTGTTACCGTAGAAATGAGCTTTAAAATTAAGATCACTTGTGCTGCTTTGCAGCTCTGTACCAGCACTAAAATCTTTTGTGTCTGTGATCAACGCTGAGTGCGTGTTCAGTTCATATTGAAATTGTAATCCTGAGGATCGAATTTTTTGATTGGATGTAATATTGAAACCAGATTGTGTTTTAATGTTACGTATTTGACTAGCTGCAATCACCTTCTGCTCCGGTGATCGGAATATGTCAAATACTATTTCGGTATTGAGAATTTGCTGCTCTCTGTGCGCGTCAACCTTTGCGCTAATGCTCAGCGGTCGTATCGTTGGATGTTCAACCTTGAAAAGGGCCTGGGCGTTAAGGGCAACTTGTTCCACACCTGAAATGTCTAGAACTGCCAAAACGCGTGCCACATCATTCGGGCGCTGCAGCTTATCGATATAGAAGGCAGCTGACTGTTCATAGTGGCCAAAGAGTTTACCATCGGTAGGTAACCTCTGGGTAGTCTCAAATAGTATTTGACGTTTTGGCAATGTTAATTTAATGGTTGTGGCAGTTGGCATTACATTGGCAGTCAGCTGATATTTGAGGTTATTGCCGGAAAGAATATGGCCATCCAGATTGTATTGGTTCTTGAAACCCTGTCGATTGTTCTTAGATTTTAGTTGTAACTCATAGGGATACCCAAGTTCTCTAAGATCAACTAGTATAAGAACATCATGCTGCACAGAGTCCAATTGCTGTTCGTCTATATTAATGTGGGACTGCACTTGTATATTAGAACATTGTTTCTTTTCTTCGCATATTGAAAGTTTAGTGTTGAATTCCTTGTTGGTTATCTTGAGCATGGAAACGCCATTCTTGGGTCCGAAGTTACCATTGAAGGTGTAGGCAAAGCCAACTTCCCTTTCTGTGCTAAGGTCGAAGTGTTGACGGATGAGCTTGAAACTACCAGTGTGCGGCTTACCATGGTACTGCACCTGACCTTGGCCCTCGATGATCGCCTTGTTTTGTTCTTTTTTCAAGGTGTACGTAGCAGTGCCTAAGAATACCACTGTCTGTCCACTCTTGAGATGTACCTTGATATTCTTTCCATGAGCTTTTACATCCAAGGCGTAACTATCTAGGTGCAATTTCTTTGAGTTCCAGTTTCCAATGACGTAGAAATCATCAATGTTAGTATATGATGCTTCCGTGTTTAATTTAAAATCTAAGTCAATCAGATTGTCTATATCCAGTGTCAGTTTGGCCTTACGATCGCCTAAGACTTCAAAAACAGCCACTACAATAATGGGTTGATTTGATGGAAGAGTAGCACGCATATCGAAGCCTTTTTTATGTGTTGAACCAAATAGCTTAGTATCCAAACCATAGGCCTTATCTGCTTGTTTAACCTTAGCGGTAAGTATATGACTTCCTTCGTCAATCTTGTGACTGCGTATATCGACAGTGATGTCCTTGGCTGCCTCGTAGCTAGAGTCCAATGTGTAGTGTATTGTGTCTGTGTTGGTCTCACCATAGCTTATATCCGCATTGGTCTTAATATATTTATCGCCGTATTGAGCATAAATACCATACTTTTGCTTACCACTGGCATCCCCATCCTTAAAACTGCCCGATTGTTCTCGCTGATAGCTACCCTCGAATTTTAGAGCATTGTCCAGATTATTATTTTGGGCATCAAAGGTATAACTGCCCTGCTGCGAGTTGCCTTTCCAAATAGTGTTGATTTGTGTGAATTGCCCATCTCCAGATTTTGTATCAAAGACAAATTCTAGATTGTGGGCGCCATTGCTGTCCGCTGGTTTTAACAATTTGCCATGGCTGTTTAACTCCCACTTTTTAAATTTGGAGTCGGGCACTTGCAGGTGACCTTGAAACTCATACGTTGCAGGCACAGTGCTATGTCCGATATTGTATTTACCATTCAGGTCGGCCGAAATGTCACCATATTTGCCAGAAAAGTGTGCAAGCGCATGTTGGGCACTGTACTCATCAACCACAACAGAAACCTCGAGAGGCTTTTCAATAAAGTCACCATGCGCGGAAACGCTGAAATCAAGGGCTTTATTTTGGCCCTTCGGTTGATGTTTAACATGATAGTTTAATTCGGATTTTTGTCCATTGAAGGCTGTGTAAACCCATTGACTGTTTGCTAAAAACTCTTTCGTTTTGATATTCATACGGTCCAGCCTACCCTTGACCGCAAGGGATCGTTTTTTACCGGAACCTGGTTCTTGATCATTAATTTGGACATCTGCTGTGCCTTGAGTTAAGAATGTCTTGACGTTGGTCGCAACACGGCGATTGATGCTACCATCGACTATGCGACCGTCTGGAGTTGTCAATGAGAAAGCTCCCTGAATATCGCCGTTTGTACGCCACTCCCCTTTCACGCTACCGCTGGCATCAAAAGAAAACTTTTTGTCGTTAGACTCGACAATGTTTTTGGTAGAAAATTTGACTTTGTCAAGATTGCTTTCTGTTTTTAAATGTAGCTGCTTATCGCCATCAAGTATAATACTAGTATCAAAATCATATTTTGGCGCCTGCACATGAAATTTAGATTCAATTTCAATCTTATGCTTTTGTTCAGTTTTTTGACTGTCAATAGTTGCCTTAAGTTCACCCTTGCCATTTTTAGCTATTTTGAAATCGCCTTTTGCAGTTAGCAAATTTTTGACGATCAGATTTACCTTAGCGGCTGCAATTTTATCTTGCGGATGTTGTGATTCGCTGGTCAGCTTGGCCAGCTCAGCATTTTCTCTGCTGATTCGGAATTCGCTGTTGGTTTTCTCTGGTGTGCCCAAAACCTTAAGAATCCATTGAATGGGTTGCTTCTTGCCGCCAAACTGAGCAGTGCCTTGCAGATCTATGTGTACATCCTGTGCAGAGTACCGTTGTCCCAACTCTCCCTTGGCTGTAATTGAAGTGCCCCAGCTTGTTGCAATTGAATTGTCTACAACAAAAATATTTCTGGCAAAATCGCACTTGGAGAAAACATCAATAGAATGCTTGTTAAGTTTAGCTTTAGCCGACAATTCGTAGTCGTGAATTGATCGCTGGTGGGATTGATACTTAACATTAAGAGATGCTAACTTCTGGTCTCGAACTGCTTCCGCATCAAATTGAAATTTGTTGACATCAATTGTGGAAATTACTTTCACAGAGCCAACGGGCTTATTTTTATGTTCAATTTTAACATTCTGTGAAAATTTTGCTGTGCGCAACGCATTCGAATTATCCGAATTATTGTACTCCAACTGTGTTTCACTATTGATAGCCCAGAAAACAGCCTTGCCAGTCAATTTCAGCTCATAAGCTTTGTCGCCAATTGATAATTGTGCCGAGCTACCATAAACATTCTCTGGTGATTGCTCGTCATTTACAAATAGACCGAGAGCATACTGACCATTGTCAAGTTTGAAGTTGCTTTTAACGAGATATGTTTGTTGATTGGGTGCAATGCGAAGCTCAGCGTTGAGTAAAGTTGGTCCGACGTCGGCCCAACCATTGAGTACAACACGTTCGTTATTAGGACTTAATAATTGGAAATTTTGAAAGTTGTAACGAGCTAGCTTTTCGCCGTTTTTCTGAACAATGATCTTACCGTCAACATGGTAGCCGTTAATATTATTTTTTACACCGTTTTTATCTTGGATTTCGATAACCGGCTTATATTCATTACCATTCTTAGCAAACCCAATTTTGCTTTTTTTGATATTTCTATCCTGTTCATATTGACCGTAAATGACAAGTTCATGATTGTCATTGGTTATACCAGCTTCTAGGCCGAGATGAAACTGGGGATTATCAAGAGAAAGGCGGCCATACGTGCGTGGCTTGGTACCGAGTTCAAAAGCTACGTTGGTGTCATGAGAAGCCTTGGAGCCCGGCGTACTATACTCTAATTTCCACTGTTGGCTGCCAGATTCAAGGTTTGAGTGTGTGCCCTTGAAACTAAATTTTCGTTCTGTTGTCACGAAGATGGCGAATGTAAATGGCCGTGAAAGATGAACGTCGTCAATTAAGGCATGTCCCTTATTGCTGTTGCTTGCATTAATATCACTGAGGCTAGTTGAGCTTACAACGCATACATTTAAGCCAACAATTTCTAGTTGATTAAAACACAACTCGCTTGGTGTTATACTTTTTTGTTTTTTTGAGCTCTTAAGAGGAACTGATTTTTGTGGCTTGTCCTGTTCCGCAACGAAAAATTCGGTGTTAACTTGAATATCAATGAGCTCAATCTTTTCACGCGGTAGATCAACGTTGACGTTAAAGCCATCTCCATCCTTAATCAGCGAAATGGACACATCACTCCCAGTTGCTGAATGTGCGCTTGATACAACTCGAAGTCCGGTAGATAGAACCTGGGCGTTAAAGCCAAGTTGAATATTGACATTTACATCGATGCTTGGCACGAATTTCAAACGGTATTTGGCTCTTTGCCAATTCTGTTCCAGTATGGCATTGACATCGATGTTAACAGCGAAGTCAATTTTGTTAGCAGCAAAGCCCTGGGCTGCAAATTCTAGTGGAACCCCAATGCCAGTGGGATACGTAAACTCAGAATCGAGGAAAAGATGATGGCAGGCGAATTGCTTTTCGAATGAGGACAATTCTTTTTTTGCCTTGTCAAATGTTTCGGAGAAGTGCTTGATAATGTCGTCCAAAGTGCTCGGAATATTGTCCCCCAGACTCAAAAAGGTAATCTCGGAGCCAAACAGTTTCAGAGATAGATCCAAGTTTACGTCCTGCACATTTTTGCTACCATAGGTTTTGTATTTCTTGGCAGTTTTGGCGACATCATCGGCAATAGAGCGTCTAGCTCGACCAGCACTGTTGCCAACCTCAATGAGTTTCACAATCTCATCGAAATCCTTATTAAGCAATCCTTTGGGTCCAACATAATATTCAAGAAGATTTTCTAAATTTTCTTGGCGTATGCTAGCCTCGAACACATTGAAATTTGTACCAAAAATTTCAGTAGTTACATTTAGACGTGCCGAACGTGGTAAGAATCCATGCTGTGAATATATCAACTTATAATCTGAGCTAGCACTGATACCCATAGAATCTAGCTTATAAGAGAATTCGTTGTTGAAGCTATAACGCCTGTAGTCTTTCGGAAAATGCTTTGTTACTCGAATGTTGCCCAAATAGTATCTTTGTTGATGACGAGTCGCGTCCGTTGAGTCTCGTATCCCCCGCAGGTTAGACTCAATAAAGCCACCTACTTGGTACACCTTCTCTGAGTTGACAATTTCCGAAATTTGGTTAGCTAATTCTGCTGTGGGACAGTTAATGGCTGCCATGTATGCCTCAATACGAAGCTCAGAATCTTCGTTGTGATCTTTTAATAGGTCCAGGGATTTAGTTCCTAATGCTTCATTACAGCTAATCGCTGAGAAAGCTTGCAGGGCTGCTACACGTATGCGATTAGATCGACCGGGAGAAGCGCATTCGTTCAATGCATTGGCTACATTATTGGCCAAATTTTCTGCATTTCCAATGCCCTTTAAGATGTACACAATACGCACCTCGTCCTTCTTAGTGTTAGGCTTACAGTGCTTAAGGCCATCAACAAACTTTTTGGAAATGGGATCAATATCACTGACTTGACAACCATTTTTGGCACAATACTTGCTCACAAGTTTACCAACAGCCAGATAAGTCTCTTTTGGCACATTCGGAGAAAGTTGGGCAGCCGCTAGATTTAGCGTTTCTTTGTCAACTGTCTCAATCAAATTGAGCGACAATATTGCAAACATTTTTTCCTTCTCATCAAATTTGTTAAGTTGCTTTAGAATTGCTTTAGCCGCTTCAGCGGTATTCGTGCGAAATAGTGCGTCTAGGTAAACCTTGCGAGCCAGCACCTTATTTGGATGTGGGAATGTGGAAAGTTCAAGCAAAGTTTCAGTATCTGAGTGGCGTAATAGGCGTATAAGCTCAACAAATTTCTTTGCGCTATCCTTTTTAACATAATCGCTTGTTAAGTCTACAAGATCTGAGAGTGCTACTTTAAGGGCTGCAATATTCTTCGACGGGTAAGTTTCAGACTTCTGAAAAATTATGCTACTTGCATGGGATCCACTTGTCGGCGAACTACCTAAAGTGCCACCAGGATTTTTGAGTTTTAGTGTGGTTACCACCTTGGCAGTTACATCAGAGTTACCCTTTGCTATACCAGCGAACTTATACGATTCCACAAGATGCACATTTGCAACAACGCCTCGTTCAATTTTCGATTCCTTGCTATAGTCGGACTGGAAGAGTGAGCTGGATGTAACACCAGCCTTTTCATTAACGATACCAGACAGCAGACCGCTACTAATTTGTTCACGATGAGCGCAGTTGTTCAGGTTGCGCACCTTTATGACAGTTTCTGCGTTGCCCGACTTTGATGATGAGGTGTGTGTCGGGCACAAACCGTATACATCAACTTCACTTGCAACGTCGGATCCTGTGTCTGATTGCAATAGTGAAATAATGGCGCGCTTAACGTTTAGTGAGTATGCCGAATCGCTGGTGTCGGTGCAAATCTGGGATTGCAATTGCCCATTGACCAGAGTGAAGTGCACAGGTTTTTGGATATTGTTCAGTATCTTTCTTTCTACCGACTCTTTTGTATTAATGACCTTAACAGAGCCGACTTGCAACGTATAGCCACAGTTGCCATTCGCGTAGATCTTAGCAGAGCCAGTTACTTTGAGGCTGGAGTCATCAGCTTCACTAACAACGCCCGAATTTAATCCAATCGTTAAGATACTGTCAAAAGCGTACTCGTAAAAGTTTCCAGGCGAAAATTTCAGAAGGCCATTGTCAGCTATAGAGAATTGTATTTAAAAAAATTATTATTGCACTGCTTTATGTCCCAAAAATTAGAATAAAAAAGCTATTGTCCACAGAATAGTTATTTGACATAATTTTCATCTCAATCCCATAAATCAGCATAACCACTTTCTCTTTTCATAAACCTTCTTGACTATATCTTAGAATATATTCGTCACAATAAGTTGATCAAGCTAACCAAAAATTGGGTAAATTTATTTGACTTTCGGTCTTACAGTTAACTTAGCTTGCTCAAATAGTTTAAAAGATGGCTATTATTAAAGAAAAATGTGTATGCTCTTTTTGGTTTAAGGTCGTCAAACACTACCCAAAGAGTAAACAGATTAGCCTGAATTAAAATCGGCTTACATAATCTCATTAAAATTTAACTTACATCGGGGACATCCCTTGTTGCAGTTATCTGTATCAAAAATAAAATAAAAATAAAATTAAATTAACTGTGGAAAGAATAAAATAAAGATTAAATAGCACATACGGGCTAAAGTGGCAATAGTTGTATTAAGTCAAGTTTTGAAAGTTTCAACAAAAGTATTCATCAAATACAATACATCAAACATTGTTTTTTGTACTATACTTTTCTCATGCACAATTCAAGCACAGCGGATGCTAACCAACTTCAAAATCATTTTTTTTAATGCAGACAACGGGTAACTCAATTAGTTTCAATAAAACGCGTACAATGCTCACAGGCGTTCATTTTAATACAATAATTTTTAAATTGTACATACGTATACAAGTCCGTTAGCCTACAATGTAGTTACTTTTTTTATGGATGTATTTGTATTTTATGTGTTGAGTTATGAGCTATGTGTTGAGTAACATACATATTTATGTATCTTACTTTACGCGGTACTTGAGTTACTTAACGCTGACTTGAGAAACGAAAATATATGTAATGCTTATAACATTATGGTTTGTATAGCTTTGAAAATTAAGCATATTAAATATTAATTTAATTTTCGGAAATTCACCTTTGGCAATGTGTTTTCGTTCAAGATACGATTTTTCGAATAAAGCGGATCACATCTCAAGGGAATTGTTATGAAATATCAAATAATATGTTTGAAGTAGATTTACGATATAATCTTGCAGTTTTAATTCACAGTTACATTGTAAAATGCACTTACACAACATAGTATTAAACGTTTTGTTTTTGCATATATATTTACTTACCGGCATTTGTTGTAGCCACTAGAAGCAGATATATCAGAATTCCTCCCAAATGACTAGGGCTAGCCATCATTTGCACTGTATCGGCCCCCTTTGGGAAAGCCTATAGAAAATTAAGCGATCATTACACACCTTTAGAAAATATTTGTCAGACACAACCTGATGTATTTTTATAAGCATTTAAGTTTGTCACCAATAATTAGGATTGTTTTTTACACATGTTTTTTGTATTTCACCTATTTTTTTTTTTTTACTTATTTCTGCCAGTGCTAGTACCAAGGTTCACACCACTTTATCCCTTTCCATATTCAAACTCATATTATTACTTATTTGTTACTTGCTTCTTTTACACAAATGAAGGATAGTACATACGATTGATATACCTTTTTGCCACGAATAATTTCACTATAATTCTTTTCACTGAATTGTGTTCATAGAAACACACACAAACGCCACTGACTCAATATGCATCCGACGACAGCTGACTTCGAATTAAGCCGCATTTTCCAGTAGAACACAACTTAAATACATCGCCTAGCCTGTGCGGAAAAATATGTGTAAACATATATATATATATATATATATATATTTATTTGTGCATATGTGTGTTGTGTGTTGTGTACATACATACAAAACTAAATGTATATATTTGTAACTCGCGATATTTATGATGAGCGTGCACCCACGGGAACACTTAGCTCTCAAGTGGTCATGTTCCTCTCATGCATAGAAATATCAATTTTTTTTAAACGAAGCGTGCTGGTGCACAGTATTTTATATTATCAGAAGGCGATTTAACGCATTCGACCCCAGCTCAGTCTCTTTATCACCACTGTATATGTATGTAAATACATGTTTATGTTCGTGTAGGTACATAAAAACAAGTGAGAACTTTGTAGTCGGGCGTAACCGATTGCGGAATACTCTGCGGAATACCAACTGATAATGATGGAATTGGGACGTAAGCTTTTGGACGTGCGTCAACCATTGAAAAAGGCTGCCATTCTTCTTAAGTTTTGCGACTCTACCCTTAAAACTTTGGATAAATATTTCGCGGGCCTTCCTAACTTGGATGCATTTGCTCAATAATTCTGAAAGCTTTTTGTGGCATTCTCAAGTATAAAATCATCCAAGCTGGAATACTATATCAAATAGATCCCATATAACCAATATGTGGGTTTTTTAACTTATCATGAAAGTTAGATGAAAGCAGTTGGACTCTTGTATGTAAGGGTAAGGGATTTTCGGCGTACTTAAGAAAGCCGTTCTCTTCTCTTCTTGTTGAATTTAAATTGGGAGAGAGATTAACAGTGAGCATAATTGTGGACGTCAGGCAGGCACTCTAGTGACGAATCAGCAAAGGCGCTTAACAACGTATACAGAAAGAATTGAAAATCTGCTACGATAGAGTTATATACCGATTGAAAGGCCGTCTTAAATACAAAAAACAAACTTTAGGTATATCCCGGCTTCGCCCAAACCCGGGTAAATTTTGTATAGTCACTATGTATAAATATGTGTGATTCTGTATGAATTGCAGTTAATGCCTGATAAGAAACTTTAATCTTTAAATAAAAGTTGCTTGAAAGCAAAACGCGGTTCGATAAGCGCACAAATTTTCGCTGTTAATACCTGACAGAAAAAATTACAGTTCGTAAGAAAGTCGCTTATAAGTTGTTCAAAAAAGTACATAGAAACATTTATATTTTGAAAAATAGGTAAACAGAGTGTAGCATCAAAACCAACAACATTTTTCATAGAAAAAAACCATTATTTGAATAAACTCCTAATTATAAAAATTATTACATGACTGGGAGATTACCTAATACCTACCTGTTAGAAATCTATTTATATGTTTGTGTTGTTTGACATATTCATATTCTAATAATACAAATATAATTTAAAGCTTAAAAATATGGTTTTATTGTTGATAAAAAATTAACAAATTATAAATATTTATGTTTGTTTAACGGGTTGGCCGTGAGCAACGAGAAATTCAATTTTTTTTTTTTAAATATATGAATGTAATTATGTAAATATATTGAACTGTGCGAGTACTAAAATAACCATGTGAATGTGTGTGTGGATTTGTGTCATTTCGTAGTAAATGTAAATGTACAATATCATGCTTAGAAACAATCACACGCTTTTTCCTGCTAGTAAAAATGGCTTACATAATAATGTGGAAGTGACTTCTTCGCGTGTAGCTTGCTACTCATTTATGTACATATATACTCGCGAGAATGTACATATGTATATTAATTTAAGTACATGCAGGTTAATATTCATTTAAATGGGCTGAAAGTTTTACTTCTTTCGAATTATATTAATTATACAGCTTAGCGATACTTATTAAAATCGGCTCGGAATGAAACGTTTATTGGATACAAATACCTTTATTCTAACTAGTTGATTTAATCATCCGGCTAACCGAAGCTATTGTGCCTATTCCAAAATATTCCAAAACATTTTTTAGACAGTTTAAAAAATGTTTAAACAAAAAAGACAACTAATATAGACACATTTAAAAAACATATGGGCTTTGGCATATACGAGTATTTATTGTAATTGACGAGTTAATACAAGAATCTTACAAAATAAAAATTTAAAACAATGATTTAAGCAATTCGACGGAAATCACGGACATATCTATTCGGTAGTTGTTGCTAATAATATATGCCTTATACACATAATTTTAATTTGTTTGGATAGGCTTACACAAATACAATAAATAAGTAAATATAATCGAAATATGTTAGTAAATTATCAATTTACTGTGAAATTTATTTTGGAATAGACAATCCAAACATGAAACCCTATCTGACAATCTGGCTACGCTACAGCACAGCTTTATACTAGTTGTCGCCTATGAGTACTTGGTTTTAAGTATTTGACAAATACAAATTTGTATTGCTATTGTTTCTAATTGTTATTAGCATTCGTTTAATGTTTAGATATTAATTTTAGTATTGTTTTCGCTGATTTAGGCACTTTTGTAAACGTTAATTAGATATAAATAGTTTAATACACATAATAAATACCGGCCTTCACTCATATTAAAATTTTATTTAAAGTAAATCGTAAATTGCGCCAATATGTGTTAAATAATTTTCATATGAAGGCGAATGCTAAAATAAGCACTTAAGTGACTTTTTTAGAAATTAATTTTTGTTGGCTCTTTATTTTGGTGGCCGATTGTTATGAATATAAATTCATGTACACATCTGTGCAGCAAACCTGCACTTATGCATGTAATTTATAGTAGCCCATTTTGGAAGTGCAAATTTATTATCTTAAAATTTCAACGGACGGAAAACAGTTTAGTTTGGTAACTCCAGTATCCTTCTTCTCTGTTTAGATTTAGTGAATGCTGTAAGTAGGAGAAAATATAATTACTTAAGCTTATTTGTTGCCGTAGGATTAATTTTATTTTAAATTTGTTTTGTATTATTATTTACTAAAGTGTTTAACTAGTTTTATATATACTTTGTGCCAAAATGCTGAATGATATTTGTTTTATGTAATGTCCTTTTTACTATACTCAATTTGTTATTTCCTTCCACCTATGTATGAACGACATTCTTTGATACAATACATTTGAGTTATAGATCGGTAAAAAATTATGTATCTAACTGGCAGAAGAAAGCATCTCAGACTATATTCTTGATCGGTGTTAACAAACGAGTCGATCTCGCCATGTTAAGCTTTCACATGTATATAAAATAATGATATGGAATAGGGGTAATTGGAGACTATCTAGACAAGACCACTTTTACTCTCAGTCCAAATCAATTCTCAGTTTAGATCGAAGACTATAAGATCTGATACTGTATTTTTTATGTGTAAGTAAGTAAGTAAAGAAAATGTCACTTACATTATGGGCAGCCGCACTCGTCAACAACCATTTTCGGTAAGTCACGTTTAATAATACCGTCATCACCATAGTATATTAAAGACATGCTGGAAAATTTGACTGGAGCACAACAAGGCCGCATTCCATTCAGCAGGCCCATCTTACGATACTCCTCTATAAAGTGCGCGTGAAATGTTTGAAATGTATCTGGAGTTCGAAATGGTCCAGAACACTCTCCTCTACAGTAATTTGCAAAGTATCCTCTAGGTGCAATGATCCAATCATCCCAACCGAGCGCCTTAAACGATACATAAAACGATTCCTTGCAGCATTGTCCACTTAGTGCACCACCGCAATCCACCGCCCGTCTTCTTACACGCCTTGGCCTTGTTGATTCGGTATGAAGTACAAGAAATGGACGATTCGGATTTATGTGAGTCGAAGCGGTCTTCATCTTTGAATGAACTTTTGTTGCCGACCATTGAAATAGGTGCAGTGAATATTGGCTACCACAGCCAGTGCAGTCTATCAGTAAACGTAGGTTTTTTCCACTGGTATCGCTATACCACTCGCGGATTGTTTCGGTCAAGTCAAACTTTTGCCAACCCAGGTGATCGGTGTCTACTTCAAAAGAGGCCCGAAATAAGAAAGCCTGATCTATCGCCTGTCAATGCGTATAAAAAATTAAAATATTATGAACTTTGTCATCGTAAGAAAATTACCTTTTCAGTTATATTAATTCCTTCTGTCATTCGAAATACCCAAATTTTAATTCTTTGCCTGGGTACATTTGCGTGGCTTCTCCGCTTACTTTTTATTGAATGTTGTATTTGAAGATTTGCTTCAGCTGCAGCTGCATCCCACTCATTATGCTGTTTTTCGATACGAATATGCATTTGCGCACTTCTTATGGCTAGTTTTTGGTTGGGAACACGTGATTTTTGAGGAGCAAACTCGACTATTCGGTACTGGCGATTTTGTGACCCTAAAGGAATATTAAGATATAGTTAATATAAAGATATAAATATAGCATGGGGATTATTGATAAAACTAAACCAAACTATGCTAAAACAGCAAGGCTTTTGATGGTGATCTAAAATATATTTACTTAATAGAGTCGGAGATATTCCTTTTGCCTGTTACAAACTCTTGCGCGATTTCAGCATACCCTTTTTAACCGTTTTGAATGGGTTCAGGGTATAAAAAGCAGTCTTACAAAAGCTAAATACCTGTAAGGGTACTTTCGTTATTTTTTTCGTTTTGCATTTTTAATTGTTTACTCTGTCTGATGTTCTTGTTTCACACCTCAGACAATAGTGAAAGTACTTCACCGCACATTAGCAGTCTGCAATAAACCCTCAGACGACAACACAGTATTTCCACGCGTATGTATGTAGTCTGGGGTCGGGTAGTCCCACCGGCCAGACAAATACAAGCATATAAATATGTATGTTACTTTGTAGATGTATGCACAGTGGTTTGTAAGTTGCTTCTACGAATTGACTGCATGGTTGTTAGTCTTCAGATACTTGAGCCTGCAGGTGTCTCTGGTGAGGAGTGAAATCAGCATTGCACTTGCAGCCGTTTCCCGGCCATCGTAAGGTGTCTGCCTTGTATATACATGCCTATGTACAATTATACCAGAATGTGACGACACCTCTTCATAATTTTACCGCCTTACAGCACTGAATTGTTTACTAGAGACGTATTATTTGCGAGTCTATCCGCTCTCTACGAATCCGTACATAAATAAATTCAATGAATACATTAAAAAAAACTTAGAGTGTTGCAGTCGTATGTAATAACAGCTTGAAAAGTGTGAAAAATACCATTTTGTGTGTGGAGGTGATCAAAAGAAATATACTCTGTTTTTTTCGAGATCAGAGTATAAAAATACATATGTGAGTGGAAATGTATAACTTGCTCTGCTAATACAAGCCCTATTAGGAACTTATACTCTTGGTATTGTTTTCCTGGTTTGTAGTACAATGTTACAAACAATACCAGACAGTCAGTCAGCCAGCCAAGCAGTCGCATAAGCAGACATCGACACAGACATGGCAGAAGAGTGCAAGCAGCAATCCAAAGTATTTTTTTAGTCTGAGTGCACACTTACAAGTTACTTACTTATTTTACACATTTTTACTTCGTCTTTCTAAAATATACATTCATTGAAAGTGAATTGCTTTTATACTCAGAACACATTGAATATGAGTAAAAGCGGTATTTTATAGTTACGCCGAAGTATGTAACAGGTAGATGGAATTATTGGTTGTAAGTCATTTACCTAATTCATTTATGAATACAGTTTATCGGAACATATTTAAAAGTTTGTTGTACTTACCTTCCTCTGCAAAAGTAATTATCTCTTGCGTGCTACCAAAAAAATCTTCGCGCTCAAAACCAACACCATCCCGATCTTCTATGGCCATTGTTTCATGTATTAATCTTTCTTCATCTTCACGTGGACTTTTGAGTAGCATTTTTGTGCCGCTATTGTGCTTTTGGTCTTTATTATGTACTAGGACTCTGTAATCGTTAAAATAAACATGATCATTGTGTTCAAAGCCGCCGCCTATGTCGTTATTGGTGCTATCACTATCACTACTACGATTTATATCTATTAGATATGTTGATTTACTGTACGCAGTCGACTTGGTATTTTTGTTGAAAACATTATTTGCCACTTGTTTTTTAGAAGCTCGCAAAGATGTGTTGTCGTCTACTCGTGAGCGTGGTTGTGGGCGGTTATTAGCAATCGTTCCTGTTTGTAGTTGACCGTGCCTTTCCCAGGTGTTTGTGTTTTTGCTATTTCTGTGTTCATTTGAATACTTTTCCAAATGATATCTAGCCCTTCCAGCTGTTCGATTTCTTAAAAAATGTCTTTTTAAGACGCTTTTAGTGCTCCTATTGGTTCTGCTCAATGTGTATGCAAAGTTTTGACTGGTTGAGCGATTCTGATCTGTGTTCACAGAAGCCGTGTTTGGTGCATGGAATTCATTAATGTCGGATACTCTTCCCACCCCTTTTTGACGGTCATTTAGGAGAGCACTTTTAATGCCGGCTCTGCTGTCAAACGCATCATTTGTTACCATTTGACCACCGTCCGCCCGATAGATCGTCTCCCAGATGAACTGCTTGGGCAGCGGATGGGATACATTTGGTTTATGGGTGAGGCCAAGTTTTGTCAGAATTTGTCGCTTTATCGATTCCAAACGAACACGGTCGCTGAGCACAATATTGTTATGATTGCGATTAGTTTTTTTGTAGATGTAATTGTTGTGGTTATTGTACTTGTTATTGTTATTGTTATTATTGTAATCTGTGTGTGGGTTATCTGTGTAAATGTGACAATTGTAAAGTGTTATGTAAGTATCACAGTTGTATGGATTCATGCTGTATATATAGTGTATTAAAGATGTATGCACATTTAAATAAGCTTTACGAACTCAAGGGCACCGGTCAAAATTACCTGGTTATAAATATTATTTATGCATAAAGACGGACGGACAGCTATATCGACTTGGCTTTTGATGCTGATTAAAAATAAATACTTTATGAGGTCGGAGATGCTTCCTTTCACCAAGTCTCAGAACTTGCGTTTGTACGCACAGAAAGTTTGAACGCCAATATATTTTCTACTTTTGGCATCGGAGTATATTATGTAGAACTTTTTATTTAAGTGATTTTTTTAAGCTAAAGTAGGACTATCATAAATGTTGCTGTATTGAATTTTAGGTATTGAATATAATGGTTTCTTGTCTGTATTATATGTAAGTATTATATGTGTAAGAGTATATGACTATTGACAGTTTGGAGAACTCACCCTTATCACTGTAAAAGGTTCCCTCCTCAAACTGGCACAGAGTACAGCCTTTTTGGGTGACGAGATTTGAAACGTAGTCACCACTACTAGCAATGGCATTGCAGTTGATAAGTTTAATTTCTAGCCAAAATAGTCCAATAAGTAACCACACAAGATTCGTACGGTTACGTTTGGTTTTAGAAAAATGGCGCATTGTGTTGGCTGATGGCCATGACGAAACGAAAGCCTTCAAGGACGATACACGTATATCCGATGAAGTATTGCGTGTCCTTATTATAGCTTCTGCTGTATTGTCTTGCTTAATTGATTTCAACGTCTCAAAAGAGAGACATGTGCCATGACTGTGACTCTGACTTAACTGAAATATGCTATCCTGATATTGTTGCAGTTTGCTGTTTCCCGTCTGTCTACTGCCATTGTTATTGTGCCTGCGGCGTCGGCGACGGCGTCGACGGCGACGTCTTCTTTGCCTCTTACGATTGTTGCAGAACATTTTGCACAAATTGTTTGTCTTCAGTTGTTGGTCATTAGTAATATCATAGGAAGCATGACCGTGCCCATACTGTTCCTTTAATTTACTCTCTCCATTGCTGATTGCTGCTGAGCTACTAGGCGCTGTAATCGCGGATGCCTTGGATAAGGCCCGACTCCCACAAGACACAGTTAGCTGGCCCGTCTTATGAAGCGTAATGTAGCTAGTTAACAGTGTGACCAGAGCGACAGCCCATTGACGAGCGACTGTGACAGCCATGACTAGAAGCCTTGATGCACCAAAAATCACGCAGGATCTGCCCTTGCGTGGTGGTGGTGACGGATAGATACTGGTGCAGGAGCTGCAACAAATCCGACTTAAGTTGCTGCAGCTGCAGCAGCATACGAAAACACAACATCCCTGTCGGCAGCAGAAACAGGGACAATTGTAAAAGCATTTACTATCAATGGATCCTGATGCTGGCGCTGATACAACCGGCTTTTGTTCGTCAAAATCAAATAACATCGTTATTTTTGTAGCGGTTGCTGCATGTTTTTATTTCTGAATATTGTGCACGTTAGGCTTTTAATAATCCACCACTTCATAATACAATATTTTACTGTAGGGATAAAAAGGTATATATTAAAAAGAGGAAATGTTGCTGTCTAACTTAATCGATACCATAATATTCGGACCTCCGGAAAAGAATCATAGCTAAGAAGTTGATTTAATTAATAATAAGAATAGCAAAGAACAATAATAGATGGGACATCGCAGAATACAAATATTTCATAGCATACTTTCCTATACAGATAATACATCTATTGTGTGCTTGTAAAATTAAAACAAAAATTATAAACTAATAACCTATAGTTTCCATTTTAATTCAGACATTCGGCAGACAATTTTAAACAGTATCCATGTGGATAATAAAAGAATGCATATGCTGTACGTGCGTACAAGTATACAAACCTACAAGCATGAGCTTACAAACCTTTTGTATGTACATAAAGTATGTACTAATATACAAACCATTTGTAACGACAGACAGGCAAAAGGATGCGACGAGACGACGCCAAAAGCAACCAAATATAAATGCTAGCTTTAGGCTGTGGAAAGAGCAAGCAGGACACAACTACAGTATAAGGCAAGTGAATAGAACGGTTAGAGAGCTTTAAGCTAAGATGACACAATCTTTTTTCTTCACATTTCTATTATATATCGAATCCCCCTCCTATAAACTCTTTGAATTACATGCACATAACATTAGTGTTAGACAGTTGTTTGTAAAATCATATATTACGTATAAGTGTATTTAAACAGACGAAATTTAACGCCCTAACCACGTTAGTCTAATAATATGACTGCAAATAAGTATAAGAATATTTCATAAATAAGATAAAATCGAAATGCACTACAATTAGGTTTGTATATGCGCTATGAACTTAATAAGCAAGTATATTTCTAGATATATGTACTAAGCCTCCGTTAATCAGTAATACACAATTACACGTGCCTCTTGAACTTGTTGCCGGAATATTTTCTTGCAATCATCTAATGAAAACTTGCAAATCAAACATCCTAAACTTATTTGATTTCGAGTTCCTTCGTTTACATATTTAAGTATTCACGTACACACACATATATAGTATACATATATATTCACCATCACTGCTAAAGTATTGGAGACATTTCGTCTGGAACACATTCGTTGGAGATGGAGTGAAATTCGATTGTCAGCCAAAAATGGCAAGTTCACACAACTTACACACACAATAGTATATGTATGTTTGTAGTATATAAGTAATTGTCAGTGTCGCCGAGTATGTACTTAAAAATATATATGTGTGAATCTGCCTACATGTGTAAAAATATATCTATATTGTGCATACTATATATATGCATGTACTTATTATATTTGCGATTTGATCGGTCTACCGACTTATTTATTTATTGATTACAATTTTCTATATTATTTAGTTACTTAGGCTGGTTGCCGAAAGGTATTATTAAATTATGTCAGTCTGGACCTGAATTTCTTTTCATTCACTTCATACTATCACTTTTGAAACTGTTAGCAGATTCAAACAAAGAAAATGTTAACTATTTATTAGACACTAAATCGTAAGAATTACAAACAAGCCTCTTTGCGGAGCCAAAATAACGTTTATTCGGCTCGGTGTTAACGGACTAAATGAAAATTGAATAACGAACATGCTCTTACGAGTGAGCTGGCAATCGTTTGTCATCAGCTGATACAGTACTCGCTCACTAAAACTTTCACAAATTTTAAATTGGAATAGTAATACATATTTATTTTGTCTAGGTAAAAGTTCATTGAAGTTTTCTGAAATACATTTATTGTATATTTTTTACATAACTGAGAAATTTAATTACTGCATTTCTGTTCTGTTTAATAATTTATTAGATCGACGTTTTAATTCGGACAAATACGACTGTTAGATATCCATTTTTACAAGATTATTAATCCCCCAGAGCTCCCAGGGATGTCATCACAGCATACTGATATATAAACGCCCCTAAAAATTGTTTTCTTTAATTATAATATTTGGCATCGAGAGTTCACTGTGTGCGATGTTTGCTCCCCCATACTAACGGAAAACGAGGCGAACTTGCAATTGGCTCAAATCAGATGATAATATGCATTGAAGAGAATGCTAAACCTAGGGGCTCTCTCGCTAATATTTGAAACTCGGCTGTTATTTATAAATAATCTATAAGGAACTTGTTTATTGTATATATTTTCGTATGTACGACTAAGCCAGCTGGCGTTGTGACAAAATCAATTACGAAGCAAACAAGTTCATTAATGATTAATTTCTTGTAGTTTTTTTATTTCATATATTAACATAAAAACTAGAACTTTTAATGACTCTTCAAATTGTTTTAAACGTTTTTTACATTTACATTTTTAAATTATAAGAATTGCACAAGTTAACCTACTCGATAATTGGCGTTAACGCAATTTAGCGCATGTTAACGCACTGTGAACCGCCGCCTCTTGTTGTTTTTAATTCTCTTTGGTCATAAGCACAACTGTTCTCTTTATCTCTCTGTTCTCTTAAAATGGAGCTGCCACCTTGTTTTCCATTAGCTTATTAGCTATCGATAGTACAAAATCATTTATAGTGCTGTTGTGGTATTTTATTTCAATAAATACCAGAAAAGACAAAAATAAAACAAATCTTAGGTAAAAAAGAAATACTACAAATTTTATATTCATGAGAATTCTGTACAACGATTATAGGTTTTAATAATTAATCACAATGTTTTTTTTTTATTTAATAATTCAATCAGAATATAACATTTTTAATTTACATTATCAAACTATAGAAATAAAAAGCCAACCCACTTCAAAGCTTGCACAGCCTTATGCGCAATTTAGGTGTGCATGTTAACGCACTTTGCTCTTTAACGATGCTAAATAAAGGAAGCGGGAGATATGTTATTTTTCGATATTAATTTCAAATAGTTCTTTATTTTTTAACTATATTTTGTTTTTGTAGATGTGTTGAAAATTGTGTAAACAGCAGAAACTATTTTTTATCTGCTCGATTTAGGGGTGAAGAACATCGATGGGCTGATGCGATTGCGCAAATACCACTGATTGCCATCCCTTGTAGACTCTATAATAAAATTTGCCTTGCGTTTTGTCACACTTTAATGTTGCGCTTATCCGTTACACAGTTTGCAGTCATATGGACCGAAGACGTTTTGGCAATAACATCCTTGAGGAATTTGCGCACTATTTTGATGATGAATCAGGCAGCGATTTGTTTCTCCAATGGAACAATTCTCCCAATTATGTTGTCCAGTTTGCTCAAACCAGAAAGCCGCATCAACAACACCACCAAATTAAACTTTCTTAAGAAGTACCTAGAATTTGCAATTTTTTCCTAAGGTGTGTATAAATTGTTATAATCAATTGTCTTTGCTTTTCAAGATGTCTTCAAAATTGTTATTAATAAAGCAAAATTATTACATTTTTTAAATTTAATAGAAATATTGTAAAATATACTTGATAAATAATTAAATTTAGATATGATTATATCTGCAAGAGTACAGTCTGTAAATAAATCTCTATGCTGTTATATATGTACATATATACATATATTGGGTCTTATATAATTATTATATTCTTGTTTGCAAATCTAAACAACATCAAACACAAAGCTCTGATCTAAGTTGGGAAGTACAAATGTTATTATACCCATTTTACTACTTCAGTATAGGGTATGAAAATAAAACAAGAAAGTGCAATTGGGGACCTAGCACAAAAACAAAACACAATAATGACGACCATAACAACAACAGTGGCACATAATAGCAACTAGCGGCAGCCAAAGCAAAAGCAACATTAACAGAAAAAGCAACAGTCAAAGACCAAAAGAAACGGCAGAAGAGCAGTCTCGGTTGACTTGCAGACCGTGAAAAGCCACGAGCCACAATTGAAATACCGAATTTCATACCGAAAACATATGAATACTGATTGTTCAAATAAAGAGCAAGCGGTATGGATGACTACAGCAAACACGTACAAAATCAGATAATAGCACATAAGTATGTACATGCATAGCACATACATATGCATACATACTGTTGTACGATCGACAAACGAACATTATGTGTTTGAGTATGTATATGGGTGGATATGTGGACACATAACATATACACACATTGGCGTATGTGAAAGCAAACGTGCATACATACGCCATATATGTATATATATTTATATATATACATATAAATGTACAGACATAGTACATTTAAACTGGAAAAACTGAACAGCTTTGGGCAAAAGCGGTAATCTAACGACATTAGTAAGTATATCAAGTTTTCGAAAGCTTTTATTAACATCCTTGTCAAGATGGTTCAGTCGACGAAGCCCTGTCTGAAGTGTTTGAATATACATATGTACATTCGATCTAGTTTATGTATGTAAGTAAATGTATCGGCTTGTAAATAATTGTGTATGATTGCATATACATGATATAGGCTCTTCGCTTGAAGTATCGCAGCGCAATATGGAAAATAGTTTTTAGAACAATTTCTGCTTTAATCGATCGGCTTCGATCTTCCATCATTTGTAAGTATTTTTGAACATGGTGTCCAATAGGTATAATAATAATGAAAATTATACATATGCAAAACATTTTGCCTGTGTATGTATTATTTAAACGATGTTTTGTTTAAACTTTCAGATATTCTTGTTGACTAAACCATTTGGCAGTGAGGGCAAGCATTTTATCTGTGCACACATTTGCGTGTGCATTCGTGGCTCTTATGATCAGCACTGTATTTTGGTGACTAGACATAAGTGAGGACAAACTGTTTTATATTTTATAGGGTAGTCTATCTTCGGCAGCCCGAATATAATATTTTTTTTTTTAGTGTTGTGTAGAGCGTTGAACCCTGACCTGGCGTCGATGTAGAGTTTAGTTGCGCGTATTTTGGCCCACAAACAGAAGTAAGGAAAGAAGGAAGGAGAGCAAAATATCAAAACGGAAGGCATGGGGTGGTTTTTCTGATCGTCAACACCGCTACGGCGTCACGGTTGCATCTATCTAACAGGTGTTCTGTATACAAAGCGCGGGCTTTGGTAGGTTTTCACTTGTAGAGGCGAGATCACAGAAAATAAACTCAAATAAACATATGCATTTATATATGTATGTAGCTATACGTAACTATGTTATTTAATATGTGTATGTGTAGTGTTTACAGAATTACTTGTATGTGCCTTGTTCAAAACATACTCAAAACATACCCAGACACTTAGCCAGCTGTATTTTCCATCAGTTTCTCCGACAACCAACCCGCTTTCTTTATTATGGACTTTGAGAAGAAAAACCGGAATTGGAAAATAAGAATCATGTTACATATCGATAGTTATCGATAAAATGTAATATTGGTTGTCTCTCTAGCGGATTTGGCTGGACAGCTTCGGATGCTGATGCGAATTAAGAATACAATTGTATATAGGATTGGATATACTTTCTTTCGTCTATGTCATTAATTTCCACAACATTATACACTTTTTATACAGTTAAATTGGGTACAGGGTATGCAGATTTTAAAAGAGTATACACATGTCGGCTTATATGCAAGACATCAGGCAATAAGACTACATGAGCGGATTGTAGTGCATGCCAGATTAGGAGATGGTTCAGTGATTCCCCTTCCCCTGTGGTTTGCAACGGTAGTCGCTATTTGTTTGGCACGCGCCGTCTTGCCAGCCTAAACAGCACCTGCAAAAGTGTGTATGCATGAATTTGTGCGAAGAGTAAGGCAAGCCACATATATACGATTCTCAATTTACATATGTACTATGTTTAAGTTTAAACTTATACATACCCGAATGTGTGTATGCGTAGTATGCTGTGTATAAATATAAGTAAATATTCTCAGTATAAATATATATCTAGTATATATGAGGGGTACATGAGGTATCAATTATTTAAATGTGCTTTTGTATTATATTTCAGACTATAAATTACAGAAAATGTAAAAAGACTTCAGTCAACGCTAGTTGCAAGCCAGAAGGATTCAATGCTGAATTATTTCTTTGCTGTGTGTTTTATTCCATCAGAGCCGATTACCTATTATAATTAGTTGAACCAATTGAGTAGAAGATACTTAGTTTCAAAATCAGTCAAATTAATATTCAAATGATTGTATTGATACCGATTTTATGTAATAAAATGATTATTTGCCAATTTTATATAATAAAATGATAATTTACATTGGCATACGTACATACATAAAATTCGAGAATATAAACACAATTTATTTAATTTATACGTATCTACATGAACTTACAAACGAAGGTATTTTGTATTCGCTACTCTGTAGAACTCAACGTGTCGAAAAAATAGTCCGGGTAGAGTTGATGAAAAACGGGCTTGATTGCCTTTACGTATATATGTTTGTTGTTGGCTGCCAATATTGGTGTATCATTATATTATACAAATATAAACGTTTCTAAATGCGTACTATTTGTCGCTTTTTGCTTTGAAACACACCCAAATCATTTGACACTTATTAGTATGCATATGCATACTAACTTATATAATTATATATATATATATATATAAAATATAATAAATACACATACAAAACAAATAAGGTGAAATCAGCGGCCTAGCCTCGAATGCTCAATGGTATGTATGCATCTATGTATATATGAATGCATAGTACATCAATTTGTATGTAAACAGGTGCGGATTCACACATGGATGTATCTTATATACTCACTCATACAAAAATTCAAACGCAAATACATAATATACATATTTTCTTACATATGTAGGTAATAACAAAGCCAAACGCGTTTGTCTACACTTATATACATTTGTATGCACCACTTTGTGTATATATGAAGTACGTACACATATAGGTATATTTTGAAAATCGCGCCTCTGTTGATCGTGTAAAGTACAATAAAAAACTCTCTCGTACAGCAGACGCAGGTATCGCTAACGCTCCCGATTAGTCGTCAGCCCATTTGAGTGGAAACGAAGCCGACCAACCGTAAAGCCACCAGTCGTAGTTGTGCTCAAACCAGGTTTTGAGCGCGGCTCAAAGCCGCATCAGAACGCATACAAACACACTCTTGGATGTCTGTAGATATGTATATAAACATATATGTGTATATATATATAAATATGTATATAAAGATATAATACGTACACACATAAATATAACAAATAGCTTGTTGAGTGAGAGCGGCTTCGAACTGCTTCCGCCGACCATTCGCATTCAACAGAAAAACAGTTTTGCCTGAGAACTCTTTGAACACGGTCCACCGATCCACCTGGCAGGGACCTGTAGCGCGTTCGTGAACTAAGTTGCAAGTGGAACGCGCCTTCTTCTCTTGTTTAATTTTCTAACATTTGGTGTACACACATCCACATATATAATATGTATATACGTGTCCATATATTATTATGTATAAATATATAATGATATGATTACTATATAATTGCAATCTGCCGTTACAGGCAAATCAAAAATCTATGTAGCAGTATTGCATGCTATTTAGGGTCAATAAAATCAGAAACCTCCTCACATGATAAAAACAGCATAATAAGTGAGTGTATGTCAATTGCTTGTTCTCAGTGGATAAAGGAAGTTTCAATAATTTGTATTCATTTCCTTGCTTTACAAATTAATGGTGAAGTTCTTTGGGTGAGTGCATTCATATTGACAAAAATATGCATTTCTTGTGTAAGCACCATTTTTTACGTTAGGCCAAAAGCTAAAGATGCAAAAATAGAACACTCAATATGAAATATGTAACTGTACTCTAGTCTAGAGTATCTAGACTAACTATGAGGTATCCTGTATTCAGCCCCATTCGCTATCATTTAAATGTATATAAGTGAAAGACACAAAAAGACATATAAGCACAAACTACCAGGAGACCAGCACTATTGCAAGTTTTTTGTTAAATTACTTCCGCGCTTCTTAGTGCGATTGCCCTTTAACGCATAAATATTAAATTAAAATAAATGAGCATAGGGAATTTAACGACCATATGATATTGACCAGTGTAATTCTTAAATTCTTCAAAATATACGCAAGCATTGCTATGCGTATTAGAAAATATTTAGTTAGGTTCAACTTGACTTAAATGGCTAAAATGTAGTTTTTTTTTCGATACAATGAAACGAAACAATACCTTAATTAATTTATCAATAGACATAATTTCTTTCACCGAATAACATCCAAGTTTAGTAACTGAATTCGTATGCATGTAAGGTTTAAGGGTGCAAATATTTCCTTGTGGTAAAGTGTTGTTCAGAAAATCCAGAAAGTTTTAAATTATATGATCAAGCTGAAGATCAAGACCAAAAGATCTTATGAATTTTTTTGTAGCATATACATATGAATGTACATGTTTGTATATAAAGAAAAATACAAGTTATGTGCGAAATTTACCCACGCTACTGACCTTGAGCTTGTTTTTCCCGTTTTTAGTGGAGTTTATTTGTAAGTCTCGTCTTGCGCTAGGTCGTCGTCGTCATCGTCACCGTCTTCGCCATTATTCAGCGCGAGTGTGTGAAAATACGCTTTTATTTTCCCACTTTTATTTTTCAAATTGAATGTATTACGCGTACAAAATGTGATCTAAGACAGAATACTCTGTATGTGTGAATGTACTCTCTGTCGCAGCGGGCCTTGTGTCCAAGCATTAGTGAGGGTGTGGTCGTCCGTGACTTCTGCACTATGTGCTATAATATGCATTTGTATTTCAACTATGTGACATAATGTCACATCGAGTCCCTCTTATTTATTGTATTTCGATTAATACATAAATGTTCTTTACGTTGTGAAAGTAATGTATTTATTTAAATTTTCGTATAAAGCTTAATTGTGCCATGGCTAAAATAAAATAGAGCAGATGGTCCGTTTAGTAAGTGTATACGCTTCGGATAGGACAAACAAAATAAAGCAACATATGCAACCAAAATAAATATTATCACCTGAACCGAACTCTAAACTCCGAGCTCCGTAACCTCTACACAAATGCACATTCACATGCATTTGGTGTGCATCACACTTGACTCATCAATTGACCGACCGGCTGACTGCAGTGACCCTAAAGGGGAGGGGAGGGGCGAGTCCTAAAAAGGTCAATTAAGAACAGGTGAACTAGCGCGCGCGCGCCTCACAAATATGTGTGTATGTATGTGGTATAAATATACATAGCCCGTGCGTGCTGCAAAACAATAAGAAGGGAAATGAAGCGGCTGCATTGAAATAAGCGGGAAAATGCGCCTAGTGTCACTTATTGCAGCATACTTCAGGTAGACTATTACCCGTTATAACTCCGACTGTTTATATGAAAGATTAATTTTGTTCTGTTTGTAATTATAGTGTAAGGCATTAAGCTATGCAGTTTGTTTCTTTGAACAGATAAGTTTTCTATATTAATAAAAACGGTAATTTTAAACTTATAGTTAATAGAGAATTAATCACAATCATATAAATAATTTATTAAAATGTCATAAATATCTGCTCTTTTGTGATGGAAGAACATAACTATACGTGCGTATATATGGGATAACTCCTAGTCGGGCTCTTTCGAATTGCCATTTTTACTTGTCTTTATTTCATTGTGGAAACTTTGCCATTGTGGTTTATAACAGCAATGCTCTCATCCGACAATATGATGATCATCATTATCATTATCGTTATCAATCATCATCATCGACTACTTGTTAAACGTTTAGCTTTAACCTGCTGCTTATACTTATATATCATCGTTCTGCGCGCTGCAATTTGAGTATGCTCTAAGTCGCCACTACTTGTGACCGCTTTTTATACTCTGTCTGCGAAGGGAAAAATAGTATATGTGTGAGAAATATTAAATATACCTGCTGTCTGCCCGTTTTACTTGCCTTTCCTTGTGTCCAATCGTACAGTATTCTTATACTATCATATATTTTATTCTTTCGAAGCGCCTCTTACATCGTGATTATCTTCATATAGAGTCTCTCCTAGTCGCGTATTATAATAAGAACGTTCCTTTGTGCTGTTACTGTTGTTGTTTCTCTTTCTACTACAATACTAGTTCTGTCTGTTGCCGTTGGGTGCCTTTACCCTGTCGCAGTAGTTTTTACCAGGTGCTTATAGTTACGTATTCGTGGCTCGAGAGCAAGTTGAAGAATGGTTGAAACCCATCCTCACCCTCGGTCTCGATCCTGGACCCTGCGCTTCGATTAGCACGCGCTAAAGCAACTGCCACTGCGCTGTAAGTAGCACACTCTTTCGCTAGCAATCTATGATTATGTTGAAACTAGCAGCCTGTCTGGATAGCGAGTGTATCTATCGAATTTTGCCCAAACATTTTTCTGAAGCACAGCATTTTGTAGATAGTAGGATTGCTCTTTGGGATTAAATGGCTGTGTCTTGTCGCTACAGGTAAACAGAGTTATTGATGTAGCCACAATCGCTCTTTCAGATATTGATGATATGCTTATAATGGAAATGCAGACGTCGCCACATCTTAGCCATGGGCTAGCGGCACTCTCTCCGGGCCTAGTGCACCAGCATCAACATCAGCATCAGCACCAGCACCAGCACCAGCACCAGCACCATATTGTTCATCAATCGCAAACCCAGCCACTGTCGCTACGTAGTAGTCAGCCGACGCAAAATCAGCATATAGAGCATCAACTCCCACAGCAGATGGGCGCCTCATCAACTTTGCACACACTTCAAAGCTCGTCAACAAATGAGCACCTCACAGTAAGCAGCAGCACCCATCAACATCACCATCAAAATGCGGCTAGCCAGGTCTATTCCTCAAATCACACGGATGACAGATCTAAAGGTAAGTTACAGTTAGATTTAGTGGCATTCTTCCATTTTTAATGGAAACAGGGTTTTTTTCAACTTCTGTACTATTTCACTGTGTAAATTTTGTGTCAAGAAAAAACATATAGAGAATTAATAAATGAAAAATCGCAAAAATAAACAAACGCGTACATACAAATGTATGTATATGTACTTAGCGACGATTTGACTAGAATATGTTGCTATTACAACGTACAACGATGCAACGATCTAAACAAAAGATTACATTTACATTTCCGAGTTTAAGGAAAGGAGTCGAGGCTTAACTATAGATTAAATGTAGTTGAAGAACAATAGCATAAACTCGGGGCTGCCGTGTTCGGGGGTAAGGAGCTTTAAGTTACAGGCAAGTGTTTTTAGTCAGCATTTGTGGTTGATCTTTAGAGTAAGTCAGATGCTGCCTTTTATTGCCTGCCACAGACATTGTCTGTTTAAAATTATTCACTTGATATGTAAAGTCTTGGAACGTACGAGTGAACAAATTCTGCTAAGCGGATCTAAATTTTATAAAAAGATATGGTATCGAACGATAAAAATAAAAAATTTTTTTGAAAATAATAAAACAGCGGACTAACTATCAATATGCGTGCTCCAGTCCGCAAAACACGTCAAGGATATTTTCTGCACCTACATATACACGTAGGTATACATTATGTAATGAAACTCTCCTAGTTGACTGAAACAGTCTTGCTTATATAATCATTTGTGGACACAATATGATTAATATAAGTGAATGTAAAAGGCTGAAGCACACAGCTCTTAGGAACATATGTATATGTTTTATGAGTCTTTAGCATGATTAACATTTCGTTACAAGACTATGTTCAATAAAATAAATTTCAGATCAAAAGTTTGAAGATTACTCAAATGGTTTAGTGCGCGGTATATCAACTCCTGGGATCCAAGACCCGCCCACTCCAATCGGAAATAGTTTTTTAGGGCAGTCACAAGGGACGGTTGAATGGATAACAGCCATGAACGATGCCCAAAACAACACAGGTAAGATATATATTTTGAAACATTTTAAGCATAGTTTATTAATTTATTCGGCTCTGTCCATTTAAATTTCAGAAGATTCGCACAGTTCGCAAGGCAGCATTTCGGGAGATGGTAAGTAAACACATAATTCCCATTTTACATTTTGTTACAAGTTTTGATAGGTTAGTCACTGATAAAACTATTTTATTAAATTCCCACACCAGAAATGTTGTTACTTATGTTGGGTGTTAATCATCAGCTACCGATCCCGTGTGACAAACTATGGTCACAGACAGCAATGTTTCATTCTTTAGTTAGTCTCCTAGTCGGGCAACAGGCAACCGAGCGGTCAATCTGTTGTGGTTTAGTCAGACATGTCTCAAGTAACTACGTGTTTAATTGAAAAAAACGCAATCCAACCACAAACGTGTTTTTTGTTTCTCTGCCATGCATCTCGGATTGCTTTCTTGTTTTGTTTGCTTGACGCGAAATGGTGCTTGGCTGATAAGTTGGTATCTAACGTATGGGTTTGGGTATTCGTATCCGCCGGTTGTGGATTGCGGGTATTATTGTAAGCCTTCACATGTCTATCAAGCGAACAGACCAAGAGGCCCACTGGTCACTCAGATCATGGTGTACATTACAATTTTAAGTTTGTTCTTTAAGGTATCAACTGAAAAAATAGTATTGGCAACATCCAGGCCAAGCCAATAACCGCATGAATGCAAATCATTTTGCTCTACCGTTCACCTTAGTCAGCATGTAAGACTAAAGCCACAGATTCGAAACAGTTTCCTACCATTTACTTTATGCGTTTTCCTTTGTTGTCAATAACCGGAAGGGAGAATGATGGACCGTTTTTGTTCCTCTATAATAAAAATCTAGAAAAGTTTGTGTTCAATTCCATGAAAGCATCACTATTTAATGAATTACTTATTGGAACTATCAAGGTATATTATATATATATATTTATATTGAGTAAGGCACCCAGCGCAAGCATTTGCTGCTTAGGGGTCCTCACACATACACACATACATAAATATATAAGCTTAGTACACACAATAAAAAGAATTATAAAGACATTACTATTCAACTCAGGTGAATTATGCAAATTATGTGATTGTGATTTACATAACAGAGCCCACACCGGAACGAAATTCGACTTTTATTGCAATATCTAACAGCAAAAACAACAATAAAAGCAACGCAATAATAATTAAAACAATCCCCAAAGGATATTACTAGAAAAGTCAAAACATAAGTTAAAAGTGATTTGTCAAATTAAAATAATCAGTACAGTCAATGCGTAGATGAGCTATGTATTTTAAGTTGTAATGAAGTCAGTATCAGTGGGGTCTGCTTGGAAAATTTGTATTTTTTAATAACAGTTGAAAATACAATTGGGAATTCAGAAATGAACACAACTCGCATTTTTAAGGGAAAGAGCGATAAGTGGTGAAGTCAAAGCTCGTGCACTAGATGACCTTTAACAAGTCCCATTTCTCTGCACATATTCTACGATTATTTTTTGTGCTAACGCAATTAAAAATTTTTAAAATATTTTTATATTGATATGCAATCCCTTAGCTCAGAGCTTAGTACCTTTTTTTAAATGTTCTTAACTGACCATAACCAAAAATAATATTCCATTGAAATAAAGAACATTAAAAAGATTACTGCACACATTGTAAAATGAAAGTTCCCAATTCAAAGATAATATTGTAAATTTATAAAACACTTTAGTGTTAATATATTATATGAGTATGTTTATAACGGAATCCCTTCAACTCTGAGTGGCAGCATCATAGACATTTAGGCTCGCCTGACGTCAAAAACTTTGCTAGTTACCCATAATCGAATTACATACAAATCTTCAATCAACGCGCCAAAGCTATAGTTCAAAAGCTCGACGACTTAGTAGGTTGAGGGTAAACGGAAAATATGTAAGTACGTATATATATATAGGGCATGCGCTACGTGTTGTCTCAGTTTCAATCTATGGAAATTGGTCTAGCTTTTTCACTTATTCATATTTAAAGTTCAGAATCAACATTAAAGATGATTCATTACATACACACATTTGTACAATTACATACGAGTATGCCTGTGTGTACACAAAAACCGCTTGTTAATATTTTTGTCGCTAACATAATTACTTTGTCTTTATGTTACAACTAGATGTTGTCATCATCATACATGCTCATATAATACAAAGAGACAACAATTCTTATAAGAGCGAGTAGCAACAGAGTTATACAAACAAACAAACAATCACAACAAGAAAGCCTAGGCGATGTGTATAAGCGAGATAGATAGATAAAGTAAAGAGAGAGAGAGAGCCGCAAATATTTAAGTGGTAGAAACGAGAAACGACAACTGCCCGCTGTGATTGGTGCTTAGCACATCTTGGCCTTAGTGCTGATTGGCGGAAATCCCACTGAGTGTTTATTGCGTTCCCCTTTCACTTTTTTGTTCGCTCTCTCTCGCTCTCTCTCTTCCTCTATATCTTAAAGTGTGGACCGCAAGCTCTAACGCACTCCTTAAAAAGCAAGTAGTATAATACATTTATATATAATATACGCATGAATATTTAGCATTAAGGCCAAGACTAAGGCGGCCCAAGCAGATCTGAGATCGAACGGCTAAAAACAAGTACATATTTAATGTCACTAATAAATATGATATAGATTGAGTATCAAGTTTTAATTAAATCGATATCATTTAAATAACAAGGCACAAAATTATTATCAATTACCAATTTTCGAATGTAGTTAAGGGTCTTTGAGTATTAGCTTTTCCAATTCATAGTAGAGCTAAGTTCAGTACAAATGAAACACATAATCTAAAGACAAAACACATATACCCGCTTCTCTTCCAAAAACGCACACAAAATCAGTGTTTAACCATAAGCCGTGGGCTTAGACATTTAGCGCCAATCCAAAACCAACTACCGACAACACCACCTTCAATACCACTGACACCGCCTCTACCCACCTTCGACTTTACCAACGAGCGTAACAGCAGCAGCACCATTACCCAGTGTATGCAGTACTCAGTACAAGAATAGAAAGCGAATAACGCTCTGGTGTGGTTGTCTCTCGCTTTTGGTTCGTCTTCATTGGCTCGCTGCAGTAAGTCGTAGTCGGGCAGTCGTGAAGTATGCGCAACCCGATGTGGTTGGGCGGTGCGGTGGCGAAACAAGGACCAAGGACACGCCGTGTACGCAGCTCACACGAGCTGCAATCGCAGGCGCCCACACACAAACACACACGCACGACTCACACGCATAGAAAGAGATAAGAAACAAAACGTGCGCAGGATCTCTGCGGCTGACAGCAAACAGTCCGGAAAAAATGGCTAGAAATATTTCACGGCACTGGAAACGAAACAAAAAAAATGTATAATAAGTAAAACAACGTGACGACGACAAGCAAAAATATAAAGGAGGTTCGCGCTAACACGAATGCAATGAACAAGAATAGACAACGACACTGAGCCTAGCACCAAACGCCTCGCCACTATCCGGAGTCGCGGATCGTGAATTTGAAATCTGTATAATTTTATTTCTGATGTGTATGCTAATTCTGATATCGGTTGCATTTACGGTTTCGTTTATCTGTTGTATAAACAGTCGTACATTTTTATTGGTATATCGTTTGCTAGTCATTGTTTCTCCGCGTATTTAAACTCGTATTTTCGAATATTGTAAATAATATAAAATTTAATATGTGCAATTACTTTGACCAATGTCTGTGTATATAGTGTGTGTTTAGTGTTTTTCAAACCGTCAAATCACATTTAATATATATATATATATATATATATATATATATATATATATATATATTTATTTGTTACAACAATCACAAATTATAATTGAAGATAGCGGCAAAAGATTAAAAAGAGAATCGGCAAAATGGATCTCTCTACGGCATATCGTTACAATCAAAACATGATGGAATATTACACATGTAAATCATCACATAGATACTTCAAGCTCCCAATAATCTTAAAATTAAGTTAAGCAGCGTCTTGCAAATGCATTTTCGAGCCTATGATGTACATTCATAAGCAAAAATCCGTATCTGTATATCAGCATTAACACTTTAAAAACTAACTTATACATTTTTTTTAAGAAGCTTGGTTACTTTATTATTTCCCAAAGAGCACGAAAGTTCTTTATTTACTTCATTTACGAGACTTAAACAAAAATTAAAATAATTGATGGTGTCAAGAGGTTTCATTTAAAAAGGGACAAAACAGACAAACCTTAATTCATTCTAGAAAATACCATGTTATTCTTTTCTAAAGCATATGCAATGCAATAAAGCTAAAATAAAAATCACGGCTTGTTTCACAACTTGGCAGACACGTGCATTGCATAGCATCAGATAGTTTTAAAATTGTACATTTTTTGAAGTAAAAACATAGCGTTCCTTAGCTGATAATAATCGTTAATTTCAGCTGATAATAATTGAAAAGATACAATTGTGCAACCATACTCGTTCTTAGTCGCAAGCCGTCAGAATGGCGTTAAATAAAACAACATTTACAAACAATGACAATTGACAAAAAGAAACAAAAAGAGCGTAACACAATGTGAAGATGAGGGTCAGGCTATGCAGTTAGGAATCAAAAGAGCGGTCTCTGTCAGGATATGTGTATATATATATTTATCAATGTATACATTTATGTTCGTATGTGTCTGTGTTTATGCAAACAATATCTATTAGTTATGAGCAAAATTGAACTGGGCATATAGGCTCACATCTATTGAAAGTCAATGGATAGTTCATTAAACGACAATCGCAATTGCCATTTCGCATTCTGTCATGCATTCAATGAGACCTTTGTCTATTTTAACACTACAGCTTGTACCCCGCTGCGCCCATAAAGCAGCATAAAATTCTGGTTCTCATAGTTAACCTTCCGGAGTATTATTGTTTATACACACTCGTGTATCGTGCTTATCATGAGCATCCGCGAAATATGGAAACGCACGACAAGATCTCATGTTCAAATAATAGGAGACCATCACCTGGTTGGTATTAGTCAGTTTTCATACTAAAAATCTTATTAAAAGAAATTTTATTTATGACTACATTAGATGGCAGTGATACTGCAATCAAACTTCTTGCCTGATTTTTCTCTATTTGTTATTTTGTTTGCTCTGAAATAGTTAGAATTATATCTTCGCGTTAAATAGAGAAGAAAAGAAATGCTTTAAATTATGTTTAAAAACACTGGTAGATGCTTTCAATCAGTACTTAATTAGCGATTTAATATGAAGTGCAAAATACATATACATAAGTGCAAAAATATTAATGATGTGTAAACGACTCCCAGCTTGGCTGTATGTTTGTCATTAGGACAGATTTCTTCAGATCAGTTCAGTGCGGTCTGTCTTTGTGGTTGCCCGTGCATGACTTTTGATGCTTCGTCTGTTTTGGGATGCAAAACAAATAATTAGGAGTACAGTAATAATGTGAATAAATAACCCCACAGAACAACAGTCAGTAACAACGGCGGTCTACGCTAGTGACGAAGCATCACAAAGGGTGCTAAAGGCAACTAATGATATATCCGGGAAAAACTTTAAGTATTCTACGATACTCTGATTAGACCAAGTTATAACAGATAAGAAGTAAAGTGGAGAATACTACTGCCGCCATCGGCTTGGTGGGCTGTGTGAGTTAGGCCGCCACATTTCAAAGTGCATTGCTTGTGTTTGTGAAGACGTCTGATGAAGGTATAAATTATTATTATTATAAAAACTTTAAGGCTAGAATCAAAGATGCCGGTATTGTATACACCTCATTATAATTGAATAACTTAAAAATTAAATACCACAATACGAATTTAAGACTGAAACTTTAATAAATTGTTGCATTGTCTTAATTTAAAATTAGGTCACGGTGGCGTTAATCAATTGGGTGGCGTGTTTGTGAACGGGCGGCCCCTACCTGACGTAGTACGGCAGCGCATCGTGGAGTTAGCACACAATGGCGTCCGTCCGTGTGATATATCACGCCAGTTACGAGTAAGCCATGGCTGCGTTTCAAAAATATTATCAAGGTAAGTAATTTTTTGAAGTGCCCACCAACTGCCGTCCGCCCCAACCACACAAGAAGGTTCTTTGTTATCACCCGGATTTACACTGGTATCAGAGTATTCCGCATCTGGTTATGCATATGTATATATAGAAATGTCCTGTGTTAGGAGCTGGGAGGCTTCGTACTTCAACATCCTGTGCCACTAGTACAATAAATCTTTTCGGTCTCTGGGTTTGTTCAGGACTGGTTGCATTCGTGTATCGGTGTGTGTAGCTGGCTAAAATCGGGAATCGTTGTGCTGTACCTAAATGAAGGCTGACATTCAAATTGTTTTTAATTGAAATCGTAATTGTTGGTTCCGCTACAAAGTTAATTGCCTTATTCAAAGCGATATCGATCAAAATGAGATATAGTGAAATTCGGGTATCACTTATAATTTATTAGTAGTAACTTCGAATTTTAAACAAAATGTGTCATGATCGGATAATTAATCGTTAAGAAAGTAAATTTTAATGCGTTTTTTTTTTGTTTTAGATACTATGAGACTGGTAGCTTTAAGGCCGGCGTAATAGGCGGCTCCAAACCTAAGGTTGCCACTCCACCAGTAGTTGACGCAATCGCGAACTATAAGCGAGAGAATCCAACTATGTTCGCTTGGGAGATTCGTGATCGGCTGCTGGCAGAAGGAATATGCTCCCAGGATAACGTCCCCAGCGTATCCTCTATAAACCGGTAAGAATATTTGTAGATTCTGATCTCATTAAAAATATTTAATATCGTATTAAGTAGAAGATAATCCATACATTATTTAACACGTATGTTTAAATATTCTAGACCAGCCGAGTCGACCTAGTCATTGACGTTTATCTTTCAGGACGTGTAACCGTCTGTATGCGCACGTTAATTCCCATCAATAAGTTTAGAATTCAAACTGCCAGTTAGTTTCGTTTCCCTATTTAATCCAATCTATTGAATTATTTTCGAAAAGTTTTGCTTTTGCAAAAATTGATACCAAAAGTATTTCTAATATAAGTTAAACGCAATATAGAACTGCCAATCTTTTAATCTTCATTGCAATTTTTTTATAAAGGTTGAAAAGTCGTAATTGGTAAATTTTGCAAATTATTTTCGTAATAGGTACTTTTTTAAATTTTGCCAGTCGACGAAAGATTGATTTCAGAGGCGTGTGACTTTCTCCGAACTCGTTTTAGTTGATATCCGAATATCGGAAGACTAAATTTCATTCAACTCTCTTGTTTTGTTTGGTTTTAATGTATAAGGATATATATAAAATGTAGCAAATATTTATGTTAAAAAAGGAAGAAGGACATGTACTTCTATATACATTCTGTAAAAATTATTTATATTGTGTTAATATATATTAACAATAGATGTGCACAGCTAATAATGAATCAGTAGCTGGATGTCGGTAACCATAATATGTTAGTGTTGCAATGTTTGCATGCTGTCATGCAGCTTACTTCCGAATCCGCTTCCGTCACAATTTTTGTTGATGGGTGCAGTTCGTTAACACTGGCTTGAAAAGCACTGGGCTAATAAAAATATCTAAGTAGTTTTTAGCGTCCATAATTGCGGCACAATGCTTGACACACGACCACCACAAAAGCCAGCTTCCTATTCGTGTTCCGTTGTAACATTTTTGGCATCATCCTCATCATCATTGTCGTCATAGCCGCCGTTCTACGGCATTGTAATGAACGCACTTCCTCTTTGACCATAATTCATTTTATGTGGCCAAGGATGCTGCCAGCAGGCAGCTGCTCAAAGTTTGAGACCCGCAGCTATACGAATGCCATAAATTAGCTGTGCACTACAACATTTGCAATTCGGGCGCCCGGCGATGGTGGAAGCTACGACGCGACGGCCGTCGAAATTTTGACTAAAGTTGACACGCAAAAGTATTGCGCACTTGTTCACACAACACAGACACCGCTCGTCTACCCCACAAAACACGCCTGTTCTCGCACCAACCATCACTTAACTGAACACGTTGCTAAGCATTTGGATGCTGCAACCACACGCTGCACGTGCAGCCATTCAGAATCAATTCGCTGCGAATTACGAGTGGCACTATGCAAAGCGTTAGTATTAGAGCATGTCATGTGACCGATATGATGAGTAATTCAAGGGATAATCAGCATTAACCTGCCCCTAATGCGACAATGTGTGATTCAATGGCACTCGAGCGATGATTAGGGCGCAAATTCAATCATGTACGTACATGTATACGTAGTTGGTCATATATACAAGTAAATACGAGAATTTTCAGATACAAGTCTGCTAGTCCAGTTTTTGATTCCCATTCAATCGCAATCCCAAGAGAGTAGCACTTATAAAGTGACTTTCGCAGCACTCAACGTAAGCCAATCACCATCCCTCTTTTTCAAACAAACAAATCGAAATATGAAAGCCAAGCATAAGACCGCGCATCCCAAACATATGTCCCGATTGTGTGCACTGCCCAAGTACCCAGAGCTCATACCCCCGCTCTCTTAAAAAGTATATCTCAACCCAGTGCGATTGTCCTTTTTGAAATACATAATTTGATTTGATTCCGCTTGAGTTGCCCGCTCAATCTGCAACCCTCTGTGATAAAGTGAGGACAAAGTGTTGTCTAAATTAAGTATGTACATATGTATAAATACTGCTATTGGCAATGTCAAGGGCGCGGTCTAAATAAAATAAAGGTATACTCTTTTTTAAATTATTTTATGAAATGAGATAAAACTAAAGGTTTTACAAATATGTAAGTGTGGAACGCAACCAATTAACAGCACATGAACTCCCCTCTATGGCCTGTTCTGAAATCGCTAAATATCTCTAGGTATTTTATAATCTAATGCAATCACAGCAGAAGCATACATAAATCTTTACTTAATTTATCACAAGATTGTGCTTAAAGCAGTCCCTTCGTGCTTGAACATATCATTGCAATCATGATGTTTCAAAGTGAGCATTATACCTACAAATCAATTTCTTAAACGATTTTTGACGAAGGATGTACTATATGTGTACGCTGCATTCTAAGACGGCATTGAACTTGTGGTACCAATGAAATGTATTCACGAGCACTATATATCTGCATTGAAAGACTGATATTTCATTGCATTATTACTGGATAATTTTTGCAGGATCGTTCGTAATAAAGCAGCAGAAAAGGCAAAACACGTACACCATCACCAGCAGCAGCACCAAATGCCACAAAGTCTCAGCAACGGGCAAAATGCCACTGAGAGTCTCGACAGCAGTACGGGAGGAGGTAGCGAGCAGCCCACAACAAGCACCGGCAATGGCAGCAACAATTCCAGCTGCAACAACACCAATACATCGGTGACAGTCATTGCGCATACTCCAGGTCCGTGCCCAGTTTCTGCGCAAGAGGTTGGCGCCACCGTCGGCAATGCTGGTCCACACAATAGCAGCAGTAGTGGCAATGCTACAACTGCACCGATCCAACAGGGCGCTGAACAGCGATCGTCAGGATCAGGATATAGCATAAATGGAATTCTGGGTCTACAGCATGGTCATCATCTAAGCAACAACAATAATAGCACAAATAACAATAACAATAATACATCGGAGACAAATTGCAAGCGCAAGCGAAATGAAGTGCATGGTAAGATTAAATTATTCATGTTACAAGACAAAACAAAACAGTGGTGAGAAATACATATATGACTATGTCAATTTTGATTTAAATGTAAGTCCAGAATACGCAGTAACTTTATAAAATACTATATATGTGCGCATACTTTCAATAATTACATTAACTCTTGAAACAGCCTCTCAAAAGCCACTTGCTCCGGGAGTAAAACTCTCGATTTGCATATCGTTAAATCTGTTTAGGATAGGGATTGCGTTGAATTGCCGCGAAGTGCTTTGTGGTGATATTGGCGGTATAATCCAACCGCACCCGTCGGCGTTGTTTCATGTGTCTACGGAATCAAACCCCAAAAACTTGTGTAATAAGATATCATCTAAATTAGGTGATGCTGATGTGAGTGCTGCAGCCCAGATAGACAACGGATATCTAATCAGACACTCAGGCTGTATTTTTTTTTGTGAGGGGTGAAGAAGGCCATTAAACAATTATAATGAAATATGGCATCAGATGGATTTGTAAAAAAAGCTCGACTCGCACTTGTTATTTTCAATATTCGCCACAAATAGCGAAATAAAAATCGCACCCCTGACTACCACAGCCCCGGCATGAACTGACAAGTCTTAGTTCTAGTAATAATGATGATGTTCCATCAATTGCTTTAGATTGCTTCCCATATCCCATCGATATCTGAAACAATTATAGAAATACAAGAGTCCGATACAATGATGTTGCTTCTGATAATCATACTCTCGGGCACCAGCAGGCAATAAAAGAGCAGTAGACTCCATTCGAAATCATCCCAGACCTTCATCATCCTTTGGTTGCGCATACTCGTTCATTCTCTCCAGATTTCTTATCGATTCCCTTAGGGATATCTTGGTAGTCCAAAGTGAATGTTGTACTTAGGCTGGAATTTGCGGCAAATTTGTTCAAATCATTTTGATTTCAGCAAGACAGAATGAAACGAAATATTTGGTCGTAGTGTCGTTACATGTTACATTTGGGGTTGAAAAGTAGGTGTGACCATTGGGCTTCACCCTCCAAATACGATTATCAACAATCATCTCATGCATCTGTGTATCTTGGGTTCTTGGGAGAAAATCGAAAATACGATTTTATGATGTTTACCAAATTACACAGCAGCAAACATACGTACACACACTGTAAATATCTAAAACGTGTGCGACTTATGAAAGGTAAATCCTTGGGTTCAGGGTATCTCCCAGTCCGGTTCTCTCTACTGGAGCAATCTTTCTGTTATGAAAACATATGTGTTTGTGTTTGGTAATAATTGTAAACACAAAGTTTAGGCTATTACAGTAATTTTATCGATGCCACTCAAAATATTGTAATCAACTAGGAAACTTAGAAACAACTTTACATGGCAACTAATACATGGCCGACATATTTATTTACATTTTTATCCTACGGTAGTCAACTTTCAATCCGCAAAAGCACTTAAGAGGCACGTGTCGTTTACCGCAGTCAGGTCAGCAACAAAGTAACAACCATAATTGAATTAGCATTGGAAAGAGAGGGTTGACATTGGGCCATTGCTGTGTAAGTGGATGGTAGAGACAGCGTTGGAAGTAGATTCAAACACAAATGAAAGAAATATAAATAAAAAAAATGAAAGCATATAATTACAAGTATATACATGTGCAATAATAAGTAATTAACTAAAATATTTACTATTTCAGATGAGAATCGGGATGTTAACATGCATTCCGAAGACGATGTTAAGCGACAGCGCTTGGCTTACGGTGGAGATCAGATATACCCAAATGTAAGTGCCACAACTAATAAAAAAAATGTTCAATATGGTGATTGCGTAAACATTTTACGATATTAGTTCATACAAGTTCAGTTTTTTTTTTAACTTTTTATACCATGAATTGATTAAAAAATTAGCTACTAAGAATATAAGCTAAGCTAGTTTTTCTAAACTTGTAACAGTTATTTCTACAATTGAACACGAACTTATCTGTTATGAATGTTTGAAGCTAATTTAATGATTAAAGTTTCAACAGTTATAAATTTAATTTTCTATCATTCAACACGTTTAGATTTGGTCTGGTAAGTGGTGCATCAAGGATGAGCACAAGCTACTCTCAGAGCTTGGTAATTTGACAACAAATAATGGTAGCAGCGCGCCCGCTTACTATGAAGCCCCAAATGGATTTTCAACAAGCACAATTTCATGTGCGGGTGTTGGCAGTGCTGTTGGCAACGATTCGTCTATGTTGTACGATAGCATTGCTACGATATCACAGAGCCAAAGCACTTTATATACCCCCCCCATCGGACCCTCAATTGGTAAATATTAAAAGAATTTTATTTTTGACACTAATTTACAGTAAATTAGTCTATATATTATTTTTTGTCATATGATTTTTATTTTATTATTTCAATTGTGTACGTTTTTGTGAACAAAACTGTAGGCAATAGTTCGTTGACGCCCCTAGTGCCTATAAGTTTGCAAGACATGAAATTTAATGCAAATATACAGGAACAAACTATCTCACCCTTTTATACAGGTAAGAATATAATCAAATAAATCTCGTATGTGATACTAAAACAAGCAGACTATCTCTAGTCAGGAATGTGAAGGCTTTAAGTGCCCTGAAAAAGGCTCTTTGATGGTACACTAGATATAGACTAGATATATCTTGTAAACCGTGTTTCAATTTTGTTTAGGTAATTTTGGTTATAAAAGTTTAGAAAATATGAGTTCTTGTATCCATGCTAAAGAGTTTATCTTTCTAGAATTAAAACTTGGTATGTCAAAAGAGTACATGCAATAAAAATATAAATTATATAAAAATAGGAACTTGTTAACTTTGTAATTCTTTATTACTAGGTTTAAGGTAAGCAAATAACTTTACAGATGTCCCCATTACGAAAAGCTGGGTTCGCCCATGCACAAGTTTATTTGAAATCGAAGATCTGTGTTTTTATTGGAATCGTAAATATTCTGCAGAAAATGATTTAATAAATTCGTAATAACTGTAGATAAGAAAGACATAAATCAAAAGCAACTAAACCAATACTCTTAATGATTTCAATCAGCAATTGCCATTGAAAATGGTAATTACCCCACAATAACAAGCTTGGATAACAACAATAGTCCCATAATGGTACGAGGCAATGACGCAACCGCCGGGAGCTGTAATAATTCACCAAATTTAGTTCCTTCTAACGCTTTACGAGTTGAACAAAATGTGCAAAGCATAGATAGTACTAACCACCATCTAAAAGAGTCTGTCAACCATTTGGCCAGGGACGAAAATGCCAATAATAAGAGTCATCGCAATGATTTGGGAAATCATCGTGGGATCGACATTATCCCCATAACACACCTCATGCCAGAGACAGCCCAGGATCATCAACAGCAACAGATGTCGACCACCGGCCCACTAACAACAGCTAATACCTCATCTCTAATACTCCTACAATCCAGCGCCAATTGCTCATCGGTCGACGGACGGTCTGATGCTGATTCAATTGCTACCAACAGCACAGCTATTTATGCCACACCCACAATGCTCCCCAGTTTTAGCCACTACTCTTCAGGCAAGTTTCTCATTCAAGTCCTGCACTCGTCGCTCATTGCTAGTTCTGCTCTAGCATACTCGCACAACACTTGGTGGTGGCACTTTAGGTTTGGCTTCAGTCAACATTTTTTTTTAAATACAATTAATATTGAATACTAAGAATCTACGAAGGCACCAATAATTTGAGTGTCTTATAGAAAGTATTAAAAAATAAAACATAGAATTGTTTACAGTTATTATATATGATTCTTTTGTTTGTTTGTATTTATCCATAATAACCTTTTTTATTTTTCTTAAGTAAAATATCTTTGAATTTTACTGTGATTGTAATTAAATAATTTTTTTTTTTTAGCGTGTGGATCAGTAGTTCCAAGCGCGGATTACGCATATAGCCCCGCATATACACAGTATGGTGGTGCTTATGGATCATACAGCTACGGCACTAGTAGTGGTCTAATCAGTAAGTATCTATAAAGAATACAATTTGATAAACGTCCAACTCTACATTCATCCTATTACAGATTCATCATACTATTATGAAGGTGGTCAAAATCAGGCGTCCCTTAACCAAGATTTGCGCTCACCCCTTGCTGCTACAAGAGCCAACTCGCTGGTGTCCGCAGCCTCTCCAACTGGTAGTGCGTGCACAAAATCAGAAACATCAGATATATTTCTTGTGTAGTGCATGCACTGATCGCTATCACAGCACACATTTCATAAAGCAGGCATTGTCCAGAAGGAACATAAAAAAGCAATACATTTCGGGAGTTCTTCACGGATCCAAAGATATATATAAAGCTATAGGTAACATTAAGACGTTGCTATCTTGACGTAGACAAAAAAATCGTTAGTGAATGCTAAAAAGCTGCGCTAACAGTCTGACATCAGAGTCCGTTGTTGGTAATTTATCTATGACGATATATACAGAAGACGAACTGAACTCAACGAGAACAATTCTCATAATATAAGTTAATTTGCATTTAATAAGGTATGTGCTCTAATGTATTGCATTTTATAATTTTGGGAGAACGATGCCACGCTGTAGTTAATTACCCTTGAACTGGTAATTTATAGGCTGGGTTCGGAAATCAAAGTAAAAAACAAGCTATTCATACATAACCTCATCGCTTGTCCGATTTTTTTTCCAGTGAAAGCTATATGAAATAATCTTTCGATCTGCGCGAATCGTCGTCGTATCTTTCAATGCTGAACACGCATTACGACACAACTTGAAAACCCTCTGCAAGAGTATAATATATTAAGAAACACAACTTCAAACGATGAAATGTACATACACACGTATGTTGTGGATTACTTATTAACTACACATACTTAATAAGAATAAATATTGAAACCAAAATCTTTACTAAGGGAAACTCAACCAAAAACTATAAATACAAGTTTTTCGAAAACTTTTAAATAATGTATTTTATAAGTTAGATATAAATATATATACTATACAAGATTAACCTATGTAAACACATTAATTACTTTTATCTTTATATATGTGTATGGGAAAACTGTATATATGTTTGTTATAATTGTACATAAAGATGGTATGAATGCGAGTGTTATTTTAATTATAACAATATCATAGGCAATACTTCTTCTGTTAGATTCTTAATTACAAAAAGAACAAATATAAGTAATATCTTATTTGAGTTGAGCCTTATATATTTTACATAAAATTAGCAATTACCGATCTGCTAGAACTAAAACCGGCAAAATCGAAGTCACCCGTTAAAAGGTGAAGTAAAATTCAATAAAAATGCAATTGTTCAAACAGGGACATTCTAATGTAAAATTGTAATTTATTTTATTTATATACAGATAAAATTTTGTAATAATAATGAAATAGTGTATTTTAGTGCCCGTGTGTACATCGAACTGTATTTGTACTCGTAAATGTAATTAATTGATAACGGAACACGATAGTCTTATAAGAAAGCACATACCAAATTTTGTATAAATAAGTACATACACACATCATAAATTAGTAAAACCAGATTGCGCATTTCCTATATACCTGTTAAGGGGTTAGTTGTTTTCGTTACGTCCACATAGCTAAAAACGTTGGCCTGGAAAATATTTTTCCAATCTTCGGAGGTAATTATCAGAATCTACTATTCAAATTTGAAGAATTCCCAGTGTAATAAAGAAAAAGTGCTCTGCAATTACTGCAATCGCTTTAAGGCTTTGGAATTGTACTTTTACCGTAACCTTATGATGCTGCGTCAATAAGGCAAATGACTATTTGTTATGACCAAATTAGAAAATTTATTGAAAAGATTGTAAAAAATTCAAAATGGCCAATACAAAAGTTCTGCAAAATAACTAACCAAAATTAAGTACAGAACACTTAATATAAATTTTCATTGATATGCAAATAAAAGCTTTTGTTTTATAAAATTCACACTACGTTTCAGTTGTTATGGTGCTATTAAGTAATTTTTTTTTACTTTTGTCATATTAAAAATAAGTAAAAATGCTGTTTTAGAAAGAAAAATGAACCATAACCGTCCGAAAGGCTTTTTTTGCTGCGCATTTAATCATTTAAGGTCATATACGGCACCAAGCAGTGGTTTCTTCACACTTCAACAATATCGAAACAATGTATATTATGTTTACCTAAAAAGTTGAATATTGCCCTTGTTAAGTGTAAAACATAACAGTAAAATATAATCAATTTTCAAATTTTACTTCCTTAAAAAAAACGATGGTAATAATTTAATTATTCTTTTAAAAAATGTAATTTTTATCTCCTTACGTCACAATTTAGAAATTTGAACATAATTAACTGCTGATGTCTACAATAATGTAGATGCACAGTATTTGGTAAAAACTCTGGTAGCGCGATCTGGTTTATTTTCAGTATGTACGTGCTTACATACCTATTAAATAAGATTAAATAATAAATTCAAATTATATGTAATATACTTGCATATTAGACTTAAATAAAAATGAAGGTACAAAATGTATCAGATATGATTTTAAAAGGCAATTAATTACACACGTACATGGATATTTAAGCCGTGGGTAGTTCTGGATAATTATCGACGGCTTACAAAACTTTTAATTAAACTGAAGGTAAGAAAAACACTCCTATACTCTCACGTGGTTAATTTACATATTTGGCTGGCTTATAAATTAAAATCCCCATTTGTTACATTTATTTTACTTGAAGAGGATGACATGTCGGGCAAAAGTGGCATTTAATCGGCAACCTCCAATTCAGCATCACTCGCTTCGGGTCCTTTCAATATTTTCACTTTCACTTTCTCAACTGTGTTCACACCAGAATATTGCCAGCAACTGACGACTATAAAAATAATCGCCAGCTAGCCCTCGAATATTTTCCATTACTACAATCTCAGTAACATATGAAAATAGTGTTGACATGCGCCTGTACACTCCAGACAGACAAATGGCCTTCGGCAATAATTCTTACTATGACCAAAGGTTTGACAACGGTGACACTGGACATGACATGCTCCTCAATGACAACCCGTTGACAACGTAGTACAGTAAAGGTAGTAACTTTTCATTTTCTTTATCAGGCAATGGCGCAAGCTCAACATATTGAGTGGCTTGCCGGCTAAATGGTTATTAACCAAATTGACTAAGCGAACGACAAATCCCAGCTCACTCAGCCAGCTCTTCAGCCACTCAACAGATTTTGACTGGTGAAGATTGCGGATGGCTACTTTGTAACCCCGCTTTGACCCCAGCTGGTGATACAATGTCTTTAAGACGAAATTCTACCAGCATGCACTAAATCACAAAACTTGTCCATAAAGGACTCTTTTTTCTCGCAATGCTCGCACATTAGGGGCCAGCAGACAACTGCGAGTTGCCTTACAAAGCCTTGCTTTATTTGTTTATACTTGCGTATTTGACAAAATAGGTTTGAATACAATTTTTGTAAAAAGCGAAAAAAAAACAATATTTGCAATAGCGTGTACCACTGTAACAGTGTTTGACACCGGCTCAGCACAGCAAACAGCTGTTTGCAGACCAGTCTGGCAACGCTGTTGCAGCTGGCCGATGTTTACAATAATAATTTCAAAATAATTTTTTTTTTTTTTTTTTTTTAATTGCAGTTTCCATCGGACGACTAGGATAGCGTCGGAGCAAGACACCGAGGAAGATAGCCCTCGATGGCGCGCCACACTCCGTGCAGAGGCGCATCACTGTCAGCCATACATGTAGAGGTGAGCGTGTGTGATGCGTATGAGGTCGTCTTCATAGCAGCAGTATAACATCTATTGCAGATTCCATCGGACGACCGGGATAGCGTCGGAGCAGGACACCAAAAGAAGATAGCCTGCGATGGGGCGACAGGTTCCTCCGACAGAGGCGCATCACATGTCTTTTTTTTTGAATTGATGCTCGCAACGCTCGCACATTAGGGGCCAGCAGACAACTGAGAGTTGCCTTACAAAACCTTGCTTTATTTGTATATTCTTACGTATTTGACAAAATAGGTTTAAATACAATTTTTGTAAAAAGCGAAACAAAAACAATATTAGCAATAGCGTGAACCACTGTAACAGTGTTTGACACCAGCTCAGCACAGCAAACAGCTGTTTGCAGACCAGTCTGGCAACGCTGTTGCAGCTGGCCGATGTTTACAATAATAATTTCAAAATAATTTTTTTTTTTTTTTTTTTTTAATTGCAGTTTCCATCGGACGACTAGGATAGCGTCGGAGCAAGACACCGAGGAAGATAGCCCTCAATGGCGCGCCACACTCCGTGCAGAGGCGCATCCCATGTCAGCCATACATGTAGAGGTGAGCGTGTGTGATGCGTATGAGGTCGTCTTCATAGCAGCAGTATAACATCTATTGCAGATTCCATCGGACGACCGGGATAGCGTCGGAGCAGGACACCAAAAGAAGATAGCCTGCGATGGCGCGACAGGCTCCTCCGACAGAGGCGCATCACATGTCTTTTTTTTTGAATTGATGCTCGCAACGCTCGCACATTAGGGGCCAGCAGACAACTGAGAGTTGCCTTACAAAACCTTGCTTTATTTGTATATTCTTACGTATTTGACAAAATAGGTTTAAATACAATTTTTGTAAAAAGCGAAACAAAAACAATATTAGCAATAGCGTGAACCACTGTAACAGTGTTTGACACCGGCTCAACACAGCAAACAGCTGTTTGCAGACCAGTCTGGCAACGCTGTTGCAGCTGGCCGATGTTTACAATAATTTTTTCAAAATAACTTCTTTTTTTTTTGTTTTTTAATTGCAGGTTCCATCGGACGACTAGGATAGCGTCGGAGCAGGACACCGAGGAAGATAGCCCTCAATGGCGCGCCACACTCCGTGCAGAGGCGCATCCCATGTCAGCCATACATGTAGAGGTGAGCGTATGTGATGCGTATGAGGTTGTCGTCATAGCGGCAGTATAACATCTATTGCAGATTCATCGGACGACCGAGATAGCGTCGAAGCTGGACACCAGAGAAGGTAGCCCTCGATGGCGCACCACACTCCATGCAGAGGCGCATCCCATTTCAGCCATACATGTAGAGGTGAGCGTGTGTGAAGCGTATGATGGAAAGAAACAAAAAGCTTATAATAAGCGTTTTGTTTCATACCTTTTTAGCAGATGTACCCAGACGCGCATAGTGCAATGCAGGGTCGGAGCACACAGATGTCTCCATGAGCGGCAGTATAACCTGTGAAGTGTAAAAGAGCAGTGTTATATGTTCCGGTCAAGCAGCCGTTTTTAATTTGATGCTCGCAGTGCTCGCATATTAGGGGCCAGCAGGCAACTGAGAGTTGCCTTGCAAAGCCTTGCTTTATTTGTATGTACTTGCGTATTTGACAAAATAGGTTTGAATACAATTTTTGTAAAAAGCGAAAAAAAAACAATATTTGCAATAGCGTGTACCATTGTAACAGTGTTTGACACCGGCTCAGCACAGCAAACAGCTGTTTGCAGACCAGTCTGGCAACGCTGTTGCAGCTGGCCGATGTTTACAATAATAATTTCAAAATAATTTTTTTTTTTTTTTTTTTAATTGCAGGTTCCATCGGACGACTAGGATAGCATCGAGCAAGACACCGAGGAAGATAGCCCTCGATGGCGCGCCACACTCCGTGCAGAGGCGCATCACTGTCAGCCATACATGTAGAGGTGAGCGTGTGTGATGCGTATGAGGTCGTCTTCATAGCAGCAGTATAACATCAATTGCAGATTCCATCGGACGACCGGGATAGCGTCGGAGCAGGACACCAAAAGAAGATAGCCTGCGATGGCGCGACAGGCTCCTCCGACAGAGGCGCATCACATGTCTTTTTTTTTGAATTGATGCTCGCAACGCTCGCACATTAGGGGCCAGCAGACAACTGAGAGTTGCCTTACAAAACCTTGCTTTATTTGTATATTCTTACGTATTTGACAAAATAGGTTTAAATAAAATTTTTGTAAAAAGCGAAAAAAAACAATATTAGCAATAGCGTGAACCACTGTAACAGTGTTTGACACCGGCTCAGCACAGCAAACAGCTGTTTGCAGACCAGTCTGGCAACGCTGTTGCAGCTGGCCGATGTTTACAATAATAATTTCAAAATAATTTTTTTTTTTTTTTTTTTAATTGCAGGTTCCATCGGACGACTAGGATAGCGTCGGAGCAAGACACCGAGGAAGATAGCCCTCGATGGCGCGCCACACTCCGTGCAGAGGCGCATCACTGTCAGCCATACATGTAGAGGTGAGCGTGTGTGATGCGTATGAGGTCGTCTTCATAGCAGCAGTATAACATCTATTGCAGATTCCATCGGACGACCGGGATAGCGTCGGAGCAGGACACCAAAAGAAGATAGCCTGCGATGGCGCGACAGGCTCCTCCGACAGAGGCGCATCACATGTCTTTTTTTTTGAATTGATGCTCGCAACGCTCGCACATTAGGGGCCAGCAGACAACTGAGAGTTGCCTTACAAAACCTTGCTTTATTTGTATATTCTTACGTATTTGACAAAATAGGTTTAAATACAATTTTTGTAAAAAGCGAAACAAAAACAATATTAGCAATAGCGTGAACCACTGTAACAGTGTTTGACACCGGCTCAACACAGCAAACAGCTGTTTGCAGACCAGTCTGGCAACGCTGTTGCAGCTGGCCGATGTTTACAATAATTTTTTCAAAATAACTTCTTTTTTTTTTGTTTTTTAATTGCAGGTTCCATCGGACGACTAGGATAGCGTCGGAGCAGGACACCGAGGAAGATAGCCCTCAATGGCGCGCCACACTCCGTGCAGAGGCGCATCCCATGTCAGCCATACATGTAGAGGTGAGCGTATGTGATGCGTATGAGGTTGTCGTCATAGCGGCAGTATAACATCTATTGCAGATTCATCGGACGACCGAGATAGCGTCGAAGCTGGACACCAGAGAAGGTAGCCCTCGATGGCGCACCACACTCCATGCAGAGGCGCATCCCATTTCAGCCATACATGTAGAGGTGAGCGTGTGTGAAGCGTATGATGGAAAGAAACAAAAAGCTTATAATAAGCGTTTTGTTTCATACCTTTTTAGCAGATGTACCCAGACGCGCATAGTGCAATGCAGGGTCGGAGCACACAGATGTCTCCATGAGCGGCAGTATAACCTGTGAAGTGTAAAAGAGCAGTGTTATATGTTCCGGTCAAGCAGCCGTTTTTAATTTGATGCTCGCAGTGCTCGCATATTAGGGGCCAGCAGGCAACTGAGAGTTGCCTTGCAAAGCCTTGCTTTATTTGTATGTACTTGCGTATTTGACAAAATAGGTTTGAATACAATTTTTGTAAAAAGCGAAAAAAAAACAATATTTGCAATAGCGTGTACCATTGTAACAGTGTTTGACACCGGCTCAGCACAGCAAACAGCTGTTTGCAGACCAGTCTGGCAACGCTGTTGCAGCTGGCCGATGTTTACAATAATATTCAAAATAATTTTTTTTTTTTTTTTTAATTGCAGGTTCCATCGGACGACTAGGATAGCATCGGAGCAAGACACCGAGGAAGATAGCCCTCGATGGCGCGCCACACTCCGTGCAGAGGCGCATCACTGTCAGCCATACATGTAGAGGTGAGCGTGTGTGATGCGTATGAGGTCGTCTTCATAGCAGCAGTATAACATCAATTGCAGATTCCATCGGACGACCGGGATAGCGTCGGAGCAGGACACCAAAAGAAGATAGCCTGCGATGGCGCGACAGGCTCCTCCGACAGAGGCGCATCACATGTCTTTTTTTTTGAATTGATGCTCGCAACGCTCGCACATTAGGGGCCAGCAGACAACTGAGAGTTGCCTTACAAAACCTTGCTTTATTTGTATATTCTTACGTATTTGACAAAATAGGTTTAAATAAAATTTTTGTAAAAAGCGAAAAAAAACAATATTAGCAATAGCGTGAACCACTGTAACAGTGTTTGACACCGGCTCAGCACAGCAAACAGCTGTTTGCAGACCAGTCTGGCAACGCTGTTGCAGCTGGCCGATGTTTACAATAATAATTTCAAAATAATTTTTTTTTTTTTTTTTTAATTGCAGGTTCCATCGGACGACTAGGATAGCGTCGGAGCAAGACACCGAGGAAGATAGCCCTCGATGGCGCGCCACACTCCGTGCAGAGGCGCATCACTGTCAGCCATACATGTAGAGGTGAGCGTGTGTGATGCGTATGAGGTCGTCTTCATAGCAGCAGTATAACATCAATTGCAGATTCCATCGGACGACCGGGATAGCGTCGGAGCAGGACACCAAAAGAAGATAGCCTGCGATGGGGCGACAGGTTCCTCCGACAGAGGCGCATCACATGTCTTTTTTTTTGAATTGATGCTCGCAACGCTCGCACATTAGGGGCCAGCAGACAACTGAGAGTTGCCTTACAAAACCTTGCTTTATTTGTATATTCTTACGTATTTGACAAAATAGGTTTAAATACAATTTTTGTAAAAAGCGAAACAAAAACAATATTAGCAATAGCGTGAACCACTGTAACAGTGTTTGACACCAGCTCAGCACAGCAAACAGCTGTTTGCAGACCAGTCTGGCAACGCTGTTGCAGCTGGCCGATGTTTACAATAATAATTTCAAAATAATTTTTTTTTTTTTTTTTTTTTAATTGCAGTTTCCATCGGACGACTAGGATAGCGTCGGAGCAAGACACCGAGGAAGATAGCCCTCGATGGCGCGCCACACTCCGTGCAGAGGCGCATCACTGTCAGCCATACATGTAGAGGTGAGCGTGTGTGATGCGTATGAGGTCGTCTTCATAGCAGCAGTATAACATCTATTGCAGATTCCATCGGACGACCGGGATAGCGTCGGAGCAGGACACCAAAAGAAGATAGCCTGCGATGCGCGACAGGCTCCTCCGACAGAGGCGCATCACATGTCTTTTTTTTTGAATTGATGCTCGCAACGCTCGCACATTAGGGGCCAGCAGACAACTGAGAGTTGCCTTACAAAACCTTGCTTTATTTGTATATTCTTACGTATTTGACAAAATAGGTTTAAATACAATTTTTGTAAAAAGCGAAACAAAAACAATATTAGCAATAGCGTGAACCACTGTAACAGTGTTTGACACCGGCTCAACACAGCAAACAGCTGTTTGCAGACCAGTCTGGCAACGCTGTTGCAGCTGGCCGATGTTTACAATAATTTTTTCAAAATAACTTCTTTTTTTTTTGTTTTTTAATTGCAGGTTCCATCGGACGACTAGGATAGCGTCGGAGCAGGACACCGAGGAAGATAGCCCTCAATGGCGCGCCACACTCCGTGCAGAGGCGCATCCCATGTCAGCCATACATGTAGAGGTGAGCGTATGTGATGCGTATGAGGTTGTCGTCATAGCGGCAGTATAACATCTATTGCAGATTCATCGGACGACCGAGATAGCGTCGAAGCTGGACACCAGAGAAGGTAGCCCTCGATGGCGCACCACACTCCTGCAGAGGCGCATCCCATTTCAGCCATACATGTAGAGGTGAGCGTGTGTGAAGCGTATGATGGAAAGAAACAAAAAGCTTATAATAAGCGTTTTGTTTCATACCTTTTTAGCAGATGTACCCAGACGCGCATAGTGCAATGCAGGGTCGGAGCACACAGATGTCTCCATGAGCGGCAGTATAACCTGTGAAGTGTAAAAGAGCAGTGTTATATGTTCCGGTCAAGCAGCCGTTTTTAATTTGATGCTCGCAGTGCTCGCATATTAGGGGCCAGCAGGCAACTGAGAGTTGCCTTGCAAAGCCTTGCTTTATTTGTATGTACTTGCGTATTTGACAAAATAGGTTTGAATACAATTTTTGTAAAAAGCGAAAAAAAAACAATATTTGCAATAGCGTGTACCATTGTAACAGTGTTTGACACCGGCTCAGCACAGCAAACAGCTGTTTGCAGACCAGTCTGGCAACGCTGTTGCAGCTGGCCGATGTTTACAATAATAATTTCAAAATAATTTTTTTTTTCTTCTTTTTAATTGCAGGTTCCATCGGACGACTAGGATAGCATCGGAGCAAGACACCGAGGAAGATAGCCCTCTGGCGCGCCACACTCCGTGCAGAGGCGCATCACTGTCAGCCATACATGTAGAGGTGAGCGTGTGTGATGCGTATGAGGTCGTCTTCATAGCAGCAGTATAACATCAATTGCAGATTCCATCGGACGACCGGGATAGCGTCGGAGCAGGACACCAAAAGAAGATAGCCTGCGATGGCGCGACAGGCTCCTCCGACAGAGGCGCATCACATGTCTTTTTTTTTGAATTGATGCTCGCAACGCTCGCACATTAGGGGCCAGCAGACAACTGAGAGTTGCCTTACAAAACCTTGCTTTATTTGTATATTCTTACGTATTTGACAAAATAGGTTTAAATAAAATTTTTGTAAAAAGCGAAAAAAAACAATATTAGCAATAGCGTGAACCACTGTAACAGTGTTTGACACCGGCTCAGCACAGCAAACAGCTGTTTGCAGACCAGTCTGGCAACGCTGTTGCAGCTGGCCGATGTTTACAATAATAATTTCAAAATAATTTTTTTTTTTTTTTTTTTAATTGCAGGTTCCATCGGACGACTAGGATAGCGTCGGAGCAAGACACCGAGGAAGATAGCCCTCGATGGCGCGCCACACTCCGTGCAGAGGCGCATCACTGTCAGCCATACATGTAGAGGTGAGCGTGTGTGATGCGTATGAGGTCGTCTTCATAGCAGCAGTATAACATCAATTGCAGATTCCATCGGACGACCGGGATAGCGTCGGAGCAGGACACCAAAAGAAGATAGCCTGCGATGGCGCGACAGGCTCCTCCGACAGAGGCGCATCACATGTCTTTTTTTTTGAATTGATGCTCGCAACGCTCGCACATTAGGGGCCAGCAGACAACTGAGAGTTGCCTTACAAAACCTTGCTTTATTTGTATATTCTTACGTATTTGACAAAATAGGTTTAAATAAAATTTTTGTAAAAAGCGAAAAAAAACAATATTAGCAATAGCGTGAACCACTGTAACAGTGTTTGACACCGGCTCAGCACAGCAAACAGCTGTTTGCAGACCAGTCTGGCAACGCTGTTGCAGCTGGCCGATGTTTACAATAATAATTTCAAAATAATTTTTTTTTTTTTTTTTTTTTAATTGCAGTTTCCATCGGACGACTAGGATAGCGTCGGAGCAAGACACCGAGGAAGATAGCCCTCGATGGCGCGCCACACTCCGTGCAGAGGCGCATCACTGTCAGCCATACATGTAGAGGTGAGCGTGTGTGATGCGTATGAGGTCGTCTTCATAGCAGCAGTATAACATCTATTGCAGATTCCATCGGACGACCGGGATAGCGTCGGAGCAGGACACCAAAAGAAGATAGCCTGCGATGGCGCGACAGGCTCCTCCGACAGAGGCGCATCACATGTCTTTTTTTTTGAATTGATGCTCGCAACGCTCGCACATTAGGGGCCAGCAGACAACTGAGAGTTGCCTTACAAAACCTTGCTTTATTTGTATATTCTTACGTATTTGACAAAATAGGTTTAAATACAATTTTTGTAAAAAGCGAAACAAAAACAATATTAGCAATAGCGTGAACCACTGTAACAGTGTTTGACACCGGCTCAACACAGCAAACAGCTGTTTGCAGACCAGTCTGGCAACGCTGTTGCAGCTGGCCGATGTTTACAATAATTTTTTCAAAATAACTTCTTTTTTTTTTGTTTTTTAATTGCAGGTTCCATCGGACGACTAGGATAGCGTCGGAGCAGGACACCGAGGAAGATAGCCCTCAATGGCGCGCCACACTCCGTGCAGAGGCGCATCCCATGTCAGCCATACATGTAGAGGTGAGCGTATGTGATGCGTATGAGGTTGTCGTCATAGCGGCAGTATAACATCTATTGCAGATTCATCGGACGACCGAGATAGCGTCGAAGCTGGACACCAGAGAAGGTAGCCCTCGATGGCGCACCACACTCCATGCAGAGGCGCATCCCATTTCAGCCATACATGTAGAGGTGAGCGTGTGTGAAGCGTATGATGGAAAGAAACAAAAAGCTTATAATAAGCGTTTTGTTTCATACCTTTTTAGCAGATGTACCCAGACGCGCATAGTGCAATGCAGGGTCGGAGCACACAGATGTCTCCATGAGCGGCAGTATAACCTGTGAAGTGTAAAAGAGCAGTGTTATATGTTCCGGTCAAGCAGCCGTTTTTAATTTGATGCTCGCAGTGCTCGCATATTAGGGGCCAGCAGGCAACTGAGAGTTGCCTTGCAAAGCCTTGCTTTATTTGTATGTACTTGCGTATTTGACAAAATAGGTTTGAATACAATTTTTGTAAAAAGCGAAAAAAAAACAATATTTGCAATAGCGTGTACCATTGTAACAGTGTTTGACACCGGCTCAGCACAGCAAACAGCTGTTTGCAGACCAGTCTGGCAACGCTGTTGCAGCTGGCCGATGTTTACAATAATAATTTCAAAATAATTTTTTTTTTTTTTTTTTTAATTGCAGGTTCCATCGGACGACTAGGATAGCATCGGAGCAAGACACCGAGGAAGGTAGCCCTCAATGGCGCGCCGTGTTGTCCTGTTTGGCAGTCAGAGGTGAGCTAATGAAGTATCGCTTGTCTGTGTCCAGCTCATAACGTGCTCATTTGTTTTTTTCAGGTGACAGAGGTGAGGTGTCGCGCTCCCCTTCTGCATGGAGCAGGGGTGATAATGGATGTTCCAGTGTGGCAGCAGATCCAAGTCTGCAGTACTGATCAGCGCATTGTCGTTCAGCTAGCAGCGATTCATCCATGTCCATGATCAACTGGCGCTGAAGTGCCGCAAGACTCAAGTCCAGAGTTTGCTCCTCAGTAAGTGGACGATTTAGCTCGTCTGAAGTTGGAGGCGGAAGAATAATTCTCTGGACTTGAATTGACTGATCCCGGATAAGCGGTTCAAGGGCTTCCCTAGCGATTTTGTCATTTTTTAAATCTGTTGCATATATATTGATATACATTTCAAGTCTAATCACGGGTTTGTCTTTTCTTTCAAGGAGCATCTGTTGACGTTTGAATTCCAAGGCGAATGCTTCTGCTCGCGCCCGTTCATCCTGTGCAATTTTTTTTCAGTTGTGTTCACATCGGAACATTGGAAGCAACTGATGACTATTTAAAATAACCGCCAGCTACCCTTATTTATTTTCACATTACTATAATCAAAGCAACCTCCGAAAATAGTGTTGGCAGTATAAACAATTGTGTAAAAACAATTCTGACAAATGTTCAGAAATGCGTGCCTGGTGTGTTTTTTGTGGAATCTTGATATACTGCACGGACTTCGTGGACATCTGAAATGGACTTGTCTGAGTGGACTGACTGGACATATATGATTCTCGGACTGACTAGATTTCGTGTACAGACTTGACTTCATATGTTGACTTGGGTATCTTAAATTGAATGTGTTTTTGGGCTTCATGTGTTATCTTGGACTGGCTGCACTGTACTGAATGGTAAGGCGTGACTTTTAGTGAGTGTTTCCATAAGTGACATCATCGGTGTTAAAAAGGCGTCCATCTTACGGCCAAGCTCTGTCACCCAAACTTTGTGTTGCTGTATAATTTCCAGTATGGATGTGGCCTCAGGGGCACAGGGCAAAGGTGTATTCTGTTCCTCCTGTATCTTCGGCTGAGGGCTGCGGAGGTGCTTCTCCTTCTGCTCAACGCGAAGCCTCTCCTGGAACTTCTCCAGATGCCTCTCCGCTGGGTTGTGTGTATGTGTAGTAGTGTTCTTTCCCTCTACCACCTGGCTGTACGTCTTCTTCTTTAAATTCTGTGTTGGAGTTGGCTGCCACTTCTGTGTCTTCTCCGGCTGTTGCTTCATCAAAGGGCTTGGGCAACTCCTGACCGAAGGCTGCACCAACTGCTGTTGTTGATGTTGGTGTTCATGCTGGTGTTGTGGCTTCATAAGTGGCTTGTCTTTTCGGAGTGGCGACTGCGGTTGCTGTGGTTTAGTCTGTAAGCTAGCTACTTCAGCACGTGTGACAAGCAGCTTGCTCCTAGCCGACTTATACACAGGGCAGCCCTTGTAACTAGCTACATGCTTCCCCTTACAATTGGCGCAAGTAGCCTCCGTGTCTCTCTGTTTCTCGCACACCGTTGTCATGTGGTTGCCGGCACACTTAAGACACACAGCCGGTCTACGGCAGTAGTTCTTACTGTGCCCAAACGCTTGACACCGGTGGCACTGCACCGGATCCAGGCGCCGCACATGCTCCTCGATGACAACCTGCTGACACCCAAGCTGAGTCAGTGAAGTAATCCTCTGGTTCTCCTTCCCCGGTAGTGGCGCAAGCTCGACATCAAACAAATTGATAAGCTTGCCGGTAAAGCGGTGTTTAACTGGAGTGGCGTATCGAACAGAGTATCCCAACTCACCAAGCCGGCTCTTAAGCCACTCAACCGAAGTAGAGTGGTGAAGATTGCGTATTACTACCCTGTAACCACGCTTCGACCTGACCTGGTGAGTGTACATCTGTGTGTTGTCTTCATTGAGTGTTTCCAGAACTGATTTATAGGTTTCCAAGTCCTTACAGAGTATCCGGACACCGTCCCCTTGCACACATTTCGTCACAAAATTACCGACATGCACTGATTTGCCGAGCTTATCCATCAAAGACTGGATGTCACCCAAATCCGACAAGATCTGCGGGACCTTCTGCGGCGCCACAGGATCATCCACACCCAGCTCAACTCCAATAGCTCCACAAAATTTCCATTTAAATTACCCAACTTGGGTGTATTGGCTAAGGGACTCTCGCACCTCCTCTTCTTATTCTTCGGCTGGCTAGGGCTGTTAGGTACAGCAGCCCCAGGAGAATCCATGGCATCGCACAGTGCACTAATGGCATCTTCAGATATAATCATGCCAACAGGCACCTGCTCCTTCCTTCCTCCAGCAGCAACAGATTTGTGCATTTTCAGATGCTTAATGGCGGGCTCAGACACTTCAACGTCATCCACGTGAACTAGTGACATATCAGAATAAATAGAGTCCGAATCACTCCCTAAAATAATATCATCGTCATCATCATGTATATCCTCCCATATTGTGTGTGACGGCTGCTTGGTAGCATCATATTTGGACCAACTGTTCTTAGTGAATGGCTCAAACTTCAAACTCACATTCTTCGTTTCAGTTGTGTTCACAGCCGCCAGCTACCCTAATTTATTTTGGCATTACTCTAAAAACTAGCAACTTATGAAAATATTGTTGACATATAAAATAAAAAGTGTAAAACAATTCTGACAATTTTTTAGTTGTGTTCACATCGGAACAATGGAAGCAACTGACGACTGAAATAAACAGACGCCAGCCAGCCCAAATTTATTTTCTCCATTACTTTAACATAGTAACCTATAAAATATTTTTGACATGTCATTAGACAAATGTGAAGAGGCAACTCTGAACAAAACGAATCTGTTCAGCTTTTCTGGCTGCAGTATCTACTGCAATTCGTCAACTGCAATGCGCAGACGGGGTGACACCGCGAGTTCCAGACCGCCGAGGACCAACTTCAAGAAACCGTTGGGAAACTCCTTTGCACCTGCAGCTGTTGGGATGTCACCGCGAGTGAAAAAGACCATGGAGGACCATGCAGACCAAAAATTGCCCACTGAACGCACTACTCCTGCAGCAGAAATGGCACCGCGAAGAAGTGACCATGGATGACCAGATCATCTAAAAGATGCCAAAACAAAAACTGCATCTGCCAAGGGAGTTGCGCCAAATAAATGACCATGGAGGTCCATCCAGATCAAAGTGACTTATACTAAAAATTAAAGAAAAGAAAGGAAAGTCAGGAAAAACTAACGACTTAGCTTTATCCGAGGTGGTCGCGCTTTCCGATGTACCAAACGTCTGGTCGTGTCATGGCCGCCAAAGGGGAATCGGACACCGGTCATCAACCCAGGTTAACTGCTGCGCACCACTAGCACATTGTCGCTGCATCCTCCAAGGACTGAGCACCTGCCTTCGCCAGTCCTGCCACAAATGGTGCAAGGGGCGCTTACTCAAAGAAAACGATCGTCGCCGCTGCTGCTGTAGGGTCTCCTCCAGACTTTGTTGCTGTTGCCACGGCAGCAAAATCAAGTTTGAAGGCCTTACATGCATACATGGAATAGTCCGATCTGGCAAGGAATTTACACATTGGCAAGTGCACATCCGTTTAGCAGGTGGCATTGCCCGCTTAATCTTCCGTTTCTCAGGATTACTTCTACACAGAACAATACGCTGCATATATGGGCGTGTGCATAACCGCTTAGAGGGCAAAAGAGGAAAGCTACACGGCCGCTTTACAGATGTAGCTTGAAATTGCTGCATCAGCAGATGATGCTGAATCCGAACAGATAGAAGCTGGTCCGGAAAAAACGTGGACTCCAAAGGTCTACACTGAAACTGCTTAGGTTGCCTAGCCGCCACTTGCTCATTATACTTCTGCTGCTCAAGAAGGAGCTCATCATCCATATCCTGCCCTCGCTGTCCACTGCTTGAAACTATTAAGCAAGGCGCCTGGGCCACCACCGGTATGCAGAGATGCCGGGTGGTACCAGGGAAACACGAATGTCATCGCCTGCCAGGACGCTCGCTCGGTAGAGCTTTATAAAGCTGCCGTAGCAGAGCTTGGTGAGGTCAACCCCGGGGCGAAGCTGGTCGCTGTCGACTGGAGCGAAGTCCCGAGTAGACCTCGTGCTCGCATCTGGATCCCTACCTCCTTAAAGGAACCGGACCAGGTGCTAAACCTTCTGCAACTATGCAACCCCTCTCTTCTCACCCATGACATGTTTTGCTCGGCTGTTTCTGCAGACTTTTTCTCAAGAGGCATCTGCTCCCCCTCCACATTGGCCAGATTGGAGACCTCTTTTTCATTGGATTTGCTTGACTTATCCATTTTGTTTGACTGCTTTACTGATTTATCCAACTTATCAGATTTATGCGGCTTTGACGCTTTAATTGATTCATTGCCGTTGTTATTTGTGGTCGGCAAGCTTAACTTCTTACCAATAGCATTATCTTTAGGGGATTTTGGCTCATCACAAATTGCTGATTCTTGCTTTTCATCGGACTTATCGGTTTTATCAGGCTTCTGGCCACCTTTCTCTCCCTTATGCTCTTCACTCGACTTATCCTCAGTTTTCTCAGTTGTCTGATCGCTTTTCTCTCCCTTATGCTCTACATTCAATTTATCGCCAGCCATCTTTTTGGGTCAGTTGTGTTCACATCGGAACAATGGAAGCAACTGACGACTGAAATAAACAGACACCAGCCAGCCCAAATTTATTTTCTCCATTACTTTAACATAGTAACCTATAAAATATTTTTGACATGACATTAGACAAATGTGAAGAGGCAACTCTGAACAAAACGAATCTGTTCAGCTTTTCTGGCTGCAGTATCTACTGCAATTCGTCAACTGCAATGCGCAGACGGGGTGACACCGCGAGTTCCAGACCGCCGAGGACCAACTTCAAGAAACCGTTGGGAAACTCCTTTGCACCTGCAGCTGTTGGGATGTCACCGCGAGTGAAAAAGACCATGGAGGACCATGCAGACCAAAAATTGCCCACTGAACGCACTACTCCTGCAGCAGAAATGGCACCGCGAAGAAGTGACCATGGATGACCAGATCATCTAAAAGATGCCAAAACAAAAACTGCATCTGCCAAGGGAGTTGCGCCAAATAAATGACCATGGAGGTCCATCCAGATCAAAGTGACTTATACTAAAAATTAAAGAAAAGAAAGGAAAGTCAGGAAAAACTAACGACTTAGCTTTATCCGAGGTGGTCGCGCTTTCCGATGTACCAAACGTCTGGTCGTGTCATGGCCGCCAAAGGGGAATCGGACACCGGTCATCAACCCAGGTTAACTGCTGCGCACCACTAGCACATTGTCGCTGCATCCTCCAAGGACTGAGCACCTGCCTTCGCCAGTCCTGCCACAAATGGTGCAAGGGGCGCTTACTCAAAGAAAACGATCGTCGCCGCTGCTGCTGTAGGGTCTCCTCCAGACTTTGTTGCTGTTGCCACGGCAGCAAAATCAAGTTTGAAGGCCTTACATGCATACATGGAATAGTCCGATCTGGCAAGGAATTTACACATTGGCAAGTGCACATCCGTTTAGCAGGTGGCATTGCCCGCTTAATCTTCCGTTTCTCAGGATTACTTCTACACAGAACAATACGCTGCATATATGGGCGTGTGCATAACCGCTTAGAGGGCAAAAGAGGAAAGCTACACGGCCGCTTTACAGATGTAGCTTGAAATTGCTGCATCAGCAGATGATGCTGAATCCGAACAGATAGAAGCTGGTCCGGAAAAAACGTGGACTCCAAAGGTCTACACTGAAACTGCTTAGGTTGCCTAGCCGCCACTTGCTCATTATACTTCTGCTGCTCAAGAAGGAGCTCATCATCCATATCCTGCCCTCGCTGTCCACTGCTTGAAACTATTAAGCAAGGCGCCTGGGCCACCACCGGTATGCAGAGATGCCGGGTGGTACCAGGGAAACACGAATGTCATCGCCTGCCAGGACGCTCGCTCGGTAGAGCTTTATAAAGCTGCCGTAGCAGAGCTTGGTGAGGTCAACCCCGGGGCGAAGCTGGTCGCTGTCGACTGGAGCGAAGTCCCGAGTAGACCTCGTGCTCGCATCTGGATCCCTACCTCCTTAAAGGAACCGGACCAGGTGCTAAACCTTCTGCAACTATGCAACCCCTCTCTTCTCACCCATGACATGTTTTGCTCGGCTGTTTCTGCAGACTTTTTCTCAAGAGGCATCTGCTCCCCCTCCACATTGGCCAGATTGGAGACCTCTTTTTCATTGGATTTGCTTGACTTATCCATTTTGTTTGACTGCTTTACTGATTTATCCAACTTATCAGATTTATGCGGCTTTGACGCTTTAATTGATTCATTGCCGTTGTTATTTGTGGTCGGCAAGCTTAACTTCTTACCAATAGCATTATCTTTAGGGGATTTTGGCTCATCACAAATTGCTGATTCTTGCTTTTCATCGGACTTATCGGTTTTATCAGGCTTCTGGCCACCTTTCTCTCCCTTATGCTCTTCACTCGACTTATCCTCAGTTTTCTCAGTTGTCTGATCGCTTTTCTCTCCCTTATGCTCTACATTCAATTTATCGCCAGCCATCTTTTTGGGTCAGTTGTGTTCACATCGGAACAATGGAAGCAACTGACGACTGAAATAAACAGACACCAGCCAGCCCAAATTTATTTTCTCCATTACTTTAACATAGTAACCTATAAAATATTTTTGACATGTCATTAGACAAATGTGAAGAGGCAACTCTGAACAAAACGAATCTGTTCAGCTTTTCTGGCTGCAGTATCTACTGCAATTCGTCAACTGCAATGCGCAGACGGGGTGACACCGCGAGTTCCAGACCGCTGAGGACCAACTTCAAGAAACCGTTGGGAAACTCCTTTGCACCTGCAGCTGTTGGGATGTTACCGCGAGTGAAAAAGACCATGGAGGACCATGCAGACCAAAAATTGCCCACTGAACGCACTACTCCTGCAGCAGAAATGGCACCGCGAAGAAGTGACCATGGATGACCAGATCATCTAAAAGATGCCAAAACAAAAACTGCATCTGCCAAGGGAGTTGCGCCAAATAAATGACCATGGAGGTCCATCCAGATCAAAGTGACTTATACTAAAAATTAAAGAAAAGAAAGGAAAGTCAGGAAAAACTAACGACTTAGCTTTATCCGAGGTGGTCGCGCTTTCCGATGTACCAAACGTCTGGTCGTGTCATGGCCGCCAAAGGGGAATCGGACACCGGTCATCAACCCAGGTTAACTGCTGCGCACCACTAGCACATTGTCGCTGCATCCTCCAAGGACTGAGCACCTGCCTTCGCCAGTCCTGCCACAAATGGTGCAAGGGGCGCTTACTCAAAGAAAACGATCGTCGCCGCTGCTGCTGTAGGGTCTCCTCCAGACTTTGTTGCTGTTGCCACGGCAGCAAAATCAAGTTTGAAGGCCTTACATGCATACATGGAATAGTCCGATCTGGCAAGGAATTTACACATTGGCAAGTGCACATCCGTTTAGCAGGTGGCATTGCCCGCTTAATCTTCCGTTTCTCAGGATTACTTCTACACAGAACAATACGCTGCATATATGGGCGTGTGCATAACCGCTTAGAGGGCAAAAGAGGAAAGCTACACGGCCGCTTTACAGATGTAGCTTGAAATTGCTGCATCAGCAGATGATGCTGAATCCGAACAGATAGAAGCTGGTCCGGAAAAAACGTGGACTCCAAAGGTCTACACTGAAACTGCTTAGGTTGCCTAGCCGCCACTTGCTCATTATACTTCTGCTGCTCAAGAAGGAGCTCATCATCCATATCCTGCCCTCGCTGTCCACTGCTTGAAACTATTAAGCAAGGCGCCTGGGCCACCACCGGTATGCAGAGATGCCGGGTGGTACCAGGGAAACACGAATGTCATCGCCTGCCAGGACGCTCGCTCGGTAGAGCTTTATAAAGCTGCCGTAGCAGAGCTTGGTGAGGTCAACCCCGGGGCGAAGCTGGTCGCTGTCGACTGGAGCGAAGTCCCGAGTAGACCTCGTGCTCGCATCTGGATCCCTACCTCCTTAAAGGAACCGGACCAGGTGCTAAACCTTCTGCAACTATGCAACCCCTCTCTTCTCACCCATGACATGTTTTGCTCGGCTGTTTCTGCAGACTTTTTCTCAAGAGGCATCTGCTCCCCCTCCACATTGGCCAGATTGGAGACCTCTTTTTCATTGGATTTGCTTGACTTATCCATTTTGTTTGACTGCTTTACTGATTTATCCAACTTATCAGATTTATGCGGCTTTGACGCTTTAATTGATTCATTGCCGTTGTTATTTGTGGTCGGCAAGCTTAACTTCTTACCAATAGCATTATCTTTAGGGGATTTTGGCTCATCACAAATTGCTGATTCTTGCTTTTCATCGGACTTATCACTCGACTTATCCTCAGTTTTCTCAGTTGTCTGATCGCTTTTCTCTCCCTTATGCTCTACATTCAATTTATCGCCAGCCATCTTTTTGGGTCAGTTGTGTTCACATCGGAACAATGGAAGCAACTGACGACTGAAATAAACAGACACCAGCCAGCCCAAATTTATTTTCTCCATTACTTTAACATAGTAACCTATAAAATATTTTTGACATGACATTAGACAAATGTGAAGAGGCAACTCTGAACAAAACGAATCTGTTCAGCTTTTCTGGCTGCAGTATCTACTGCAATTCGTCAACTGCAATGCGCAGACGGGGTGACACCGCGAGTTCCAGACCGCCGAGGACCAACTTCAAGAAACCGTTGGGAAACTCCTTTGCACCTGCAGCTGTTGGGATGTCACCGCGAGTGAAAAAGACCATGGAGGACCATGCAGACCAAAAATTGCCCACTGAACGCACTACTCCTGCAGCAGAAATGGCACCGCGAAGAAGTGACCATGGATGACCAGATCATCTAAAAGATGCCAAAACAAAAACTGCATCTGCCAAGGGAGTTGCGCCAAATAAATGACCATGGAGGTCCATCCAGATCAAAGTGACTTATACTAAAAATTAAAGAAAAGAAAGGAAAGTCAGGAAAAACTAACGACTTAGCTTTATCCGAGGTGGTCGCGCTTTCCGATGTACCAAACGTCTGGTCGTGTCATGGCCGCCAAAGGGGAATCGGACACCGGTCATCAACCCAGGTTAACTGCTGCGCACCACTAGCACATTGTCGCTGCATCCTCCAAGGACTGAGCACCTGCCTTCGCCAGTCCTGCCACAAATGGTGCAAGGGGCGCTTACTCAAAGAAAACGATCGTCGCCGCTGCTGCTGTAGGGTCTCCTCCAGACTTTGTTGCTGTTGCCACGGCAGCAAAATCAAGTTTGAAGGCCTTACATGCATACATGGAATAGTCCGATCTGGCAAGGAATTTACACATTGGCAAGTGCACATCCGTTTAGCAGGTGGCATTGCCCGCTTAATCTTCCGTTTCTCAGGATTACTTCTACACAGAACAATACGCTGCATATATGGGCGTGTGCATAACCGCTTAGAGGGCAAAAGAGGAAAGCTACACGGCCGCTTTACAGATGTAGCTTGAAATTGCTGCATCAGCAGATGATGCTGAATCCGAACAGATAGAAGCTGGTCCGGAAAAAACGTGGACTCCAAAGGTCTACACTGAAACTGCTTAGGTTGCCTAGCCGCCACTTGCTCATTATACTTCTGCTGCTCAAGAAGGAGCTCATCATCCATATCCTGCCCTCGCTGTCCACTGCTTGAAACTATTAAGCAAGGCGCCTGGGCCACCACCGGTATGCAGAGATGCCGGGTGGTACCAGGGAAACACGAATGTCATCGCCTGCCAGGACGCTCGCTCGGTAGAGCTTTATAAAGCTGCCGTAGCAGAGCTTGGTGAGGTCAACCCCGGGGCGAAGCTGGTCGCTGTCGACTGGAGCGAAGTCCCGAGTAGACCTCGTGCTCGCATCTGGATCCCTACCTCCTTAAAGGAACCGGACCAGGTGCTAAACCTTCTGCAACTATGCAACCCCTCTCTTCTCACCCATGACATGTTTTGCTCGGCTGTTTCTGCAGACTTTTTCTCAAGAGGCATCTGCTCCCCCTCCACATTGGCCAGATTGGAGACCTCTTTTTCATTGGATTTGCTTGACTTATCCATTTTGTTTGACTGCTTTACTGATTTATCCAACTTATCAGATTTATGCGGCTTTGACGCTTTAATTGATTCATTGCCGTTGTTATTTGTGGTCGGCAAGCTTAACTTCTTACCAATAGCATTATCTTTAGGGGATTTTGGCTCATCACAAATTGCTGATTCTTGCTTTTCATCGGACTTATCGGTTTTATCAGGCTTCTGGCCACCTTTCTCTCCCTTATGCTCTTCACTCGACTTATCCTCAGTTTTCTCAGTTGTCTGATCGCTTTTCTCTCCCTTATGCTCTACATTCAATTTATCGCCAGCCATCTTTTTGGGTCAGTTGTGTTCACATCGGAACAATGGAAGCAACTGACGACTGAAATAAACAGACACCAGCCAGCCCAAATTTATTTTCTCCATTACTTTAACATAGTAACCTATAAAATATTTTTGACATGTCATTAGACAAATGTGAAGAGGCAACTCTGAACAAAACGAATCTGTTCAGCTTTTCTGGCTGCAGTATCTACTGCAATTCGTCAACTGCAATGCGCAGACGGGGTGACACCGCGAGTTCCAGACCGCTGAGGACCAACTTCAAGAAACCGTTGGGAAACTCCTTTGCACCTGCAGCTGTTGGGATGTTACCGCGAGTGAAAAAGACCATGGAGGACCATGCAGACCAAAAATTGCCCACTGAACGCACTACTCCTGCAGCAGAAATGGCACCGCGAAGAAGTGACCATGGATGACCAGATCATCTAAAAGATGCCAAAACAAAAACTGCATCTGCCAAGGGAGTTGCGCCAAATAAATGACCATGGAGGTCCATCCAGATCAAAGTGACTTATACTAAAAATTAAAGAAAAGAAAGGAAAGTCAGGAAAAACTAACGACTTAGCTTTATCCGAGGTGGTCGCGCTTTCCGATGTACCAAACGTCTGGTCGTGTCATGGCCGCCAAAGGGGAATCGGACACCGGTCATCAACCCAGGTTAACTGCTGCGCACCACTAGCACATTGTCGCTGCATCCTCCAAGGACTGAGCACCTGCCTTCGCCAGTCCTGCCACAAATGGTGCAAGGGGCGCTTACTCAAAGAAAACGATCGTCGCCGCTGCTGCTGTAGGGTCTCCTCCAGACTTTGTTGCTGTTGCCACGGCAGCAAAATCAAGTTTGAAGGCCTTACATGCATACATGGAATAGTCCGATCTGGCAAGGAATTTACACATTGGCAAGTGCACATCCGTTTAGCAGGTGGCATTGCCCGCTTAATCTTCCGTTTCTCAGGATTACTTCTACACAGAACAATACGCTGCATATATGGGCGTGTGCATAACCGCTTAGAGGGCAAAAGAGGAAAGCTACACGGCCGCTTTACAGATGTAGCTTGAAATTGCTGCATCAGCAGATGATGCTGAATCCGAACAGATAGAAGCTGGTCCGGAAAAAACGTGGACTCCAAAGGTCTACACTGAAACTGCTTAGGTTGCCTAGCCGCCACTTGCTCATTATACTTCTGCTGCTCAAGAAGGAGCTCATCATCCATATCCTGCCCTCGCTGTCCACTGCTTGAAACTATTAAGCAAGGCGCCTGGGCCACCACCGGTATGCAGAGATGCCGGGTGGTACCAGGGAAACACGAATGTCATCGCCTGCCAGGACGCTCGCTCGGTAGAGCTTTATAAAGCTGCCGTAGCAGAGCTTGGTGAGGTCAACCCCGGGGCGAAGCTGGTCGCTGTCGACTGGAGCGAAGTCCCGAGTAGACCTCGTGCTCGCATCTGGATCCCTACCTCCTTAAAGGAACCGGACCAGGTGCTAAACCTTCTGCAACTATGCAACCCCTCTCTTCTCACCCATGACATGTTTTGCTCGGCTGTTTCTGCAGACTTTTTCTCAAGAGGCATCTGCTCCCCCTCCACATTGGCCAGATTGGAGACCTCTTTTTCATTGGATTTGCTTGACTTATCCATTTTGTTTGACTGCTTTACTGATTTATCCAACTTATCAGATTTATGCGGCTTTGACGCTTTAATTGATTCATTGCCGTTGTTATTTGTGGTCGGCAAGCTTAACTTCTTACCAATAGCATTATCTTTAGGGGATTTTGGCTCATCACAAATTGCTGATTCTTGCTTTTCATCGGACTTATCGGTTTTATCAGGCTTCTGGCCACCTTTCTCTCCCTTATGCTCTTCACTCGACTTATCCTCAGTTTTCTCAGTTGTCTGATCGCTTTTCTCTCCCTTATGCTCTACATTCAATTTATCGCCAGCCATCTTTTTGGGTCAGTTGTGTTCACATCGGAACAATGGAAGCAACTGACGACTGAAATAAACAGACACCAGCCAGCCCAAATTTATTTTCTCCATTACTTTAACATAGTAACCTATAAAATATTTTTGACATGACATTAGACAAATGTGAAGAGGCAACTCTGAACAAAACGAATCTGTTCAGCTTTTCTGGCTGCAGTATCTACTGCAATTCGTCAACTGCAATGCGCAGACGGGGTGACACCGCGAGTTCCAGACCGCCGAGGACCAACTTCAAGAAACCGTTGGGAAACTCCTTTGCACCTGCAGCTGTTGGGATGTCACCGCGAGTGAAAAAGACCATGGAGGACCATGCAGACCAAAAATTGCCCACTGAACGCACTACTCCTGCAGCAGAAATGGCACCGCGAAGAAGTGACCATGGATGACCAGATCATCTAAAAGATGCCAAAACAAAAACTGCATCTGCCAAGGGAGTTGCGCCAAATAAATGACCATGGAGGTCCATCCAGATCAAAGTGACTTATACTAAAAATTAAAGAAAAGAAAGGAAAGTCAGGAAAAACTAACGACTTAGCTTTATCCGAGGTGGTCGCGCTTTCCGATGTACCAAACGTCTGGTCGTGTCATGGCCGCCAAAGGGGAATCGGACACCGGTCATCAACCCAGGTTAACTGCTGCGCACCACTAGCACATTGTCGCTGCATCCTCCAAGGACTGAGCACCTGCCTTCGCCAGTCCTGCCACAAATGGTGCAAGGGGCGCTTACTCAAAGAAAACGATCGTCGCCGCTGCTGCTGTAGGGTCTCCTCCAGACTTTGTTGCTGTTGCCACGGCAGCAAAATCAAGTTTGAAGGCCTTACATGCATACATGGAATAGTCCGATCTGGCAAGGAATTTACACATTGGCAAGTGCACATCCGTTTAGCAGGTGGCATTGCCCGCTTAATCTTCCGTTTCTCAGGATTACTTCTACACAGAACAATACGCTGCATATATGGGCGTGTGCATAACCGCTTAGAGGGCAAAAGAGGAAAGCTACACAGCCGCTTTACAGATGTAGCTTGAAATTGCTGCATCAGCAGATGATGCTGAATCCGAACAGATAGAAGCTGGTCCGGAAAAAACGTGGACTCCAAAGGTCTACACTGAAACTGCTTAGGTTGCCTAGCCGCCACTTGCTCATTATACTTCTGCTGCTCAAGAAGGAGCTCATCATCCATATCCTGCCCTCGCTGTCCACTGCTTGAAACTATTAAGCAAGGCGCCTGGGCCACCACCGGTATGCAGAGATGCCGGGTGGTACCAGGGAAACACGAATGTCATCGCCTGCCAGGACGCTCGCTCGGTAGAGCTTTATAAAGCTGCCGTAGCAGAGCTTGGTGAGGTCAACCCCGGGGCGAAGCTGGTCGCTGTCGACTGGAGCGAAGTCCCGAGTAGACCTCGTGCTCGCATCTGGATCCCTACCTCCTTAAAGGAACCGGACCAGGTGCTAAACCTTCTGCAACTATGCAACCCCTCTCTTCTCACCCATGACATGTTTTGCTCGGCTGTTTCTGCAGACTTTTTCTCAAGAGGCATCTGCTCCCCCTCCACATTGGCCAGATTGGAGACCTCTTTTTCATTGGATTTGCTTGACTTATCCATTTTGTTTGACTGCTTTACTGATTTATCCAACTTATCAGATTTATGCGGCTTTGACGCTTTAATTGATTCATTGCCGTTGTTATTTGTGGTCGGCAAGCTTAACTTCTTACCAATAGCATTATCTTTAGGGGATTTTGGCTCATCACAAATTGCTGATTCTTGCTTTTCATCGGACTTATCGGTTTTATCAGGCTTCTGGCCACCTTTCTCTCCCTTATGCTCTTCACTCGACTTATCCTCAGTTTTCTCAGTTGTCTGATCGCTTTTCTCTCCCTTATGCTCTACATTCAATTTATCGCCAGCCATCTTTTTGGGTCAGTTGTGTTCACATCGGAACAATGGAAGCAACTGACGACTGAAATAAACAGACACCAGCCAGCCCAAATTTATTTTCTCCATTACTTTAACATAGTAACCTATAAAATATTTTTGACATGACATTAGACAAATGTGAAGAGGCAACTCTGAACAAAACGAATCTGTTCAGCTTTTCTGGCTGCAGTATCTACTGCAATTCGTCAACTGCAATGCGCAGACGGGGTGACACCGCGAGTTCCAGACCGCCGAGGACCAACTTCAAGAAACCGTTGGGAAACTCCTTTGCACCTGCAGCTGTTGGGATGTCACCGCGAGTGAAAAAGACCATGGAGGACCATGCAGACCAAAAATTGCCCACTGAACGCACTACTCCTGCAGCAGAAATGGCACCGCGAAGAAGTGACCATGGATGACCAGATCATCTAAAAGATGCCAAAACAAAAACTGCATCTGCCAAGGAAGTTGCGCCAAATAAATGACCATGGAGGTCCATCCAGATCAAAGTGACTTATACTAAAAATTAAAGAAAAGAAAGGAAAGTCAGGAAAAACTAACGACTTAGCTTTATCCGAGGTGGTCGCGCTTTCCGATGTACCAAACGTCTGGTCGTGTCATGGCCGCCAAAGGGGAATCGGACACCGGTCATCAACCCAGGTTAACTGCTGCGCACCACTAGCACATTGTCGCTGCATCCTCCAAGGACTGAGCACCTGCCTTCGCCAGTCCTGCCACAAATGGTGCAAGGGGCGCTTACTCAAAGAAAACGATCGTCGCCGCTGCTGCTGTAGGGTCTCCTCCAGACTTTGTTGCTGTTGCCACGGCAGCAAAATCAAGTTTGAAGGCCTTACATGCATACATGGAATAGTCCGATCTGGCAAGGAATTTACACATTGGCAAGTGCACATCCGTTTAGCAGGTGGCATTGCCCGCTTAATCTTCCGTTTCTCAGGATTACTTCTAC